>LR738715.1:879166716-879253446 GCA_902687465.1 Secale cereale | reverse complement strand
TCGCCGCCCACCGCCCACCACCGCTAGATAGGTCGTTCCCCGCCGGAAAATAGAAGAGATTTCGGCCGCGGCAGGCACTCCACGACCGCCCAGGCGATTTTTCCAGCGTTCTGGCCGCGCAGGGCAGTGTACCGGCGGGTGTGCGTCCAGCACGCTCGCAAGGTGTTCGGCGGTTTGCCTGCTCGGCAATGGACTCAGACGACGAGGAGGCGCTCGCCGCGCTGCTGGAGGAGGAAGTCGATGCCGACGTCCAAGAAGAGGAACATCTCATGGTCATCGCCGCCCTCGCCGGCATGCTCGCGAGCAATGAAAAGCCGCGGCGAGGTGGCTAGGCGCCGGGGCGGATGAAAGCAAAGAACCGGCATCGTCTGGAAGGCTATTGCGTGATCTACTCCGACTACTTCGCCGATGCTCCACTGCATGGCGACAAAGTATTTCGGCGCCGTTATCGGATGAGCCAAAAGCTTTTCCTCAGGATTGTGAATTCCATCTGGGTGTTCGACAACTACTTCAAGTGCAAGAAGGATTGCACCAGCAAACTTGGATTCACCTCAATCCAGAAGTGCACGACAACGATGAGGATGCTTACATACGGAGCTCCCGGCGATTCACTCGACGACTATGGGCGCATGGCCGAGTCCACCACCATTGAGTGTTTCTACAAGTTTTGCAGGGCAGTGGTGGCAGTGTTTGGACCGCAATACTTGCGAACACCCAATGCGGAAGACACTGCTCGGATCCTAGCATAGAATGCAGCGAGAGGATTCCCTGAATGGTTGGAAGCATCGACTGCTTGCATTGGAAATGGAAGAACTGTCCATTTGCTTGGCAGGGGATGTACAAAGATGCCAAAGGCGGTTGTAGTGTGGTACTAGAGGCAGTGGCCACACATGACCTCTGGATTTGGCACTCCTTCTTTGGTATGCTAGGAACTAACAATGACATTAACTCCAAGCTTGTCGAAGGTCATTCTCCTCCGGTGAACTTCGAGGTCAATGGGCGGCAGTACAACAAGGGGTACTACCTAGCTGATGGCATCTATCCGAGATGGTCGACATTTGTGAAGACTATCTTAAACACTGTGCCAGGAGGCAAGAAGTCCCACTTTGCCATGGTTCGGGAGTCTTGATGGAAGGATGTCGAACAGGCATTTGGTGTGCTACAGTCTCGATTTGTCAGTCTCGATTTGTAGTTGTCCGGTACCCTGCTCAGACATGGTCGAAAGATCAAATGTGGGAGATCATGACTTGCTGTGTCATCTTGCACAACATGATCATTGAGAGCGAGGAGGAAGAGCCAGTGTTTGACACTGAACCATACTAAAGGCAGGGTCCTTTTGCCCAAGTTGATCACCAGCTACCGGCAACCTGGACTGCCTATCTCAATATGTGTCAGGAGATCCAAGATCCACAGGTGCATCAATAACTGCAGCAAGATCTGGTGGAGGATCAAAGGCGACGCCTAGCTCGACGTGCGATAAAATATGAGTTTTATTCGTTGAACTATATAATTTGTTGTTGAACTATATAATTTATATTGATTTTCTGTGACGAACAATGCGAAAAAATATATTTATGTTAAGAATTCACGCCGAACCACGCCCAACCTCGCCGAATATGGGCCGGTTCGCGCCGATAACAGGACATTTTTCGCCGAATAAGCTGTTGTTAATGTGTATGCAGCCAATTACGTCCAAGCTCACGCATGCAGCAACTTATACGGCTAATTAATGTGCATGCTGTTAATTGCACCTAGAAACGTGTATACCTTGGTCTTAGCGCTTTGACTCTCGGGCTCAATAAACCGTGATGGAGCGAGTATCAAATACTAGTATAGTGCAAGCTCTGCGTGTAATATGTGTGAAGATCTTGAATTTTAGTATTTTTGCTCTTCCAAAGTATTATAGTCTTATTATTTTTGTTTCATTTTCTATCAAGGTAATACTATTCCGTGAATTATATCTACTACAATAAGTTTTTGTTGTTCAACTAAAAACAGAGTTTTTGTTGCTTTTCCTTTTTAGGTAATTGTGTTGCATTCCATGTCATGGTGTCCATTGTTTTCTTTCTGCATGATATTCATAAGAGCTCAATAGATTTATATAGTAGTCTCACCCATAAGCCTAGCTCACTGTTCATAGCCATGTTATGGATAAGGGACACCATATTTATAAAAAGCAATAGTTCTTAGATGAAAATTTATCCTAATGCTAGTAACAAAGTGACTGAAATCTTTTTAAAAAATCAGGCAACTTACATATAGACAACCGATTTGAGTGAGTGATATATTGCACCATGCATGGCTACACATTATCCACCACATCAGCCATACTAAAATTAATTGTCATAGGTGATGTTAATCATGGCCAAGATTGGCGATGCAGCCTCCAGATGCACTTCCATCGACTTGAGTGATCTTCTCAGTGCCTATGCAAGCGACATCGTGTGCCATGTCGTCTCCGGCAAGCTTTTCAGGAAACATGGCCATGACAAACTCTTTCGGGAGCTAATCGACGCCAACGCATTGCTTATCGGTGGATTTAACCTGGAGGACTACTTTCCCATGTTGGTGAAGCTGGACATCATCAAGAGGATGGTTTGTGCCAAAGCTCGAAAGGTTAACAAGATGTGGGATGACCTTCTCAATAACCTCATCGATGAGCATGCAAGCAAGCCGATGTCGGAACATGATAACGAGGAGAATGACTTTATTGATGTGTTGCTTTCTATTCAACACGAGTACAACCTCACGAGAGACCATATTAAAGCCCAGATGGCGGTATGATGTCAGAAACATTGCCTACACATGTGGAAGCTTATATGACATTGATACTTATATATGTATATGTATGTTTGTAGATCATGTTCGAAGCTGGGACAGATACATCATTTATAGTACTGGAGTATGCGATGATTCGGCTCGTGCAAAATCCCCACCTCATGCAGAAGCTACAAGAGGAGTTGAGGAGTTCTATACCAAAGGGAAAAGAAATGGTTACCGAAGAAGATATAAACAATTTGGCCTATTTGGAGGCGGTCATCAAAGAGACTCTTCGGCTCCATATGCCTGCACTGCTCCTTGTGCCCCACCTCTCCATGGTCGATTGCAACATAAAAGGCTACAAGATACCATCAGGAACGCGCACCATCATCAATAGTTGGGCCCTTGCAAGGGACCCTAGCAGTTGGGAGAATGCGGAGAATTTCATGCCCGAGCGGTTCATGGATGGCGGTAGCGCCGCACTTATGGACTACAAGGGAAATGATTTCGCCTATTTGCCATTTGGCACCGGGCGGCGGATGTGTCCAGGCTTCAACTTTGGGATTACGACCATTGAAATCATGCTAGCAAATCTCGTGTACCGCTTCAACTGGAAGCTACCAGAAGAGTCGATGAAAGGCGGCATCAGTATGACTGAATTATTTGGGGTGACAATACGCCGGAAGGAGAAGCTCCTTCTTGTCCCTGTAGTGCCAGAAAATTAAGATATTGGTCCATATTATTGTGTGTGTGGAGCATATTGAGCACTCATGTGTGCAGTGCCTACATAATAGTATTGTGTTTGTGAATTTTGGACTTATTGGTAAGCACAAGTGCATTGAATAATCAAATCATTGCATCAAAAACAGAACACTGTATTTGCATTGGCAATTGACATTGTTATATAAATGGTCATATTGGACAGTTTGTATGTGGCAGAAGTTACCCTTCTCAGCAATGCTGAATAATTCATTAAACAACTTGATTTTAGTCACACAGAGATACGATAAATCACTAGTGGACATGGTGCCACGCGAGGTTGGTATCATGCCCATCCGTTCCCACGTGATTCGTGTAGTTTTTATACCGCGAGCATGTATATTCATATCTCCGCACCATATCCAAATTGTATACCTTTCATATCGTTCTCGCTCTCTTGCCACCATCTTCTCTCCGTAGATCAGGACCATTTTCTTATCCATGTCACAGGGAAGCTCTTCACCACCTTCATCCAACGTTATTTCCAACCAGGCCACCCCGTTCATTCTCATCCATTGCCCTGAGTGCAACGCCCTATACATGGTCTGATTCATTTCAGGAAGTAGTAAACCTGGGGAGGCATTTCTACAAGTGTGATCGCCATGGTGTAACTTCATCATCCACCTTTTCACCCATCGTTTGGACTCTGTCAAACTAACATAAATCCCTTGCAGACAGGAGGATGCAAGTTCTGGAAGCGAAAGAACAAGTATGTACAGTACTTGATCCCCCGATGGAGTCACCTGATATAGCATTCCTCCATGCATCGCCATGTCATATCTCGAAGAGAATCAAGCCTGGCTGAAGAACATATTAATCTGGTCCATGTGGTCGCCATTGCCGTGTTCTTCGTCTACATCCACTGAAGCTCACCCCCGGTCATCGTCGTCGACGTCTCCATTTAGCAGTGCAAGTCCACCTGTTCGCCGGCTAGCCACTCTATAGCTAGTATATATATTTTTTGCATCAAGTCTTTCCTGTCTTTCTCCTAGTACATGATGCGTGCTCACCTACCGTGCTTCCACCTTGCCTGCGTTTATGGTTCACACGAACACCAATCAGCAGGCCATCATTTGAGTTATTTGGCTCCTGTAACTACGGAAAACATATGAAAAATATAGTCCTGGGCACACCAATCAGCGGGAACTATGTAACTAACTCGTGCCTCACAAACCAACAATTTTAAATCATCAACATATGAGCCATACTGGGTTAATTGGCTGCCAAGGCAGTTTTAAATGTGATGCAGACCATCAATTCATCTAGGACGGATTATGTCTACATTTATCACCCCAAAACAAGTGAATCTGGATAAGCTGCCAAATCCCACGCTCCCCTTGAATAACCCAATCCAGTAGTCTACACCAAAAACCTTGACAAGCTAATGTAAAATGAAAGACACATAAGAGCAAGTATAATAGGATGACATAGGCGGGCTGTAAGACATAATATATTTGTGCTGAGTTGGAAGGGAGAGAAGAGGAGAGAGAGTAGAAGCGGGCTACTAACTAACAGCCAGCTATAGCACGTGCTCCTAGGCACTTTGTGAGAGTGGAGGGTGGGCCATGTATTAGTAAAGTAGTACTTATTTACATCTAACTATTATACTTGCCGGCTATAAGCTTGGCTGTAGATGATGTGTCAACTCCATATAACCAGCAGCCGGCTGTACTATTAACCATGCTCTAAGTCAGCACACACCTCCATAACAAAGAATCAAAGCCTCATAAATGAACTGAGTTTGAAGCCTCCATAACAAAGAACCTGTGCACTTCCGTGCCCACCGAAGCCATCCCCTTTGTTCTTCTCAGGCTTTCCGTAATGGGAGTATTATAGGTAGTATCATGCATGCCAACTAGGCAATTTTGATGATGTGGCATATAATTAAATGAAGAGAGAGGGAGTTGAGTATCATATTATGATACCGTATCATATTAAATGATGTGCTAGTATGTGTCATGCATGACAATAAATGACTATTCTATGATACTAACATATGATATTATGCACTACGGATGTAGTATCATACACTAATATCATGTGCATGATACTAGTATATGATACTCTCCATTACAACTAGCCTCAGCTTGAGGTCAGCTACAGTACATGCAACACGAGAGAGCACGGCCGTTGCTTATGGCCGGCTGACACAGGATGAGTAATTATGACACAGCAAACCCGTACAGCCGTGGCTAGCAGACAATGACATATGCATACGATTTTAATGATTTTGACCTTACTACTGCCCTGTATATGTTTGTGTATTCACATGCATTATTGATCAGGACGTGGATTTTTGGGACATGGTGCCACGCGAGGATGAAATCTCGGCAGTCCATTCATGCCATGAGATTAGCAATTAATATAGCGAGTGAATGAATACCCAAACGATACACAGTTTAATTCGGCAAAATACGTATACATGAGTTGGTAGCTAGCCATCTTAAATGGAGCTGGATAGAAGCAAATCCACATGTAAAATACTGTCCTAGCTGCTCTGCCATGTTACTGTGAGGCAGATCATTTAAATGATGATCAGATGGACGGTCTGCCACGCTTTAACACTTCACTTAAATGTCTGGTCTGAAATGTTGGTGGGCGTGATGAAGATATTTGACTCCAGTGTATTGCACATACCCGCCCAAGGGCATGACGCGGAGCATTTACATTAGCTCGTTTTTATGCACCTATGACACGTTAGTAGTTATTTAATTAATCACTGCCTCATGAGTCACCATGCTTGTGTTTATGCAACTTAACCACATGCATGTCTTTTGTCCCACTCTCAAATACTCCAAAGAGGTGCCCTTGGGAACTGACTATAGTTAATTACTGGTTAAGCCTGCCATCATATTCTTGCCATTGCACATGCTTGTTGTGGTACATATTCATCACTTAGTACTGATTTGAAAGTACATCAAAGCAAAAACTAGATAACTAGATAGTAGTACTAAACATAGTTGGATGTCAAACCAAGCTTAGCTAATTAAGTTGTTGTACATCAAGTTCATAAAAAAAAGCACATGGACGGTGGTTGCTATGACAACCTTCAATGAAGGTGACTCTGAGAACATACCCTGCCGACTGCCGTTACATTCGAGGCGGCAGGTCAGGGGAGAGAAACAACCTCGTCGTTTCGTCCATGGGGTAGAGCTGATGAACTAATATGAGATGACATACAGGAGGAACACATGAAGAGACTACAAGAACCAGGGGAGAAGGATTAGTAAGGGAGGAGCTGCGGGGTGGAGTGGGGCTGGGGACAAAATGCAGACTGGTGGTGTTTGTTGACGTTAGACATCTGGGCTAGATAAATGTGAGAAGAACTCCTCCGGTCAGATTGGTGGGCCATGGTCAGCAATTGGCTTTGGGAATACATTGTCAATGTACGAATACTTCACTCTGAAAAATGTATATACCTGATGACTGGTATGAATACATCACGAATCATGAGATAATGGACGGTGAGATATAGACCTCGCGTGTCACCATGTCCACTCATGATTTATCGTATTGATCACCACTCTTGTATTCCATAAATGCCTATATTAAGTAGTAATCACGATGCGCACTTGGACGCTCGGGATTTAGGCATCGCATGCCGCCATGTCCCAAAAATCCACATCACATAGAGATAACCTTACTTACTTTCTGGAGCCATAATGGTAATGACCAAATTATTTGTCCTATAATTAAATATACACATCTATAATACCTAAATAATTCATCCCCTTCTCGCAAAAAAATATTCATCCCCATTATGTTATTTCTCTTAACATGCAGCCTATCCACATCATCAAGTAGGTTCACTACTTCATTTACCTTGACACATGCAGCCAACCCACCACAACACATGTGCCATGTCACCAGCCCCGTTCCACTCATCAGTTCTGTTACTAGCGTGGTGCTGGCACGTCTTCATTATTCTCTAATTCTCTCGCTGCTGCATGCACAGCGGTTTCCTCAAAAAAGAAAAGAAAAGCGCACAGTTTGTACTCGCCGATTCGTTTTCTCAACGGTAGCCTGGCCAGCACAAAGAATTTTTGCACCTAACGTCTCATGCACGGGCCAGTTACTGTGAGGTTGTCTTCAGTGTTGTATAAACGTGCCATCTATCTACATGGGTTTCCCTAAAAAAATCTATCTACATGGGCTTGGTCGTTCATCCTAATTCCATGCAACTAACGCATCTGTATGCTAAAACAAAACTAATGTATCTGATTTTACTCAAAAAAAAAATAACGCATCTGATCAATATACCCGGCTTATCGCAGTGGATGAGGGTTCGCCACTACCGACGCTTTGTGTTCCGCTCGTCTCCGCCACTACCGACGCCCCATGAAACGGCAGCCACAATTGTACTCCCTCCGTCCCATAATATAAGAGCATTGTCGACACTACACTAGTGTAAAAAACGCTCTTATATTATGGGACGGAGGGAGTACTAAATGAAACGGCATCATTCACCACATCTCATTATTACATCCATTACCCAATAAACGTGGAAGGAATTGCTATAGATTCTGAGCGGCCATCACCTCACATCTCATATTTACAACAATTCTTCACTGTAGCCGCCTGGATCGAGCTCTGAACCACACGAAGCGTCAACACGGCAAGATGGGGCTCCATGTTGCGCCACTGTGCCGCGCCTGACAGAACCGGCGGACGCCTGCAGCGGATCGCCAGATCGTCCGCAAGGCCTTCGCCCTATCGAGGCTGCCATCCACACCACCACTCCATAACGTCGCAGCACCACAAAGAACATTTCCGTTGTCCGTTGTACAACACCTCGGACCCTCCTCCCTTCGTTCCAGCCTAGAGCGCGGCGAGCCGTCGACGTGCAGTATTGTGCGAGAGGAACAAGAGGAGGTTTTGCAGTTTGGCTACGCTTCCACAAACTCATTTCCTTATGCATCTTCTGTTTCCCCAACATCAGTAGCACCATGCCATCACCGGAAGCTTGTGGAATTTTATTGTACCGTGCAAGCTAAACTCCTCTATTGTGGGCGTCGATCTTCCAATCAGCAAGGTAAATGAGATTTCAATAATTTACAACTCTTCTCTCAATTCCTTTTAAATTATCGAATGAGAAGGTCACTATTTATATCGATATAATATATACTCTACTTGACCTTCAGTATGCAATTAACCATCACATATTAGGATTAAAAATGGTTTCTGCTGCTACAGTTGTTCAGAGAAGTTTTGCCCTACACATCCAGGAACAGTCCACCGGTCTATTGTCTATCAATCTGCCAATATTGTGTTCATTAAGGAGGGAAGAATGGATGTAGTCTAGGCCCTGCCACTTTCTGGTAAGAAAAATATATCTAACATATTAGTTTGCATTATAGTGATGCGTTCTTTTCTTCGAGGTGGTTATCAATGCATTATATAGAGACCAAGTTGCCATAAAATTTGGGATGCAGTTAGCTTATCTATGACCACTTACCAAATTTATGGTAAATAACGAATGGAATCCACCATATCATATCGTACTTTTATCAGCTTGCATAAATTAGTATATTCTTTTGATGAATATTGTGCATGAAGCTCCATTCTGCAGTGCTCTTTGCCCTTCGTGGCTTCAAATGAAAAATACGCTATAACAGAAATCATATCAACACACCCTCGATGTTGATTGGTTAGTCGCTTAATTTAGTTTCCACTTTTAAGTACATGGGCAATTTTAATCTCAGTGTTTATATATCTATAAGTTCAGCTGATCTTTTTAAATCAATGCTTCCTTTTCATGAATATTTTGTAGTTCTCTTTCCCCTTGGTGGCTTCAAATGAAGAATCTGCCGCTTTAACTAAAAACTTGTTCAAGATACCCTCTATTCCTATTGGTTAGTTGCTTCATGTAGTTTCCATTTTAACTAGATGGGCAATTTTAATCTCGGTGTTTATATATCTATAAATTCTCATGCTCTTTTTAGATTATATAATGCGATTATACAACTGCTCGATGCTTTACAATATGTTGTGCTTCACAGCTGAAACACTCTTGAATATGTTTTATTTGGAAAGATATTGTATGGCTTGGTTTTTTAATATACTCCCATATATTACTATATCATTGTTGTTCTTCATTTGATTCCACTTTTTTTATTTGCAAAACTTAACTGCAAACTTAAATATGGACATTTTTTTGTTAATGCAATTTGAAATTATTTGTGGTTGTCAGTTGTATTAATTCCTGGTTCCTATATGAACCTTTTGTTCTTCTATAGATAACGGACAGATTTCACATTGATAGGATGCTTTTTTATATGGACTGCCAAGGATTATGACAAATTGTGACCTTGAGCCACATTTTACAAGAATTCAAACCACTTATGTATATGGATACTTAGTTCATTTCCTTTGTGTTTGACAGTTCTTATCCATGCGATTCATTGTGTACCTACGGCAATCCACGAGGAACCTACCAAACAGTTTTCTTTATATTATTATACAATGTAACTCAATAGTATTTTTTATATAGATATTTATCTTTGCATTCCCGCAGCAACACACGGGGTATCATTTATTATACCTAAATATTTGATCTCCACTATCTCAATTTTCTCAATATGCACATATGCCGCCTCAACATACACTAATTATTTCTCTAAACATGAATGGAAAATGGCATTCATATTCTCTCTCAACATGCACACATTCCAATTCGCCACACATGCCACCTTCAATCACACTTATTATATCTCTCTTAACATGCATGAAAATGCACCTTATGTTATGTATGTATTTACAAGTACTCCCTCCGTCCCAAAATAAGTGACTCAATTTTGTACTAGCTTTAGTACAAAGTTAGTACAAACTTGAGTCACTTATTTTGGGACGGAGGGAGTATATAGTAACGAATTACAATTTATTTTATCTATTTCAATTTTCATTGAAGTTTCATAAAAAATGTTGCAACCAATCCCGCAGCAACGCGCGGGGTATCATCTAGTAAACTTAATATGGCGCTCCATCAACACCCCCATTATGAAATTACAAAATTATTATCATTTTGCAAATTAGAAGTTTACATCATACATAGACATCAAATACAATTACGATATGAAGTATTGGAACCAAAGAAACTGTTCAAACACGTTCAGTAATGACCGAACAACTGATACAAGATTCATAACAATCAGAAGATAATAAATGGCAAGGGTAAAAATGTATATCAAACTTGCATAAATCTATCAAAGACATATGTATTTGTTCTGAAGTGCTATTTAAGTACATATAGATTAACAGACCATAAATGAGTCACCAACAATGTTTCTTTATCGACAAAATTATAGAAGCTTCATAAATCATGTAGAACAAGAGGAGGGCGATTGGGTGCCCAGGCTCACCTACACCTGAAAATCTTGTCTGTTGGTGTCCCTGTTGGGCTTCAATAAGTTTGGTTTGATGGGATAGGCTTGGTTTGCGCGAAAGTTGGTTACGTGTCATATACCCACATGAACAATTCTCGATGGTGGAGGCTAGTTGGTGGGCTGGAGTGGGATTCGAACGATGCGGGGATCGCTTCGCTAGATCACATTTGAACCATGGCTCGTCTTCCCAACTTTATGGCTGAGTTGCGGCCCAGTCCATCAGCACAAGATGGGTGTTGAGAGTCGACTCGTTGCTGAGGTTACCATCGCCACGTATTCTGTGTGGGTCCGTAATGCGAAAAACATAGGTGCTCAGTGAAGAGTCATGCACATCTTAACCGTGTAGTGGAACTTATTTTCTTCCTCGGTTGCGCTTACCTCACAAACATGGTGCGGTGGCAGCCAACATGTTCCACTTGCTAGCTATAATTGTATCTGACACTTTATTACATCGAGGTCATCAAAAGAGTATTATTACAATAATATGGCCAAAGGCCATCTGGATAAAATAACTGCGGAAGCATCAAAAGTAAAATGAGTCCATCAACTCCACGGCAAACTGAGTGCAGAACAACGACCTATCGCACCTTTACTCCTCGTCGGAAAACTCTGCAACATGAGACGTTGCAGCCGTGTAGGTCAGCACATGGAATATGCTGGCAATGTCACACCATAGAAATAATAATAAAGAAAAAGAATATCTCTATATGCAAATTTAGCTGGTGGAGGCTCTAAGTTTAATTTTTGCATAAAGCCAATTTTTACCCTACAACAAAGGAATACATTTTTATTTACTACTAAGTTAGAAATGCCATTATTGAGAAGGTTCCTCCAACTCAATCCCAAAATTCCCAAGTTATTAGTAACCCAATGATTTCATTGAATAAAGTGATGAGATCAACCAATAATTCACTTCTAGATACTCAAGTTGTCCGTAACCGGGGACACGGCTAATCATGATTAGTTTGTACACTCTGCAGAGGTTTGCGCACTTTTCCCCACAAGACTCGACCACCTCCATGATCGGAAGATCGAGACATAGTCTTTCTGAAGTATTTCCTCCAAACCCTGGGTAGACCGGTACACCTACTTTCCCCTACATCAGCTAGTCTACCACGGAAAGAGGTCACACAACTTACTCAACTATGCCAGAGCCCATAATGGCTTGTGGCTGCACACGGAAGTTTCTAGGCATGAAATATCTTATGATCCCTTTGAGCCTGGGTGACGGACCTAGGGTAATCACATGGGTACTCCGGGATTCCCCTTGGGCAAGAACTGGTTTCTCCAGGTGCCCCAAACAATCCACCCAGATGTGTAGTAAAGTTGCCACCTTATGTTGTCCCAAAATTATTATCTCTCGCAACTTGCATGTATCACACATACCAATCCCCGTCTACGAGCATGGCTAAGCAATATATGATATAACGAATATTCCCGGGGTGATAAAAGGTCATAGGTTCCTACCAAATGAACTACATAGCATAACCACATGTTCCCAATCCTACTCATGCAATCTTTGAGGGTGAAACTAATGCATAGTAAAAACTGGGTATTTAAACTTATGATCAAAGTGTGAACTTGCCTTGCTGACGTTCGTTGAACTCTAAAGATTCGTAGTAGCAAGCTTCGCACTCCGGATGATCTAGCGTAAGCAAGCAATAACATACATAAGCATACAAGCAAAGAATCAAAAAGAAAAATGAATAAAAGATTTCGAAAAACTCCTAAAACACCAAAATAATGTTTCTATACAGAATGTAATTTTTACAGCAACAAAAATAAATGGTTTGGGTTTTAACAGAAGGTACATGTCACAAGCTTCGATGTGCAAAAAGAATCACCCAAAACGGAGTTACGAAACTCAAGTTATGGCCTAACGAAGTTTGAATTCAGATCTGTTTGAATTCAAAATTTAAAATTTTCAAAAATATATTTCGTTAGGTTCTCTGGATAGAGGATATTTCTACGAAACCGTAGGAAAAAGAATCAACTAAATCGGATCTATAGACTAAAAGATATACTAGAAACAAGATTTGGTAAAGAATCTGAATTGGAAAATATACTGATAAAAGAGAAAAAAAATTGAACAGGGTGTTCACCGGACTTGTCGCCGGAGACGAGCAAGAAGGCGGCTCCGGTGTGCTTCGGCGAAGGATGCGTACGGGACGGTGTAGAGGACGATGTGGTGAACCACTTGATCAAGGTGTGGTTGTAGATAGCTTCATGTACACACGGTGAGAGGTCGCCGGACTTCACGAACTCCGGCGAGCAATTGGCGAGGTTTGGGAGGGGGGAAAGCTCCAGAAGGAGAGGGCTTCGGACGAGGGGTGAGAGGGGCTCGCGGGGTGCCTTTTATAGGGCTTGGGGAGGTCCAGAGTTGGGTGGGGCGAGATGTGTTAATGGTGGTTGTTTCTCTGCCTCGTAATGGCCATTACAGGCGACTCCAAGGCGCACTAGGAAGGGGAAGGGGTAGAGGAATGCGAGGGGGTTCCGTTCAGAGGCGTTTTGGGGCGAGGGAGAGAAAGGGGAGGGGTGGGGCACTGGATGGATGTGCGTGGCCATGGATGCTGTGTGTGTTGTGTACGTGCACGAGGAGGAAGACGAGCCATTAGCTTGTGGGCTGCTCGGCCAATGGGTCAAGTTGGGCCATGGCTGTAGGTTCTTTTTTTAATTAGACAAAGAGAAAAAAATAAAAAGACAGAAAATAAAAATAATTTTATATAGGGCATATATATATCAAAAAATTCAGAAAAATAAATCCTACATGATGAACTATTTTTCAGAGGCTAAATAAAAACTTTATAAAAAACATTTTCCTAAAAAATCCAAATGAAACTCAAATTTGAATTTAAAACTTTCGGTATTGTTTTCTTCTGACTTTTTGGAGTGTCATGTTAGCTCCTCTCATACTTTTGAACAAGTATCTCGTCAGGGATTTTTGAAATAAATTTCAATTGCCAAGTAGAATTCAAAGTCAGATAAAATTCAAATGCCTCTGAAATTTCCAAATGACAGTCAAATAAAAAAAATGCATAGATGCTTAGCTAATAATTGTAAAACATTCCAAATTGAAAATTTGGGATGTTACAAACCTACCCCCCTTAAGATGAATCTCGCCCTCGAGATTCGGGTTGGCTAGCAAAAAGGTGTGGGTGATCCTGTCGAAGATCTTCTTCGCGTTCCCACGTGGCTTCTTCCTCGGTATGATGACTCTACTGAACCTTGCAAAACTTGATGACCTTGCTGTGGGTAACCCTGCTTGTTGTTTCGAGAATCTTGACGGGCTTCTCATCATAGGTCAGATCACTATCCAACTGTATGGCCTCCAGTGGCACTGTATCTCTCAAAGGAATATCAGTCATCTCTGCATGGCACTTCTTCAACTGGGAAACATGAAACACATCATGAACTCCTGACAAGGCTTCGGGTAATTCCAACTTGTAGGCAACTTCACCCATGCGTTCCAAAATTCGGTATGGCCCCACAAATCGTGGTGCTAGTTTGCCTTTAACTCTAAACCGTTTAACACCTCAAAGTGGAGACACACGAAGATATGCTCTATCTCCGACTTCATAAGTTACTTCCTTGCATTTAGTATCGGCATAACTCTTCTGTCTGGATTGGGCTATCTTAAGTCTGTCACGGATCAACTTGACTTTCTCCTCTGAATATTTAATTAAATATGTTCCGAATAATTTACGGTCTCCAACTCCATCCCACATTAATGGTTTCCTGCACCTCCTTCCGTAGAAAGCTTCGAAAGGGGCCATCTTCAAACTAGCTTGATAGCTGTTGTTATATGAGAATTCTGCGTATGGAAAATTATCATCCCAACTAGATCCATAATCTAGCGCACAAGCTCTCAACATGTCCTCCAGAATCTGATTGACTCTCTCGGTCTGCCCATCTGTCGGCGGATGAAAAGCTGTACTGAACTCTAGCCTGGTACCCAAAGTTTCGTGTAACTGATGCCAAAACTTTGAGGTAAATTGTGTTCCTCTATCTGATACGATGGTCCTCGGAACTCCATGCAGACATACAATCCTGGTCATATATCTCTTGGCCAACTTAGCACTTGTATATGTGGTTTTCACGGGGATGAAGTGAGCTACCTTGGTCAAGCGATCAACTACTATCCAAATAGAATCATAGCCTGATCGTGTCCTGGGTAATCCTGTAATAAAGTCCATGCCTAGCTTGTCCCACTTCCAATCCGGTATCGGCAAAGGCTGAAGTAATCCTGCTGGTTTCTGGTGCTCTGCCTTAACCCTTTGACATACATCACATACTGCGACATACTCGGCAATATCCTTTTTCATACCTGTCCAGCAGAAACTTTCCTTCAAGTCCAAATACATCTTGGTGTTTCCTGGGTGTATCGAATAAGGCGAATCATGAGCCTCCTGAAGAATCAACTTCCTGATCTCTGTGTCATTTGGCACATAAATACGCTGCTCAAACCATAAGGTTCCGTGTTCATCCTCACGAAATCCTTCTGCCTTTCCTTGGTTCATCCTTTCCTTTATTTCTGCAATACCTTTGTCTAACTTATGGGCTTCTCTAATCTTTCGCAACAAGGTGGATTGAATTTCCATTGCGGTAACAAAACCTCGTGGTACTATCTCCAATCGGAGATCTCTGAGATCATCAATTAACTCTTGAGGTAATCCTCCTGCTGTGAGGGTATTGACATAACTCTTGTGGCTCAATGCATCTGCCACAACATTTGCCTTTCCTGGGTGATAGTGCAATTTCATGTCATAATCTTTTATGAGCTCCAACCATCTTCTCTGCCTGAGGTTCAACTCCTTTTGCGTGAAGATGTATTTCAAACTCTTGTGATCCGTGTAAACATCACAATGATTTCCAATAAGAAAATGCCTCCAGGTCTTGAGCGCATGCACTACGGCTGCTAACTCCAAATCATGTGTGGCATAATTCCGCTCATGGGGTAGAAGTTTACGTGAGGCATATGAAACAACTCTTCCTTCTTGCATAAGAACACCTCCAAGTCCCTGACGAGAAGCGTCGCAATATACCTGAAAATCCTTGCGTATATTCGGAAGAATTAGTACTGGGGCTATGACCAAACGTTTCTTCAACTCCTGAAAACTGGCCTCACATTCCTCGGTCCAATTAAATTTGGTGTCTTTCTTCAATAACTCTGTCATGGGCTTCGCGATCTTGGAGAAATTCTCAATAAACCTCCGATAATATCCTGCGAGTCCAAGGAAACTGTGAATCTCTCCGACTGAGGTGGGTGCCTTCCATTCGGTGACGGCTTCAACTTTCGAAGGATCCACTGCTATTCCTTCCCCTGATATAACATGTCCGAGAAATCCAACTTCCTTCAACCAGAATTCACACTTGCTGAACTTTGCATATAACTGATGTTCCCTGAGCTTCTCAAGAACCAAGCGCAAATGTTCCTTGTGTTCTTCTTCATTCTTTGAGTAAATCAATATATCATCAATGAATACCACAACAAACTTATCCAAGAACTCCATGAATACCTTATTCATCATATTCATAAAATAGGCAGGGGCATTAGTCAAACCAAAAGACATGATCGTATACTCATAAAGCCCATATCTCGTGGTAAAGGCTGTCTTGGGTATATCCTGTTCTCGAATCTTCAGCTGGTGATATCCAGATCGAAGATCGATTTTTGAGAAAACTTTTGCTCCTTGTAGCTGGTCAAACAAATCATTGATCATCGGCAGAGGGTACTTGTTCTTGATCGTCACCTCATTCAACGCACGGTAATCCACAACCATTCTCAAGGATCCATCCTTCTTCTCAACTAGAAGCACTGGGGCTCCCCAAGGTGATGAACTCGGTCGAATATAACCTTTCTCCAATAATTCCTTAATTTGCTTCTTAATTTCCTCCAGATCATTTGCGGGCATCCGGTACGGTCTCTTGGATATTGGTCCAGTGCCTGGTAACAATTCAATCAAAAACTCTATGTCCTGATCCGGTGGCATGCCTGGTAGTTCCTCCGGAAAAACATCGGGATAATCCTTCACAACTGGTACTTCTTCCTGAACAACTCCTGAAAGAGAATTCACTTGAGTCCTCCTTGGCGTATGCCTCGACACATACTTGATCCGTTTCCCCTCTGGGGTGGTGAGAAGAATCGACTTACTAGCACAATCAATATTCCCTTCATACTTGGATAGCCAATCCATGCCTAGAATTACGTCCAATCCTTGTGATTCGAGGATGATGAGGTCTGTGGGGAAAACGTGTCTCCCTACGGTCAAGGGCAACTGAAAACATCCCCGACTAGCCATGTTCTCTGCTCCCGGGGAACTCACTAACATTGGTGTTTTAAGGGCTACAGTCGGCAACTTAAACTTATCCACAAACCCCCTTGATATGAATGAATGCGATGCACCAGTGTCAAAAAGAACAAGGGTTGTAAATGAATTAATCAAGAACTTACCAACAACGGCGTCAGGCTGGTCATAAACTTCCTCCACATTGACATGGTTCACCTGACCTCTGGTAAAAGGATTTGGCTTCTTTCCAGAGCTTCCATTGCCATTCCTGTTCTTCGCCTCGGGACATTCGGTGGCGTAGTGTCCGGTCTTCCCGCACTTGAAACAGGTAATGTGGCTCAGATCCTTCTTTGCCGGTGTAGCGGGGTTGGAGTGATGCTGATTGTTGTTTCCTCCGTTTCCATTGCCATTCCTATGGCTATGGTTGTGTCCATTCCCTCCATGATGTGAATGTCCTCCATGGTTATGGTGAGTGTGTCCACCATACTTGCCAGATCCTGATCCATTATTTCCCGAGTACGGGGTATAGCGGGGCTTCTGCTGAACTCCAGAGTTGTACTTTCCCTGTCCGTACTTTCTCTTGCGGTTTTCCACCTGCTGCTGCCTGCCTTCCAGAATGAGAGCCTTGTCAACCAACTCTTGATAATTGTTAAAGGTAGCCACAGTCAACTGAAGTCCCAGATCATCATTTAGTCCCTCAAGAAATTTCTCCTGCTTAGCGGCATCATCAGCCACGTCTCCGGGAGCATAGCTGGATAACTTGCTGAATTCTTCCACATAATCACCAACATAACGATTACCCTGGCGTAAGTTGCGGAACTCACGCTTCTTCAGACTCATAGCTCCGGCTGAAACATGTGCTGTACGAAACGCCTGCTGGAACTGATCCCAAGTCACATTTGCTATGGGGAATGTGGTGGTGTAATTCTCCCACCACGAAGCTGCTGGTCCATCCAGTTGATGTGCGGCAAAGCGCACCTTCTCTGCGTCAGTACATCCTGCGGTGGTCAGCTCCCTTCCGATCTTGCGAAGCCAGTCATCTGCGACGATCGACTCCGTGCTGCTAGAGAACATGGGTGGGTTCAACCTCAGGAAACGGGTAAGGTTGTCGACCGGGGGTGGCGGTGGGTTGTTGTTGTTGTTCTGGTTCTGATTCTGGATGAGTAGCTGCATGAGGGCATTCTGATTCTGGATCAACTGGGTAAGTTCCGGCGGAAATTCCGGTTCACGTCTCGAAGGCATCTGTTAGGTTTAGAGTGGATGAGAAATTAGAATAGAATAAGGGCCTAATGAGAGAAATCACTACCCATATGCTTATGATAGCAATAAAACTTCAAATCAAGCAATTCACACAAATCACACCACACAAGCAAAACCTACAGGTAAGGTCATATCCACAAGAGATATGATCTCTTCATATTAGCGCAATCAATCGTTGGACTCCATTTGGTTGTGGTGGTCTGAACTAAATCTTTTCAAATCAAAGTCAACTCTAGCTTCTTCTTCTTCGTCAATGATGTCTTCATGGGTCTTGGTCTCATCAGCTGAGCAACTTTGTCATGGGGTTCAACAACTATTGAATTGAACTATAGAAGAGATAGAAATGAATAGAGAAGAGTACAGACCAACGGATATATAAGGAAGTGGCAAAATAGAGTTTTCTTCCTATGGTTTTCCATTTCCTAGTGGCCGCGTCCTACAGTCAACCTGGCTCTGATACCATCTTGTAGCGACCCGATCCAAATGGATCGAAGTCTCTGTGCTTAAGTGTCATCCCTGGATCGGTATGCTGACACACACAGTACTCGATGAATTATAACAGAGTTCAATCACACACTTTATTACATCGAGGTCATCAAAAGAGTATTATTACAATAATATGGCCAAAGGCCATCTGGATAAAATAACTGCGGAAGCATCAAAAGTAAAATGAGTCCATCAACTCCACGGCAAACTGAGTGCAGAACAACGACCTATCGCACCTTTACTCCTCGTCGGAAAACTCTGCAACATGAGACGTTGCAGCCGTGTAGGTCAGCACATGGAATATGCTGGCAATGTCACACCACAGAAATAATAATAAAGAAAAAGAATATCTCTATATGCAAATTTAGCTGGTGGAGGCTCTAAGTTTAATTTTTGCATAAAGCCAATTTTTACCCTACAACAAAGGAATACATTTTTATTTACTACTAAGTTAGAAATGCCATTATTGAGAAGGTTCCTCCAACTCAATCCCAAAATTCCCAAGTTATTAGTAACCCAATGATTTCATTGAATAAAGTGATGAGATCAACCAATAATTCACTTCTAGATACTCAAGTTGTCCGTAACCGGGGACACGGCTAATCATGATTAGTTTGTACACTCTGCAGAGGTTTGCGCACTTTTCCCCACAAGACTCGACCACCTCCATGATCGGAAGATCGAGACATAGTCTTTCTGAAGTATTTCCTCCAAACCCTGGGTAGACCGGTACACCTACTTTCCCCTACATCAGCTAGTCTACCACGGAAAGAGGTCACACAACTTACTCAACTATGCCAGAGCCCATAATGGCTTGTGGCTGCATACGGAAGTTTCTAGGCATGAAATATCTTATGATCCCTTTGAGCCTGGGTGGCGGACCTAGGGTAATCACACGGGTACTCCGGGATTCCCCTTGGGCAAGAACTGGTTTCTCCAGGTGCCCCAAACAATCCACCCAGATGTGTATTAAAGTTGCCACCTTATGTTGTCCCAAAATTATTATCTCTCGCAACTTGCATGTATCACACATACCAATCCCCGTCTACGAGCATGGCTAAGCAATATATGATATAACGAATATTCCCGGGGTGATAAAAGGTCATAGGTTCCTACCAAATGAACTACATAGCATAACCACATGTTCCCAATCCTACTCATGCAATCTTTGAGGGTGAAACTAATGCATAGTAAAAACTGGGTATTTAAACTTATGATCAAAGTGTGAACTTGCCTTGCTGACGTTCGTTGAACTCTAAAGATTCGTAGTAGCAAGCTTCGCACTCCGGATGATCTAGCGTAAGCAAGCAATAACATACATAAGCATACAAGCAAAGAATCAAAAAGAAAAATGAATAAAAGATTTCGAAAAACTCCTAAAACACCAAAATAATGTTTCTATACAGAATGTAATTTTTACAGCAACAAAAATAAATGGTTTGGGTTTTAACAGAAGGTACATGTCACAAGCTTCGATTTGCAAAAAGAATCACCCAAAACGGAGTTACGAAACTCAAGTTATGGCCTAACGAAGTTTGAATTCAGATCTGTTGAATTCAAAATTTAAAATTTTCAAAAATATATTTCGTTAGGTTCTCTGGATAGAGGATATTTCTACGAAACCGTAGGAAAAAGAATCAACTAAATCGGATCTATAGACTAAAAGATATACTAGAAACAAGATTTGGTAAAGAATCTGAATTGGAAAATATACTGATAAAAGAGAAAAAAAATTGAACAGGGTGTTCACCGGACTTGTCGCCGGAGACGAGGAAGAAGGCGGCTCCGGTGTGCTTCGGCGAAGGATGCGTACGGGACGGTGTAGTGGACGATGTGGTGAACCACTTGATCAAGGTGTGGTTGTAGATAGCTTCATGTACACACGGTGAGAGGTCGCCGGACTTCACGAACTCCGGCGAGCAATTGGCGAGGTTTGGGAGGGGGAAAAGCTCCAGAAGGAGAGGGCTTCGGACGAGGGGTGAGAGGGGCTCGCGGGGTGCCTTTTATAGGGCTTGGGGAGGTCCAGAGTTGGGTGGGGCGAGATGTGTTAATGGTGGCTGTTTCTCTGCCTCGTAATGGCCATTACAGGCGACTCCAAGGCGCACTAGGAAGGGGGAGGGGTAGAGGAATGCGAGGGGGTTCCGTTCAGAGTTGTTTTGGGGCGAGGGAGAGGAAGGGGAGGGGTGGGGCACTGGATGGATGTGCGTGGCCATGGATGCTGTGTGTGTTGTGTACGTGCACGAGGAGGAAGACGAGCCATTAGCTCGTGGGCTGCTCGGCCAATGGGTCAGGTTGGGCCATGGCTGTAGGTTCTTTTTTTTTAATTAGACAAAGAGAAAAAAAATAAAAAGACAGAAAATAAAATTAATTTTATATAGGGCATATATATATCAAAAAATTCAGAAAAATAAATCCTACATGATGAACTATTTTTCAGAGGCTAAATAAAAACTTTATAAAAAACATTTTTCTAAAAAATCCAAATGAAACTCAAATTTGAATTTAAAACTTTCGGCATTGTTTTCTTCTGACTTTTTGGAGTGTCATGTTAGCTTCTCTCATACTTTTGAACAAGTATCTCGTCAGGGATTTTTGAAATAAATTTTAATTGCCAAGTAGAATTCAAAGTCAGATAAAATTCAAATGCCTCTGAAATTTCCAAATGACAGTCAAATAAAAAAAATGCATAGATGCTTAGCTAATAATTGTAGACATTCCAAATTGAAAATTTGGGATGTTACAGATGGGGAGACCCCCCTTGTGCAAAATGAGGGCAATTTGTCATATTAAGTGGCATAGAGGAGGGGCCAACCCGATTGGGCGCGTATATTGCTACTTAGGGACGGAGTACAGCCCACGCTGCAGCTACACATAACTGGGCCGGCCCATTAGCGCTTTCCGATTTTGGGAACGTTCTAGAACCATCACAACCTTTTTTTTTTGTGATTTCTCTTTGTATTTTTTTGGGTGTTTTCTTTTGCGTTATTTTCCTTCCTTTCTCTCTTTTTTCTCTTTTTGCCTTTTCTTTTATTTTATTTTTATTGAACTCGTGATCCTTTTTCGGACTCATGAACATTTGTCTTATTTGTGTATATTTTTTAAAAGCATGAACATTTTTAAAATTCCAAGGTTTTACAAATTTGCAAGCAAATTTAAATCATGAACCTTCTTTGAATCCACGATCATTCTTTACAATTTCACAAATATTTTTCTAAATTGTGAACATTTTTTGGAAACCCAAGAACATTTTTATGAATTGGTGAACATTATGAAAGGACGAATATTTCTTTTGGAAATTTGGGGAACCATTTTTGAAAGTCACAATTTTCTTTGACGAGCATTTCTCGAGTATATGGACATTTATTGCATTAGAGAACATTTATTAAATCTATTAACTATGTTTTGTAATACCTGAACATTTTTAAAATCTGTGTATATGTTTATAAATTGATGAACAATTTTTGAATTTGAAAAATGTTGTTCAATTTCATGATTTTTTTTTGAATAAACGAACCATTTTTGATTTCATGAACATTGTTTTTAATTGGCGAACATATTTTGGAAAATTGTGAATGTATATTTGTGAATCCATGAACATTCGATGATTTATTAAAAATTTCTTTTCAAAATAAACAATTTATTCAATTCTTGGAACTTTTATTTAATCCCACTTTATTTTGTAAAAGTAAAGAAAAAATAAAAATAAAAGTAAAACAATGAAATGAATTAAACAGGGTGCCCCCCATATGGGCCGACGAAAATGGCCTGCCAGGGGACTGGTGCCGCACGTTGCACCTCGTCCCAGTGTAATCACTAATTAAGAAGCGCCCCTTGTAAAGGCCACATCCACTTTCTCAGGGATTGACAGGTGGCACACATGTAGTGCTTCTAACGTCGAGATTTTCGAAATTAAATCCCATGTTCATTGGTTTCGATGAAGCTTTTTCACGTAAAAACCCAGAAAAAGTTGATACTTTTTCCCTTTCTGAGAGCAAGGCTCGAGTAAGCAAATATGTGCCTAAAAGCAAATAAACAAAATCCATTTCCAATAGGCACAACTGTACCTGTACAAGAAGCAAATTTGTGCCTACCGTGGAAGCAAAACAAAGCACATTTTTCTTTTCATTTTTGAGATGCACAACTGTGCTTCTCAAGTAGGCAAATCTGTGCCTCCTATGGAAGCAAACAAGATACTTTTTCTTTTCTTTCCGAGAGGCACAACTGTGCATCGGAAGCAAACTTGTGACTCCACGAGAAGCAAACATGTGACTCACGTGGAAGCAACAAATAACACATGTTTTTTGCGGAACAATTGTTTTTGCCCAAAATCTAGAAAAACCCGGCCGAAGACTGAAGAGCCGAAAAACGTTCAAAAACAGGAAAAGCGTACAGAAAAAAAAATCTATGGAAACGTTCAGCACGCGACACGTGGAAGTGACCCTTGCAGGGCTCCCTCAAGGGACACCCCTCGATTAGTTCCTCCTACTAGCTGACGCTCGCGAGTGTCAAACATATGAGCTTTCATGCAGTGCACAATCTGAATGGGCCGGCCTAGATGGTGGCATCATAGCGAGCCGCTACTAAAATCCTAGAAAAAGACGCTTGGTTGAGGACTCAAATTCGCAACTCCACGATAGAGAATAAGTGTTTCGTACCACTTGAGCTGATGAGTGTTGTGGATCAATAGGCCGCACAAACATCTAAGATATAAATGCAGTGGTAGATCCAATAAAAATTGACCTTCGACCAGTGAACATTTCTGTAATATATTATGAACAGATTTTTAAGACACATTGACCATTTTTATAATATACACTGAACAATTTTTAAAGGGATAAGTATATTTTCCGTCCTCGAACTCTTTCAAGAGTTTAGAAATCATCCCTCAACTCAAAACCGGATAGTTTTCGTCCCTCAACTATCAAAACCGGATAGTTTTCGTCCCTCACGCCGCTTCGGGCGGTTTTTGTCCGTCAGGAACAGTAAACTGATGAACAGTAAATTCGAAAAAATAGCAAAAAAGAAAATCTGAACAATTGTGGGATCAAAGTTCCTCGGGTACGAAAGGTGCGTACAAATTTTCATATTGTTTGAAAATTTATGGGATCAAAGTTTTTTTCCCAGCCAATTTTTATTTTTACCACGAGCTCCCACGATGTCAAACCATTATAAATTTTTTCAGGCACTTTGAGCACCCGAGCATCTTGTATGTCAACATTTCTTCATATATTTTTAATTTGTTTTCTATTTTTCTGAATTTACTGTTCACCGACATACATATTTATGTTTTTCCTTTGTCACGAGCTCCTGGAATGTCTAAATAGCACAAAAAATTTCGCGCACCTTACGCAGCAGAGGAACTTTGATCCCACAAATTTTCAGATATTTTTATAATTTTTTGCTATTTTTTAATTTACTGTTCATAAATACGAAAACCGCCCGAAGCAGCGTGAGGGACGAAAACTATCCGGTTTTGATCGTTGAGGGACGAAAACTATCCGGTTTTGAGTTGAGGGATGATTTCTAAACTCACGGGAGAGTTCGAGGACGAAAAAATATACTTATCCCATTTTTAAATACATATTGAACATTTTTGTGATATAAGCTGAACAATTTTCAAATCGGTACAAATTGAACATTTTTGTGATATATGCTGAACATTTTTCTTAATAACTATAGCCACACAAATGAGTGGGTCAGACTGACTGCTAGACGTGGTCTACATATTTATCTGTTGGTGATTCTTTCTACGCATCTTCTGTCATTTATTTTTCAATATTATATAGGAAATTATAGCCATGAAAAAACTTGGAAGACTTGAAACCATGATTAAACTTTGGTCGAAATATTTCCATCATATGTTTAAAGTAGTTGGTTAAGACTTGGACGATCAAGAGAATCAGCATATGTGTCATGCCATGCAAAATACTTTGATAATATTGTTCCCTCTTTTCTCATCCCTCAACATTTACTTTGCACTTACTATATATTTATGGAATCTCACTGATGAAATACAAACATTGATTATCTGTACCCATATCTTGTCATCTGTTTCATCACCTATCTCGTCATTGGCCATACTGTGCTTGTGGTTTTATTGACATGTATAGGCTTTCATATCTTGTCTTCTCCCACTGTCCCTCTTTCGACCATGTTACTTTCAATGATTCTTATTTCTTGTGCATTTAACTTTAAATTTTAAGAAAAGTAAAACTATTCATTGCATACCTGACATGATTTTGTCATTCTTTATTTGCTGAAAATATTCTCTATCATTCACTCACACCTTATTTTACTATATTTTTGTTCTTTCCATCACTATCCACCCTTGTGGCCCAATGTTATTTTATTTATTTTGTCTTCACATTAGCACTGATGCAATATTTAATTTTGATGGAAATATAGCAAACAATTGTGCACCTCAAGAAAACATATTAGACTTTTGTCAGCGATCTATGTTAAATTGTATTAGACTTTGGTCAGTAATCTTCATATTTCTCTCTTCTACTTATCACCATCAGTCGTTATTTGCTCCCTCAACCAGTGCTACCCGAACTGCAATGTTCTCATTGGTATTTAACTTGTTGTCTGGAATATGGACCCTAAGGAAACACGATCAAGATTTGGCAGAAATCTATATTGTTGTTGATGATATTGCAATGCGAATTCATGTGAAAAAGAATATTTTTGTGATACATGCTGAATAATTGTCAATACACATTGAACACTTTCTGGGAAATAGTATGATTTTTTTAAGTACACAATGAACGTTTTTCCAAATACTTTGAACATTTATATAATGTACAATGATCATTTTCTCTTTTTCTTAAATATACAATAAACATTTTTGTTATACATGATGAACTCTTGTATAATACACAAATAAGTAAAAAATGAATAATTTTTTTAAGAAACACAGTTTTTTCATAGTATTAATGAACAAATGCACGATAAAGTATTTTCTTTATGTAGTGATGGAAGAAAAAGGAAAAGGAAAAATAAAATAGAAAAAATAAAAAATGGAAAGAAAATCCAAACAAACATAAAACCAGAAAAACATGAAAGAACCAAAAAGGAAAAATAATCCAAATAAGATAAAACAAAAAAACAGAAGAATCGAACAACAAAAATCGAAGCAGCGAAATACACGGTACGTGCTGCCGCAAACTGGCAGGCCCATCCGCTTGCGCTGCGGGCGAAGCCACTGCTTTTTGCCGCCCACGAGCGGCAAATAGGATCTGCCCTGCACCAAAAGGGCCTTCTCATAGTCATAGGAGGTCCCCTGGATGCTAAACATGGACCTGGCCAGGCGCCATCATATATCGAGAACCCATAACCTCCGAGAGGACGGCTGATTAGTTTGCGCAACACATGTCCAAATGAAGCTAGCCATTACCAAATCTTCCTTTGCAAGGTCACTAATGGATAAAGGATCCTCAAAGTAGTCAGCAAACATTTCGTCAAAAGGTATCATTGAGACAACATTTTCGTCTAGACAGATGACGCCTATCCTTACTTTCCACCATTCTCGCGAATTCTTCTCACTCGCTGGGAAAAAGACGTACCTTTGTAGGTACATAACTCCAAAACCATCGACGTGCGACTGTACGACGAGCATTATGCACGAAGAAAAGATGTACCTATCGTATCCCTACGGTTTCACCCAGTATCTCGGTACGTAGCTCTTCTTCTTGGCCGGCCATCATTTATTGGCAGAAATGTTTTACCGGCTACTTGCCCTGGGGTGGACAAACTTGTTCTAAACTCTCTCCTAATTAATGAATGCGGCAAGTCTTCTGCCCTTTTAAAAAAAATATTGGCAAAAAATGAGTTAACTGAATCAGGCACACACACAGCTGAGTGGAGTGGATCTGTTATTGCAGCTTGTATGTATATACTCTGTGGTCTACATGCATGCATGCTTTAGTCTTTGAGTATATGGCGTCGAAGTGCCTCCTGCTTGCAGGTCATCTTCAGTGCGACTGGCATTTTACGTTGTTGTTACTCAATCATGCGAAAGTCATAGATATCTATGTGTGTAACCGCTGAGTGACGGTAGCAACTTAAAACCATTTTGGATGATAGTCTAACAATATGATAGGTGGCTAGTGATAGTGTCCTATTTTCGCCGGTTGTGGCCTTTTTTCATTGATATTTTTGGCTGTGCTTACATACTGGATTTGAACTACGAACTTTGTGGCTACTTTGTTTAATTAAACGACTATGTGCATCACCTGATGCAGAGGCCTATATATATACACACACGTATGTTGTCACAATCAATTTTTTCTTTTTACTAATCCTTGTTAATATATTCACCAGAACAAAACGTTGTTCAAGAAAGTGCCAGGAAACCGTAGAGGGTGAGTTGGAGAAAGAAGCCCGTGTTCATGGATCCACGTGGTGCTGCACTCACGGGCGGAGTACGCAAATGCGGGTACAAATGTTCTGTGACTCGATGTTACATTCATTAGAGCATCTTCAACAGCCGCGCTATGCGTCGTGCCCAAAAAATGCATTTGCCGCGCGTGCTTCGGCTGGTTTAGCGCGCGGATGGGCGCCAGCTCCAACAGCCGCGCTATAATGCAGCGCGCGCGCCGCTCCAGCAGTGCCAAAAAATGCAGTGCGCGCAGCAAGCACAAACCACATATACAATTCAAAAAATAGGAGAAAAACGATCAAACAAACAAAATAAATCAACAATAAATAGTTATTACAACTCAAACAAATAGTTTATCGTTCAGTACAACAAATAATGCAATAAACACAACCAATAGTTCATGAACAATACAATACATATAATGCAATGAAATCATGCTCTTTGTCGTCCATGCCATGCCCACCACTCTTCGATCAGATCCTTCTGAAGATCATTGTGCGTTGCGGGACGCCGAATGGCATGATAGGAGGCAACAAAACGGGCTACCCTTTCAGCCCTCCGTCGCACTCGCACGGGATGTCCCAAGAGCTCATACTGTGAGTAGTCTAAATCTTGGCCACGCTCATTCTCGATGATCATGTTGTGCATGATCACACAAGCGTGCATGATGTACCAAAGCATTTTTTGATCCCAAAATCTAGCTGGTCCTCTCACAATAGCAAATTGGGCTTGCAAAATCCCAAATGCTCTCTCCACATCTTTTCTAGCAGCCGCCTGAGCATTGTGGAAATCAAGATTTTTCTTACCTTCTGGCTTTTTCAACGGCTTCACGAAGGTTTGCCACTTTGGATAGATGCCATCCGCTAGATAATAGCCATAGTTGTACGTATGGCCATTTGCTACAAACTGCACTGGTGGCAACTCACCATTCGCAATCTTATTCATCAGTGTTGACCGGTTGACAACATTGATGTCATTCAAAGATCCAGGCATTCCAAAGAATGCATGCCAAATCCAAGTCTCCTGATCGGCCACCGCTTCAAGGATTATAGTGGAACCCTTTTTTTGGCCGTGAAATTGCTCATGCCATGCCTTTGGACAATTCTTCCAACTCCAATGCATGCAATCTATTGAGCCAAGCATGCCAGGAAAGCCGCGAGATTTGTTCATCGCCAATAGCCTTGCGGCGTCTTCAGCAATGGGAGATCTCAAATACTCCTCGCCAAACACTTGCACAATTCCCACTGCAAAGCGCTTGACACACATGATGGCTTGGCTCTCACCCATAGCCAAGTGATCATCAACTAGATCGGCCGGGATACCGTATGCCAACATACGCAAAGCGGCTGTCACCTTCAGAAAGGTGCTATGCCCGAGCTCTCCGGCGGCATTCCTCCTTTGTTGGAAAAACCGGTAATGGCTCACTAGTTTCTCTGCAATGCGCTTGAACAGGCCTGTGCTCATCCTAAACCGGCGACGAAAATACGACTCCGGGTATGTGGGATTCTCCACGAAATAGTTCTTCATCAATCTGTTATGGGCATCAATCCTATCTCTCCAAATTTTATCCCGACCCATAACCGAATCATCGTGCTTTGGTTTTTTATTGATATGCATAGCTATGATCATTGCAAGATCCTCCTCCTCTTCCATATCAAATTCTTCTTCGGAAGAATCATACGACGAACTCATCTACAATGTTAAATACTATACTATCAAAACTACAATTCAAAATATGCACCAAATTCATAAGTTTGGAGCAATACATACCTTGTAGGCGTTTTGTCGAACACCTTGCGGGCGCGGCGTGGCAGCGAGCCCTCGGGCGCCGTTCCTTGGATGTCGGAGGCGCGCGAGGTCCGGCCGGACTAGGAGGGGGTGGGGCGGAAGCGCAGCAGCGCGGGAAGGCCGGCAAAGCGCCCGAACAGTCGCCGACGGGCGCGGGCGGCGGCCGCAGCGGAGACAGACCGGGGAAGCGCTTGAGTGGTCGCCGACGAGCGCGGGCGGTGACGGCGGCGCGGGGATAGGCCGGGGAAGCGCTGAACGGTCGCCGGGGGCACGAGTGGCGGCGGCGCGGTCGGATGGGGCTGGCAGCGCGGTCGCGAGAGTGGAGGAGGGAGCGAGCGAGCGCGGGAGAGTCGCGCGCGCGAGCCGGCGCAGCAAATAACGGGCGCGGGATTGCGTTTCGGCCAGCGCGCTGAATTGGAAATGGCGCGTGCGCCGTTTTTGCGCGTCCGCTGGAGCTGCCCGACGCGTTGCGCGCGCGCTAAAACTACCGTTTTTACGGCGCGGCGCTTGTATAGCGCGGCTGTTGGAGATGCTCTTAGCTATACTATGTTGAGGTTCTTAATGTGTCATCATCCATAAAAATTAATAAGTCTTTGAGGTCGGCCGGCTGCTTTTCAACGCACGTAAAAGCATCTACAGCCGGCCATACCAAATATGACCCTTAAACCCCTGCGAATGCGCCCAGTCAATGAACAGACGTGTCCGTTTTGAGCCCCTACGCATTTTCATTTTTATTCTCATATATTCGGTCACTTGCACATGATTGATGAAGATGAAAAGAGAGAAATAAAAAAATGAATAAAGAAAAAAAAGATGATCCGAGATGGGGCCGCGTCCTATGTGGCGGACTGATCGAGCGTCCGCAACGCCTCATATCCTCCCTATATTTGAGGCGTCCAGCTGTACATGCTCTAACTCGGCCGAACTAGGCTTGTTTGAATGATTGATCTCATATTAGCCGCCTGTCATATCATGCGCATATACATGGATGGATCCATCGACCATATCTACCTAGTAGCACGACAACAAATCAACACCGCTGGCGCTTTTTGTAAACGTGATTACGTAAGTTAATTATTGCTTTGACGAATGTCATTATCATCCTTTTGACAGAGCGAATGGTATGATGCGCCTTGCTACTAATTTAATTTCATACTAGATCACAAGAGATTTGCAGGCACTCCACGAAGTCAGGGCGGGCCGGCTATGTGATGGAAACCCATGATTCAACAGAAACCGTATCCATCTGGATGTTGGATTCAGGATCTTCTTCACGTCCTCACTTTGGATGTTATCTAGCTAGCTCCTCCCAAGTAGGTACCTATCTCTTGTCTTTGCTACTTGTCTGCCTGTTTTCAGAAGTGTATGTCTTGATGCATGTCATGTTTATTTCTTCTTGATGGAAATGATCTTTTCTTGGTCTTAGTAGATTGATGAATTAGTAGCTGAATTCAGTTTGTCTACATTTAGATAGTATTTAAGGTTGTCGTGTGATTACAGTAAGAAAATAACTCCTTGGATTTTTTATTATTAAAAAAAGTAACTATGGTTGTGTCCCATTTGGAGTTGAATCATAGTTTTTGTTTTCCATAAAAAATACCTTTATTAAGTCAAAATTAATTCGAAATGTACCATAAAGTGAATACATAGGATAATCAGTGACACCACCCTCTGCATGATTAACACGCACACAGCCAATACTAAAAGTCTCACAAAGTAAAAAGACATAAATGCAAAAATAAGTCACGTGCCACCAAAACTATGCCTGTGTTGAGAGTGGTGGAGGTCCTATCCGAAGATTACGTTGCCGCCCATTTGGGTAAAAATTTCCCTAATAACCAGCTTCAACCCTGTACATACCTTCGTGAGCAACAATGGTTCGTACTACATTCGGTGTAGCACAGATCATGTAGGAAGCCAATGTGTACTGCGATGGATAATCTATATGGCAGAAGAGTTTTTACCTTTAAAAACCATATCATCTCTACAGAGTCAAAGTGACCATAATAAGGTAGACAATCCCACTAAGCATACACAACCTTTTGGGTATGCAGTCAAGCCAGTGACAGTATATATTGACAACACTTGTTAGCGCATACAGTACCCTACTTGTTAGCGCATACACAACCTTTTCATTTTCACAGTACCCTACGAAAAGAATCTTGATCTTGCAGAATTCCTTTTGGGAGCTGGAGAAATGAGAGCACATGGAGAACTAGGCCTGTGAGAACAGAATTGATCAAGACAAGTCTTCCTTGAACAGAGAGCAACTTGCCTTTTCAACTACTCAGTCGTTTCTTTAAGTGCTCTTCGACGTGTTAACACTCCGTATTTATAATGTGTCGATAATGAATCAGAATTCCCATGTATCAAGTGGTAGCGGTGATGGTGACAGCGCCACAGTAGTAGTGTCTGGTTTGGATATGAATCCTATAGTTAGGTTTGGCATAGCTATTTGGTACTGGAGGATTGTTGATGCGATTGGTATCAGCATGTTCAAAGCCATGGTGCCTGCATCAGCACTTGGAGGTTTCATGGAGTTTTGGCATGTTCATATGTAACAAAGTTGAGGTGCTAGTATACGGCGAGTTCTATTGCCGCTTGACCTCAGTTGCCGGCTTGCCAACAAGAGACGGGCGGTGTGAGGTGCGAAGTTTGTGTTCAAGTGCTCATCGACGTAAGGTTCTGTTGTAGTTGAAGCGTGTCACAATCGAGGGGCTATTGTGTGAGGTCAGTGAGGATGAAGACATGAGGGATTACTACAAGATGTCACCACATGTAGTATGCAAATTAATAGCCTCTCATGGTGTCGTGGCTCTCTACATCGGCCTGCAGTTTTCTTCTTCTAAATAAACTATGGACTAAGAAAATGCCTTGGTCTTGCCGGAATCTCCAAGCTTGTAGCTATAAATAAGCCAGCTGAGCTGCTGTCGGAAAGAAACCCAGCGACCAATCCCTCATTCCATAAACTGAACAGCCATGTCGCAGGTACAGCATAGCCTCCACGAGCTGCTGATGCTGCTGCAGGGGAGATTTCCATCTCCACAGGCGGCTCTAGTGGTCTCTGTCCTGCTTGTTGTCTGTCCCCTTCTCGTACTCCTCGTCGCACGTCGCCTCGGGACGCCGTCGACGGCCACCGTCACCGCGAGAGCCAGAGAAGATCAGCTGAGCAAGCTGCCTTCTCCTCCAAGTAGGCTCCCCATAATCGGTCACCTGCACCTCGTCGGCCCCCTCCCGCACGTCTCCCTCCGTGACCTGGCCGCCGAGCACGGCCGTGATGGACTCATGCTCCTCCGCCTCGGCGCTGTCCCGACGCTCATCGTGTCCTCGCCCAGCGCCGCGCAGGCCGTGCTGCGCACGCACGACCACGTCTTCGCGTCCCGGGCCTACTCCCCCGTCACCGACATCCTCTTCTACGGCTCCACCGACGTCGCCTTCTGCCCCTACGGCGAGCACTGGCGCCAGGTCAAGAAGATCGCTACCACGCACCTACTCACCAACAAGAAGGTCCGCTCCTACCGCCATGCGCGCGAGAACGAGGTAACCAGCCATCAATTTGAATCTGATTGCACCATGTTGTCCACGTCATCAGCCATACTGAAATTAATTACTGTTGCATCTGCTCCCCTCCTCCATCTACAAGGTGAGGTTGGTGGTGGCCAAGATCCGCGAGGCGGCCGCCACAGGCACCACCATGGACCTGAGTGACCTGCTCAACGCCTTCACCAACGACGTCGTGTGCCACGCCGTGTCAGGCAAGCTTTTCAGGAAACAGGGCCACAACAAGCTCTTCCGGGAGCTGGTCGAGGCCAACTCGTCGCTCATCGGCGGTTTCAACCTGGAGGACTACTTCCCGGTGTTGGTGAAGCTGGAAGTCATCAAGAAGATGGTTTGCGCCAAAGCAAGGAAGGTGAACAAGTTGTGGGACAACCTGCTCAATAGCCTCATCGATGAGCATGCAAGCAGGCCCACATCAGAACAAGGCGGCGAGGACAGCGACTTCATCGACGTGTTGCTTTCCATTCAACAAGAGTATAATCTTACGAGAGACCATATTAAGGCTCAGTTGGCGGTATGACCTCACAAACCGCACCTACCTACACATATTAAGGTTCCGTTCCAAATTATTTGAAGTTATAACTTTGTGTTTAGTCAAATTTCACTATATTTGACCATGTCTATACAAAAGTGTCTTAATATTTACAACATCAAATATATATAGTGTACATAATATTTTAATAGGAAGCTATAATTTGGTTTCAATAATATTGATATTTTTTTTTCTATAAACATGGTCAATTTAAAAGAGTAGACTTAAGACGAACATAAAAGTTTAGGTAATTTGGAACGGAGAGTGTAGCTTTTAAGTTGTTCATTCTGATATGAGTATGTATGTATGCAGATCATGTTTGAAGCTGGCACTGATACATCATTCATAGTGTTGGAATATGCCATGGTTCGGCTCATGCAAAAACCCCACCTCATGAATAAGCTGAAAACCGAGGTGAGGAGCACTATATCCAAGGGGAAAGAAATGATCGCCGAAGATGATCTGAGCAGTTTGGCCTACCTAAAGGCAGTCATCAAAGAGACACTCCGGCTCCATATGCCGGCACCGCTCCTCGTGCCTCACCTCTCCATGGCCGACTGCAAAATTAACGGCTACATGATACCATCAGGAACGCGCGCCATCGTCAACAGCTGGGCTCTTGCAAGGGATCCTAGCAGCTGGGAGAGCGCTGAAGATTTCATGCCTGAGCGGTTCATGGAAGGTGGTAGTGCTGCATCTATGGACTACAAGGGAAACGATTTCCCCTACTTGCCCTTTGGGACTGGGCGGAGGATATGCCCAGGTATCAACTTTGCAATTGTGACCATTGAAATCATGCTAGCAAATCTCATGTACCACTTCAACTGGAAGCTACCATCAGAATCAATGGATGCTGGCATCAGTATGACTGAATCATTTGGGGTAACGGTTCACCGAAAGGAGAAGCTCCTCCTTGTCCCTGTAGTGCCGGAAGATTAATAAAAAGTGGTCCATAGGAACTACCTACATAATAGTCATCTGGATTTTTGGACTTTTTGTTAAGCACGAGTGTATTGAATAAATAAAGCATTACATGAGAAATCGATCACCACATTCATGACTAGCAATTAAGACTAGTACAAGAACGCTCATTTGGATAAATTATAACTTTATATGCGAGACTAGTTGATTTAAAGGTCCTTATCAGCAATACTCAATACTTCCTTGGACATCTTGTTTTTTAGTAATATATAGACAACCTTGCTTTCTTCCACGGGTCACAATCAAAGATCATCTGGTGGGATTCCATTTTCCTTCACCATGGCAATTGCCATTGATGAGATCATCAAGCTTGCCGGCTGGAAAAAATTTGACCTTAAAACGGAAATATGCCTATGTCATTGCGTAACAACCCGCAACCTATATTTCGTTTGAAGCATATGCTTGTCAGTGTTTTTGATAGATCACTGTCTCTCATTTTCACGGAGCTACTAATGTTAGTGGTACGTGATCTAAAGTGCTCTTAGTATGATGTGATATGTAAGGACACACGTCAATGCACATCCTAAGTCATTGCATCATTACTGTCACAGCCCTAGAATACTTGTCTGTAAATAATTAAATTAGTTGCATTTGAGAGCATCATGTCTAAATTCTGAAAGTTAAATTGAGGTTAGTTGAAACCCTCAGAAATCACTTCAGAAATAATCAACATTAAAATATTTTCAAATGAGTCCAAGAAAATGTTCCTGTTATTCTATAAAAATATTGGCAAGAGGTAAAATTCAAACCAATATTGTTTGAGTCTCAGAAATATTTATTTTGGGCATTTGGAATTAATTCAATAACTATTTGAATTGGATTTATATTTCTTATATAATAAATATATGTTCAATAATTCTGAAAATTGTTGTGTGGCTTTGTATAAGTCCACTTAGTTAACACAATTATTTTCATGGAGTTTAAAATTGATTTGGTGTTACTACTAAATCACAAACAAACTGCAAAAAATAGAAAACAGAAAATAACAAAAAAAACAGAAGAACTTACCTGGCCTCACCTGGCGACCCAACTGGCGGTCCAGCACTGCTGGCTTCCATTTTCCTTCACCATGGCAATTGCCATTGATGAGATCATCAAGCTTGCCGGCTGGAAAAAATTTGACCTTATGACAGAAATATGCCTATGTCATTGCGCAACAACCCGCAGCCTATATTTCGTTTGAAGCATATGCTTGTCAGTGTTTTTGATAGATCACTGTCTCTCATTCTCACGGAGCTACTAATGTCAGTGGTACGTGATCTAAAGTGCTCTTAGTATGATGTGATATGTAAGGACACACGTCAATGCACACCCTAAGTCATTGCATCATTACGAACAACAATATTGCATTCTTCATCTCTAGTGACTAAATAATCCTCAGGTTTTTGTAGTCATGTTGGAAAATGTCTCTTCCATTTGCTCGATTTTACTTTGTAGTTTTACCCTCTCGAAGATCTCGTTTATAGATCATGCAATTATTCTTTTTGGTGTCCTAGATTGTCACAAATAAACTCTTTCTTGTCTTGACCTTCATCTCGCACTAGATTTATCTATGCCTTGTTGATCTTGCATGTCTACTTCCATGATTCCCATATTTTTACCTTGGGTTCAGCCATATTTGCATCGTGAGAAGACGCTCTATTTTCTCCATGTTCTATCTTCTTGGATTCTTCATTCAACATGATGGTCTTCACCATCTCTAGTGTTGGCCTTCCATTTGAACCTGTATTGTTGAATGCCACAAAAAGCGTGTTCCGGCTATTCGGAATGGAACTCATTTGCAACAATGCTTGCACCTAATCGCTAAACTTGATCTTCGTAGATGAGAGTTGATTAGACGATATTGGAAGACATTCAATTGCTCAATCACATTTTTTTCATGTTGGTAGTCAAGCTTCACCAGTGTTTGATTACCATGGCCTTGTTTACTAATGTCTTTCTTACAAATATGGACTCCAACTTCCGCCATATTTCATAAGCTTTTGTTTCATTTGCAACTTGCTAGAATATATTACTATTGATGTACAAACGAACCATACCAGTGGCACTCCATTCCTCTTTCGTGACACCAGCCGATATTTTTTTCTTTCATAATTCGCCCATAAAAATTCCTGCAATAAATGATGTCTTCTATCATGTGCTTCCATAAGAATAATTTGAATGATAAATATCATGACACGTGTCAGGGAACCTTCTTCCATAGCTATTTTAAACAACAATGAGGCAACTAGGATAACCACCCTATTGAACCTTGCTCTGATACCACTCTCTTGGAATTGAGCGCACACTTATGGTAATATTAAAACCGCAGTAGAATCAAAGTATAGTTTCAACACTAATTCGAGGATTGTTAATCAACAAGGAAGGAAACATATGCAGCTTCAAATATGGAGAAACGTGCTCAAACCCAACTCAGAAAATGTAACTAGAAACACATGGTTCCATTTTTAATCAATGAGTCACCTTGTCGATTTCTCTAAAAGAAACCACCGGAACTTTTTTTTAAAGAAACATAACTAGAAATAATGCAATCCATAGTTAATAGACCCGCTAAGGAGAATAACAACACAAGCTCTATAAGATTTGAAAGAGTAAAAGAACCAAGCCCAGCACCAGCCACCAGCAACATATGTATCAACGCAACAAAAACCATAACAACATTTAAACACAATATCCTCCAAGACATATCTTGCATAATATAAAGATCCAAACCATCTAGGATCCACTGTCCTTAGCTCAAAAGCCGACATCACATGCCTAGGAGTCTACATGAGGGATCTCAACCATGGCTTCTCACATAAGCTTCTTCTAGCACCATATTGATCCTCGACCTTGATGCATAATTGTTCTTTAGCTAGTTCGTTTCTCCCTGAAGAAGACTCAAAGTATTACGGTAGTGGCACAAGCTAAAACCAACAACAACTAGGTCTTTAGGATGTTTTTTTATCAAAACAACCCCCAATACAATTAGGGCCCTCAGATATATTTTTGAAAAAGTTTGTGCACAATCACCAACTAAATGACCGACACCATCATGTGGTCTGCTCAAGATAAATGCAGTTAAAAGTACATACCACAATTTGCCAAATGAGTTTGATCAGACTCCACTTAAAGAACCAATGTTCAGTATTCTCCTTATGCTCCCAGACATGGCATTAGTCATTGCCAGACAACTCCTCTTGAGCAAATTCCCTTGAGTTAATATGTTCTTCTTCGGCATCAACTAGACGAGATTTTAATATTGAACAAAATGGGCACAAAGGATCTCCTTGTCCAACTACTTTGTAAGTTAGGAAGTACGGTCCTATCTTGTTATTCACTTTAATCGCCACTCTTGCACCACCAATAATCTTCATTACCCAATCATTCCACTTGTTCCCAAAACTTTTTACTTGCATCATTCGATACAGAAAAGGGCACTTAACTTTGTCATATACCTTTTCGAAATCTAGCATAAGAAACACCCTATAATTATTTTCTGATTGAATGGCATGAATGGTTTCATGAAATAAAAAACACCCTCCATTATATGTATACCCGTAATTATATCAGTCCGAGTGTCAGAAATGTACTTTCCAATAACCCGTCCTAATCTAAGATCTCAAAACATTGTAAGTATTTTACAGCTGACACTTAGCAGACATACTGGCCCGAACTTATGAATGCATGCCTTAACATCATGAACTTTTGGAAATAGGTTGATAATGCTACAGAAACATGGTAATAATGCCATCGTTCCACCCCTCAACTTCCAACGCTCCTTTATGAAATGCATCAAACATTTCTTTCTAATCATGTTTAATATCTTCCCATGACACTTAGTAAAATTATGCTGGTAAATGATGAGGTTTTGGATTTATTATGCTTCAAACCAAACAAATCTTTTTTACTCTCCTCCAAATCGAACTCCTTGGTAAGAAAATATTGTTCCTCACTACTCAAGTGAGAACAATGTAAACCATCAAAAGAAATGGAGGTAGCTGCATGAGCACCAAAAAGGGTTTTATAGATTTGAGTAATGTGCTTTATCTGCTCATAATCTCCTAGGCACCATTATTCTGCAAAATTGCAATATATTTTTTGTTCCACTGGCTTTCAGATGGAAGTACTTAGTATTCCCATCTCCTTCTAATAAATTATTATTGTTTGTTCTCTGTTTCCATTTCAATTCTTCATTTCTAAGAAGCTTCTTCAAATTAGTAGCTCTACTTCCATTTTGTTTACCAAATCATCAAAGTTGCTCGAAATGTTCTTTTTTTATTTCTCCACACCCCTTCAATATTATTATTCCACCCTTTCACATGTCTCCTCAATCCCCTTGATTTATTATGCGATTTATCATATCATACTTGCAAACGTAGAAGTATTCCAACATTTTTGTACAATAGACCTACGTAATCCTAGGTTATGTGGGAGCAACTAGTCGAGGAGCCTCTATTCCAACATGTTGTACTTGAGGCACGAGTTTTGGCCGTGCCTCTTGGAAATGAAAAAACACATTTCTCCCTTTTTTTATTCCATGAGAGACACGGTTTTGCTTCCACGAGAGGCACGGCCGTGCCTCTTGGAAACAAAAAAACCGTGTTTTCTGGGTTTTTTCTATTGTGAAAGACACGGTTTTGCTTCCATGAGAGGCATGATTTTGCTTCCACGATCTCGGAACCAGGGACAAACATGCGTATTCTCATTTTTGTTTTCTTTCCTGAATTGCACGGTTTTGCTTCCGCCAGAGGCGCGACCATGCCTCCCGAAAACCAAAAAACGCAGTTTCTTTATTATTTTTTATTGTGAGAGCCATGGTTTCGCTACCGCGAGAGGCAGGACCGTGCCTCTTGGAAATGGCTTTGGGAAATGGGAAAAATGAGATCCCGGATCTGTTTTTCCGTCTGGTTTTTTTGCGTCCCGGGCCTACTCCCCCTTCACCGACATCCTCTTCTACGGCTCCACCGGCGTCGCCTTCTGCACCTACGGCGAGCACTGGCGCCAGGTCTAGAAGATCGCCACCACGCACCTCCTCACCAACAAGAAGGTCCGCTCCTACCGCCATGCGTGCGAGAACGAGGTAACCAACCATCAATTTGAATCTGATTGCACCATGTTGTCCACGTCATCAGCCATACTGAAATTAACTACTGTTGCATATGCTCACCTCCTCCATCTACAAGGTGAGATCGGTGGTGGCCAAGATCCGCGAGGCGGCTGCCACAGGCACCTCCATGGACATGAGCGACCTGCTCAACGCCTTCACCAACGACGTCGTGTGCCACGCAGTCTCCGGCAAGCTTTATAGGAAACAAGGCCACAACAAGCTCTTCCGGGAGCTGGTCGAGGCCAACTCATCGCTCATCGGTAGTTTCAACCTCGAGGACCACTTCCCGGTGTTGGTGAAGCTGGACTTCATCAAGAGGATGGTTTGTGCCAAGGCCTAGAAGGTGAACAAGATGTGGCACGAACTTCTCAATAGGCCGAAGATGATCTGAGCAGTTTGGCCTACCTAAAGGCGGTCATCAAAGAGACACTCCGGCTCCATATGCCCGCACCGCTCCTCGTGCCTCACCTCTCCATGGACGACTGCAAAATTAACGGCTACACCATACCATCAGGAATGCGTGCCATCATCAACAACTGGGCTCTTGCAAGGGATCCTAGAAGCTGGGAGAGCACTGAAGATTTCATGCCTGAACGATTCATTGAAGGTGGTAGTGCTGCATCTATGGAATACAAGGGAAATGATTTGCCCTACTTGCCCTTTGGGCCTGGGCGGAGGATATGCCCAGGTATCAACTTTGCAATTGTGACCATTGAGATCATGTTAGCAAATCTCATGTACCACTTCGACTGGAAGCTACCATTAGAATCAATGGATGCTGGCATTAGTATGACTGAATCATTTGGGGTAACGGTTCACCAAAAGGAGAAGCTCCTCCTTGTCCCTGTAGTGCCGGAAGATTAATAAAAAGTGGTCCATAGGAACTACCTACATAATTGTCATCTGGATTTTTGGACTTTTTGTTAAGCACGAGTGTATTGAATAAATAAAGCATTACATGAGAAATTGATGACCACATTCATGACTAGCAATTAAGGCTAGTACATGAACGCTCATTTGGAAAAATTATATCTTTATATGCGAGACTAGTTAGTTGAAATGTCCTTATTAGCAATACTCAATACTTCCTTGGACACCTTGCTTTCTTCCACATGTCACAATCAAAGAGCCTCTAGTGGGCTTCCATTTTCCTTCACCATGGCAATTGCCATTGATGAGATCATCAACACCACAAAAAAATACACTTCTGTGATGATACGTGTTTGTCACAGTAGGTCACGTTTTCTGTCATGCATGTACATCCATGACGATTTTATGACAGAATCATGATAGTCATACCTGTGCTATCGTAGAAGTGTTCCATGACATTACCAAAATTATCATCATAGAAGTGTCCACTTCCATGACGATAAATCGTGCGTCACAGAAGTGCTTTCGTCAAGGGTGACCGACACGTGGCATTCACCGTAACGGAACACCGTCAAGCTATCGGGTCCGGTTTTGGATCCAATAACCCGTTAACAGCCCCGACCAATGGGGATTTTCCACGTGTAAAATCATCATTGGCTGGAGGGAACACGTGTTGGCTCGCCATTGGAATAGATGTCATCTACTCATTGGACCCATATCGCCTATGATACATCGACACGTGGCACGGCCCAATAGAGGCCCATTCCTGTGAAAAGGCCGGCCCGTTTGACTTGGTCAAAAGATGGCGGGCCGGCACACGGCAAGCCTATTAATGGCCTGTTCGCATATAGCTCATTTACAGCCCGCTAACCCAGGGCCCGTTTACGGCCTATCCGAATTAGGCCCAGTAGTGTCATCTACTCATTGGACCCAAAGCGCCTATGATACGTCGACACATGGCACGACCCAACAAAGGCCCATTCCTGTGAAAAGGCCGACCCGTTTGACTTGATCAGAAGGTGGCGGGTCGACCCACGGCAAGCCTGTTAACGGCCTGTTCGCGTATAGCCCATTTACAACCCACTAAACCAGGGCCCATTTACGACCTATCCGAATTAGGCCCAGTAGCGTCATCTGGGTCGTCCAATATAATTCCAGCCCATTTTAACTTCCGGCCCATGTATGGCCCATGACGTCTTTTGGCCCGTATGAGGCCCATAGTAATAGTCGCCCATTAACGGCCCGTGGTAAAACTGGCCCGTAATGAATAGTGTATCACTTTATACCCATTAACAGCCCATTATTCTCTTGGGCCGTTTGCAGCCCATGTTATCTTTCGGCCTTCTCAGGGCCCATTTATTCTCGGGCTCATTTCCAGCATTCCTTTACTTTCGGGCCGTTACTGTCATTTTCTGCTTGTGGGCCAAATTCAGCCCGTGGTTACAATCGGCCTATTTGTGGCCCGTTAATACGTTGGGCCATTTTCATAGCATCATCAAATACGGCCTATTAAAGGCCCGTTATGGTCAGCCCATAAAACGTACGATTTCCACTCTAGCCTGTTTACGGCCCCTTATATGGCCCATAGATGAGACGACCAGTAGAAAGCCCATGGATCGTACGGGACGTAGAAGGCCCATTGAACCGACGACCCATAGAAGGCCAATTGATCCGATGGCCCATGGATCCGCTAGCCCATAAAAGGCCCATGGATCCGACAGCCAATAGAAGGCCTACGTATTCGACAACCCATAAAAGGCCCACGAATCCGACGGCCATAGAAGGCCATGGGTCGTCCGTCTCGTAGATGGGCCATGGATCATATGACCTGTGGAGGGCCATGGTCACTACAACGTTTGGGCGAGTAGGCCCCCGTTTGAACGATATAGCATATTCAAAGAATTATCCTACTCTATATGAAAGTGCAACTAATCCCCGGGTGGTTTTGGTAATTAATAATAACATATATATCATTGAACTAATATTTTACTTGAGAATCATTTCAGAAAAGTTCGATGATATGGGTATGGAAATGTCTGAAGAAGTGGACCCCTCAAAATGCTAAGACAAGCATTGGCAAAAGCTCAAGACTCTATTTTTGGTTTAGTGATCAAAGATCACATTGAGTCCATAGGAAAAGCCAATACTATTAAAAGGGGATGAGGTTGTGTTAATGATCTAGTTGCTCAAGTGCTTGGTGATCTAGCTCCCTCAACTATCAGCACTCTTCACTATTCAACACACTCATAAGTAATCTCGGACAAACCGATTCTGCAAACTCAGTCCCACCGAGATGAACCACCTCAGTTATTTCTCCAAACCCTAATTTCTCGGTCCATCCGATTCTGAGTTTCGGTCTCACCGAAAATGGACTGCCAACCTTCTGTAACCAATTGACATCACTTCGGAATATCCGAGTTGTTGTTTTCGGTCACACCGAGATGGCAAGCTCCAACCTTTGACTCACTTCGGACACACCGAGATGGTATTTTCGGTCCCACCGAAAATCCCAACGTTCACTATATTTGAACTTTCGGTCTGACCGAGTTTTAACTTCGGTCTCACCGAGATTGGTCAAATGTGTGTGTAACGGTTGGATTTTGTGTGGAGGCTATATATACCCCTCCACCCCCTCTTCATTCGTGAGGAGAGCCATCAGAAAGTACCACCACTTCTACCATACACTTTCTGAGAAGTGAACCACCTACCCTTGTGTTGAGATCAAGCCATTCCATTCCTACCATATGAAACTTGATCTCTAGCCTTCCCAAGTTGCTTTCCACTCAAATCTTTCTTCCACCACAGCCATATCAGTGAGGAGAGTTGAGTGTTGGGGAGATTATCATCTGAAGCACAAGAGCAAGGAGTTCATCACCATCAACACCGTCTATTACCTTTTGGGGGGTGGTGCCTCCTAGATTGGTTAGGTGTCGCTTGGGAGCCTCCGTCTTCGGGATGTGGAGTTGAACCAAGAAGTTTGTAAGGGCAAGGAGATCGCCTACTTCGTGAAGATCTACCCCGAGTAAGGCTAGTCCTCCGTGGGCGTAGGCCGTGATGGAATAGACAAGGTTGCTTCTTCGTGGACCCTTCGTGGGTGGAGCCCTCCGTGGACTCGCGCAGCCGTTACCCTCCGTGGGTTGAAGTCTCCATCAACGTGGATGTACGATAGCACCACCTATCGGAACCACGACAAAAATCTCCGTGTCACCAAACTGCGTTTGATCTTCTCCACCTCTCTTTTACATGTGCAATTTACTTTCCGCTGCATATACTCTAGAATTGCATGTGTAGGGTGTTACTTGAACTGATCTTGTTTGTGAAACTGCCAAAAACATTGCATGATCTAAAGGCAGATTTTTTATATTGTCAAGTAGTCTAATCACCCCCCCTCTAGACCTACTTTCGATCCTACAACATATATATCATTGAACTAATATTATCTTGAGAATCATTTCAGAAAAGTTCGATGATATGGGTATGGAAATGTCTGAAGAAGTGGACCCCTCAAAATGCTAAGACAAGCATTGGCAAAAGCTCAAGACTCTATTTTTGGTTTAGTGATCAAAGATCACATTGAGTCCATAGGAAAAGCCAATACTATTAAAAGGGGATGAGGTTGTGTTAATGTTCTTGTTGCTCAAGTGCTTGGTGATCTAACTCCCTCAACTATCAGCACTATTCACTACTTAACACACACCCATAAGTAATCTCGGTCACACCGATTTCTCCAACTCAGTCCCACCGAGATGAACCACTTCAGTTGTTTCTCCAAACCCTAGCTTCTCGGTCAAACCGATTCTGAGTTTCGGTCTCACCGAAAAAGGGCTGCCAACCTTCTGTGATCACTTCACTTCAATTCGGAATATCCGAGTTTATATTTTCGGTCTCACCGAAATGGCAAACCCTAACCTTTGACTCACTTCGGTCTCACCGAGATGGTATTTTCGGTCCCACCGAAAATCCCAACGTTCACTATATTTGAACTTTCGGTCTGACCGAGTTTCAACTTCGGTCTCACCGAGATTGGTCAAATGTGTGTGTAACGGTTGGATTTTGTGTGGAGGCTATATATACCCCTCCACCCCCTCCTCATTCGTGAGGAGAGCCATCAGAAAGTACCACCACTTCTACCATACACTTTCTGAGAAGTGAACCACCTACCCTTGTGTTGAGATCAAGCCATTCCATTCCTACCATATGAAACTTGATCTCTAGCCTTCCCAAGTTGCTTTCCACTCAAATCTTTCTTCCACCACAGCCATATCAGTGAGGAGAGTTGAGTGTTGGGGAGATTATCATCTGAAGCACAAGAGCAAGGAGTTCATCATCATCAACACCGTCTATTACCTTTTGGGGGGTGGTGCCTCCTAGATTGGTTAGGTGTCGCTTGGGAGCCTCCGTCTTTGAGATGTGGAGTTGAACCAAGAAGTTTGTAAGGGCAAGGAGATCGCCTACTTCGTGAAGATCTACCCCGAGTAAGGCTAGTCCTCCGTGGGCGTAGGCCATGATGGAATAGACAAGGTTGCTTCTTAGTGGACCCTTTGTGGGTGGAGCCCTCCGTGGACTCGCGCAGCCGTTACCCTCCGTGGGTTGAAGTCTCCATCAACGTGGATGTACGATAGCACCACCTATCGGAACCACGACAAAAATCTTCGTGTCACCAAACTGCGTTTGATCTTCTCCACCTCTCTTTTACATGTGCAATTTACTTTCCGCTGCTTATACTCTAGAATTGCATGTGTAGGGTGATACTTGAATTGATCTTAATTGTGAAACTGCCAAAAACATTGCATGATCTAAAGGCAGATTTTTTATATTGTCAAGTAGTCTAATCACCCCCCCTCTAGACCTACTTTCGATCCTACAAGTGGTATCAGAGCTTTGGTCTCCATTGTTTTGGTTTCCATTGCATTGGACTCCATAAGCTTGGTTTCACAACCTAGGAGAGTATGGCGTCTAGTGAGGGTAATTATCGTAGAGGTCCTTACTTTGATGGTACAAATTTTGCTAGTTGGAAGCATAAAATGAAAATGCATATTCTTGGTCATAACCCAGCCGCATGGGGCATTATTTGTGTTGGTATGCAAGGTGAATTCTTCGAGGAAGGAAAAGTTCCGGATCGCGAAGCTACACCGGAAGAGTTGCGGATGTTGCAAAACAATGCTCAAGCCTGTGACATTCTCTTCAATGCTTTGTGTCCCGAGGAGTTCAACAAAATCAGCCGTCTTGAGAATGCTAAAGAGATTTGGGATACTTTGGTTGAAATGCACGAAGGTACTGAATCTGTGAAGGAATCAAAGCTAGATATTCTTCAAGGTCAACTTGACAAGTTCAAGATGAAGGATGGTGAAGGAGTCGCTGAAATGTACTCTAGGCTTGCTCTCATCACGAATGAGATTGCCGGCTTAGGAAGCGAAGAAATGACCGACCGATTCATCATTAAGAAGATTCTCAGAGCTTTGGATGGAAAGTATGACACCGTGTGCACTTTGATCCAAATGATGCCAAACTACAAGACTCTCAAGCCAACTGAAGTCATTGGAAGAATTGTTGCTCATGAGATGACACTTAAGGATAAGGAAGAGCTTCACAACAAGTCAAGTGGTGCTTACAAAGCTACAAGTGATGCTCCTACTACCTCAAGTGACAAGCTAATTTTCAATGAAGAGATAAGCCTAATGGTCAAGAACTTCAACAAGTTCTACAAGAATAGAGGCAAAGAAAGAAGCTCAAAGTCTAGATCATATGATGAAAAGAGATCTTCTAGTCGTGATCGAAACTGCTACAATTGTGGAAGACCCGGACACTTCTCAAATGAGTGTACGACTCCCCACAAGAGAAGAGAAGAATCTCCAAGAAGAAGAGCAAGAGATGAGTCACCTCGGAGAGAGAGAAGGAGCAGAGATGATCGTTATGAACGAAGACCCTCTCGGAGAAGCAAAGATTCGGAGAGGAAAGACAAGTCATCAAGGAGCTACACAAGAAGAAGACATCAAGCTCATGTTGGTGAATGGGTCTCCGGCTCCGACTCTGACAATCAATCCGATGGAAGCTATCACTCCGACTTCGACTATAGTCAAGATGAAGGTGTTGCCGGACTTGCACTAGTATCCTCCAACTCCAACTCCTACGACTTATTTGATTCACCAAATGAGGGAATTGGAAGATGCTTCATGGCTAAAGGTCCCAAGGTAACACACCCTGAATTCATTGACTTTGATAGTGATGAGGATGACTTGCTTGGTGAAGATGAGCTCTTGCATGATAAATCTAGTGAGCTTAGTAATGATGAAAATGCTAGTAGTCTTTATAGTCGAGAAGAGTCGAATGACAATGCTATGAAGGAGATTGAGCGTCTAACTAAAGAACTAAACACTCTTAAGTTAGCTCATGAAACAACTCAAGAAGATCATAGAGAGCTCCTAAGATCTCATGAGAAGCTACGCTTCGAGAAGCTCACTCTAGAGCAAGAACATGAGTTTCTGAAAGCAATCAATGACGATCTTCGAAAGAAGAGTTCTTCATATCTTGCCAAACGACTTCTCTTGTCTAATTTCTTGCCACCTATTAAGACTAAGCATGACAAGCATAAGAAAAATTCTTCCTCTAGTAGTAACAATAACAATGTTAAATCCAATATTGTTGCTTCTAGTAGTTCTCTTGATTCCACTAACAATGTTTCAAGCCAAGTTACACTTGAGCAAGAAAATAGCTTATTGAAGGAAATCATAGAGAAAGGTGTCTACAAGAGTCTTGCCGGAAGCAAGAACTTTGAGGAGATTGTTCGCAAACAAGGAAGACACCGGAAGAATCAAGGGATTGGTTTTGAGCGAAAGTTCAACGCCGAAGGTGTTGAGTGGGAAGAAGGTCAATACCCTACTCCATAGTTTGTTTCACAAAAGGAGAAGTATGATCCTACTTCTTCCAATGTGGAACAAGCTCAAGATGATCTTCCACCACAAGACCACAAGCTAAAGGCCAAGGACAAGCTTCAAGAGGAGATTGATGCATTCATTGAAGCACCTCAAGCCATGGTCAAGTGGGTTCCCAAGGACACATCAAGTTCTACTTCGTCAAGCTCAACTACAACACCAAGGATTCCCATCAAAATGATGTGGATCCCAAAGAAGAAGAACTAGTAGGTTCTTGAGGGTGACTCCGCCAACAAACTTCACTCATATTCATTTTGGCAAGAACTTGTGCAATCAACTTCCACATCATGCACTTGTTCATGGAGTCACAAACCCTCTTGTTGGTAAGTCAAGGGACAAGGTAATCATTGCTTTCATGGACATCATCTTTTGTGTACTTCACTCTATGTCTATGGATATTCTTGTTTGTTCCTTGTGGGACTAACCCATGTAGGTATTGAAAGTGCCCTAATCCAAAGGATTGCTCCCAACTTTTGATGATCTGCATCAACATTGAGCATCCACATCTTCAACATCTACATGAAGTCTTCTATGACAACCCAAGGTTAGTTTGACCCTTTAAAAAGGGGTTCTCACATCTAGGGGGAGCTTTGCTCTAAAAATTGAGCTAAAGCATCTCCAAATGAGGTGAACACATAAATGCTTTATGTAAAAGTGGTAACCCCACTTGTGCTTAAACGATGAGTATGACCTATGATCAAATGTTCTCATTTGGCTCCTAAGTCAATATACTCATATATAGATGACCTAGTCATCGACAAATTGTGTGCTAGTAGCTAGAGTGATTGGTTGTGCATGTTTGACACATATTTCAGTTGCTATCTTATTGTGTGAGCATGTTGAATGCATGATTTTATCCATTCAAGGACATCCATTTGTTGTTTTGATTGTTCTGTTCTCTTTCTGGCCAAATGGATGGACAAGAATGCCTAAGCACCTTTCCCTAGCTATCTATGCTTTCTTGTCTCAAATTCTATTCATGCTCATATCACAACTTTGAACAAGTCTTTTTCGGACAGTCCGAGTGAGGAGCACTCGGAACCACCGATTCGTCTAAGGCTGACTTCCAAAACCTTCTAAGTCCATTTCGGTCTGACCGGCTTCTCAAACTCGGTCCAACCGAAACGCTTAGACTGATCTAGGTTTCATCTCGGTGAAACCGAGTTCAAACTCTCGGTCTGACCGATATGCGTAACTGCACAATAGTTATACATCTCGGTGACACCGAGTTTTTCAACTCGGTCCCACCGACAGCACGGGGTTATATATACCTGAGGGCTGCGCGCGATTCAATTCTTCAAACCGCTCGCCCCCAATACCCCTGCTGCCGTCGCCCTGGTCTACGGATCGTCGCCGTCGTCGCCTGTGCGCCCTCGCCGCAGGTCTCCGCCGCCGTCAACGGTAATCATCTCCACCGTTGCCGCCGTAGAGGGACACCACCAAGTTAGGGTGTGTCCCGATCCCTTTTCGTGCTCCCCTTCCGATTCTTGCACGATAGGCTTGCCATGATTCAATCCACGTTTGAGATATTCCCTATACATTTGTTCAGATCTTCTAGTTTCGAGGAAAATTCTTAGGTTTAGGTTTCCACGGAATGCATCTCGGTGAAGCCGATTTTTGAAACTCGGAATGACCGATTTGGCCTCTGGCCATTGCACTGCATCATTCGGTTTAACCGAATTGTGCCAATCGGAATGACCGAAGCGTAGTTTCAGTGAAACCCTAAGTTATCGGTAGGACCGAAACCCATTTCGGTCTGACCGAAAGTGGTGTGTAGGTTTCTGTTGAGCACTTCGGTTGCACCGAAACTTGAAATCGGTTTGACCGAAATACATTCTGTGAAAACTCAAAACTAAGTTTTGAACTCATTTTCTTTGCAAAAACCTCTGCAGTTGTGATAACTCTTCTACTCTACCTATACCTTATCTTTTCACAGGTTTTTCAGCCATGTCAGATGTCAGTGACAGCCAGAACAGGTCTGAATCACCGTTTGCTGAAATTCCAGAGGCAGATACAAGTCCTGCTAGCAGCTCCAGTGATGATGGTGAGAGGAGCACCCCTAGTGGTTTGCCTCCTGCAGCCAGTAGAACCAGGAAGAAGAGAACTTCTGATGACGAGGACTCTGACTTTGTTGCTGAGGAAGTTACCTCCAAGCCCAAGAGGAATGTGGTTGCCAAAGAGCACCAAGGGCAGCAGTCAAGGAAAGGCACAAGCAAAGTGAAGCAGTCAGCAGTTGCAAAGAAGCTCAACTTGGAAGAGCCTGCTCCAAGCAAGGTGAAGAAGACTTCCAAAAGGAAGAGGGTAGTATATGCTGAACCTCAAGTTGATGCTGCAGAAGAAGAAGAAGAAGAAGTACCCCAGCCTCCTCCTCAGAAAGCTAAGTTCATGGGTGATGCTATTCGGGCTCAAGCCTCCTCTAAGCCCAAGAAGCCTGCTCAAGCCAAGGCAGCTCCAGCCAAGCCCAAGAGAACAACCAGAAGCATTCCAGCTTCTGAGAAGAACAAAGGTGAGATGCCACCGTCTGAATCAGACGAAGAGCATGTGTTGCTTAAGCTCCGTCCCAAGTTGCCACTCCACAATGATGCTCATCCTCAAGCTGAGGACATGAAGGCAAGGAAGGACAAAGGTCTCAGGCTATGGAGACAATCTGATCCATATGCTGTAAGGAGAAGGACTGTTGTGGACCCCAGATTCCACACCAGAGAGCAACAGGATTTCTATGAGACCGTGCTGATGGATAAGAAGCCCATTGTTGCTGACACCAGGTATGTTGACTGGAAGTATATTGACAGTGAAGAGCACCGAGACTTCTTTCCCCATGTGCACAAGAGCTTTACTGCATGTGGAGTTGCTGATTTTGTGGGTCAAGAGCTGACAGCTTGGAATGACGAGATGATCATGCAGTTCTATGCCACAGCCCACTTCTATCCTGATGGCAAGATCACCTGGATGACTGAAGGTCAAAGGTTTTCTTCGACTGTTGAAGAATGGGCAGAACTTCTGAACGCTCCAGTGCAGAGAGAGGACGACATTGATGTCTATGGGATTCCTAAGAAGAGTCATGATTCCATGAAGAACATGTACAAGGAGATCCCGGCTGCTGATTTGGAAGGATGGAAGCTTGGCTCAGTGTACTATCTCCAGGCAGGTCTGACCACCACTAACACTATTCTGAGGCATACATTGATGCCTAAGTCTGGAGACCACCGGATGATTCGAGGCTATTCTATCAACATGCTGCACATTCTCGATGAGAAGGCACCTTTTAAGGTGATGGACTTGATGGTAGAGACCATTAAGAGGACTGCAGCTGACCAGAAGAGGTCGTGTGGGTTTGCACCGCAGATTCAGATGCTCATCAACGCCAAGTTTGGCACGGGCAAATTCATGTTGGATAGGAAGCACTTGCCACTGCAGCCAGAGCATGAGGACAACGTAGTTGTGATGGATGAAGAGGATCCTACCTCAGTTGAAGGACAGGCCAAAATCGAAGCTGCGAAGAAGGCTAAAGCTGACAAAGAGGCAGCAGCAGCAGCAGCTAAGCCAAAGAGCTTTGGAGAACAAATTCTTGAAGCTACCCAGAGGATTGAACAACGCCTGGCCAGCATTGAGCAATCTCAGGAGAGCCTAGAAAGGATTGTCGAGGACAAGATCCACGCTCTGGATGTGAAGCTGACTGAGATTCAGGTGTCTGTCAACAAGCTTGAGGCAGACATGGAGGAGACAAGGCAGGAGAGAGCAGAGCTTATGCAGGATGATCTAGTCCAGGACTCTCATCGCCAGACTGCTCAGGTTCCCAGAGGATCCAGATCTGCAGCTATCCCAGTGACAGACTCCAGGGCTACCACTTCAGCACCAGCTACAGCTCCAGCAGTTCCTCCAGCTCCAGCATCCACTCCTCCACCGCAGACATCAGCAGAAGTCTTCGCCGATGCAGCTATCTCTACACCGACATCTACCCAGACGGGAGCCGCCAGCAGAGCCCGCAGTGACGTTTAGCTCTATACCTTTTCGAACTTTTTGGTAACTTGTTGCCAAAGGGGGAGAAATTGTTATAGATCATAGGGCTTCGAGAGAGAGAGTGCTCTTTCGTCTTTTCGTTCTTTTGCCGGTTTTCTTTGAGATACAGTGATTTCTTTTGGTTCCTGAAACTTTAAGTATGCTTGCTACCACGTTTGATGCTACCTTAATGAGTGCTTAGTCATACTATGCCTTAATGTGTGCTTATTGCTTATCATATGCTATTCCTTATTGTATGGCTATTTACTCTTGTCTTGGTGATTGAGTGCATGTTATTCATTCTTATCATTTTGTGCGCTCCACCAAGATGTATGTGACATGGAAGAGTGACCCATGATCCTAATCGATTGTGCATTTGCATTCAAACGCAAATTTTAAATAATGCACAAATTTAGGGGGAGCTCTTGTTTATCACATACTTCTCAAAGCGACGATATTATTCTTTGATTATATCCTTTGTCGAAGCTTTGATCTATATGTTGTCATCAATTACCAAAAAGGGGGAGATTGAAAGTGCAACTAATCCCCGGGTGGTTTTGGTAATTAATAACAACATATATATCATTGAACTAATATTTTACTTGAGAATCATTTCAGAAAAGTTCGATGATATGGATATGGAAATGTCTGAAGAAGTGGACCCCTCAAAATGCTAAGACAAGCATTGGCAAAAGGTCAAGACTCTATTTTTGGTTTAGTGATCAAAGATCACATTGAGTCCATAGGAAAAGCCAATACTATTAAAAGGGGATGAGGTTGTGTTAATGATCTAGTTGCTCAAGTGCTTGGTGATCTAGCTCCCTCAACTATCAGCACTCTTCACTATTCAACACACTCATAAGTAATCTCGGACAAACCGATTCTGCAAACTCAGTCCCACCGAGATGAACCACCTCAGTTATTTCTCCAAACCCTAATTTCTCGGTCCATCCGATTCTGAGTTTCGGTCTCACCGAAAATGGACTGCCAACCTTCTGTAACCAATTGACATCACTTCGGAATATCCGAGTTGTTGTTTTCGGTCACACCGAGATGGCAAGCTCCAACCTTTGACTCACTTCGGACACACCGAGATGGTATTTTCGGTCCCACCGAAAATCCCAACGTTCACTATATTTGAACTTTCGGTCTGACCGAGTTTTAACTTTGGTCTCACCGAGATTGGTCAAATGTGTGTGTAACGGTTGGATTTTGTGTGGAGGCTATATATACCCCTCCACCCCCTCTTCATTCGTGAGGAGAGCCATCAGAAAGTACCACCACTTCTACCATACACTTTCTGAGAAGTGAACCACCTACCCTTGTGTTGAGATCAAGCCATTCCATTCCTACCATATGAAACTTGATCTCTAGCCTTCCCAAGTTGCTTTCCACTCAAATCTTTCTTCCACCACAGCCATATCAGTGAGGAGAGTTGAGTGTTGGGGAGATTATCATCTGAAGCACAAGAGCAAGGAGTTCATCATCATCAACACCGTCTATTACCTTTTGGGGGGTGGTGCCTCCTAGATTGGTTAGGTGTCGCTTGGGAGCCTCCGTCTTTGAGATGTGGATTTGAACCAAGAAGTTTGTAAGGGCAAGGAGATCGCCTACTTCGTGAAGATCTACCCCGAGTAAGGCTAGTCCTCCGTGGGCGTAGGCCATGATGGAATAGACAAGGTTGCTTCTTCGTGGACCCTTTGTGGGTGGAGCCCTCCGTGGACTCGCGCAGCCGTTACCCTCCGTGGGTTGAAGTCTCCATCAACGTGGATGTACGATAGCACCACCTATCGGAACCACGACAAAAATCTTCGTGTCACCAAACTGCGTTTGATCTTCTCCACCTCTCTTTTACATGTGCAATTTACTTTCCGCTGCTTATACTCTAGAATTGCATGTGTAGGGTGATACTTGAATTGATCTTAATTGTGAAACTGCCAAAAACATTGCATGATCTAAAGGCAGATTTTTTATATTGTCAAGTAGTCTAATCACCCCCCCTCTAGACCTACTTTCGATCCTACACTATACTATCACCTCTAAAAATCATACACTATACAATAAAGAGACTAAGGCATAGAAACGTAGAATAATCCTACACTATACAGTAAAGAAATTACAGCCGATTATACCCACTGGTCATTATGGTTCGGCACCAGTGATAATAAAGCATACACAAACAGCAAATTACATACACTGGGAAAATATAGCTCATACATCATGGACGCGCATCAACATAACTTGCCATTTGAACTGTAATCTCTTCAGAAAATAGGATTGTCCGGATTTAGATAGCACAAATTTCAGTCTGCAAAATCTCCAATTCCTTCATTGTTACCTCACTGTCTTGTTTCATTTTTTCACTCCTGCATCTAATACCTGCATGTCCAGTCTGAACTTGTTGATTGTACGTTCAGAATCATGTACACGTTGTCTTGCCATCTCTAGTTGATGCTCGAGAACATCAACACATTCCAATTCCAATCCATAATCATTGGGTAATGGCCATGCCGCACTGCTCGGAGATCTTTGTGTTGATGTCACTTCATCCTGAAATGTTTCTGTAAGTACACATGACTAGGCAAAAATATAGTTACAACAGTGAAGCGAGCAAGACCGACTATTTTGTACTCCCTCCGTTCCTAAATATAAGTCTTTCTAGAGATTTCAACAAGTGACTACATACGGAGCAAAATGAGTGAATCTACGCTCTAAAATATGTCTACATACATATGTATGTTATAGTCCATTTGAAATGTCTAAAAAGACTTATATTTAGGAACGGAGGGAGTACATGGCAAAACAGGACTAACAATAATGTTACACGTCATGAAGCATAAGCAGGTGATATTTTAAAAAATTATAAAAAAGGTAGTCTGTGCAGCCTGCATACAGAAATCTCTCTTAGCTCACCAGAGGAGCATGATGTTGGGGCCCAATCCAAAGCACAGACAAGTTACAAATTTAGACAACACGTTGCATAGAAGTAAGCAAGAAGTTGGCCATTCTATAGCTCAATTAAAGTCTTAGGGAGCATAATGAACATCAGAGGATTTCATACAAACATACTACAGCAAGCAAAACTATGCAATCATTAGCCTAGTATAAACTAGATTGTGAGCCTCATTCAATAATAGTTGGTTAATAGACTTCAAAGCTTCAGGCACACTTCGACAGAGTATTTAAATGGTAAGGCCTTTAATTATGTCAACTAATAGTTATACAAGTACCCAACATCAGGCATCATTCTTTGGGCATCTCATTAACTGAGGACAAATAAAGTAATTGAAAAGAGCAAATTAACTATGCCCGAAACAAACAAGGAATTGAACTGTTGAGTTGGATACAGTGACTTACCTTAACAGGTTGAAGAGGCTCAGCGCTGCTCCTACTTCTCTTGCAAGGCTCCTTCCTAACATCTTGTACTTGGAAATCCTCAATCTTATCTTCATTGCACCCCCTCTGCAAAGTGACACAAACTAGTTACTCGTCTCATTGGAAGATAAATATGAATACTTTCCAGTCAGTGAACACAAAACGATGAGATTATAACAAAACAACACCACATAATGAAACATGCCGCATCTCTTGCACTTGCACACAATGAAATGAGCATTTACTATGTATGCACTATGTAAAAACTAGGCATACCTTCGAATTGGATCTCCAGGTACTCTTGGAGAGCCTACTTTAGTGTACAGCCAAACCTTTATGTCACCTATGAGTTAGAAAAGTCCCCACTACAGCAGCCCTTAGTGTTAAATCGTTGACAAGCTCTGTTAGAGTGTTAGGTCAAGAACATCAAGTAATCAAAGCAAACAGTGATGGTCATGCGTTTTTGTTTAAATTAGGCAATGGGATCTCTATGGAAAACATTGACCAAAGTAGATTGTGCCAAGTAGATGGTATCTTTGTATTTGCATTTTGAGCAAATAGTGATGGTCTGTTTTCCTATCATATTAATTACTGCACTGGGTTCAATTTATGATGTTTGCAAGTCAAATTAATTTTCATATGGGCAGAAAAATGGAAAAATATAATGCAATCTAGACTTTTCACTGATCATACCAAAGATAAGCTGAAAACGCAATGAAAAGAACTGGTTGGCTCATTACATGGAGCTTATATTCACAGGTGCTTATTTTCTTAGGATAACTCATAATAACTGTCCCTAAGAAACTTGGCCAATAGAGCTTACATACAAATAACATGTCACGATGACTGCAATGGAGGAGAGACGTACCATAGCACACTGTATAGGCTCACCGCTGGCTCTCCTTTTTTTGCGATGTTGCATGAAATTGACACATATATCTTGTACTTTTTCATTGTCTAACGCTATCTGCAAGTTGACACGGCTAATTTCAGACATCTCTACATGATAATACATTGCATATCCCTTGCGCATATTTAAACCACCAATTAATGATTATGTGCATAGCATAAACTAGCCATGACTCTGTGTGCTGGACTAGCAGACACTCTAAGGGAGCCTAATGTAGTGTACGGGAATTCCTACATGCCACCTACGATTTTGTGTAATGTACTGCCTCTGTTCCCAAATATATTTCTATGTAGAGATTCCAGTATGGACCACATACAGATGTATATAGATGCATTTTCGAGTGTAGATTCACTCATTTTGCTCCGTATGTAGCCTATAGTGGAATCTCTGGAAATACTTATATTTAGGAATGGAGGTACGAGGTAGTATCATATATGACATCTACATATCTAATTTAGCAGCCAATAGTAGAGATCATTGTCTGCACAAAGGGATTGCTGGTCGAATATTCTAGCAAAGCACGCTGGTAGGCACAGAACAATACAAGAGAGAGAGGGACACGCTTACAAGATTATAGCAATGCCTCGGTCCAGGATCTTGGTTGGCCAAGCTGTTAGATCCAGAAGAAACATCATCCTTGTAGTTTTTGCCAGCTGCATAACAGGTAACAACGACCTGTTAGTATATTTGAAGTACATCGGCCAGGTGATGCTGGACAGGTTTAAAGGTGACAAGTACCTAGGTCGTGGAGGGTGCTTGGCATCTTGCCAGACGGTGGGAATCAGGTTAGAAACGTCAAGGGTGATGACGCTGCGCTGGCTGTCGAGGTCCGGTAAGGAGATCTAGAACCGTCGAGTAGGGTGTTTGTGGAGCGGCTCCGGTAGGGTGGACTACGGTGTGGGCGAAGCGGATCTGTGGCCGTGGACGAGGGCGTAGATGAAGCTGCTCCTGTGGTTGGCTTAAGGATGGTGTCGACGATGCGGATCTGCGGCCGTGGACGGGGCCGCAAAAGCTGCTCTGGTAGGTTGGATGAGGGTGCGAGGAAGCGGATCTGAGGCCGTGGACTTGTGAGTTGGCAAAGCGGCCCCGGTAGGGTTGAAAATGGTATAGGCGAAGCTACTCCGGTGGGGTTGACGATGGTGTCGGCGAACCGGCTCCGGTAGGGTTGAGGAAGGTGTCGGTGAAGAGGATTAGAGAGGCCGTCGACCGGGGCATTGGTGGGGCGGCTCCGGCGGGGTGTGGAAGAAGCGTCTCCGATGGGGAGTACGAATGAGCCGTTGCAGATGCGCTGCGGTTGACGAGAGTACCGGCGAAGCAGATCCGGCGCTGTGGACAAGGCTGACACTGAATGGGCTGTGGTACAGTGGTGGATGAGCAGTCTACTTGTTTCTAGGGGAGGTGGGAGGGGTAGATGCGGCTGCAGAAGCAGAGGCGAGGTGGACGCCGCTGGCAGTGAATGGGCTCTGGTACGCCGGTGGATGAGCAGTCTAGGGTTTCGAGAGGGGAGGGGAGAAAGGCTGATGAAGTACGGACGGCGTGATGTGAGATGCTCTGGTGCTGTGGAGTTAGTCGTTTTTGCGGGAGGGGGAGAGGAAATGGGGGTGCCGCGTAGTGGGGGGAACCAGAAGTTACCAAAGCAGCCCCGACCTATTATGTAGATGAGGGCGGTATTGTAACTGTTGGTCTCCGTGGACCAGGGACAAAAGGGGAGTTTCGCATGCTAAAGACTAAGGTGGCGGAAATTTTAGAAGGAGGAGGGAGATTTTGCCGCCCGCGGGATCGTTTGTATCCAGTTTCAACTAATTTTGGACCATGCTAGCGGGAAGGTCATGCGAGACTGTGTACACGGTGCACGCGTCAGCAGTTAATAATTGGTGTGAAGTCCACCCCAGAAAAAAAGACAATAACTCGGGATGATGCGCCGATAACTTGGACGTTCACACGGGCGCGGCCAATCGTACTGGTGTAGTGGCGCGTTCACAAAAAAAGGATCAAACGCCTAGCCTATGTATTTCTCGTGTAAATAGATAATTTAGTGCAATTGGTTATTTACTTTAAACATAATGCATTGACGTGTTAGTGTAGAGGCGCACAAAAAGAAATGAATATTGTAGTCCGCTACTTAAAAGTGTTACCTCATATGATTACACAACCTCCATTTCATAAAATGCGTACCCGTTGAATTCATATATGAATATTACATATATTACTTCATAATAGAACCTTAAATCATCCAAGACTAATGATTTTGAATGCAAGAGTAACAATGGTGCATGTACTCCCTCCGTCCGGTGAAAAGTGTACGTTTAGCTTCAAAATTTGTCCACAAAAGAGTGTACTTCTAACTTCCTAATGCACATTAAAGTACTTCTCTCTCATCACACGGTAATCAAGACCAATAACAATCTACACATGGTCTTCTTAATTTTTACATGCACTGGGTAATTAAATAGGAGAGAGATGATGGCTTGCACCTTTCCAATGCATTTTTTACTTGACTCCATAATTTGTCCTAAAATCTCTAGATGCACACTTTTCACCGGACGAAGGGAGTACATGATAGCTACATTGGTTGTTTGAAGAAACATCACCGTAACTTTGGCATGCACAACTGAAAAGGTTTATTTAAATAGAAAAAAAAGTGATATGTGAGTGTCCAATATTTATACCGTTGAATCGATATTGTACCTTTGGCCACGATACGAAGTAGATATTGATTTATGTTCAAGCGATGCACGTCCACGATCGCTAGATAGTGATACGTGAATGAATTGTGCAATCTCTCTCACACGCATACATATCTCATTTCAATGTGGGCATCGGAATCACACACGCGCACTTCGTGTACTTCTCTCCCTCCGTCAAGGTTAGTATTCGTCTTTCTACCCCCGGCCTACAAGTCTCTCACACAGAAACACACACGCTCTCTCTCTCGGACACGACCACCCCTTTAATTCCGCCCACCCACAACCACTATTGTCTCAAAGTATAATAATGTCTCTCACACATATGCCTAAGGTTAACTCGAGTTCCGGAACCATATGAATACATACATTGCGATTCCAACAAAGCACCTTTTGTTTTGAGATTTCGCTCTCTCTCTCTCTCCCTCTCTCTCTCTCTCACACACACACACACATACGTGCGCGCGCACACACACATTGTTTCTCGCTTCATTTTTTCGGCACTTGCATGCACACAATTTTGTTTATCCTCGTGATGCTTTAAGTATGCCTCGCACAAATGTTATCTACCTATCCCTTAATATAGCTAGATATGTGTCACACAATCTCCTTCTCCCTACTAGCAAGATGCTCATGCGTTGCACCGAATATCAAGATGCATTTGTATGAGTAGTTTATCTTGTGGGAGAAAAGGATGAACGAGGAAATGCCTTATTTGCAAATGCGGAGTGGGGTGTGGGGGGTATCTTTTTGCAAAATTGCCACGGTTTCCATCCTATCCGTCGGGTATAAATCAGATGGCCTATATTGCAGGATGGCAGGAACACCATCATCACCAACACTGTTTTTTATAAGAGTAGGGATATGTAAGTGTCATTGCCCCTCCCGACACACACACCCACACCCACACAACCACACACACACACTTCTCAACAGCGAAGGAGTAGGGTGACACCTCGATCTTGATACTAATCTATCGTCTGGCTTCTCACTCAAACACACACACGCATGCTTGCCGTACTTACGAACTGGCCTGGTGAAGGTGCCTCTAGATTTGGCATAGCCGGGGAGAACATCATCAAGAACTTTCTTGACATTTGTGTAGTCTATCTTCGACTGACAGTCCGAGTCGAAATACGTGGCCATGGAATAATTCGGGCTTAGGAGGATGAGTGTGCAATGTGTGTCACTGCACAAAACACGGAATGTTAAAAAGACGATCGAAATCTAAGAAATCATATGTTACGGGGCGGTTGAGGGGACGACTTACTCAGGAAAGTAAGGCACGAGGAAGTTATCCTTATCTCGGTTTGCCAGAATGAAGCCTTCGAGGTAAGAACTCACGACTTGCCGGTCCCCAACGTTGCCCAAGATCTTGGCACGCATGTAGAAGGGGTCGACTATCACAATGTCCAGGGTCTTGTCTCTAATGATCCGCATCTCCATACTCAGCGAAAATAGCCAAACGAAGGTGTAGTGCAGCGGATGAAGGTTAAACATAGCGAAGATGTCATCAAACCGCAGGATCATCGTACCCCCAATGGAGTTATCCACAAAGCCCTTGCCCTCTGGCAGCTTGTCCATGAAAACCGGGTATGCCACATCCTTCTCTCTGAGACGCCGCTTCTCCAATGAAAGAACACTGTCATGCAGACTCCGCATAGCACCGGTTGCAGCATTGAGCATATTAGTCGGTAGCATCGGCCTACCCGCCACATGCACCCTCCTCATTATATCCTTAGGTGAAGGTGGCCCGTCCTGAGCACGGATCGTACTCGGTGCTGGCTGGCTCGCACCCTTGTTACTCTTTCTTTTCCCTCCCTTCTTCTTCTCCTGTAATGGGACCGAGTTCTGCTCACAGACCGCCTTCTTGAGTGTGTTGGGGCTGATAATATTTCGCACCTCGGCTATCTGAGGCTCGGTGAAGTCGGTAGCTGGAGGCGTCTCCTGAGAACTGAACGCCAGACGACGCCTGTTGCAACTTGGTTTCTCCGTGGTACCAGCTAGATCGCGATCGTCTTTTGTAGGGTTGGGTTCTTGAGAAGGAGGCCCCATGAATTCACCATCGTACCCATGATCGGCAAATTACTTATTGACGTTGGCAAACGTACCGTCGTCGTTGTCGTCGTCGTCGACCGGATCCTGTGCCATATGCATGTTCGGATCCTGTGCCATAGGGATGTCCGGCAGCGTTGCGGCAGTCTTGCCATGGCTTGGCGCCGACATGACTGGCGGTGTTGTCTTTGGGGTGGTGTCCCCCGCCCCCAAAAGAATCTGGCTCTTCGGCCAGGCAGGCACTGAGGGTCATCACATCATCTTCGTCGGCCCCGGCGGGTCGAATCGGAGGTAACAACTCGTCGCATCCTGGCAGCACCCGAACCAGTTGAAGCCTATACACGGTGGGTGGCATCGAATTACCGTGGAACATGGGGTTGCCCGGTTGAACGATTCTTCCCTTGGCGACATCGACCAACTCGTCGTTCACGAAGTGCAGGAGAGTGCACGGAACGTTAGTGGCGCCCTGCAAAAACATGTAGGGCATCAGGGATGCCCAGTCAAAGGTAAGGAGATGAAGTCCTCAGCCGAGAGGCTTAATTAGTTACCGTGATGATGGCGTCGAGCTCGGCTAATGTCGAGGCACCGCTAAAGGCGGGCGTGCAATTGATGGAGCGGCCGCTTGCTTCAGAGGTGTCGGCCGGCGTACACCCGGGTGCATTAAGCTCCAATGCCCGTGCCGGCGTCGGAGACACCAATGCCGCCTCCACCGGAGACACCAATGGCCCCGCCTATGCGTTCTGCGAGTTGCTGGCCGTGAAGCTGGGAATCGGGGGCGGCCCTGTTGGCCGCCCGCAATCCACGTCGTCAGCCCCTGAATCAAGGTAGGCATAATGCCGGTGAGCGTCGATCCCAGTTGTTGTTGCACTTGCTCTTGGACAATCTCTGGAATCCGTGCCACTTGTGCCTTGAGTTCTTGAACCTCGCGCGACTGGCTTTTCGAGCTGGTCTTTTTCTCCTTTTGCCCACCAGCGTTATAGTATGATGACCATTTTGTGGACAAGTCTTTGCCGGCCACACGACCAGCTGACGACGGCTTACTGAGCTTATCCTTTTTTTATTACATTCAACGCCCTATTTAGAGTGGTGTCCCAAGGGGTGCTCTGAGTCGACCCCGTGCTACTGCTTTCAGTCGCCTACGGAAGGAATGTGAACCATTTAGAAATTTGGCTTTATTAATTAGAATGCAACCATATGGAGCTAATTACGCGGGGGTGTATTCCTTACCAGAACAACCTCAAGGGCCCTGGTCTTCGGATCCGTGGTGAGCTCCTTTGTTACCGGGTCCTCCTTGTACCGGGCCCTCACAAAGTTCCTGGTCTGCTTGTCACCGTATTTATCGAAGAGGGGCGGTAGGCCTTGCTCGGCACGCTCCGCGTCCTCCTTGTCCCATATAGGCTCTGCCACTCTGTAACCGCCAGGACCGAGTGTGTGTTCCCCTAAGTTCAACTACCGCATTTCTTCCCCCCAGTGACTTGATTCGGAGGTTGCGCTGCTCTCGCACTTGATCTTGAACTCCTTGTAGTCATCTTCGGTGATCGAAGGATTTTTCTCCTTGATCTTCTCATAACTAAAACCTTTGTCAATCATTCTCTTCACCGAGCTTCTCCAAGTAGACAGGGCCGTGCTCATCCTCGTGAGGGCGGCATTGTTCACTTTATTCCCTGTGAGGCATGTGTTTTCAAATTCAGCGGGGAACATGTATCGTTCGTGCAGCTTCATGAAGAGGAGGTTGCAAATTCCCTCGGTCCTTATGCCTTAGGTTCTCGGTGTTGATCGAGACGGTGCTCCGGAGAATGCACCCAAGCTGAACCGAGTACCCCTTGACTATTTGTTTGGGCGCCGTTGGATTCCCGTCGGAGTCCACTTCAGTAAATTCCTCCTTGACGGTGCGGAGCACGGTCGGGCGCCGGTCCTTCCGTTGCCTCTTCGGTTGGCTGCCATCTGTGCGTGTGCTGCCATCATCAGTGGTGGCATCCTTGGTGGCACCATTAGTGGTGTCATCCCCGACGGCACCATCAGTGGTGTCATCCTCGGCGGCACCATCAGTGGTGTCAGGATCGGTGTCTTTCGTGGCGTCCTCATAGAAGTGAGGTTGTTCCTCCATCTCTTGGGACAGCTCCCAGAATGCCTTGCCGCCCGAACCGCCGGCCTCATCGTTGTGGGCCATGTTTCTCTCTAAATAGGAAAAAAGTTTGGTCAAAAAGTTGGTTATTATCAAGGAACAAGATCATGGTCTCATCATTTAGGATTTGTCGACACCGAGGCATCCTAAAAGCTAAGCTTTTACCATTTAGGGTTTTTCGACGCTGAGGCACCCTAAAAGCCTAAGCTTTCATCATTTCGGTTTTTATCGACACCGAGGCACCCTAAAAGCCAAGGTTTTGTAATTTATGGTTTGTCGACACCGAGGCATCCTAAAAGCTAAGCTGGGAAGGAGAATTCTAAGTTGGGCCTAATCACTTGGCTCTATTGTCGCCTATGGTTTAATGCATCAAGAATAAAGGGGCAGTTGATCCTACTTAATTAAGTACTAAGATACCCCGACCCATGCATTAGTCACAAGTACCCCATATGTCCTATTTTTAGCAAAGTCATGCTAAAATTCACGGAAAATTTCAGCATGACCTCTGCTGAAAATAGGACATATGGAGTACCCGAATTTGCCGGAACGGAAGTTAATCGACATTCCAGCAAACTCAAGGGCCTCTTGAGGTACCTCCAAAATCATCACGACACGATGGTCGGAGATAAAACCCAGCAAAAATCTGGATGGAGTGCATCGGGCTTTCAACTCATGATGGTAGTATAATAGGACGGGGCAGAATAGCATAATATTGATCTCAGCTTAATCTAAAACATGTGACTGCAAAAAAAATGTAATGTTTCATATTTAAGATGGAGCATCCATCCATCCATGAGATGAAACTAGATTGGGCTCTAGCTGCATGCATGCATCATGAAGAGAAAGTTGAAGCAAGCTTTTCTTCTTGCTTTCGCTGGAGCATCCATCCATCTCCATCAGATGAAGATCACACTGAGCTCCAGCTGAGGGATCCATCAGCCATCATGCCAGCCAGCCAGCAAATTAAGCTGGCCTGGAGCAAATAAAAATACAATGCATACATACATACTAAAGCAGAAAGATAGATAGATAGATAAGCATGTTTAGTTTACTTTACAAGAATGAGTGCATGCATGTCAAAAGTTGGCATCTACTACTTGCCTTTGCTTTTTCAGCCCATGTTCATGCAGGTCACTGTCAGTTACTACCAGTTAATTACTCTACTAGTCATGCGAAATAAGATAGATACTCCTCATCATCATCATCATATAGTAAAAGCTAATTAACTAGCACATGCATCAATGATGCTTCTGCTCTTACTTCTCTGCTGCTAAAAGCATAACCACAACAAGATTAACAGCTACATTGTTCTGTGTAGTGTACATTGGTGATTGTTGAGCCAACATGCCACATTGCAGTGCTAGGATGTTGCCATGTTTGCAGTGCTAGGATTAGCGCTTCATAAATAAATAAATATACAAATGGACAAATAAATAAAAGAGCACTACTACTGAAATAAGATGTTCCGCATGCATAGAAAATGAGGATTAAACATACTCAAGTCAAGCATTGTGACAAGTTCTCAACATGAACATGAACATGCAGTGACAGTCATATCACCTGGGCTGGGCACCATGCCACTGCCCTAATTAAACCCTAAAATAAACATTTCTCTTTCCCCTCCCCTCATCCTATCCCTCTCTCTCTCTCTTTCCCAGCTCCAACCCCAAACACAAATTAAACCCTATATTTACTTGTAATTAAGATTCAGTCCTGGATAATCAACATACTCTAGATATAAAGTTTACATACTACAGATGTCTACTTCTAGAGATGTCATACTTGTATAATAACATTGCTCTAATTTTTTACTCTGCAGCCGGATGCCGTTTGAAGAAGAATCAAGTTCTCTGTAGATGTCTTACTTCAATACTAACATTGTTCTAATTTTTAACTCTGCAGCCGAATGCAGTTTGAAGAAGAACCAAGTTCTCAGCGGTGTAGGGTAAATTGGAATCTCTATTTGATTCTACCGATACTGAAAGTGAAGTTGCTGGTGTGCCAAACAACAGTATGCCTGAATCCTGATCACAATGTACGGTTTCATTGCACATGCATGCATATAGTGAATAACAAGCGCTGAATGTTCCTTCTGTAAGATGGCTTGACACTCCTACGCAGTTCCTATGCAATCAACATGTGGAAATACAACGCATGAAGATGACGATGAATTCAGTGAATTGGGTGGTAAGCCTTTCTCCCAAAGTGCTTGCTATACATCTCGCAATGCAGCACTCCTTTTGTCCTAAACCTAGCAAAAGAAAGAAGAAGAGGGCATGACCGGGAGGGAGGAGAGGAGGAGGAGAGGATAAGAGAAGAGAGGCAGATGGAGGAGGGTTACTTGACCACGATGAGGTGGTGGCCGGAGCGGAGACGACGTAGGGCGGAGACGGCGAGCTCGGGGGAGGCGGGGATAGACGGCGGAGAGGTCGCGGGCCTCCTCTCCTGGTGGATGTGGGGACTCCTCTCCTGGTGGACGTGGGGAGGCTCCGAGGCTCCAAGTCTCCGGCGTCTCCGAGGCTCCAAATCTCTTGGCGCCGCAGGTTTCTAGGGTTTCGAGGGCTGGGAAGGCGAGGGAGGGGTGGGTGGGGGCGGCGGAGCCCGGGAGTGAGGTCGCCGGAGGGTGGAAGGGGATCGGCGGCGGTGGCGAGAGGCGAGAGGCGAGAGAGGGGGAAGTGGATCTGGCGAGGGAGGGACAAAGGGATCGGGCGACTAGCTATAGGGGGGAGATTACTAATGGCGCACCCAGTGGCGTGGGCAGGATATCTCCACGCCTCGGGCCAGCCTCGTTGGCACAGTGTATACTGCAGCTACAGTGTGCTAATGTAGCTACAACATACAAAGGATTTCTTCTCCACGCCCAGGGCCACGGCCAGGGCAGCCCGGGGCCTGGCTACGCCCCTGGGCGCACCCCCTGGCGGTGCACCATTAGAATGTTTTTTTATAGCAATGTCGCACTAGCCAGCCGTGCGCCATAAGTAAGTTTTATTATTATTATTATTTTGTTGCATCTGATAATTTTCTAGAAAATGAATATGAATATGAAACAGTAATATTTTTTTATAAAAACTGTAATATTTTTTTAAAAAATATCATCATATTTGTTATTTGAAAATATTTAAGAATATAAAAAATATCATCAAATTTGTTATTTAAAAATATAATCAAATTTGTTTTTTGAAAATATAATCAAATTTGTTTTTTTGGATTTTTAGTTGCATTCATTTGTGACGGTGGAGTGGGGGAGGGTGCGGGGGTCGTCGGCGGTGGTGGAGCTGGGCAGGGTGCGGGGGGTGCTCGGCAGCGAGGGGGATCTAGCAAGGGGGATCTGGCGAGGGGGGATAGCGATCGAGATGGAGGGGGATCGAGATCGAGTGTCCTCATGAATATTCAATATTTTTTCATGAATTCAAAAAGTTCCCATGAAATTTAAAAATATTCATGATAGTTCAAAAAGTTCCCATGAAATACAATCGAGAAATGAAGACTACAAATGGAGTTCACAATCTTCTTGCCCTTCTTTTTCGCAAATGGAGTTCTTCTGTGGAACGGACGTCCTTTAGGTATGGTGGTCCTGCTTCTTCTTGTGGTGTATGCTGCTACTTCATCGTCGTCGTCATGTTCCATCTTCGGGTCGCCGTACTTGTCGAAGTCTTGCTCATTGGCGACTCCATCCATTCCGATGATCTTCCTTTTGCCTCTCCTCACGACAACACGACTGGGCTTTTATGGGTCGGTAATGAAGAAGCATTGGTCCACTTGGGAAGCCAGTACCCATGGCTCATTTTTCGCGGTGACGTTTGCGCCCGCGGTCTTGGATTTGGCTTCGGGTATAACCATGGTGGTGAAATACCGGTCCTCTTTTAGGACGCTCTTGGCCCATCTTACACGGAACATCGGGACCTTCTCTCCAGCGTAGCTCAGCTCCCAGATCTCCTCGATCCTTCCATAGTATCTGTCCTTGTCGTTACCGGTGTACGATTCCATCGTTACCCCGGAGTTCTGATAACCATCGCTCTTCATGTCCTTGTTCTCGGTGTAGAATGTGTAGCCGTTGATATCGTACGCCTCATAGGTCATCAGGTTGTGCTCGGCGCCCTGTGACAAGGCGAATATGAGTTGTTCTTCCACGGAAGAATCCTCACGTAAAGGGTACGGCAAAAGCTTCTGCTTGAACCAACGCGTGAAACATGAGTTGTGCTCTTTGATTATATCTCTGTCCGTCCTCTATTGGCCTCGGTCATTGTACGTCTTCTCAATAAAGGTTTTGTGCTCTACCACCCAAGGATCGACCACGTCTATGTGTTGTAGAGCGACTAGGTTTGCTCTTTCAAAGTCGGCGAGTCGACCCTCGAAGTCGACATGCATTTCGCGGCGACCCTCGCGGTGACCCCACCCAACGAGCCTGCCGAGGTGCCTGTTGACGGGCAGACCAACGGGGTTCTCGATGCCTAGATAATTCGTGCAGTAGTTGATGCACTCTTCGGTCAGAAAGCCCCTGGCTATGCTTCCCTCTGGACGTGACATGTTGTGAACGTATCCTTTGATGACACCATTCATCCTTTCGAATGGCATCATGCTGTGCAGGAACGTCAGCCCGAGTTGGATGATATCCTCCACGATATGGACCAGCAGATGCACCATAACGTCGAAGAATGCGGGCGGGAAGTACATCTCACGCTTGCATAATATCACCACGATCTCTTCCTGTAGCCTTCTGAGTTGCCTCACGCCAACCGACTTCCGAGAGATGATGTCGAAAAAGTTGCATAGGTCAAATAGCGTTTCACGGACATGCACGTCCATGATCCCACGGATTGCAACTGGAAGTATCTGCGTGATCAGCACGTGACAGTCGTGATACTTCATCCCGCTGAACTTCCGCTTCGCTGGGTCTAGGTATCTGCTTATCTTCCCCGCGTAACCGTAAGGAAGTTTTACTCCTACGAGGCAGGTGAAAAACTGCTCGATCTCCTCCTGACTTAGAGTGAAGCACGCGGGAGGGTAGTCATTTCCGGTCTTCTTGGCCTTTTTGCCTTTGCGACGACTTCCCGTGTCCTGCTTCTCCTCCTCCTCCTCATCATCATCATCATCATCATCATCATCATCATCATTAGCGTGAAGCTCCTGCCTGATGCCCATTGATTTCAAGTCTGCCCTTGCTTTCGGCCCATCTTTGGTCCTCTCTGGCATGTTGAGCAGGGTACCAAGCAGACTCTCGCACACGTTCTTCGTGATATGCATGACATCAAGGCTGTGAGGCACACGGTGGATCTTCCAGTACGGCAAGTCCTAGAAAACAGACCTCGTTTTCCATACCTTCAGCAGCGGCTCTGGCGCCTTTTGCTTCTTTCCCGACTCTGGCGCCTTTTGCTTCTTTCCCGGCAGTGGCAATCTTTCCAATTTTTCAATAGCTCGTCTATTTCCTCGCCGCTCCTTATACGCGGGTGTCTTCGGGGTTCGGTTTCACCATCAAACAGATCCTTGTGTTTCCTCCACGGGTCATCTTCGCGAAGCCACCTTCGATGTCCCATGAACATGGTTTTCGAAGACCCAAGATCTCTATCTAGCTGGCGATACGTTGTGTCATCCATGCACCTGACGCATCCAGAAAATCCGTGGACCACCTGCCCCGCGACATATCCTTAACCGAGATAGTCGTGCACCGTCGTGAGCAGTGCGACTCTCATAGGGAAATATTCTTTCTCTGCGGCGTCCCACGTATTGGTTCGCGTTTTCCACAGCGTGTCTAGCTCCTTTTTCAGCAGCCCTAGATACAGATTGATGTCGTTCCCTGGTTGTTTCGGCCCTTCAATTAGCATACTCATGTGAATGTACTTCCCCTTCATGCACAACCAGGGGGGAAGGTTGTACATCCACACAAACACAGGCCATGTGCTATGTGTGCTTCTCTAGCTGCCAAACGGATTGAATCCATCGGTGCTCGTGCCCAACACGATGTTCCTTGGATCATTCCCAAATTCCAGGTCTTTGAAGTTCAACGCTTGCCACTGGCTCGCATCCTTAGGGTGACTCAACATCTTGTCTTTTTTATTTATCTCCGGATCATTTCCGTCATCTTCTTGCTTCTTCTCCTCCCTATCCGCGTGCCAATGCAGGAGCTTTGCTACCTTAGGGTCCGTGAAATACCACTGCAAACGAGGAGTGATCGGAAAGTACCACACCACTTTTCGAGGAGCTTTCTTCTGCTTCTTGTATCGGGTGACGCCGCACACCGGACATATAGTAGACTCCGCGTGCTCGTCCCGATAAATGATGCAATTGTTCATGCACACATGGTATTTCACGTGCGGTAAATCCAGAGGACACATGATTTTCTTCGCCTCCTTGAAACTGGCCGGGCACTTGTTCCCCTTGGGAAGACGTTCGTGCCAGAATGACATGTTCTCGTCGAAGCATGCGTCGGTCATTTTTTGTTTTACCTTCATCTCCAGAGCCATGAGCGTTACTTTCAGGCGGGTATCCTCGGGCCTGCATCCTTCATACAATGGAGTAACCGCGTCTATCTCCAGTTGATACAGCTTGGCTTTCTCTCGGGCGGCAGCTCTTGCATTATCTGTCTGCTTGAGAAGCAGCTCTTGAATATGAGGGTCCTGCACCCAGCCTCCATCGTCGTCTGCTCCGACATCTTCATCTAGATCATGATCATGCCCTTCGTCTTGATCTTCCTCATCATCATGTCCGGCATCTTCTACATGACGACTGTGTACAGCATCACCGTCGTGATCATGTCCTGGAGATTCTTCGTCTTCTCGCCCGCCCTCGCTGCGGTGGTTGTCTTGCTGCCCTTCCTCATTTCTTGCCCGGCCATGGACGACTTCATAGTCATCTTCATCACCTTGCCACCGATATCCATCCATGAAACCACGCAAGAGCAGGTGGTCCCGCACCTGCCCGGAATCCGGGTCCGCAATAAGGCTCTTCAGCTTGCATCTTCGACACAGACATCTTATCTCTGTCTCGTTCTTTTGAAGCATCTCGGCCTTCGCGGAGCTCAAAAACTTATTCACGATGCCTTCGGTCACCGTGCGGACCATGGTCACCTGCGGGGTAGAGCAAAACGATATTTTAGAACCAAGAAAAAATTTGGTATGACTTTCCCTAAAAATAGGACCAAAAAGAATGCATAGTGCCAAAATTCTCGCCGAAATGGAAATGAATCAACATTTCGGCAAAATATTGGCAACTGTCGCATTTCAAATACCGGTACCTACAAACACAAACATATATGCAACACCACAAACATATGCAACACCACAAACATACATAGATCTAGCTAGGCCATAAAAAGTGCATGTGCACGGTTGTTGGAGCTCGAGGGAGAAAAAATGTAGATCTACAACATAAAGATAGCTTTCCCCCCTTACTTACCTATCAAAAAAAAGGTAATTTAACCACTTAATTTTGATGAATCTATGGTGCAAATGAGGTGAGGAGGAGGAGGCAGCCGACAACAGCTTGGAGGAGGAGGTGGAGAGAATGAAGTGGGGAAAGTGAGTGTGTAGGTGTGGCTGTCCTAAATATCTAGTTGGTCCCAGTTTACTAATGGCGCACCACTAACTAATGCGCCATTAGTAGTTTTGCAAACAAAAAAGTACTGGCCCACTGAGTTGGAGGTGTGTCAATACTAGTTAAACTAGTAATGGCGCACTGTGCCACCGTGCGCCATTAGTATTTCTGGAAAAATAAAAAAAGATTTGTTACTAATGGCGCACCGAAGGTCTGGTGCGCCACTAGTGTCTACCACTCTAATGGCGCACCGACACATGATGCGCCATTACTATATAGTAGTGGCGCACCATGTGTTTGGTGCGCCATTAGAGGACATATCATCTATAGCCCTTTTCCTAGTAGTGCAATGGGAAAGGACACCGCAAGATTGAACCCAAAGCCAAGCACTTCGCTCATTGCAAGAACTATAGATCTAGTAGGCCAAACCAAACCAATAATTCAAAGAGACTTGCAAGGATATTATAATCATACATAAAGAGTTCAGAGAAGAACCAAATATTTCTCAAAGATAATCTTGGTCATAAACCCACAATTCATCGGATCTCGACAAACACACCGCAAAAAGAGATTACATCGAATAGATCTCCTCGAAGACCGAGGAGAACTTGGTATTAAGATCCAAAGAGAGAGAAGAAGCCATCTAGATACTATCTATGGACCTGAAGGTCTGTGGTAAACTACTCACAACTCATGATGAGGCGATGATGATGATGTAGAAGCACTCCGTGGTAGATCCCCCCATCCGGCGGAGCTCTGGAACAGGCCCAAAGATGGGATCTCATGGGAACAGAAGGTTACGGCGGTGGAACTAGGGTTTTCTCTATTGTTCTGATGGTTTCGGGGTACGTAGGTATATATAGGAGGAAGGAGGGCACCAGGGGCCAGACGGGGTGCCCACGAGGCAGGGGCGCGCCCCCACCCTCGTGGACGCCACGTCAGCCCTATTCCGTGGTTCTCAAGTCTCCCGTGCGTATTTTGCTCCAAAAATATCTCTCCAGAAGTTTCATTCCATTTGGACTCCGTTTGATATTCCTTTTCTATAAAACCCTGAAATAGGCAAAAAACAGCAATTTGGACTGGGCCTTTGGGTTAGTAGGTTAGTCCCAAAAATAATATAAAAGTGTATAACAAAGCCCATTAAACATCCAAAACATCATAAATAATAGCATGGAACAATAAAAAATTATAGATAAGTTGGAGACGTATCAGATGCGCAACAACGAGAAGTATTTATTCGTAATTAATCATGACTTGTGCTTCCTTTCTTCAATGTGTAATTTCAGGTATTTTTCAATTCGAGTAGTACATCCCTTGCCATGCAAGACCTTATGTCTTGGAGAAGCTTTGTTTCCAAGACTTTGAGAATATGGAGACAAGGAGAGCTGGCCTCAAGACTAAACATGGTTATGCTTTTCGGGTTTAAGCTCTACAATGCACTTACTCAAAATTGGGGAGCTCTCTGCAAGGCATGTGGATTTGAGGAGAATATGCAAATTACCTTTGATGTTCGTCCCCAAGATGAAGATAATAATGACATTTGGGTGGATGTGGATATGCCTCCAGTTTTGCCTAAATGTGAGTTTGTCGAACTAATTTGTTAAGTAATTTATATTGTTTCCGAGCGTAATTGTAAGGAGAAAGGATATCTTGTCTCATATACAGATGATGTTGAGACTTTTAAGACCAATTACTTTGTCAGCCCAAGTTATATTTGATATGTGCCAGTAGTACATGAGCAGCATGATGGTAACTTCATTGCCAAAAACTTGGTATGATTTTGTTAATGATGGTAACTTCATTTCCAAAAAGTTGGTATGATTTTGTTAATGATGGTAACTTCGTTGCATACATTTTCTTCAGTAAACTACATTGCTAACTACATATGTTACTATGTTGTTCAGCAGAAGCTCCCGAGCGAAGTTGTGACTCAGATGATGCTTACCGAAGGGAGTATGTGTATGGTTTGCTTACAACTATTTCCGCCGACGGGTTACCAAAGTGCATAGTCTATTTCTTCAAAAGATGGAAAGTTCAATATGAAAGAATGGAGTAAACTAATGAATGCGCGCACGCAACCGATTGGAGACAACATGCATGTGTGCAAGCCAGAAGTTGGTGATGCACTGGTTTACCTATTTTATACTATTTTACCTAGGAGAGAGGAGTGGGTCCTAGGTAGTAAGAACAATTAGCTAGTGTTAATTATGAATATGATGATGATGATGATTAGTTGTTAATATGATGATGAGTTATGTGCTACAATGTGTTAGAATGATGAGTTGTTCTATGACTCATAGATGATGATGAGGAGGAGGAGGATTTGTTATGATGATGTGGAGTTGTTATGACTATATATGCTGCTGATGATGAGTTGTTATTATGATGATGATGATGAGTTGGCGTACTAATCCAACTTGGACACTTTGGATCCATCCAGTTGAATCTAATCCATGCTTCTTTCACCCAATGATATGATAACTCATCATGATCATAAAATTCATATGATGAGACTATTGCATAAAAACCTGCAAAAATACAACGCAAATATGTAGAAGAATAAAAAAATACAAGAAATTATAGCAGTAGCGCTGGTTGTACCCATGGTACTGCTAAGTAAGGTATCAGTAGCGCTGGATAAACCAACGCTACTGCTAAACATTAGTTGTAGTGTCGTACCAGTAGCGCGGGTGCCAGCGCTACTGGTAGGCTTTCTCCTAGTAGTGATTTCGGATTGAAGATGGACAAATATATCTTAATACTATGGTTGAGTTTTACCTTAATGGACTTTAGTAGTTGCGGATGCTTGCTAATAGTTGCAATATTAGTGCATATAATTCCAAATAAGGGATGGCATACTAGCAATGCCCTTTCCCACATAAAAACTTGCCATCGGTCCAGTAACTTAGCCAATTGCTTAGGTAAAATTCCGCAAATCCAACCACCAGTTTTCCACACTCGCTATACTAACTTAATTGTTCTTCTATTAAAGCAACATCTAACTTTTATTTCCACGTTCTTTATTATCTTGCAAACTTATCCTGCTACATCTACAAAGTACTTCTAATTTTATTACTTGTTTCTAGGTAAAGCAAACGTTGGTGTGCGTAGAGTTGTATTAATATTAGTTCTATCGTTAGCTCCTTGTTGGGCTTGATACTCTTACTTATCGAAAAAGATTGCAAACGATCCCCTATACTTTTGGGTTATCACACGACACGGGCGTTGTCGCTGCCGTCGTTGCTGCCACATCGTACCGTGCCTCCCGTGCCCATGACCGTGCCATCCGCCGTCGACGCCCGTGTAGCCGTGCCATGCCTGCGGGGAAAGAAGCCAGCTGTGTGGACATCGACGAGGTGATGGCCCGCACATCCATGCCTGCCGCCATCATCGAGGAGAAGTAGAACACAGGAGGCCGCCACTGCTTGGGTCTCATGAAGGCCACCACCGAGGCGACACCGACGTACACAACCGGTGTCTTTCCCGGTTCTTTACCGCATACCATCGTCGACCCCCCGCCTGGGCTCCATGGAAACGGCGGCGCCCCCCTTCCCCTTTGGTTGAAGCATCAGCCGGTGGTTCCACTCCGATGAGTGGTGGGAAAGCGATCTACCCTTGGCGCTGAAGCATATACCTCCGGAGCTCCGGGCAGTCCGTTGAGCGGGCTGCCAGACATGGGGAAGACAAATGGATCCACCGCGACCAGCCATAGACTATTGTAGTGTATCTGTGTACTGGAAGTGGAGCTCCATGCGACCGTATGTGCACATAATTTTACCTTTTTAGTTAAAGTATGTTAAAAATGTAAACGTTTTCGTCCGGTTTGTATGAAATATGTCATGTTTATATGAAATCTTTCCATGTTTGCACGAATTTCGTGTGGTTGGTTTGTATTGTTGTCAAAATGTATGGGGCTACGGTTTGATGGCGTACTCCTGCATTCGTGTCCGTGGACTGACCCCCCTGTCCACGGATGGATGCAAGAGGAAATTTATGGGTTACCGTTGGAGATGCCCTTATATAACATATATAATATGGATACACTGTGACCCTCCAAGAAAATTGTATACACATTACAAATTACATCGCGAGAATTCATCTTGATTTCAAATTGCCTAGCACCACATTAAAATTTGAGACCTTTTACGATACATCAAGTCAATTTAGGCCGTTTATTTTTGTGGTTGGACGGCTTAGATATGGCAATACTACATCAAATTTCTGGTAGTATATTGGGTGGTTAGGGGTATTTTAGGTAGTTTTTTGTTCGACCAATCTTAGACTTCCGGTAGATGGGGATTTTTTTTTCACATAATGATTGGGACGAGCTGGTGATGCCATCCCCGTTCCCGCCTGAGTGGCGGATGCACTTGATACATGAGGTGCCGCTGCACTTACAGGCCAGCTCTGGTCGAGAGCTGGGGCGCCGCCTGCGTCGTCCGGTTCAGCGATTGGCCTGAGCTCTGGCCCGTCGAGCGGCCTGTTGGTGTACGCCATGACCTCGACGATGTTGTCCAATAGTTTTCGGCAATACATGCGTACTACTCCCAGTTAGCTCGATCGGCTCAGTCAGGATCAGGAGACGACAAACGCTAACGCCTAAGCAGACATGCAGGTGGATGCTTCGTGCAGAGGCTAGCTAACACGTATTCCCTCCGTCCGAAAATACTTGTCATCAAAATGAATAAAAGGGGATGTATCTAGATGTATTTTGGTTCTAGATACATGCATTTTTGTCCATTTTGATGACAAGTATTTTCGGACGGAGGGAGTACCAAACTAATCGCTGCTGGCTACTTGATCGGTCTGAGCTAGCTTAATACGAAGGAACACACATGCAATACACATGACAAGGGAACATAATTGAAGCAGCTTGTTAGCACCGGGCACATGGAGTCAGCGCCGGCAGGCTGTGGCTGCCCTACTGGAGATCGGCCCGTTACATTTCAGATCCTTCATGTACGGTTCACGCTCAACGACGAGAGAGGACGATGGAGGACTCCTATCTTTGGCTGAATGGTAGAGATGCCTTTGATTGCTGTTATCGACCAACTCAACACTAAGGCGAGGGCGTGCACCGGGTGGCTGGTGAGCGCAGGCGGACTGCCGGCCTTAAATGGTGGATGACCTGCACGCAGCACCCAGCGAGGGCGTGTCTCGTGCGACTGGCTGGCTGAGGCGAGCTGATGGCAGCAGATGACGGGTGACTTGTGAGCGGCTTGTGCCGTCGAGGAGATGGTTTGTCTTTCCCCTTTGTATGTGTATCTTTTTTTACGGGATTGTTCGTGTATATCATTATGACTCAAACATGGAAATAAATCTATCAAATATAGGAAATTATCAATCTGCACTTAGCCAAATTCCGTGCGAACCCGTATTAACCGTTGGATCAACTATATACTATCCATTATTTCCGGTAGTATGATGTACCGTAAAAACACTCTAAAATTTCTCTTGCCGCAGTCTTGTTCTCTGTCTCCAACCTCTACAAGCATTTTGCAGCAAGACTTTATTCGTAGTATCGAGAATTTAAAACAGCTGTGTGTGTGCGTGTGTTGAACCTCTACTGTTACTCTTGTGGTTGGTGCTTTGGTGGCGGCTTTATAATATAAAGCAGAGGAAAACCTTTTTTCATCGAATTTAAAACATCTGACAGACATTTGACCACTTGAGTAGGTGATATTTCTTCTCGTTCTCATCCACTCGCCAAACAATCCGAGCTCCGAAAAAAAATCTAGTCCCAGGACAAAGTGTACGTTTCCATTTTGAGTTGTCGGCTCAAGCACCACTTGGACCTAGCTCCGAAAAAATCTAGTCCCAGACTACGTCTACGTCATTTTGAGCTATCGGTCACAAGCACCACTTGGAGTTTTGTACATAAACCATGGACCAAAAAAGATTCCTTGCTCTGGCTGCAATCTCTACTGTTGTAACTATAAAGCCAGCAGGGCTGCTGTGGAAAACAAACATACCCAGCGGTAACCTTACAGTAAGTTGAAAAGCCAGTGCAACTGGCGACTACGCTACTGTGATGGCACAAGTGTCGCAGGTGCAGCATGGCCTCCATGAGCTGCTGCTGCTGATGCAGGCGAGGTCTCCATCTCCACAGGCAGCCCTAGTCGTCTCTGCCCTCCTCCTCGGCCCACTTATAGTCCTCCTGATCGTGCGTCGCCTCGGGACGCCGTTGATGGCCACGGCCACCGTGAGAGCCCGAGAAGAGCAGCTGAGCAAGCTGCCTTCTCCTCCCAGTAGGCTCCCCGTCATCGGCGACCTGCACCTCGTCGGTCCCCTCCCGCATGTCTCCCTCCGTGACCTTGCTGCCAAGCACGGCCGCGACGGGCTCATGCTCCTCCGGCTCGGCGCCGTCCCGACGCTCGTCGTCTCATCGCCGAGCGCGGCACAGGCCGTGCTGCGCACGCACGACCATGTCTTCGCGTCCCGGGCCTACTCCCCTGTCATCGACATCCTCTTCTACGGCTCCAAGGACGTGGCCTTCTGCCCCTACGGCGAGCACTGGCGTCAGGTCAAGAAGATCGCCACCACGCACCTCCTCACCAACAAGAAGGTCCGCTCGTACCGCCATGCCCGCGATCGAGCACGAGGTAGGTAACTATGCATGCATCAATTTCGTTGCCTGAATTTTTTTTATGCGTTCAGCCGATTAGTTTGCTTCTTAGGGCATGTACAATGGTTCTAGCTTAAGGATGCCACGTAAGATAAATGATGAGGTGGAGGAGAGAGAAATCATAAGAGAAGGCTTGTCTTAGCTTATTTAAGCAAAGACAAGAGATGATAGCTTAGCACAATTTGTCTCACCATGTTTTTAGGAATAACTAATTATTGAAGATAAGGCTAAGAGATGACCCATTGTAGACTTGTTTTTTTGTCATCTCTAATTTACATGCAAAACTTAAGATAAGACTATCTTAGCAACCATTGTACATGCCCTTAGATAGTAGATTGTTTTTCTGCTGTCCATGAGATCCGGCCCTCCGGCAAGCATGGACAAGCGTGCGCGCGCACACATCTTTCCGATGACTGTGTCATGTGGGCTCGGAGAAAATGGTTTCTCTAGCGATTATCTTTATTTTTTTTCTTCTCAAATGATAAGTGTCACATATGTGATACGATGCATTCCATTTCTGATTTTTTTTATAACTAAAGTTGCCATCGAAAAGACAAAGAAATAAAAACTAGAGTTGCCATCTGAGTCGCAGCGTTATCAGTATCTATTGGCGTGGTTTGCAATAATAGGGTGCTGCCAGCTAGGTTCTGTATGGCTGGTCTATCCTGATACAGTATATTCCCTCTTTTTTATTTATTTTGCATATTAGATTTGAGTGAATTATTGTAGTCTTATTACTTTTGTTTCATGTTATAGCAAAGTGATACTACTCCATGTATTAAATTTATTAAAATAAGTCTGTGTGTGTGGCTTTTTTAGGTAACTGTGTTGATTTTTCATATCATAGTTATTGTGCCTATTGTTTTCTTTGTGCATGAATTATTTGAGCCGAAGCGTTGCAGTAGGCTCACCATTAGGGCCACTCAGTCCTTTGATTGCCAAGGAATACCATGTTTAGAAAAAATGATTATTCTTAAATGTAAATTAATCTAAAGGCTAGTAAAAATCGACTAAAATCTTTAAAAAATAGGCAACTTAAATATAGACAACTTACTTGATTGCTAGACATATTGCACCATGCATTCATGCATGCTGTCAACATCGTCAGTTGTGCCAAAATTAATTATTGTTAATTCACAGGTGAGATTGGTAGTGGCCAAGATACATGATGCGGCCTCCAAATGTACTGCCATCGACCTGACTGACCTTCTCAATGCCTTCACCAATGACATTGTGTGTCATGCTATGTCAGGCAAGCTTTTTAGAGAACAAGGTCATAATAAACTCTTCCGAGAGCTCGTCGAGGCCAACTCATTGCTCATGGGTGGATTCAACCTAGAGGACTACTTCCCCATGTTGGTGAAGCTGGACATCATCAAGAGGATGGTTTGCGCTAAGGCCCAACAGGTGAACAAGATGTGGGACAACCTGCTCAATAATATCATTGATGAGCATGCAAGCAAGTCGACGCCTGAAAACAACAACGAGGACAGCGACTTCACCGAGAGTGAATTGCAAAAAACATCGACATTGAAGCACTGTCTTGCAGAAACCACAAGTCTCTAGTTTTGTGCCCAAAAACACTAATTCTCAGGCTAATTTTTTGCAAAAAACACTAGTCGCTCGTTTCGGTCGTTTTAAGCTGGATTATGACAGGTGGGACCCACTTTTGCTGACGTGGCAGTACTGTTCAGACGTTTCAACCGGTTGACGCCGTCTAACGGCGTTTGCGGGCCGTCCCCACTCTAATTGCAAAAAACATCGACATTGAAGGCTAGGATTGCAGAAACCACAGTTCTATAGTTTTGAGCCAAAAAACATCGACAGGGAGGATTGCCTGGCGGAGCTCATGGCGGCGGCGGCGCCGTACCGTAACCTGTGCGCGAGACTGGTGGAACGCTTCCTGTTTGAAGAGGTGCTGCTGGACCTCAAAGGGGACCAGGTGCTTCACCACTGCTTTGCCACCATGAGATACGAGGACACCAAGGTGAGCTCTTACATTACATACATGCATACTGCTCAAGCACACACATGCGCGCTGGGCAGGGCTGATTTGTTTCCCCTTTTGCTCGTCGTCGATGTATGTTTATACAGTTGCTGGTGGTCGCCGTCCTCAGAGACAACATGCTAGACGCGATGGCCTACTCGCAGTCGCCGGCCGGGTCCAAGTGCCTGGTGGAGTGCTACAACAACGCCAGAGGCGACGAGTTCAGCAAACTCCGGGCCGCCCTGCTCGACAAGGCCGTCGGCCTGGCCATGGGCGAGTACAGGTGCGTAGCCTACTGTCCCCGGAAGGATGTACCATCGATCCATGGTTGTTACGGACTGACCAATATCAGTACTGATGATGGTCGATGAATGCATGCGTACGTTGTTGCAGCAACTACTTCGTGCAGCACGCCCTGGAGCACAGCGACGCGCAGACGCGGCAGGAGCTGGTGCAGCGGCTGATGGGGCACGCGGTGGGCCTGTCCCTGCACCGCTCCGGCAGCTACGTCGTGGAGGCGTGCTTCAACAAGGCGGGGCTGCTCAACCTCGTGCTCCCCCAGTTCTTGCAAATGGGCGACGCCCAGCTCGTGGAGCTCGTGCAGGGCCGGTCCTCCAACTACGTCGTCCACAGGATGCTCGAGGCCGCCAAAGACGTAAGTAACACCTAGCTCCCTCTTTCTAGATCATCGCCGTGTGGCCATGCATGGCTCTGACCGTGATCGATGGCGTGCAGAGGTATCCCAGGGAGACGCTGGTGCTGGCGCGGCGGATCTACAAGCTGCACGGGAACGGCGTCTGGCAGGTGTACGCCGAGAAGGTGATGAGGGTCGTCGGCAAGATCTTGTCTCGCCACTCCCACCACGGCCCCTCCACGTATCGCTGATCCCCTCCGCCTTGGCTGCTGCCTTGGTCATGTTGTTGTCGACATGCGCACAGTATGAATTGTTTCTGTGTAGGATTTTGGTGTAGGCGATCGGTCGAGAGCTTTGCGTCTGTGTGTGTCTGCGTCTGTGTCGATGTAGTAGCGGAAGCCATGTGTGTGTTCGGTTTCGGTAGTTTGTTTCTCTAGTGTGTGTTCGGATTGGTACGACGTCAGCGCCGCCGCAGCGGCCAACAACCCAAGCGCATGGTACGACAGCGCCGCGGCAGGCGGCACCTACTTCGGTGCGCAGGGCCAGAGCGGTAGCCAGCGCCACTTCGGCGCGGCGTGCGGCCCCTCGTGGGCGCAGCAGCCGTGCACTCTGAGCGCCAGCGCCAGCCAGTACCAACCAGTAGCCTCGCCGGTGGCGGCGAGCCCCAGCACCAACGCCAACGCCAGCCTGCAGTACCTGTACCAGCAGCAGTATGCCATCTTCAACCAATCCGGCGCCGGCGCCGGCGCCTTGTCCGCGTCCGATGATGAGAAGCACATGGATATGAGGCTGAGAGCCATCAGAGCCGCCCAGGCGCAGGCGGGTTACGTGCCGTACAGGGCGGCGCCGGCGGCCCAGCCACGGCGTCCCCGGACGCTGGAGGAAACCCGGTCGCGGCTGCTCTGATGGCTCAGAATTAGTGTTTTTTGGCACAAAACTATAGAACTGTGGTTTCTGCAATCCTAGCCTTCAATGTCGATGTTTTTTGCAATTAGAGTGGGGACGGCCCGCAAACGCCGTTAGACGGCGTCAACCGGTTGAAACGTCTGAACAGTACTGCCACATCAGCAAAAGTGGGTCCCACCTGTCATAATCCAGCTTAAAACGACCGAAACGAGCGACTAGTGTTTTTTGCAAAAAATTAGCCTGAGAATTAGTGTTTTTGGGCACAAAACTAGAGACTTGTGGTTTCTGCAAGACAGTGCTTCAATGTCGATGTTTTTTGCAATTCACTCCTTCACCGATGTGTTGCTTTCTATCCAGCAAGAGTACAAACTCACACGATATCATATTAAGGCTCAGTTGGAGGTATGTATCACCTCACTAGCAAAAAATAACAACTATACATTAATATATACAGCTTATATATATTGTTGATTTGATTTTTACATATGGATTTGTCTGTAAATGTAGGTCATGTTTGAAGCTGGCACAGATACATCATTCATAGTGTTAGAATATGCGATGGTCCAGCTCATGCAAAACCCCCACCTCATGAACAAACTACAAGCTGAGGTGAGGAGCACTATACCCAAGGGCAAAGAAATGGTTACCGAAGATGATCTCACTAGTTTGGCCTACCTAAAGGCGGTCATCAAAGAGACACTCCGGCTCCATATGCCTGGGCCGCTCCTCATACCCCACCTCTCCATGGCCAACTGCAACATAAAGGGCTACATGATACCATCAGGAATACGTGTCATTGTCAACAGCTGGGCTCTTGCAAGGGACCCTAGCAGTTGGGAGCGTGCAGATGAGTTCATGCCTGAGCGATTTATGGAATGCGGCAGTGCCGTGGCTATGGACTATAAGGGAAATGACTTCCTCTACTTTCCATTTGGGACCGGGCGAAGGATTTTCCCAGGTATCAACATTGCTATTGCGACCATTGAAATCATGCTCGCGAATCTAATGTACCACTTCAATTGGAAGCTACCAGTAGAGTTGATGGAAGGTGGCATCGATATGACTGAAGTATTTGGGATGACTGTGCACCGGAAGGAGAAGCTCCTCCTTGTTCCCGTACCGGCACAAGATTAATACATTGGTCTATTTATTGTGTGTGGGAAACAGATTGGGTACCTACCATAATAGTATCGTGAATGTGGCTTTGGAATTCTTGTTAAGAACAAGTGTAATAAGTAATTAAAGAAAACATTGAATTAAATTTATTATTATATTTCTGATTAGCAATTAACACTACTTCATACACACTCATATTCGTTGTTTGATATGTGCCAAAAGTCTACGGAAGTGTTCTTCTTGGCAATGTTCAACACTACATTGCAAAAAAAAGAAAATTAGTCAGATTGAGACAACCTTGGTTAGTTCCTCGAGTCACAATCAAATTGTATTTGCTGACACTCTATTTTCCTTCACAAAAGTAAGTGACATGTCTGATATCATCAAGCTTGGCCACTAACAATAGCTTTGGCCATATATCAGGGATATGCGTCACATGATCGAGCACTAACCTACAACATGTGTTTGTTTCAATAGTGCCCTCAATGACATTTTTTCGACAACCCAAAGTCTGTCAACCTCATGAACCAGTGATTCCACTGGTGTATGATGCGAGGTGCTCTCATTGTGATGTGTTATGGAAGGGTGCACCTGAATCAATAGTCCAACTCATGGCTTCATCACGAGCAACAATATATCACTATTCATTTTCAGTGACTAAGGAGTCCTCACATTGTCAATCATGGTGGAACTAGTCTCGCACGTTTACTTGGTTCCTTTGTATATTTATCCTCGCCGGGCTCTTCTTTTTATTTGTTCGGCTCACACTTTTGCGTCCCAGCTTGATGAAGGCAGGACCTCGGATATGCCTGTCGGCGTATAAATGTATTGCCTAGTCTCTTCTATTACATGGACTTTTGGTTGCTTTTATTCTGCAGCTTTGGAAGACCCGGCCACCTTTTGCTTCTTACCCATCTTAGCTTTAGCCCTGCGAAGAAAATAATCAAAGTTACCAGGTATGAATCGAAAAGAAGATTTACTCAGCAGAAATTGATGCTTATACCGGGTTAACCATAAAAGTGGGGAGCTGTGTAGCAGTGGACTCGCCAGAAGAGTTAGATGATTCCTGGTATGCCGAATTAGATGGATTAAGAGGTTGCCGTCTAAGGCCGGCTCGTGGAAATGATAGTAGGATGATAAGGCACCTCTTGACAACGTTTATGACCCGCCAGGGTATTTGGTAAGCTGGCCACAAGTTATTCTTGGCCGCTACTCCGTGTGCTAAGCTTTGACTCGTGTTGCTGTTTCTTCAAAAGGAAATTTGGCTCCAAGTAAGCAAGAGGATGGGAAAACCTTACTTTCCTGACAACCCGCCGTTATTTCTATCTTGCAAAGGTTCTGAGTCGGAGGAGACAGGAATTACCTCAGCAACTTTGGCATGACTTGCATCTGCATCCTCCTGAAGTAAATCGATGTCAATAAGTTGCATAAAAATAATACCGAGTGAGTCGGGTTCTACCTCTGACTCGTCTAATTCACGCAGATCTTGAGTTGTGGTCTTCTTAGGATGACCCGGGCCACGACTAGTTGTTTTAACCCACCGTGAGAGCCAGAGAAGAACAGCTGAACAAGCTGCCTTCTCCTCCCAGTAGGCTCCCCGTCATCGGCCACCTGCACCTCCTCGGCCCCCTCCCGCATATATCCCTCCGGGACCTCGCCGACGAGCACGGCCGCGACGGCCTCATGCTCCTCCGCCTCGGGGCCGTCCCGACGCTCATTGTCTCGTCGCCGAGCGCCGCTCAGGCCGTGCTGCGCACGCACGACCACGTCTTTGCGTCCAGGGCATACTCCCCGTCACCGACATCCTCTTCTACGGCTCCACCGACGTCTCCTTCTGCCCCTACGGCGAGCACTGGCGGCAGGTCAAGAAGATCGCCACCACGCACCTCCTCACCAACAAGAAAGTCCGGTCCTACCGCCATGCACGTGAGAACGAGGTAGCCAACAATCAATTTGAATTTGCTTGCACCATGAGCATGTTGTCGCCATACTGAAATTAACTATTCTTGCCTCCTCGATCTACAAGGTCAGGTTGGTCGTGTCCAAGATCCGCGAGGCGGCCGCCACAGGCACCGCCATGGACCTGAGCGACCTGCTTAACGCCTTCACCAACGACGTCGTGTGCCACGCCGTGTCCGGCAAGCTTTTCAGGAAACAAGGTCACAACAAGCTATTCCGGGAGCTAGTAGAGGCCAACTCGTCACTCATCGGCGGTTTCAACCTGGAGGACTACTTCCCGGTGTTGGTGAAGCTGGAAGTTATCAAGAGGATGGTTTGCGCCAAAGCAAGGAAGGTGAACAAGATGTAGGACGACCTGCTCAATAGCCTCATCGATGAGCATGCAAGCAAGCCCGTGTCAGAACACGGTGGTGAGGACAGCGACTTCATCGACGTGTTGCTCTCCATTCAACAAGAGTACAATCTTACGAGAGACCATATTAAGGCTCAGTTGGAGGTATGACCTGACAAACTGCACCTTTTTTTTGCCGGTGAAATATTGTATTACTAAGCTCAAAAAGTCCATACGATCAATCGTAGTTAGGTCCATAGCATCCGAAGGACCCGAATCAATCCATGTCATGGTTCTACCTTCTAAACTAGCAAATTTAGCTACACTATCACTAACTTTATTTTGGCTACAATTTACATGTGTAATACAAGATTCATGAAGAGACATATTGCCGTGTTTCAAATTATTTGAAGTTATAGCTTTGTGTTTAGTCAAATTTCACTATGTTTGGTCAAATCTAACAAACATGTCTTAGTATTAACAGCATCAAATGTATAAAGTATGGAATATATTTTATAACAACAATAATTTGGTTTTAATAATATTGATATATTTTTCTGTATACTCGGTCAATTTAAAATAGTTGAATTAAGACAAACATTAAACATTAAATAATTTGGAACGGAGAGTGTAGCTTATTTGTTGTTGATACTAATATATATGCGTGTGTATGTATGTATGCAGATCATGTTTGAAGCCGGCACTGATACATCATTCATAGTGTTGGAATATGCAATGGTTCGCCTCATGCAAAACCCCCACCTCTTGAACAAGCTAACAACCGAGGTGAGGAGCACTATATCCAAGGGGAAAGAAATGATCACTGAAGACGATCTTAGCAGTTTGACCTACCTAAAGGCGGTCATCAAGGAGACACTCCGGCTCCATATGCCCGCACCGCTCCTCGTACCCCACCTCTCCATGGCCGACTGCAAAATAAATGGCTACACGATACCATCAGGAACACGTGCCATCGTTAACAGCTGGGCTCTAGCAAGGGATCCTAACAGTTGGGAGAGCGCGGGAGAGTTCATGCCTGAGCGGTTCCTGGAATGTGGTAGCGCTGCAACTATGGACTACAAGGGAAACCATTTCCCCTACTTGCCCTTTGGGACAGGGCGGAGGATATGCCCAGGTATCAACTTTGCAATTGTGACCATTGAAATCATGCTAGCAAATCTCATGTGCCACTTCGACTGGAAGCTACCATCAGAATCAATAGAAGCTAGCATCTGTATGATTGAATCATTTGGGGTAACGGTGCACCGAAAGGAGAAGCTCCTCCTTGTCCCTGTAGTGCCAGAAGATTAATAAACAGTGGTTCATAGACACTACTTACATTATAATCATTTGGATTTTTGGACTTTTTATGAAACACGGGTGTATTGAGTAAATAAAGCATTGCATCACAAATCGATCACCATATTCAAGACATGCAATTAAGACTAGTAAATGAACACTCATTTGAAAAAATTATAACTTTATATGTGCGACCAGTCAGTTGAAATTTCCTTATCAGCAACTTTATATGTGCGACCAATCAGTTCAAATTTCCTTATCAGCAACTTTATATGTACATGAACATTACTCCTTTAAGAAATGCATCAAATATTACTTTCTAGTCATGTTTAATATCTTCCCAAAACACTTTGTAAAATTACACAGGCAGATTAATTATATGCTTCAAACCAAACATATCTTTTTTATTCTCCTTCAAACAAACTCCTTAGTAAGAAAATATTGTTCGTCGCTACTCAAATGAGAACAATATAAACCATCCATAGAAATGGAGGTACCTCCATTAGCACCAAAATGGTCTTATAGATTTGAGTAATGTGCTATATCTGGTCATCATCTCCTAGGCTCAACACCGTTATTTTGCAAAATTGCAATATTTTTTCTTCCACTAGCTTTCAGATGGAAGTACTTGGTATCCCCATCTCCTTCTAATAAATCATCATCATTTGTCCCCTGAAACAAAAAATCTTTATCATTTGTCTCTGTTTCCATTTCAGTTTTTCTTTTCTAATTAAGAAGCTTCTTCAGATTAGTACCTCTTGTTTCCTTTTTCATATCCAAATCATCAAACTTGCTCACTTTTTTTGTTTTTGTTTTTAGATATCTACACCCCTCTTCAATATTGATAGCCAGCCCTTTCAAATGTCTCCTCAATCTCCTAGTTTTCTCTTATGGTTTATCTTATCACACTTACAAAAGTAGAAGTATTCTAGCTTTTTTGCACAACCTACTTAAAACCATCTCTCTCCAGCCAACATGTCTCGAATCTCAAGATATCACTAGAGGGGAGATATCCCGGTGCTAAGGTGTAGCTTCACATTATCAGACAGATCATGCTAGCAGCATGAGCTCCCTAGCGCAAATAACGTGGCCAAAGCTACCCAATCCAAACGACCAGTCACTCCCATTTCTTCTTCTCTTTTCGTAGAAATTTACCTATTCCCTCACGCTGGATACGTATATGTTAAGAATCGATCCATCAGGGCATGTTTGGTTGCTTGCATGGAGCACAATCAGGTCCGCATGGAAAGAATTTAACATGGATTTTAAAACACTTATGGGCCTGCATCCCCGAGAACCCTCGATTCGACCGTTTTCGGGAGCTAGGCTGGAGCGATGCAAACGAGCGCACGTGGATGGTTCTCGTGGTGCAGTTACGTGTGAGTTTGCACCTGTTCTTGTATAATCCCTCCTTAATATCTTTCACCTTTTAATCAACACAACGGTACTCTGATTCTAGATAAGGTCTACCCAAAAAGATTCACATCGATGTTGTGGTTCCATTCAGATAATCGGTTCGTAGTTTTGACGACCATATATGTTCTTCGTGTTCATGTTTCGAGCTATTTTGCACGAATTTTGTCAAATTCATCATGCACGGTCGACCGTTCAATTTTTTTCTTTGACCAGTAACTTCATCTCACAATTTCACATCTTTCGGATTGCACGTTTTTTGTTTCAGCGATTGTAAATGACTAGATCTACATCTTCCTCATGATTGTACATATATGTATGTGTGTGCTATTTTATTGACAGTTCTTGATGTCCCTCATAGTCTCTTTTGATCGTTCTTCTTGGTCTCCTCTCCCGCGTCCTGCTGCAAAGGTGGCATCATCGCCCTCGTTCATCTCGGCCTCCTCTCCCGCGCCTCTCCCGCGTCTTACTACACTGGCGCGGTCGTCGATGTCGTTCCTTTCGGCCTTCTCTCCCACGTCCTGCTATATTGACGCCATCGCCATCTTCTCCTCCCGGCCTCCTTGCCTGCATCCAATTACATTGTTGTTGGCGTCCTTCCTCTTGGTCTCCTCGCCTATGTCATACTACACTATCGCTGGCGTCATTCTTTTCGGCCTCCTCTACCGCACCTACTACACTGACACCGCCATGGTGCGCGCACTGCGTCACCCCCCCC
>LR738715.1:879127573-879138650 GCA_902687465.1 Secale cereale | reverse complement strand
AACATCATAAATAGATAATTAAGTGACCAAATGGATAAAAGTTCATCATCACATTAAAACCAAAGTACATACATATATAGTTCTCATCTAACAACATATAGCTCTCCATACACATCGAAACTATGTAAAACATTTCAACGCGAAAACAAATGCTATCATAATCGCAACCAAGGTAACAATTGATCCAACGGCATAATGATACCAAGCCTCGGTATTAATGGCATATTTTCTAATCTTTTTAATCTTCAACCGCATTGCATCCATCTTGATCTTGTGATCATCGACGACATCCGCAACATGCAACTCCAATATCATCTTCTCGTCCACAATTTTTTTTATTTTTTCCTTCAAGAATTTGTTTTCTTCTTCAACTAAATTTAACCTCTCGACAATAGGGTCCATCTTGATCTTGTGATCATCGATAACTTCCGCAACATGCAACTCCAATTCCATCTTCTCCTCCTCCCTTTTTTCCAATTTTTTCTTTAACGAAATGTTTTCCTCTTCAACTAAATTTAACCTCTCCACAAGAGGGTCGGTTGGAATTTCCGGTTCAACTACCTCCTAGACATAATAAAACATCTATGCATGTCAGGTTGGTCGGCATAACTATCATAAGCACTAAAACAAATAGTTATAAATTAAAGATAATATACCACATCCGAATCGTAGACCGGACGAGGGCCCACGTGGGCGGATATCAAAACCATCGCACTATATAATAACAAGCAATAATAAACGTAAGAAAATTAGACAAATATCTGTCTAAATCAATAATAAAAGTAAGAAAAGCATGGACATAACAAGAGGCTCACCACGGTGGTGCCGGTGACGAGATCGGCGGGGGCGATCGACGGCGGCGAAGACGGGGACGGGACGTGACGGACCGCTAAACCTAGACAAATCTCGGAGAAAATAGAGCTTCGAGAGGAGAAAAGCTTAACTAGTGTGGCTCGGGCATTCCACCGAACATGTTGTGTGCATAGGAGGTGAGCTAGAGCACCACTAACCCCTCTCCCCCTCGGCCAGAAAAAAAAACAGAGAAGTGAGCTCTGCTCTTGAGTGAGGTGGTTTATATAGGCAACTCACTGGTCCCGGTTGGTGCTACAAACCGGGGCTAAAGGGGTGCCTTTGGTCCCGGTTCATAAAACAAACCGGGACCAATAGTGGTGGGCCAGGAGCAAGAGCCATTGGTCCCGGTTTTTAGCTCCAACCGGGACCAATAGGTCCAGACGAACCGGGACCAATGGCCCACGTGGCCCGGCCGGCCCCCTGGGCTAACGAACCGGGTCCAGTACCCCCATTGGTCCCGGTTCTAGATTGAACCGGGGCTAATGGGCTGGACCAATGCCCTGTTTTCTACTAGTGTAAGTCCAAAGTTGCCTCTGGTGGTCACTGACGGTTGACAGGTTTGGACCAACACTCATGAGGAGCACTGGCCCGGGTTGTAGAATTAAGTCATCAGGGTCCGGAAAGTGCCTATGCAAGTTTTTAGTTATGGCAAATGGTAAAACCAATGTTGGGCCTTCTTGGAGGAGTTTTATTCAAAGACGAACTGTCAAGGGGTCCCCATATACCCAACAGCATAAGGAACGCAAAGTCAAGGAACAAAACACCGGTTTATCGGTTCTTAAGGCGGCATGAGTGGAACAAAACGCCGTGCAAAAGGCCAAGCCTTCCACCCATTGCCAAGTATATAGGTGTGTTAATATATTTAAGAGATATTGTGATATTCCAACAACAAGTTTCAACATGGAGCAATCTTCATCTTCACCTGCAACTAACAACGCTATAAGTGGGGCTGAGTAAGCGGGTAACATAGCCAAACAACGGTTTGCTGGGAAGGTGTCAAAGGTTAGAGGTTTCATGGCAACAAGGAGACACTGACAACAAAAGATAGGTAGCGCGACATAGAGCGATAGCATCGAGACAACTAGCATAGCGATGATAGTAAAGGTATCCAAGGAGACGGTCATCTTGCCTGAGATCCTGCAAGGAAGAAGAACGAGTCCTTGAAGAAGACCAAGAAGAAGCCACGAAGACGAACCAAGTGTAGTCAAACGAATCCTCACGATCGCAACGGAATATGAACTAGCGAGAAGAAGCACACAACACGGTAAACACACCACACAAGAACATGACATAATGCTCAACCAAGTAGGATGCAAGACAAGTCTATATGATGCAAAACATGGAAAGGGATGATGCATACAAGAACAACACAACCCAACAAGTTTAAATGAGGCCGGAAACAACATATAACAATTCCGGTGAGTCCTCATATGCAAATTTCGAAATTGGTCCAGAACTGAACAAACCTTAAGTTAAAGTTGTTAAACAGCAAGTTAACATGCACCATGATGATCTACTCAAAAATCTAGTCAAGTTACATATAAATTTCATTTAATTCGGAGCTACGGCCTAGAAGATATGAGCAAAACAAGTCAAGCATGTCAACGATGCAAAACACAACCAAACAACAAGAAAACTCACTCCAAGCATGTAACCAACATGATATTATGCATCTACATGCAAAAACACACAAGTTTCAAGTAACGGTTCAACACATACACATGAAACAAGATATAACAACAAGCTGTCCAAAAACAGCAACATGGCACTTAGTTGACATCAAAACAACATGATACAAGAACATTTCATGGCAACAAAGGGCATGGCAAGCATGTACATGTCTAGCACTACAAGCATGACCTCTGAGCTACTACCAAACACCACTAGAACATGCTCAAAACATCGTGGCAAGATTGCAAAAGATAACAGTTTCACAGACTTAGTGAAAAAAAACTAGACATGCAGCAACAATGACAAGTAGGCATGTTTGCAAGCTTGTGCAACTCAACTCAAAGCATATCATGGCATGTGAATATAACCAACAGCAAGAAGACATGTTTGTGCAGCTACTCATGGAAAGAACATGGTCATAGGATGCATAGAACACTAGCTATTCACATGGCAAAACTGAACTTGCTGATAATAGGCTGACAGAAACATTTTATAGCAACTTGAGAGCATGAAAACAACAAGCTACAACAGGCAATATATGCAAACAAGGGCATGGATGGATAGAGCATAACATGGACATCAAGACATGATCATTGGAAAACCTAAAACATTCATGGATTTGAGTGGAGCATCAAGCAAACATGGCATCAGGTTATAACAGTTTCAGACTTAGCAGTTTTCAACAAGTCTCAGAAAATAACAACAGCGAATAGGTCACTTTGGAAGCTTGTTGCAATCACCACAGGCATATCATGAAAAGTGGATTGCATCACAGCAAAGATGACATGATTGTTGTCAGGGATATGGTTAGTAGGTATAAACCGGGTATTGTAAACCGGCTTAGTTATATTGTACTTGGTTTTACTATTTTAGTAGAAACTACGGCCCATGAGATTTCAAGGCCCATGTATAGAAGTACGGTTTGTAAACCGCCAAGAGATGTAACTTGAGAGATAGGAAAGAAAAGGCAGAGACCGAGGCGGACACGATTATGAGCTAGCCTCGGGACTCTGTAAACCGGACCAGGCGTCACCTCTATATAAAGGGACGACCCGGCGACGGTTCAAGGACAAGCAACAATCAACCCGTCGAGACACAGGCAAAGCGAATCCGCTCCCTGTAAACCGACGCCCAAGCAATACCAAACCAACTAGACGTAGGCTTTTACCTCCTCGAAGGGGCCGAACTAGTATAAATCCTTTGTGTCCTTTGTGTGCCATGAATCCTTTCAAGCTAACCCGTGCGATGGTTCCATCATCAAGTCCGCTAAACCGGACATCTGCCGTGTTAATTCCACGACAGTTGGCGCCCACCGTGGGGCCTGCGCACGATGGTTTCGAGTTCTTGAAAGGCGGCTTCGAAGGGTTAAAGGGTTACGCAGTCGGCCGGATGACCAAGAGTCGCCGTGGCCGGATCTACATCGACGACGCGGGTTGGGGACCGGAGGCCGATTCGATCGAATACGGGTACCGAGTCCCCTTCGGCAGCATCCAAGTCTTCATTGGCAAAATTGGTGAACCGGGACCTGAGCCGGACACCCTCCCCAACATCGTCGAGCCGGCTCAGCGTGCGAGATCGGCCCGGATTCAGCCTGCCATGAAGCATGTGTTCGTTGGAGCGATTCACGGAGGCCAAACCGAGGACGGATCGGAATCTAATGGTGCAACCGTCGTCTACTCAGATGACGAGTCTTCATCCGGGGAAAGTGAATCTCTGTATCAGTTGCGGGACGGCCGGTCTGAGGGCGAGTCCGATGGAAACAGTATTCCGGACCCCTTCGGCCCGCCAAACCGGGTGGCGGTCTTCATGGCCGGTTCACAACCCCCGACGAACGGAACAACAGCAGAGGCTGGTGCAGGGGGAAGCGGTTCAAATCCCTCCCTTACTGAAGCTCTATCCACCTTGATCGAGGAGTTCATAGCTAAGGCAGTGGAGGTCGTAGCTCCGGCAGATAAGGAGCAACATGATGCAGCGCTTCTTCAGTTGAAAGCCCGGATTGATCAGTTAAAGGAGGATTTAAAGGCAGAAGGAGATATGTTAGCCATAAGACAAGCAGAGTTGGATGATTAAGCCTTTCATTTGAGGATGGAGCAGGCCTCTGTGGAAGGAGTAAGGGGCGAAAGTATCGATCCCGTTTACCGTCGGGTTACGAATCTGCGAATTTATTCAAAACACCTGGGGTTGGGGCCAGTAATAATCCGGCCTTAAACCGAAGAAGCCCACCGGCTCGGGATGAGCCGGTTCAGCAACCTGCTGCAGAACGGGAGCGTCGGATTACATCGGCACCTTATGTTCCTGTCCCTCCGGGACACTATTCAAACCCTTTGGATAATATTGCTGCAGCGGCAGCACGGTTGGCCGCTTTACCCGTGGAAGAAACATCTCCGGTGGCGATAGAGGCGCGCAGGGCCCAGAAGCTGCTTAATACGGCGTTAATACAGCAGCAAGCGTACTCTTATAGCAGGGAGAGGTTACATTCAACACCACGTCCCAACCGAAGTTACTCTAGACATTGGGAGGAGCCGGAAGTGTCTAGCAGTGAGCGCAGGAGACATCAGCACAGGCAGGATAATCCGGCAAGGGCAGAGATGCCAGCCCCGGACCTAAACCGGCCTAGATCGGAGGCCAGGGAGGAAATTCGTCAGTCGACGCCGATTCACACAGCCACTACAGGGACAGGAGCTACAGCGAGCGGTTTTGGAATACAATGTCTCGTCCCCGCCCTACGGAGCGTTAAGTTGCCCAAGGATTTCAAAGGACCTCGCAAGGTGCCTAACTACACGGCTGATTTACCACCCGAAGCTTGGGTGGAGAGTTACGAGATGGCCATGGAGATGCTGGACGTGGATGAATCGGCTTGTGCCAAATATTTCACTATGATGCTCGAAGGCACGGCCCGGACTTGGCTGAAGGCGCTACCTCCGAATTCTATCGGGTCATGGGGGGAGCTGCGCAGTCAGTTCATCAAAAATTTCAAGGATACATGCAAGCAACCAATGTCGGTGATAGATTTAGCAGCCTGTGTGCAAGGCGAGCAGGAGTCTACAGCAGCTTGGGTACGCAGAGTGGCAGAGATCTTACACTCCTCAAATGGTATCAACCCTAGCACAGCAATTGTAACTTTGGAGAACAATTGCCGGTTTGAGTCGTTAAAATTAAAACTCGGACGGCTTAAAAGGGAATGCAATGACATGGGGACTCTGATGAGTGCACTGGTAAAATACGGAGACTCGGATAATACAAAGTATCCAGAAGCAGAAGGAGATAAAGCGGGGAAGGCCAGCAAGACTGGTAAACCGGCGCCGGTTAATCCGGTTACTTCAAGCTTTTTGGGCAAACGGAAGGCAGAAAATAGCTCCGATTTTGTTGCTAATACACAGGCTCAAGGCGGTTTTCAGGTTAATCAGCAGGGTTCCATTCTCCAAACCGGCGGAGGAAACCCGGGTTGGGAGCAGGATTTGGATCAACCCTGTCTGAAGCATAGCGGAAGAGGGAGGATTGCAAGGCACACTATAAGAGAATGCCTGTCCTTCATGAAAGCAGGGAACGGCCGTTTCAATCCTCCTAGCCGGCCCCCGAACGGCGGTTCCGGGCCCGGGTTTTATGGTCCGGGTTATCAAGGGAACAACTCCGGATCAGGATATAGGGGCAACTGCGGTTATCAAGGGAACAACGGCGGTTATCAATCCCGGCCAGGCGGCCAAAGTAGTCAAGGAAACTACAATGGTCAGGGAAATCAATCACATCATCAAGGTGGTTACAATGGTCAGGGAAACCAATCACATCATCAAGGTGGTTATCATGGTCAGGGAAATCAATCGCATCATCAGGGTGGTTACAATAATCAGAATAATCAGCAGCAGGGCCAAGGGAGTTACAGTAACCAAGGGAACCAGCAGCAACAGCGCCCGCAGCAACAGCAGCAGTCCGGATACCAGAGTAATCCGAAGGAGTTGAGCAGCGGTCAATATCATGTTTTCACCACAAGTTTATGTAAGAGAGACCAGAAGGTTTTAAAGCGGGCTGTTAATGCAGTAGAACCGGCGACGCCACAGTTTCTGCGATGGTCAGAGCAGCCCATTGTATGGAGCAGAGAGGATCACCCGTTACGGGTAGATAATCCGGGACATTTAGCCTTGGTGGTAGCACCTCAGGTGGGAGGATACAAATTTACTAAAGTTCTCATGGACGGAGGTAGCAGTATCAATATATTGTATTACGAGACCTTTCGCCGCATGGGTCTGACAGATAAAAAGTTAAGGACATCAAACACAGTGTTTCACGGGGTGGTCCCAGGTAAGTCAGCTTATCCAGTTGGTAAGATTGACTTAGAAGTTACCTTTGGGGATGAGCATGATTCCAGATTGGAGATGATCACCTTTGAAGTTGTCAAAATTAAAAGTCCGTATCATGCTTTGTTTGGAAGGACGGTTTATGCTAAATTTATGGCTAGGCCATGTTATGTTTATTTGCAGCTTAAGATGCCGGGTCATAAAGGCACGATTACGGTGCATGGCAGTCGTAAGATAGCAGTGGAATGTGAGGAAGGTGATGCAGCTTATGCAGAAGCGGTATGTGCCACGGAAGAGTTAAAATTTTATAAGGATAATGTTGATCCGGCAGATATGACTCCGCTGAAGAAACCAACGACCGAGCATGATCCGGCTTTGAAGTTCAAGTCAGCGGAAGAGACTAAGCAGGTCGATTTTGTGCCTGGGGACTCATCTAAGCAGTTCACCATCAGTGCTAACCTGGATCCTAAATAGGAAAGCGCGCTCATCGAGTTCATCCGTGAGAACCGGGATATCTTTGCATGGAAACCTTCTGACATGCCAGGTATACCGAGGGAACTCGCTGAGCACAAGTTGAATATCGATCCGAAGTTTAAACCGGTAAAACAGTACCTGCGCCGCTTTAATGAAGAGAGACGCAAAGCTATAGGAGAAGAAGTGGCCAGGCTTTTGGCGGCATGGTTCATAGTGGAAGTTTTTCATCCGGAATGGTTGGCTAATCCGGTGCTGGTTCTAAAGAAGAATGGGAAGTGGAGGATGTGTGTGGACTACACAGACCTCAATAAAGCTTGCCCGACTGATCCTTTTGCTCTACCTCGCATTGATCAGATTATTGATGCCACAGCAGGGTGTGAGCGGCTGAGTTTTCTGGATGCGTATTCAGGTTATCACCAGATCAAGATGGCAGTTGAAGATCAAGAGAAGACAGCTTTCATAACTCCTTTTGGTGCTTTTTGCTATGTATCTATGCCCTTTGGGCTCAAGTGTGCACAGGCAACTTATCAGCGTTGTGTTCAGAATTGTTTGAAGGGGCAGATAGGAAGGAACGTGCATGCTTATGTGGATAACATCGTGGTTAAATCAAAGGAGGAAAGAACAATGATAGAAGACCTCAGAGAAACCTTTGATAATCTTCGGGCTTACAGGATGATGCTTAATCCGGAGAAATGTGCCTTTGGTGTCCCGGCTGGTAAGCTTCTGGGATTCCTGGTCTCGAACAGGGGAATAGAAGCCAACCCGGAGAAGATCAAGGCCATCACATCTTTGACAAAACCGGTTTGCATCAATGATGTTCAGCGCATAGCTGGCCGGATCACGGCGCTGAGCCGATTTATCAGTCGCTTAGGAGAAAAAGCAATCCCGCTTTACCAAATGTTGAAGAAAACGGACCGGTTCATTTGGAGTGATGAGACAAATACAGCGTTTGAGAATCTGAAACAGCAACTAGCAAAACCACCGGTTTTAGCTGCTCCCGTTGATAAGGAGCCTTTGCTGTTATATGTTGTTGCAAACACACGGGCAGTCAGCGTTGCGATTGTGGTTGAGCGCAAGGAAGCAGGGAAGGAACATCCGGTTCAGCGTCCGGTTTATTATGTGAGTGAAGTACTCATCGAATCTAAACAAAGGTACCCTCATTGGCAGAAGTTGGTATACGGGGTGTTCATGGCAAACCGGAAACTGAAGCATTATTTCCAAGGGCATCCAATAACGGTGGTTAGTTCAGCCCCGTTGGGGGACATAATCCAGAATAGGGAAGCTACAGGCAGGATAGCCAAGTGGGCCATCGAGCTCAGTCCGCATGAATTGAAGTATGTACCGCGTACTGCTATAAAATCTCAGGCATTGGTCGATTTTATCAATGACTGGACGGAGTTGCAGACTCCCGAGGAGAAGCCGAATCTTACTTATTGGACGATTCACTTCGACGGTTCAAAGCAGTTGGAGGGCTCGGGGGCTGGAGTTGTTTTAACTTCCCCCAGAGGTGATAAATTTTGTTATGTCCTCCGGTTATTGTTTCCTTGTACTAATAATGCAGCAGAATATGAAGCTCTACTTCATGGTTTGCGGTTGGCAAAAGAGATGAATTTGAGCCGGGTTAAGTGCCTGGGTGATTCAGACTTAGTGGCACAACAAGTTTCGGGCAAGTGGGATTCAAGGGATCCCCTCATGGCGGCTTATAGACGAGAGGTTGAAGCGGTGGCAGGATATTTCAAAGGATATCAGGTGGAGCATATAGACCAGCGGAGGAACGAAGCAGCCGACGCTTTAAGCCGGCTAGGATCGCAACGTAAACCGGTACCACCAAACACCTTTTTGGATGAATTGCACAGTCCTTCGGTTCAAGTACCTTCAGAGAATGACTTAGCTGTTCCGGATCCAGAGGCACAGTTGGTTGCAGCAACCCATGTTATTCCAGATTGGACGTTACCCTATTTGGTATACTTAAGCCGAGGAGAATTACCAGAGGACGAAGATGAAGCACGGCAGATAATCCGGCGTTCCAAATCTATGACAATTGCCAACGGAGAGCTGCACCATCGTAGCACTTCTGGAATATTTCAACGATGTGTTTCAGCTGAGGAAGGGTGTGAGATTCTAAGAGAGATTCATGAAGGGGATTGTGGTCATCATGCCGGATCAAAATCTTTAGTGGCCAAAGCTTTCCGACATGGCTTTTACTGGTTAACCGCGCATGCAGATGCGGCAGACCTGGTCCGCAAGTGTGACGCTTGTCAGAAGTTCTCAAGACGTGCCCTTGTTCCGGCACAGGAACTCCGGATGATACCAATAACTTGGCCTTTTGCAACTTGGGGGCTTGATATGGTTTGTCCTTTCAAGAGATCCCAAGATCAGAAAACTCATCTACTAGTAGCAGTAGACAAGTTTACGAAGTGGGTTGAAGCGGAGCCTATAAGCAAGTGTGATGCGGCAATAGCGGTTAAGTTCATCAAAAAAGTAATATTCCGGTTTGGTTTTCCACACAGCATCATCACAGATAATGGCACCAATTTATCTCAGGGTGAGATGGAAGAATTCTGTCAACGAGAGCATATTCGTTTGGACGTGTCTTCTGTGGCTCACCCCCAATCCAATGGTCAGGCAGAAAGGGCAAATCAGGAGATTTTGCGAGGAATCAAACCCCGGCTTATGACACCTTTGCAGAGAACCCCAGGGTGTTGGGTTGAAGAATTACCGTCTGTCCTTTGGATTATTAACACTACACCCAACCGGTCTACAGGTTATACACCCTTCTTCATGGTTTACGGCGCAGAAGCAGTTCTTCCAAGTGACATACGCCATGATTCACCGAGGGTAGCGGCCTATGTGGAAGCTGTTAATGAGGAGTCAAGACAAGACGGTTTGGACCGGTTGGATGAAGAGCGTGATATAGCTGCAGCACGGTCGGCGATTTATCAGCAAGACCTGCGCAGATATCACAGCCGCCGGATTAGAACCAGGACATTCCAGGAGGGTGACTTGGTACTTCGGCTTATCCAAGATCAAACAGATATGCACAAGCTATCCCCACCATGGGAAGGGCCCTTTGTGGTCAGCAAAAATTTACACAATGGTTCATATTATTTGGTGGACATCCGAGAACACAAGGATTCACGGACATCAGAAGAGGAGACGAAAAGGCCGTGGAACATCGCTCATTTACGGCCATACTATACTTGAGCCATGGGCTCCAATGTATCCTATGTATATATTATGAATAATGAATAAACCGGCACCCTCGGTAAACCGGGGGCTCAGCCCTTTCTCCATATACACAAATTTTGCGGCACAAAACCATATCAGTTTGTTATCAAGTATTATATTTCAATATTGGCCGGCTTTCGAAACTAATCTTTGCAGGATATGTGAAGGAGCGGTGGAACTCTCAGGAACAAGAGATCCTATCCGGTTCAAGAAGAGAAAAACCCCATAAAAAGAAAAACCTGCAGAGTCAGGAGGAAGTTTAGAGGGCCCTTGGGACAGCCCGGTTTGCCCACGTCCCATTGATTGGCTATGTTTATGATTTTTTGGCCCCCTGAACAGTCGATACGCTCACGTTCAGGGATGGCTCGGCCCCTGGGGACAGTCTGGTTTGCCCACGTCCCCATGATTGGCTATGGTTACGATAATATGGCCCCCTGAACAGTCGATACGCTCACGTTCAGGGATGGCTCGGCCCCTGGGGACAGTCCGGTTTGCCCACGTCCCCATGATTGGCTATGGTTATGATAATATGTCCCCCTGAACAGTCGATACGCTCACGT
>LR738715.1:879114578-879127497 GCA_902687465.1 Secale cereale | reverse complement strand
CTCACGTTCAGGGATGGCTCGGCCCCTGGGGACAGTCCGGTTTGCCCACGTCCCCATGATTGGCTATGTTTACAATGAAATCGGCCCCTTGAACAGTTGATACGCTCACGTTCAATGATTGGCTAGGCCCCTTGGGACAGTCCGGTTTGCCCACGTCCCAATGATTGGCTATGTTTACAGTTTTACCGGCCCTCTGAACAGTCGATACGCTCACGTTCAGTGATTGGCTAGGCTCCTTGGGACAGTAGGTTTGCCCACGTCCCATTGATTGGCCGAATCTTGTTTTGAGCCTGGCAGCTCTTTGAAAAAGCCTCGACTACATGGTTTGATTTACAAGAATTGTGTGTTTCTTGATGTTTTTTGTGTTCCAGAACCTTTTAAACCGAGTGGAACAGCTCCAGAAGTTGACCACCTATCTATAATGTTATAAGTCTGGGTCATGAACACCAGCGAGAATAAAACCGGCGTTCATCATAACCCGGATCGACTTCATGATGAACCGACAAGTTGGCAGTACACGATCAGGTACGAGTTACAAATTTCTGAGCCAAGATGAGAAAGATTTATCGACAAGATGAACCGAAGAGTTTCAGGGGTTTATTAGAATTGATGAAGAACCGATCAAACATCCTGACCGGTTTAAAGTATTTTGGCTACATACAATTCAGGTATCACAGTTATTTTTTAAAAAGATATGCTTATTAGATGTATCAAGAGAACAAGTTAATCCGTCCAGTGGTAAGCCACTAGGACATATTATTATTTTTTTGATATTTTTTATGAACAGAGCAAGGCATCCGCATCAATCAACAAGTCAACGAACGAATACTTCATAAAGACCAAATGTCGGATCACAGCGCATTAAGTTTCAGCTAAACCTATTACAAGGCATAAAAAGCCAAATAGTTGGAAGCATTGTTTGACGGAATAACAATCATGATTACAACAGTAGCATTCAAGATTGTGCTTCTCCTTGCTGAGATGGTTGGCCACCGTCTTGTTCCAGAATGTCTTCCTCCTCGTGAAGCGGCGGGAATTCTGGTGCACGCCAATCAATCTTGGCCAAGGCACGGAAATATACTTCATCGTTGATAAGCTGAGCAGGATCAATATCAGGAGCAAAGGTGTGAGGACGAACCGGCGGGATTAAGTTTACAATATCGTAAACCGGTCGCTCCACCCGCTCATTCTGCAGGTTATATGATGGATGGTATCGAGACAAGTCAGACTCCACCGCAATCTTGCTGGCGAGTGGACGCATCTCCTTTGTCAGAGCATAAAGGTCCTTTTCATTAAACGTTGAACCGTCCTCCTTGGTATCAGGAAATCCGGTTAACACCTCCTCCGGATCAAGGTCCGGGACCCAAGCTTTAGCCCTCGTAAGGGCCAAAAGAGCACCTCCTCGAGCAGCCGATTTCTTAACCTCTTCAAGACGAGCCGGCAGAATGGACAAACTATTCAAAGTATCCTTGATGGTTGAAGGAGCCGGTTTACCGAAGGAAGTGGCACTGATAATCCTTTGCGTTCTAGAGTACAACTGTTCGACCAAGGTATAGCAGGCCTTGAGTTTCTTTCGTAAGTCATCCCCAAGATGGGAGACACGGCGTCCTACATACAACAATGAAAGTTAAACCGGTGCAGATCACAGGTTACACAGATAAAGACAGGAGTTCAGATTATGCTTACCAAAAATAGCAGAAGTCATCAAATCAATTTGGCGCTTTAACCCGGTCAATTCTTCAGTAACCGGGTTAAGTGCTCCTTCGGCATCCTGAACACGTTTTTCCAGATCTTTTTTCTGGACTTCGAAAGTAGTCCGCTCTTCGTCAAAGAACCTCTTCAAGTCTTCAGCAGTCTTTAAACTCACTTGAAGTTCTTTCTTAGCCTTTGAAGCGGCTGACTCAGTCTCCACAAGCCGGCTTCGAAGTTCACTGATTTCCAGAGCATTCCGGTTCAGCTCAGCCTGTAGATAAAGTTCAAAAGCAAGATTAGAAATTACAAGTCTCAAGCACACAACTAAAGCTGTCTACTTGACACTTGGGGGCTAATGGCAGTTGAAGCAATGCATCAGAGGCAATTTTGAAATTTCAAGTATCAACTACATAACCAAGTTATCTACTTGATACTTGGGGGCTAATGTATGGATCAGCAGTTCAAACTACAAAGTTCCGGATTACCTTCAGTAAAGCAGATAAACCGGAACTTGGGGGCTGCTATGAGATAAAGATGCGTCAAAAAAGCAAAGTCAGAAGAGGAAAACTTACTTCATATTTTTCTCTCATCAGGTTTACCAGGCTGGCTTCATAATCCCGGCTGCTGTGGAGCCGGTTCAAATATGCGGAATAGATATCTTGAGCACTCATACTCGAAAGACTGGATATATCAGTACTCCACTTCCCTTTTTCCTGAGTTATCTTTTCCGCTTTAGCTATATGTTTTGCTAAAACGGTGGGTTCAGCTGGCGCAACATAAGCAGTGCCAGTAACCACAACATCAGGGGAAGTGGGTGCATTGGGAGGAGTAACTTCAACTTGAGCCGGATCAGGAGACGCCGGGTTAACTTGAGGAGAGTTAACCCGGGCCGGACTTGGTGGGTCTTGGACATTTTCAGCGACAGGAGTTTCAAGAGCAGGTTCTTCAACCGGAGCTGCAGAGGTACCTTCTGGAGGAACGGCTGTAGACGGATCAATCACCGGTTCATCAGCAGAAGGATCAGCAACAGGCTTATTCGCCTTGGCCTTTTTGCTAGGTTTCGGTTTGCTGAAAAACAGGAAAGACAAGTTAGTGTTATAAAAAGAAAGGGGTGTTATAAACCGGAAGAGCTGAAGAGAGTTACCCCGGGACGGTCTTCAAAGGAGGAAGCTGTGTAGCGGTCGACTCGCCGGAAGAAGACAGCGGAGTTTCCTGATAGTCAGGATCAGACGGTTTAAGGGGTTTTCGGATAAGTCCGGCCTTGGGATGAAGAGGGGTCGGAGAGAGTATCACCTCAGCACGGCGCCTTCGAACCGGAGTTAATGAGATTCTAGAGGACTCCACCGCCAGGCCACTATGGCGAGTGGTCCGGCGAAAAGCTTCGTGCTGTTGCTTCTTCAAAGTAAAATTAGGATCCAACTTAGCATAAGGGTGAGAAAATTGATATTTTCTGACGGTCCGACGGCTTTTTTGAGGAGGAGGTTCTGAATCAGAAGAAATAAGGGTTACCTCAATCTCAGCCGGGTTATCACCTTCAAGCGGTTCCTGTGAAAAGGTATCATTAGATATGAGTACAAGTACATGAAAGCGAAACTTAAACCGGAGTAAGGCATACCTCGGAGTCCGGATCATCATCCTCAGAAGGAGAACCGGTATCAACGGCTGCTTTCCTTTTCTTGTTTGCAGGGGTTTTCCGGCGAGCCTGCTTTATAGTTTTTTCCTGAGTTTTTCTCCTCCAGAAGGGGTCATCAGCCTAAATGAAAAAAGCAAAGGCAAGTGAAAGACGGTTCAAAGAGGACGGTTTATAAAGTACAAGTTAAAGACAAACTTACTTCAGGCAGCTTATTCTTCTTAAAGTACGGGGCCAAGCCAACTTTAGAGCAATCTGTTAAGGCAGGATTGACAATCTTCTTGGCTGACTCCACTACCTCCGCTTCAGAAAGCTTATCCTTAGTAAACCTCTGAGGATCATCCGGTTTACCAGAATATTTGCACATCAGCTTAGGGCGCCGGCTTAAGGGAAGGATGCTCCAGGATAGCCAGCAGCGAAGGAAATCAGTGCCAATCAGACCATTTGCCATAAAAGCTCTCAGCTTGGAGAGCTGTGGTGAAAACCGGGTCCGTTCAGCAGCACTTAGCCGTTGTGGCAAGGGGTGATTCGCCGGGATACGAGTTTCGCGATAACCCGGCAAAGGATTTTCACCTTCAGGAGAGGTGTCCACACAATAAAACCAGGACTTTTTCCAGTCCTTAGGATGAGTGTGTAAGGAGGCGTGAGGAAAAACTGCATCCCTCCTTTTCTGAATGCTAATCCCACCAAGCTCTTGGTGAGGTCCGCTGGTGAATTCAGTACGCCGGTTTGCATGGAAGAAATCCCGGAATAAATCAACTGAAGGCTCCTCTTGCAGATACACTTCAGAAAATACTTGGAAATCGCAAATGTTGGAAACAGAATTTGGTCCGATGTCCTGTGGATGCAGCTGGAAGGTGGCAAGAACATCCCGGAAAAATTTTGAACCGAGGGGAGAAAAGCCTCTGGAGATGTGGTCCAGAAATACGATGATTTCCCCAGATCTAGGAGTAGGAGGGCATTCATTACCCGGAGCACGCCATTTTAGCTCAGCCTGAGGGCCTAATGTGCCGATTTCCGACAGCCTGATTAAGTCATCCTCAGTCACGACGGAACGGACCCAATCGCAGGAAACATACTGCTTAGCCATTTGAACAAAAGTGCTGAAGAAGATAAGGTACAGAAACGGATTATGAACATACAATGATCCGGGATCTATTCATGTTGTACAATGATTGAAACTGAGAACTAGCTGGCAAGGTTAAACCGGCAATCATAGAACAAGTTATATCATTTCCGGTTTAAATGGCAGTTGAAGAGGAACAGTCTAAATCATTGCGTCAGTTTATATCATTTCCGGTTTATGGCATGACAATTTCAACCGGAACATACTTAGCGAATCTGCCGAGGAGAAAAACAGGTTTCTAAATAATTGCTAAGGGGGAAAGATCTGAGTATGCTGAGGAAAAGAAACTAATCTACAGCGGAGTAATAATTGCTAAGGGGGAAAGCTACGCAGACTTCATACCAAAAGGACGAATTTACATGTCAGACAGGTGCAATAAAGATTCGACGCATCTACAGCGGAGTAAAAATGGAAGAAGATCGAAAAGTAAGGCTACTACGAGTCACAGGTTCAAAGAACGAACAATACGAAGCTTGTTGAGAGCTCTAATGGCGGAACGGATAAATCTACAGCATTATGACGGTAAGATCTAATCTAATACTAAGCGGAAGATCTACTGACTAGGGCCTAAAGGTCACAAGACTTCTATGAGAAACGTATCTACGAAGAGACGAAGCTTCATTGGAAGCCCTAATGGCGGAAGAACAAGGCGAAGCAATGGCGGACGCAGATCAACAGCAAGGAGGATAAACGTACCAGGGACAGCGAGAATCGGCGGCGGAGATAATCTGGTCAAGGCTCAGGTTGATGCAGCGGCCGGTCGAGGACTGGAGATCCGGCGGTCGTCGGCGGCGGTTTGAGCTCGGGCAGCAATGGAGGAAGAAGACGCAGGAAGAGGATGAAGGGAGAAGAAGATAATGAATGGAGCGTGGCAGTATTTATAGCCAGAGGTCAGATCTGAAACGACAGGAGCGAGAATCGAGGAGACAGAAATCGGATAAAGATCCCGTGATGCCTCGATCTTCGGGATAACCCTTAAAATACGCTACAGTACAGCTCACAGCGTTAAATGCGGAGATGATGTCATTGTCAGACTTTAATGATTTCGGAGGATGACGTCAGAGCCGGTTTACAAAAAGATGAAGACAGAAGAGAATCATATGAGACGAAGAAGACTGATATGAACAAGTTCAAATCATTCTGGGGCCTAATGTCAGGGATATGGTTAGTAGGTATAAACCGGGTATTGTAAACCGGCTTAGTTATATTGTACTTGGTTTTACTATTTTAGTAGAAACTACGGCCCATGAGATTTCAAGGCCCATGTATAGAAGTACGGTTTGTAAACCGCCAAGAGATGTAACTTGAGAGATAGGAAAGAAAAGGCAGAGACCGAGGCGGACACGATTATGAGCTAGCCTCGGGACTCTGTAAACCGGACCAGGCGTCACCTCTATATAAAGGGACGACCCGGCGACGGTTCAAGGACAAGCAACAATCAACCCGTCGAGACACAGGCAAAGCGAATCCGCTCCCTGTAAACCGACGCCCAAGCAATACCAAACCAACTAGACGTAGGCTTTTACCTCCTCGAAGGGGCCGAACTAGTATAAATCCTTTGTGTCCTTTGTGTGCCATGAATCCTTTCAAGCTAACCCGTGCGATGGTTCCATCATCAAGTCCGCTAAACCGGACATCTGCCGTGTTAATTCCACGACAATTGTGCTTCTAAAACATATTGACATGTGGCTCAAACAAAATCACACATAAAGATACAAAAAAGACAAATCGGCATCTCATAACAAGTTTCAGAACTTAACAGCCACATGCACTTTTGCAACAGAGGTTAACATAGTAATATGGAACCTAACATGAATGTTACAGCAACCATCATGTAGAGCACTTCACAATGAATATTTTGACATATCATACACTCCATTTGGACCAACATGCACAAAGTTACAACATCACAAACATGCTAACATATTGTTGACAGACAACAAGGACTTGACACTAACATCACATAGTAGTTTTGCAACAAAGATTAAGGCATCAAGATAAACAGTAACATGCATGCAAATGCAACTAACATGTAGAGCATATCACAACGAACATGTGGACATATCATACACTTGAAATGGGGCACCGAGCACAAAGTTACAAGCATCACAACATATCAACATATTAAACAGATCCAAGGACTTAGACAAAATTTCAGCAAAATGGAGTGAGCGCAGGATAACTAAACGGTGCCCGGGCGGGGTATAGACAGCGGAGGCGTGGCTCACCATGGGCCTTGGCCCGGGTCGTAGAGGGAAGCAGCAGGCCGCGAGCTGGGCCTGGTGAGGAGACAGGCCTTGGAGCGACTGGGCCTTGGGGAGGCTTCGGCCCACGCGGGGTCGTCGTCCTCCCGAGCACTCCTGCTCGAGCGACGGGCAAGGTGGCGGCGCGGCTTGGAGGAGGACCTCCGGCCAGGCGGCGGCGAGGGCGGAGGCGAGCGGAGGAGGCCGGGCTGGGACCTTGGGTGGCCGGATCCGTCGGATTCCGGCCGGATTTGGGCATGGGCGAGGGGCCCCGCGGTGAAGCTCTCCCATGGCGCGGTGGCAGCGACCCCGGGGTGGTGGCGGCTTTCCACGGCGAGGCAGGTCGCCGACGGTGAGGAGTTGAGGCGGCGGGGACGGAGGCTCGGACCGCCGGTAGCGCGAAGGACGATGACGGAGGCGCGGGGCGGCGGGCCTGCGGGCGCTGGTGGCGGCGCTTCGGGCTAGGCGTCTGGCGGACGGGCTCGCGCGGGCCCGCGATGGGCTCGGCGGGCCGCGGCGATGTGGGGCGCGGGGAGGACACGTGGAGGCGTGTGAGTGGTGGAGGGAGGCAGCGCGGGCGAGGTGGCGGCTCGGGATTGGTCGGGCGACGTGGCCGGCTAGACATGTCCGGCGCGGATGGACGTGTCCGGCGGCGCGAGAGGGAGAGGGGTTAGGGTTAGACTGTGAATTTGGATGTGGGAGGTTGATTTATAGATAGAGGGAGCTAGGAGAGTCCAAATGAGGTGCGGTTTTCGGCCACACGATCACGATCCAACGACCGAGAGCATGGAGGTGGTTAAGATGGGCTTGAGGCCTGTTGTTGAGGGGTGCTGGGCCAAAAGAGAAAAGGGCTTCCAGCGGTCAACGCGGTTAACCGTTGGGGTATCAAACGTACTCCAAATGCGACGAAAATTGGCAGGCAGTCTGTCTACACTATAATAAGACCACACGCCAAGTTTCAACCCATTTCGAGAACATTTTCGGGCCACTTACAAAAGGAGGGTTCGGAGGTGCCGCGGGCGCGTGCGAGTGTGTCTGGACTCAGAACGGACAACGGAGAGGACGGGCAGACTCGGACGGATGCAAGTTTTGAAAACGATGCAGATGCGATGCACATGATGACATGGCAAAATGCAACACGCAAGCAGATGATATGGCAACGACGACGAATAACTGGAAGACACTTGGCGCATCGGTCTCGGGGTGTCACATGAGGTCCCCATTTTTTCACAAATATGTAAATCTTGTGTATCATTATATTGACAGAAGGAATACAATAAGAACAGATAAGGATACAACGCATGGAACAAATGCAAGAAAACGTGTAACATGAAGTCCAGAGCAAAGAAACAAGGGATGGTCAATTCTAATATAAAATACATCACAGCTAAACCTACCATACCGGAACCAAGAGAACAAGAGCACAGAGTACACCTCTTAAATATAGCACCCACAAACGAAGGGTCGTCCGCCACACTCAGACCAAGCACGCATAGCAAACAAACCATCCCTGGTTTTGTGCCACTACTACCACGTACTAACTAACCCACGCATGTATGCACTACATGCACGTATGACCCGGCCACCTCAACCTGCCACTAACTCACGGCCCGTTAATAAGGTAACAACTAATGCATGCGCAAACAAACTTGCATGTCAAGATTATAGCTAAAAATTTCCCTCCTAATCTTGGCGTGGCGTTCGTCGTTGGTAAATCATTTTTGTCAGCTGTTCATCTTCATATCTTCCGTCCGGCGTTCGTCGCCGGAGGGTTGGTTCGGCGTGTGTAATCGGAGGGCAGCTCCAACAGCTTTGTCGGGTCAACAATTTAGCTGGCATGATAATTTTGAGGTCCCCGCTTATTTTTTCGCAAATATGCAAATCTTGTGTATCATTACATTGATAGAACAAATAGGATGGATACAGATAAGGGTACACCACATGACACGAAAGCAGGGAGATGTGAACATGATGTCCGGAGCAGAGAAACAAGGGGTGGTCGGCCCTGAGTATACATCACAACTAAACCTACCATGCCCCAACCAAGAGTGGCAATGCCGAACCAACAAGAGCACCAACATCTCCCGAACCAAAACAGGGGTACACCATAAGTGAGCAAGATAGCGCCTTCAAGAAGGAGGACGCCGCCGAGATGCCATCATCATCCGGTCCGCAGGAACCAGACCTAGGATTTCCCATGAGCTCGAAGAGGGGGGCGTCCGAGGGCCTTCGCAATGTCTCCAAGAAGGAAATGACATTCACGGATGCCACTGCAGCCAGCATCGGCCAGCCGAGCAGGAAATTCTCCGTGGCCTAAGGCTGAGCAATCCCATAGCAACCATATCTGTGCAGTAATTACATATCTGACCTGATAGGTAGTCCATTGCTTAGCATGCAGCTGGCCATGGTTTGAATCTCCGCTAGGACATATTTTTGCCAAATATATATATTAGGTGCCACAATAATAACAAATACTTTATCACATTATTCAAACTATAGAGCTAATGATCATCGGAAGAAAACTCCCCTCTTGGCGAGAATAGGGAGGGAGTGACTTGTCATCCCCATCCCCATTTCACAAATGGCGAAAGTTTTCTTCCAATCTCCATCCCCATCAGGTTCAGGGCGGGGATCGGGTTCCCCATTAAGAAGTCAAAAGAATACTAAGATATTATCATTTGGACATGTAAAAATACTTAGATTTTATAAGACATGCAAAATAATAATGATAGTACTAAAATACAATGCTTGATATAATATTATAATATTTTTCATATCAAAGTCTACCAATTTACATGCATATGACCACATAACGGGGAACAGGGATGGTAGACCTTTTCATCTCGATCCTCATATTAGATTGCAGGGATAAAATATTCCTATACCAAGCATCCTGGTCTTAAAGAAGAGGGAAATGGGGATGAGATAAGGATCTACCGGAAACGGGGCGATTGCCATCCCGAACGAGTGTACCCGGATGAGATAAGGATGTACGTGGATACATCGTCCCACTCGAGACGCGCGTATGTAGAAGGCGGCCGGCGCGTGGCTCCGCCGATCGGTGGGCAGAGAACGTTTACCAAAAGGCCAAAAATCTAGTCTCTTCCTTCAAAGAGTTCGTACGTTATAAAGCGAGCTTGGCTGCTGTGTCGAAGAAACAGTCAGTGAATCATCTCTCGTGTAGGATTCGCAAATATCAGCAATATATATTAATTGGTCGAATGCCAGATGTGAGCATGGACCGTTTTTAGTCAGAGTGAGTGGCATCGTGCTTTTCAGCATTGTCCGTCGTATCACAATTTTAGTAAATTATAGGCTCACCTGAAAATTATAGGCTCAAGTCTGACGGAAATCCGTTGGTGCTCCCAGGAGCGCGCGCTCATTCCCTCGAAAATATTTTTTGAGATATAAAAAAAGCCAACAAAAAGTATATGTGTTCTTTGTCACATTCAAATGCTACAAACAAATTGGCAGGCAATTTTTTAACAGTTTTGGCCTGTGCAAACAAAACAAAGTAAACACCAAATGTTACCCAAAATGTCACCCTAAATTTTTTTTTCACCTGTGAAACACCGCTGCTCCGTTCTGCACGAAAATTTTCAAAGATGCTTGCGACACTAACATGAACATCTACAAAAACATTCGATTTTTTTTAAAACATTAACTATATATTTTTGTTTACTATTCACGAACATCTGCAAAAACACCGCTGCACCATTCTCCAATTTTGGTAATTCTTCTTCAGAAATGACTTGTCAGGGTATGTGATACTTTCATTGTATAAAAAAAGTATGCTACATTTCTCTCATAGTAAATATCAGCTTTTGCCTTAAAAATGCAAACAATCGCTCATTTTCTTCTTATCTTAAAAGAAAAACAATCCCCTCTCTTTTACACATACCGCATAACACAACATCTTTTTTTTTCCCCGCCTGTTCTCCTTGTACCGTGTCTACGCCGCCATCTCTCCCCGTCACAGCTTCTCACCTTCCCTCGACACCACGACATTCATCCCACATCTTTCTCTAATCACCGTCTCCTCTCCCCTCCACGGCGTCCATGACCGATTCCCCGTGCCAAGGCAGAGCAACATTAACTCCTTCAAGAGGAGGTAGCTAGGAGCAAAGGCATGGCCGATGAGGATAATAATCCATACGTTACCGCTTCATTGTGTTTCTTCCCACGATCTCACGGTCTAGGAGAAACATGATTTGTGTGTGTATGCACATACAAACGTAATAATCTTGAATCTACATAGACACAAGTTATTTTAGAAAATGTATTGGGACAGGCTGTACGTGCTCCACCAATGCTATGGCTGAATCAAGCAATCAATTGGTAATTGGTTTCCATGCACTGGACCTCGTATGCCAACACGAACGTAAAATAGCCATGGACCGGATTGGGACATATGAAACGTACGAAAATCCGAAAGGAAGAAAGACTCCTCCCTTCACTAGTAGATAAAGGGTCATCAGACCCGGTTAATTTGGGCCTTTAGCCCCGGTTCCTGAACCGGGACAAGAGGGTCGGTACTAATGCTCTGACCCTTTAGTCCCGGTTCAATCCAGAACCGGGGCAGAAGGGTGTCCACGTGGCCTGTGCGCCGAGCCCAGGCAGGAGGGGCTTTAGTCCCGGTTGATGGTACCAACCGGGACCAAAAGGCATCCACGCGTCAGCATTTCTGTGGCTGTGGTTTTTGTTTTTTTTTAAAGGGGAGGGGGGTTGGAGGTTTTGGTGGGTTAATTTAGGTGTTTCATATTGTGTTAGCTAGCTAATTAATAGAGAGAAGTGTCCTCTCTTATGTCCGTGCTTGCTACGTACTACACATACGTATAGAGATGACTAGACACGGTAGCTAGCTAGCTAGCTAGTAAAGCAAACGAAGGAAACAGAAGATCGTATAATCAACACACATATATATATATATATATATATATATATATATATATATATATATATATATATATATATATATATATATATATATATATATATATATAGGAAAATGGGTTGATACACCCAGGAGTACATACTCCTAGCCACGTGTCCCTGCTCTACCTAACCAGGCGCCTCGTTTGCTAACCGTTTACCTTTTGATTTATATAAGAAAAATAAATAGCCACACCAAAATTATACATGCGGTGATCACATCGTTTAAAAGGTTGTTACTGATCCATGTTTATAGGGCCTCACTAATATTCTCACAGGAACACAGCTCTCATGCGGCCATCACGTCCTCTCATATGAAGCACAGCCGGCGGCGGCGGCGATTTTGACGACTGGGGCGGCGACGGCAACGGCGACGGCATCCAGCGACGGCATCCGGCAGCGACTACGAGATAAGCGGCTGACGGTGATGACGCTAACAACGGCAAATCTTCTTCGTCTAATAATCCATGTCCAGGTACGCATAAGTAATTGATACTACTGTTTGAGTTTTTTTGTGTTCTGAACTTCTAATGCACGAACCATTGCAGATGCTTGTGGTTGGGATGGAGATGGACAATGCCTCACGCAGCGCATGGCCGGTATGGCGAAGATGAACTTTGTGAGATGAGATTTGACGTTCCACGTCCCAGCTACCTTCCGCAATGACGTCCAAAAGCAACGCGCACTGATAGCACTGGGGAGCATCATTGGGTCGCAAGTATATCTGATGGATAGATACAATATTTTCTTTAGGGAAGTATATACTCCATGAAAAAACTAGTACAGTATATATCATATCCGTCAAAATGTGTATGTACTTGCTCATGAAAAAGTACTACATATGCTCTCAGCTAATTCAACGTGGTATATCCTCACTCGCAAACAAAGTAGCATATACCCAATATATATGAGCAAAACTCAGTATATACTCACTTAAAAAAAGTATATACCCCCTCAGCCAAATGTGGTATATACTAGTTCAAACAAGTTAATAAATTAGCTGGGAAGCATTATTGGGTCGGAAGTATATCTGATGGATATATACAATATTTTTTTAGGGAAGTATACTCCATGAAAAAAGTAGTATATGTCATCTCCGTCAAAATGCATATGTACTTGCTCATGAAAAGTACCATATACGTTCTCAGCTAATTTAACGTGGTATATCCTCACTCGCAAACAAAGTAGCATATGCTCGATATATTTGAGGAAAAAAATAGTATATACTCACTTAAAAAAGTGTGTACCCTCTCAGGCAAATGTGGTATATACTGGTTCAAACAAGTTAATAAATAT
>LR738715.1:879031460-879114528 GCA_902687465.1 Secale cereale | reverse complement strand
CCCAAAAAAATTCAACATGAAAGATAGTACATACTACAAGTGCATGAACGCATATACAAGTCAAAAAAATTAGCGAGTTCAAAAAAGTGATAGACAATGCATGGTATATACAATATCACAAAAAAATTCCGGTATATACTCAATTTTTTCACACGTATATACTGATTATTGAACATCATACTTCTTTTCAAATAAAACAAAAATATATTATCAAGAGTTGGGTAATATAAACTGCCATCTTTAGGGACCTTTCTACATACAAAACATGCGACCCCGTACCATATGCAGTTTTCGTTGGTGGATATATGAGTTTTTTTTGGAACCGATGCGAAGAGGGGGTATGATCCTTGATTATAGGATCAATTAGTTGCATGCGTACGCCAAAACAAGAACTGCATGCATGCATGCACGGCAACTAAGTGGTGCTCGGTTTGTTTTTCTAATCGTCAATGGGTATCCACAAGGAGTGGGAGTATGTACTCTTGGGAGTACAAAAGAGAAGCCATATATATATATATATATATATATATATATATATATATATATATATATATATATATATATATATATATATATATATATATATATATATATATATAGAGAGAGAGAGAGAGAGAGAGAGAGAGAGAAGTAATATCGACCACCTCTCCTTCTTCGAGAGATTGGTCGAACAACAAGTTCTCGTATATCTATCCGACACTACCGGGCACATATATACAATAATTATCTCTTACAAATATAATCTCCTATCATATGGATGCATGGTCCACATAGTATTCTCCGTCTTCAGCGATCACGTGTTCAAGGAAGAATGCCGCCAATTCCTCTTGAATTGCTCGCAGACGATCTGGTGTTAGGAGTTCATCCCGCATCCGAAACATCTAATTTGAAGTAGGGGGTCAATACATGAAATGATGCTATAAATTTGTGAATATTATTTATTGCTTACGCACTTCAAATTGTTCTTCAGTGTAGCCCCGCTCACAGGTCGTGTGGCGGATGGACTCGCAAATGTAGTATCCACAGTAATCATTCCCGGGTTCCTGCCACAACCACTTTACAAGAAATAGAGGTCAATCAAACTGATAAGCAAGAATGCCAAATTGGTATTGATGAAACTAGCGCTTGAATCAAGATATAGGAGATGCGCGCGCGGAACATGCTACTATATAGTACTTACTTTCGGGTATCTAAATTGTAGCTTCTTCGGCAGTCCCGGAGCTTTTTTGGTGAATTTTCTCCAAACCCTGCCAGACAAAGAAAATAATTAGTTGATATCAGAAATGAAGTTGCTGATATATATGCATGGTGGATAATATTGATCAATTTAACTTACCTGACGAGCATTTGAGTCATATCCGCATACTCCTCGGGATCTTTACGTTTAGAGTCCAAGACAGTTACTACTCCCTTCTCAAGCTTAATCTCTAAGAGAATATAGTGGAAGCTGCGCACGAATGCATGAACTCATCAATTACATCACTATAACCTTGACTGATATATAAGGGAAACCAAATATGCACAAGACAGTAACACTCACTTGAAGTTGTAAGGAAAGAGTATTATATCTTTGTTTTCATTTACCACCAACGATCGTAGCAAGTTGGTCTCGATATCGTCGGGACGCAATTTAACCTCGGTTGCATCTATGAGGTATGTGTTAATAAACCCAATATCACCTACTTGTCTTTTCTTCAATTCGACGATCTTCAATCTGCATAATATAGTGAGGATAATTATAAATACATGCAATGAAGATCAGCTATATAGAGAGACTTAATGACAGAAGTAGTACTACTTACAGACAGTAGCAGGTGACCGTTGCTTTATCGAGGGCCAATTGATTGAAAAACTGATAGAACTCCTCAAATGGAACAGGCAACAGTTCAATTCCAACGAGGTCATGCTCCGGTTTAACTCTCAAATACAAGTTATCCCTCCCCCCAGACTCTCTGCAGATTTTCAAGTACCAATCATGCAATCTTCGCATATTCGTTGATAGAGATCTTTCTTTTTTACGAGAGGCTTTTTGTACTCGTATCTTTCTATCTGCACGTCCATGAAATCATAGTGTACATCGTCGGACACGTAATCTGCAAGATTGGTATAACCGGGCACCATCCTCGGATCATTAGCGACCATGTCGCTAGACACCTTGAGCAGGGGGCACGATTGGTCCGCTTGTTCGCCGAGCTGGGCAATTTGTTTCCCAGCTCGTCCTTCTGCTAACCTCTGATCACTTTTAGTACTTCCCGACCGCTTCGCTGCTTGATATGACTTTTGAATCATGCGGTCATAGTTGTCCTGCGGCTTACTTTTCGCTGGTTGCTTCAGGGCAGCAAGAGTGCGCTTTGCTTTCACCGCATCTATCTTCTCCTCCGGAGGTGGATGTCTCTGTGCTTTCAACCCTTCAAAAAAGTCCTTCACTTCGCCTTGAGCGATCTTCGTGTTTTCCTCGTCGGACCTCTCGTACGGTAACTTCTCTAGAGGCGTGAGAGAAGGACCGAATTTGCATCGCCTCCCGCCTCTGGCTGTACTGGTAGACGTCGCCGGACCAGACGAAGCGGCTGTCTTTTTTCCTTGCTTATGCGCCGGAGCAGGAGCAGCCGGAGCGGCGGCGGGTCTCTTCCGCCCTTGCTGACTAGGCGGAGAAGGAGGAGCAGGCTGGCTGCTCGGGCGCGCCGGCGGCGAAGGAGGCGGAGTGCATGTATCTCGTCTGATCTTATACCGCAATGCACCGCATACCGGGCATGCGTTCAGATCCTTGTATGCACAGCGGTAGAGGATGCAGTCATTAGGGCATGCATGTATCTTCCGCACCTCCAATCCTAGAGGGCATACGACCTTCTTTGCTGCGTATGTACTGTCGGGCAATTCGTTATCCTTCGGAAGCTTCTTCTTCAATATTTTCAGTAGCTTATCAAATCCTTAGTCAGCCACAGCATTCTCTGCCTTCCACTGCAGCAATTCCAGTACGGTACCGAGCTTTGTGTTGCCATCTTCGCAATTGGGGTACAGCCCTTTTTTGTGATCCTCTAACATGCGATCGAACTTCAGCTTCTCCTTTTGACTTTTGCATTGTGTCCTTGCATCGACAATGACCCGGCGAAGATCATCATTTGGTTCCTCTTGATCTTCAGCAGCTTCACCCGTTGCAGCATCATTGGGCACATCGTCTGGTTCCTCTTGATCCTCACCAGCTCCCCCCATTGCAGCATCACCGTATTCAGGGGGCACATAGTTGTCATCGTACTCTTCTTCTTTGCCGTCTTCCATCATAACCCCTATTTCTCCGTGCCTCGTCCAAACATTATAGTGTGGCATGAAACCCTTGTAAAGCAGGTGGGAGTGAAGGATTTTCCGGTTAGAGTAAGACATCGTATTCACACATTTAGTGCATGGACAACACATAAAACCATTCTGCTTGTTTGCCTCAGCCGCATTTAGAAACTCACGCACGCCCTTAATGTACTCGGAGGTGTGTCTGTCACCGTACATACATTGCTGGTTCATCTGCGTGCATTTATATATAATTAAGTGTGTCAAAAACCATTACAGAACATCATAAATAGATAATTAAGTGACCAAATGGATAAAAGTTCATCATCACATTAAAACCAAAGTACATACATATATAGTTCTCATCTAACAACATATAGCTCTCCATACACATCGAAACTATGTAAAACATTTCAACGCGAAAACAAATGCTATCATAACCGCAACCAAGGTAACAATTGATCCAACGGCATAATGATACCAAGCCTCGGTATGAATGGTATATTTTCTAATCTTTTTAATCTTCAACCGCATTGCATCCATCTTGATCTTGTGATCATCGACGACATCCGCAACATGCAACTCCAATATCATCTTCTCGTCCACAATTTTTTTATTTTTTCCTTCAAGAATTTGTTTTCTTCTTCAACTAAATTTAACCTCTCGACAATAGGGTCCATCTTGATCTTGTGATCATCGATAACTTCTGCAACATGCAACTCCAATTCCATCTTCTCCTCCTCCATTTTTTCCAATTTTTTCTTTAACGAAATGTTTTCCTCTTTAACTAAATTTAACCTCTCCACAAGAGGGTCGGTTGGAATTTCCGGTTCAACTACCTCCTAGACATAATAAAACATCTATGCATGTCAGGTTGGTCGGCATAACTATCATAAACACTAAAACAAATAGTTATAAATTAAAGATAATATACCACATCCGAATCATAGACCGGACGAGGGCCCACGTGGGCGGATATCAAAACCATCGCACTATATAATAACAAGCAATAATAAACGTAAGAATATTAGACAAATATCTATCTAAAGCAATAATAAAAGTAAGAAAGGCATGGACATAACAAGAGGCTCACCACGGTGGTGCCGGTGACGAGATCGGCGGGGGCGATCGACGGCGGCGAAGACGGGGATGGGACGTGACGGACCGCTAAACCTAGACAAATCTCGGAGAAAATAGAGCTTCGAGAGGAGAAAAGCTTAACTAGTGTGGCTCGGGCATTCCACCGAACACATTGTGTGCATAGGAGGTGAGCTAGAGCACCACTAACCCCTCTCGGCCAGAATAAAAAACAGAGCAGTGAGCTCTGCTCTTGAGTGAGGGGGTATATATAGGCAACTCACTGGTCCCGGTTGGTGCTACAAACCGGGACTAAAGGGGTGCCTTTGGTCCCGGTTCATAACACTAACCGGGACCAATAGTGGTGGGCCAGGAGCAAGAGCCATTGGTCCCGGTTTTTAGCTCCAACCAAGACCAATAGGTCCAGACGAACCGGGACCAATGGCCCACGTGGCCCGGCCGGCCCCCTGGGCTCACGAACCGGGTTCAGTACCCCCATTGGACCCGGTTCTAGATTGAACCGGGGCTAATGGGCTGGACCAATGCCATGTTTTCTACTAGTGCTTCAAATAAATAAAATATATGCTAGCTAAGTGCCCGTCTCTTTCTATTATTAAAATAACATCAAGATCAATCACACGATCATACCAAAACATTTAGCTGGTCCAGAACCACAACTACACTAAATCAACCCAATCAATTATGAGCACTTAATGCCATGATCTTCAGGCTTTGGGTCTATCATTTCAGGAGTAATCGGTTCAGTTTTTTTTTATTCTATTCTTTCTCTTTCTGTAATTGGAACTCCAACGATTGTACACCTTTCCTCATTCTGTAATAATGATAACGGCACAACTCCTATGATCAGACACAAAATGGTGAAGAAAACCTTTCTGTGTCGGGGTTTTGCAAAGAGTGAGTGATCGACAACACTAACATATGGTACCTGAAAGGTAGAACAAATTCAGTTGCTCGATGGATTTTTTGTGTGTGCTGGAGACACATTGCATTATCAACAACGTACCAATGAAAAATATTTGTACCCATTATCAAGTTCCAACACGGGCATGTTTGCTAGTTGTACTAAAAATTACAATGCTCGGTACAATATTACAATATTTTATAAAAGTTTACCAATTTACATGCTTATGACCATATAACAGGAAATAGCGGCCCTTCCCGCCTCATAGTTGATGGAAACGTTTTTTTTTCTTCACTGAACGCGCATCGCTGGAAATCTTAAAATAAATATATAATAATGCGAGCATCAAGAATTGAATCTGAATGGATTGAGATATAACTCTCCTTCTAACCATCCAACAACATATTGATTCCCCTCGCAAAAAAAAAAAATGTTGATTCGCAAATATCTGTATACCTATCCACTCATAGATGAATCCCTGCATGCGGGTCTACCGGAAACCGGGCGATTGCCATCCCGATCGAGTGTACCCGGACGAGATAAGGATGTACATGGATACGTCGTCCCACTCGAGACGCGTGTATGTAGAAGACGACCGGCGCGTGGCTCCGCCGGTCGGCGGGCAGAGAACGTTTACCAAAAAGGCCGAAAATCTAGTCTGTTCCTTCAATGAGTACGACGTACGTTCGTGTCACTACTTGGACTTTTCTGAATCAAGTATATGGACTAAAAGAGATGTCTTGCTCTTGCTACAATCTCCAGCCTTGTAGCTAAAAAGGCATCTGAGCGAGCTGATGTGTAGAAGAAACAGTCAGTGAAGCATCCTCTCGTGTATGAAGCTGCTGCTGTAAGCGGTCGAGGTCGCGATGGTTCATCCGTTGCGTGGCATCCATGAGCTTCTGCTCCTGCTGCAAGCGAGGTCTCCACATGCGGCCCTAGGACTGGTCTTTGTCCTGCTCGTCTGCCCACTTCTCGCCCTCCTGGTCGTGCGCCGCCTCGCGACGCCGTCGACGGCCGCGAGAGCCAGAGAAGAGCTGCTGGGCAGGCTGCCCTCTCCTCCCAGCAGGCTCCCCGTCATCGGCCACCTGCACCTCGTCGGCTCCCTCCCGCACATCTCCCTCCGCGACCTCGCCGCCAAGCATGGCCGTGACGGCCTCATGCTCCTCCGCCTCGGCGCCGTCCCGACGCTCGTCGTCTCGTCGCCGAGCGCCGCGCAGGCCGTGCTGCGCACGCACGACCACGTCTTCGCGTCCCGGCCCTACTCCCCCGTCACCGAGATCCTCTTCTACGGCCCCACGGACGCCGCCTTCTGCCCCTACGGCGAGCACTGGCGGCGGGTCAAGAAGATCGCCACCACGCACCTTCTCACCAACAAGAAGGTCCGCTCCTACCGCCATGCCCGCGAGCACGAGGTAGGTAACCATGCATCAATTTCTTCTGCATGTTTGCTATCTTTTCGGTTGCCTGAATATTTTTATGCATCCAGTTGATTTTTTTTTTTTTTTGAGGACGATTATTTTGTTTCTTACATTGTCTTTCTGATGTCCATGAGATCCGGCCCTCCGCGGGCATATACACATCTATCCGATGACTATCCTGATACATATTGGGGTGGCCCAATAGGGTGATGTCAGTTAGAGCATCTCCAGCCGTTGCGTCCTCAAGACGCGCCCAAAACCGTCGTCTGAGGGTGATCCGGCGCTAGTTTCGGCTTGGGTGTCAGTGCGTTTTCAGTGGTCGCCCCCAGACGTCGATATCGGCCCAGTTTCGGCGCTTTCGGCCCAGTTTCGGCGCTTTCGGCCCATTTCTGAGTAAAAACGGCCCAATCTCGACGTGTTTCGGCATCTATCGATAAATAAAATCACAGTTTCACGTACGATAGATAGATAGCTCACATATATCCTACGATAGATAGTTCACGTATATCCTACGATAGATAGCTAGTTCACGTAATCTTATCCTACGATAGATAGATAAATAGATAGTTTACATAGTCTTCTCCTACGAACTATTACTACTCGTCATTCTCCGACTCGGACTCTACCTCGGTGATGTCCTCCTCCGACATCTCAGCGTAGGCGTCAAGGAACCGCTCGTCGATGGAGTCCCAGGTGGACGCATTTCCTAGCTCGATGTTGAATTTAGCGACCGCCTTCTGCGCTCACTTGTCCTCGCGATAGGTCGCTCGCTCCTCCCTCCTCTTCTTCCTCTCCGCCCTCTTCTCGGCCAAGAACTGGTGCTCGTTGATGATGTCTTGCGGGAAGTTTTGGCGCCACGTCGCCATGGCTTCCTCGTCCATCTCGGCCAAGCTGAGACGATGCGCCCGCCTACGGTTCTTCCGACGATCGTCGTCGGTGATAAGCCGCGGGGGAGGCGCCAACTCCTGTGCCCGCTACCGCATCGGTACGTCCATGAAGTTCCTGCCCCAACAGGAACGCCGGAGGCGCCACGCTGCAGCGTCGTACGCGCGGGCGCCCTCCTGAGCGGTGCCGAAGGTTCCGAGTCCGAGGCCCACGTCGCCCGACCGAATCTAGGCGGAGTAGGTGCCGGACGGAAGAACGCGGACGCCCCGGTAGCCCGCAGCTCCCCGGCGAAGAGGCGGCATGGGGGGCGCAGTGCGTGTCGGCGACGAAGCAGCGAGCGGCGGAGGAAGCGGTGAAGCACGCGAGGCAGTGTGGAGAGTGCGGGGGGGGGGAGGGGGCGATGATGCTGCGGTGTGGCGTTCACCGACGAGGTGGGAGGCTTTTATAGCCGGAGCTCGGGCGGCGAGAGGCGCATGCCAGGCGACGCGTGGCGCGGGGCGATGCGACGGCTCGCTGCGCGGCATCAATGGGTAGGCTGACCGGCGTTGCATCTCTGCAACACGGGGCATCAATGGAGGCGACGACACGGCAGTGCGGCAGCTTTGGCATTGATTCTCGCGGGAACCGAGGCGATGACGACGACGAAGCAGCGCGTCGCTGACAGGACGGGCCCATCACAGTTCGCGCCAAAAACGACCCGTCCGGCGCCCCCAGGCGACCCTAGCGCCCCGGGTTCAGGTTGGGTCCGCCGGCTCCAGTTTCGGCCCAATCCGGCGAAAAACGGGTTCCAGGGGCGCGACTGGGCCATTTTTTCGGCCCCGGCGTCGAAAAAGTGGCTGGGGGGCCTGTTGGGAACGCGGCTGGAGATGCTCTTAGGTTCTGTATGCCTGGGCTATACTGAATTACTGATACATATACTGTACACCAATCTTAGCTTTTGCAACTGTTGTATTTTCAGGGCAAGGCCGCACTAGAGGAAAGAAAGCGATCTCTAGCGGCCGCCGGGAGAGTTTCTCCGCCGCGGCTCTTCTCCGCCGACGACTTCGGTCATCAGTTGTGAAGAGGTCCCCCAGTCCATCCGTGTGGGTGGGTTTTAGGCCCGTCTAGGTTTTCTAGACTGTTCATCGTTTTGGCTTCGGCGGCGACGATGGCAGCAGTGAACGAACGTGGGTGCTGTGTTTAGGACGGTATTGGGTTTTTTTTGTGAAAGGATGGTATTAGTTTTGTATAGCTAAAAAGAGGAATATTAGCTGGAAAATATACAAATTTTGAAATACTCGAACACGATGGATTTTACCACTACGCGCCGGCGCCGCTAGAAAAAGGTTTGTGCACATGCACATTCTCACTCGTGTGTGTGAAAGAGAGGGAATTTTCTTATTGTTCATCTCGAACCTTATCATTTCGTTCAATTCTTATTGATGCTACAAACTTAATGTTATTAGTAATAACTCCTACAAAGTATGGACTAGTGTAATTTCCTAATTTCTGTGCAATTTTATAACAAAAAATTATTAATTGGACATTGGTATACATGACCAAATGCATCAAAAACTGTGGGATCTTTGATCTTTTCCTTCAAGATTGGTATTATTCTATTATGCATAGAGTATATATTTCCCATATCAAAATGATGGTTTGCTAAGTCTTAGGCAACACTTGTTCATTACCTTAGTTGGTTCCTTGTCCAATTAGAATATTTTGAGTTTTCGTACATATTGTGATGATGGGTTCCAACCTATGACATTGATTAGTTAAGTATTTGAGAGCTTTGAAGCATTTTTTTATAGGAGAGCGAGTAAGAGTAGCAATCTAAGTGATGTGATGCATACGTCATCTCATTTGTACAGTATCAATTAGAGTTGCGCTACTTTTTATTGCATATTATGGTATAGTGCAAATTCTTTGTAATATGTGTGAAATATTGAATTTAGGCTTTTCTTTTACTTCCAAAGTATTGCAGTCTTATTATTTTTGTTTCATGTTATACCAAAGTGATACTCCATGTACTAAATCTGCTACAATAAGTTTTTTTGTTGCTTTTCCTTTTTAGGTAATTGTTGTTTTTTCGCATCATAGCTATAGTGCCTATTGTTTTACATTGATCATGCTAGCCATTTGAGCCCAAAAGAGGTGAAGTAGGCTCACCAATAGGGTAAATCATTGTTCAGTCTTGTTATTCTGGCCAAGGGACACCATGTTTAGAAAATTGATAGTTTCTAAATGCAATTAATCCAAAGGATAGTAAAAAAGTGATTGGAATCTCTAGAAAAAATAGGAAACTTAAATATAGACAACTTACTTGATTGATAGATATATTGCCCATTCATAGATGCATGTTGTCCACATCATTAGTTGTATCAAATTGAATCATTTGCGATTCACAGGTGGGATTGGTTGTGGCCAAGATCCGAGAAGCGGCTTCCAGATGCACCACCATCGACCTGAGTGACCTTCTCAACGCCTTCACCAATGATATTGTGTGTCATGCTGTCTCCGGCAAGCTTTTCAGGGAACGAGGCCATAACAAACTGTTCCGAGAGCTCGTGGAAGCCAACTCATTGCTCCTGGGCGGATTCAACCTGGAGGACTACTTCCCCATGTTGGTGAAGATGGACATCATCAAGAGGATGGTTTGCGCCAAGGCCCAGAAGGTGAATAAGATGTGGGACAACTTGCTCAATAATATCATCGATGAGCATGCAAACAAGACGGTGTCAGAACATAACGGCGAGGACAACGACTTCACCGATGTGTTGCTTTCTATCCAACAAGAGTACAAACTCACTAGAGATCACATTAAGGCTCAGTTAGAGGTAAGTACGATCTCACAGACAAAAAGAACAAAAAAATGGCACATCCACACATATAGCTTATATGTTGTCGAGTGATTCTTACATATGGATCTATCTATATGTAGATCATGTTCGAAGCTGGCACAGATACATCATTCATAGTGTTGGAATATGCGATGGTCCAGCTCATGCGAAAACCGCACCTCATGAACAAGCTACAAGCTGAGGTGAGGAGCACTATAACCAAGGGCAAAGAAATGGTTACCGAAGACGATCTCGATAGTTTGACCTACCTAAAGGCAGTAATTAAAGAGACACTCCGTCTCCATATGCCTGGGCCACTCCTCATACCCCACCTCTCCATGGCCAGCTGCAACATAAAGGGCTACACGATACCATCAGGAATACGTGTCATCATCAACAGTTGGGCTCTTGCAAGGGACCCTAGTAGTTGGGAGCATGCAGAAGAGTTCATGCCTGAGCGGTTTATGGAATGTGGTAGTGCTGCAACTATGGACTATAAGGGAAACGACTTCCAATACTTGCCCTTTGGGACCGGGCGGAGGCTTTGCCCAGGTATGAACTTTTCGATTGTGACCATTGAAATCATGCTAGCGAATCTCATGTACCACTTCAACTGGAAGCTACCAGTAGAGTTGATGGAAGGTGGCATGAGTATGAGCGAATTATTTGGGATGACGGTGCATCGAAAGGAGAAGCTCCTGCTCGTTCCCGTGGTGCCACAAGATTAATATATTGGTCCATTGTATTGTGTGTGCGCATCAGAATGAGTACCTACCGTAATTGTATCGTGAATGTATCCTTTGGACTTCTTATTAAGCACTGGTGTAATGAATAACTAAAAAAGATTATCATATTCCTGACTAGCAATTAGCACTACTACACAAACGCTCATATTTGATGTTTGATATGTGTGAAAAGTCAACCAAAGTTATCTTCTTTTCAATGCTCAACACTTCATTGCACAACTTGTTTTAGCCAATAGAGGTGACCTTGCTTAGTACCTCGAGTCACCATCACAGGCGTTCGTGCGGTTCTATGGTCAGGTGTTCCCGTTACGGTCTCTGGTCGGCATGACCTGGATGGAGGGGTGCACATGTTAAAATGTTTAGCATTGGGGGTCAGTGTCTGCTATGTGGTCATCCATCGACATGGGTACAGTTGGTGGGCCGACCCATAGAGCCGACCGTGGTGGTTGCATGGTGGTGGTGCGCGAGACTTGGTTGTCTGGTATGCTACCCCATGCCTCCCACCCCCTAGAATGGATCGTCTCCAATGGATTTTCGCACGTTCGACGTTTGTCTGCAATAACAAATTTGGCGTCTCAGCATCTGCCCAATCTATGGAGTTCATCTTGATCTACTATTCTGATGCTGAACGAGGCAATGCAGCTAGAACTTTTCTCTCGTGAGTTGGTGGCGACAACACTAGGAACTTTATCTATGATGGTGCTCTTTGAGTACCCGGTCTCGAGTTCCTGATGAAAACGCTGCTAGGTCTAGTTTGTACTCATTGTACTTGGAGTGGTGTTATGCTCCGTTGTTGAAGGCTCTTGTCTAGATGTTGCTTGGACTTTCTCTTATGGGTGAGAAAACCATGATCTCACATTTATGGCTGGGTCTGACGATGACAACGTTCATGCATTGTTTCCTTCTTTCGGGCATCTCTACAGAGGAACCTTCTCCTTGTTCAAGTGTTGTCAATCATGATGGTATTGATGTTTTGCCGCGCTGGGTCGTTCGTCTCATGCCTCAATCTTTATGAGCTTTTTTTCTTTCATTACTTTTTTTCCCTTCTCGCAGTTGCTTACTCTTTGTCGCCTCACTTGTTGGCTGCGGCGTGGGAGGCTAAGACATCACTTTTCCCTCGTGTGTAAAGTCCAGAAATGCCCCTACGTCATCACCCTAATCGATGGTGAATATTTACAAACAAGTCATCTTCTCAGAGCTCACACGACGAGGATATTGTGGCATATATTGACAGGAATCTCTACCAGATAAGATGTCAAAAAGATATTGAAAAGCATATCCATGCTCGTTAAATGTGGTTGAAAAGTTGTCTAGAGTATGGACCTAATATTTCTTTAAAGACACAAATCTATTATAAAGGTCCACCAGCAGTAAAAAGGACCCTAAACATAATAGAAATTATATTAAGGTCCCTAGACCACCAAACAACCAGTACCACCACCAGAACGAGCTGTCGACACAAGCCATTGACAGTTCGACACACCACCGTACCGCTCCCATACCTAAGCCGGCCTGAACTTGTGGATGACAACTGGAAAGTCTTTGTGCACGTGCCTCTAAGGATCAACGTCCTAGAACTGCCATCACCGCTGCTGAACCCTTAATCGATCTGAATTCTGAAATGCCTGTCACCAAATCTCATCATAGCACATGCACGACCAGAAAATCCTGACCTTGCTGGCCCTCGTTTGGCTAGGTAGCTTGGCGTTCTTATTATACTGAAGGGTCAAATTTTCTCCCAAGTATAAAAATCATGCGAACATCGTCAGATTTTCCTCAGAGACAAAAGCCACGCAGGAAGCGGGTGAGGCTGATAAGAGATGGCAACGGCTTGGAAGGAAAATGCTGAGAGGAGGAAGAAAACCGCCCTTGGACCAGCCGGCGGACAAATGTCTCAACATATATATGGTGAACCACGCCTTTACAGGAACCAATCAATGAATCACCCTGTGGTAGCACTATGATCGACACTTCACACACTCCTATGGAAATTACAATTTATCGACCTTAATTTATGGATAAGTAAATGCAACCTAGTATGTATAGGTATGAGTTTGAATGGTTGTGCACTTGTTCAGTGAGCTGGCTAGGCTGCCGGAAGACTTGCGTAGGGGTTGTCGGCGCAGGCCAGCTTGTCGTTGCCAGGTCGAGAAAACACAATCTGCAAGTATAAAACCGTCATAAGCACATGAATTAGCAAGTATTAACTAGGTGTTTACTAGTTTCAAAAGTTATTTGGTGAATTATGTGAAAAGATTGACCAAATCTTGTCGAATTAATGCAAACACATTCTACTCCATAGCTAAGAACATAGTTACCTGGTAAGTTCCAAGCGTCCGTGACTTGAAACCAGCAGCACAGTATATGAAATAATATTCCCATACACGGATGAACTTGTCGTCAAATCCAAGAGCCAAAATCGCACTGCAATCAAGAAATGCAATATACACAAAGTGTTATAAGCTTTATGGATTTATTTGCATTTCAACATGGATGAGATGCATTGATGCTTACTCTTTGTTGGCCATGAAGTTATCCCTCCAGCGTATCAGTGTCGGGTAGTAATGGTACCCGATGTTCTCAACCTGCTCGATGCTGCATTCAGACAGCAGCGCACATCACTATCGACTCCAAAGTTCAGTAACAACAAACATGCTAGTGCTGAAAATTCAGTTTGACTAAGCTCATCGCAGTGAAAGGTGTGTATATGCAAACACTGTACCAGAGCCTTGAAGCGGCGGACATGGCAGACGTGATCCGGGCTAAGGAAGGAAGGCACCCCCCTGGAAAGATGTATTCCTTTATGAAGTCTGAACTTCTCCTGTATTCCTCATACCGTTCTTCTGGAATCGATATGAACTGCATACATACATAGAAACACATATTTTGGTTTCAGTTAGTTATCAGTGAATGATTCCTCGCAAAGGATGAAGTGAATCGGTGCAGAGTTCGTGTTCGTGCTGATTAATTTGGTAGAAACCTGGAGGACAAAAAGACCATCTGGAGCCAATAGAGACTCGCAACAGCCAAAGAAATCGTCCATGAATTCATGACCAACCCCTTCAATCATCTCGCTGCATGTATCAAAAAGAGGTAAATACTTCCTTCGATTAAATATATATCATACTCAAAACAGCAGTATTATTACGTACCATGATATGATCCTGTCGTACTTACACCGACTTGGTATTTGACGGTAGTCACACAGCAGGAAGGTTATGCGATCCTGACAAAACAAAGCATATCGATGTTCTTGTAAATAGACAATAGAGAGGAGCACCTGTTAAATTGGATTAAGTTCTGCAAGGATTCTTAATCTTAAGTGCGGTCAGAGTCTCAAAAAAGTGAGACTTGTGTCTGAACTCTGAAGGTAGTATAAAATCATAATTTACCTCCAAACCAGCTTCCTTCACTTTCATTTGAGCGTATTTAAGTTGTTCCTCAGATAGTGTAATCCCTGTATATTTGCATCCAGTTTGCTTCACGACTTCCATTGCCAAGCTGCCCCAACCACTACCGATTTCAAGAACATGATGGTTTCGCTCCACTTTAGCCTACCATTATTACATATTCATCAGATCATGTATGCACGTACGTATTCATCAAGTTTTAATTATTGTATCAGTACTATTACCTTCTTGATTAGTAGATTAACTTTACGTTGCTGGGCTACTGCTAAGCTTTCATCTTCAACCTATAGAGATTTTACAGCACTTAATTCGCACACTGGATGCACAGTTAGCAGTTAACACTACTACTGATCACACGATGAACAAACCTTGAATACTGCACAAGAGTAAGTCATCGATGGATCCAGGAAAAGCGAGAAGAAGTCATTACTCTGCATGCACATTTCAGAATTTGTCAGTGATAAGGTCCAGACAGAGATGAGGACATCAGGAGGAAGATGCATTGGGAATGACCAGATCATAGTGCTGAGAGATGTTTCTGCGAGTTTGCGTCACAGTATTCTTCCTTGAGATGTGGCGCAGGAAATATTTTGCCGACGCAATCCCAGCTGTCAAAAGCATGGGTGTCCACCAACCCCTGGCAATTAACACTACAATTACACACTAGACAACTGAGCACTTCAATCACTTCAAAGTTACGTTCCTAGATTTAGTACCTTTTACTGGCAGCGGTATTGCTACTCTTCTGAGCATCCCTGTTAGCAATGAGAATCTGTAGGAAAAAATGGTTTAACTAAGATGCATATACACGGTATGGTATGCCAGATTATTCTAGTATAATGATTTAGTTTACCAGGAAAAGATTCAGGAGCCCTTCTCTTTTGTCAACAAAAGTAAAATAACCATTAATATATGCATCTGCCATACCAAGATCCGCTTCGGTTGCGACCTGAAACAGCGTTATGTTTTCACACAGGAGATAATCTAAGGAAATTAACCACGAAAAATGGAAGAGAAAATGAGAAGAGACAGTAGCCGAACCTTCCAGTAGAAGAGAGGGTCATGAACTCGCAAGACAGTTTTGACGAGACATTTTTTGTCAACTTCACCAAAACTGAACATAGTGCCACCTTCTTCAAGAATGCTGGGGGCAAGCAAAAATAACCAAGTTAGGATTTGTACCGTATAAATCCTGGGATTGAATCTGGAGTTTCAAGGACGGACTCACGTCATGTTACCGATGGTGACATATTGGTTGAGAAACCTTGTTACCAGAAGGCGAGCCCCAGTTTCCGTCCATGACGGGACCATCTGTTTCGGGTTCAGAAGAAGGCTGCTCTTCTGCCCAAGCAAACTTTGAGCTGCAGACTTCCCAGCCTGCGAGAAATCGAACACATCAATGCCAAATATATATTTCACTGAAGACGGAAAAAATGTTGCGCGGGCAGGGAGTACCTTAAGGCCATCTTCATGGAAGCCATAACCTGTGTAACCCAGGACATAAGCTAGCTAACTGAAGTACATGTAGTAATAAACTTAAATATATGCTGAAAGAAAGTAAATCAACGAGTTACCTTGATATGCCCCACAGAACCATATTCCTCTGTTTCCTTGGATCTGCTGAAGCTCCAGAGAAGCCTTTGCAGCAGCGACGGATGGAACAGGATGACCGGTGTTCCATTTGAGCAGGACATGATCCGGAACATCAGGTGGATTCAGCGTCACCAGGAAAGGCTTGCCGGTAGATTCGATGTTCTGAATTTTCCAAGCGAAGATGTGATAAATATTGGAATGGGTTCAGTGTGGATAACAGTATTGCTCAAAGTAATTCCACGCATCGCCGACATTGTGAGCTTTACCTGGAGGAGATTTAGCCAGTAGGTAACAGAGACGCCGCTGCTTGTTGTCCCCAAGAAGTTCCAGGCGCTCCACGCCGACGGGTTCTGTGGCATCAAAGTGTCGTCACGGTGGAGGTATATGTCACTGCAATGTTAATAGTTCAGAGATGAGGAGAACAGCAGCCCAGGCAAGTTAAAATAAATTAAATTTTATAGCAGACACAATTTACATACCTGTGGACATATTGGAAAGCACCCAGAATTCTCAACTCCTCGTGCGTTGCTTCATCGCCTAGCATTCTCAGAACATCAGGTGCATGAGCACCAAATATGATCTTGTCGTACACCTCCTCCGAGCCACCGACCTCCAAGACTTTGTATCCTGCAGCCAAAAATCAATGAGCAATGACATCATTTGCAGGAGGAGAACAGGAATTCAGGTTAAAAAAACAAATTTGAATGGATCAAGTACCTCCTTGAAAGCTTGAAACAGACTTGACTTGGCAGTTGGTCTTAATCTGACAACCCATGCTTTCTAGTTCTTCCCTTACCTACTTTGTAGATGCACATGTTCAGACACTGTATTTTTGCAGGTGACAGCTTCAGTGTGCAATACATTTGTATGAATTCGAGTACCTTGTTTACATATGTATGCGAACGACCTTTGACGGTGAGCCATTGGGGCCGACCGAAGATCTGAAGGAGGTGATGGTTGCGGCAGAAGGAGAGGACGAAGAAAGCAGAGAAGCCGAGAACCCCCTGCGACGGGCATGACCATATGCTCGCACAGATAGGGATCAGGTAAGCCTCCTGGAAGAGCTGGGAGTATCCATGCGCCTGGATGAACTGCCCCAGAGTCTCGTGCCGGTCCAGGTCAGCGTTGCTCTCATGGTCCTCCAGGTACTTGAGGGCATCCTCCTTGAACTTGAGTATCTCTCGGATCATGTGCCAGAAGGCGGGGCGGAGGGCATTGCTCTTCTGTGCAAGGAGGCCCGAGAGACCGTTCCGGCTGCCCCACTCGCACCTGCCGCCGCTCGAGAGCTGCGTGCTCACTGAGAGCGACATGTCGGATATCTCCATCTCCACACCAAGCTCTTCGAACCATTCCAGCATGTTTGGGTATGTCACCTGCCATGTTAGTGCAGTTGGATGCACGGTCAGCTGTAAATTCAGTAGGTAACAAATTTCAAGTGATTCTTGGTTTCACTAAATGGATAGTTAAGGAGTATTTTTGCTCATTTGGCTGCCATTTCAGTCCGTTTAGCAACTTCAACATGATGGCAGCAATGGGCCGGGGGCGGTTACAAGTTCATTCTGCATACTACCTCTGTAACTAAATATAAGACGCTTTTGCAGTTTGTAGTAGTAAGTTGCGAATCTGGATGTCTGTTTTCATATATTATTACATCCTCTGTTCCACAATACATGACCTATCAGATATCAATATGGCCTTTGAAACATGGCTTTGATCGTCGCCTTTTATATGAATATGCTAGTTAAAAAATTTAAACATAACTATCCATCTGACCAACCACAATAACCACACATCAATATTCAACGTCAGAGGCTGCATGTTTTCCGAGACGTCATCTATTCAACTATTCGATTAGTGATAGTACTCCTACTAGTCAAGTTTAGCAACTCACTGTACTAGTATTTGCTTAGGCACAAATTGTAGTTATCGACTATGCATAGTTTCTAGGGAAATTAAATTTCAATGAAGCAAGAATTTGTGTCTTTCAAGATAGATATGGTAGTACATATATATGGGAGTATATATAGTAGTCAGGCAAACCCTTGAAGAACTGGGAGAAGGTAACTAAATATGCTTAAGATGTTCCCATTCAGAATTACTATACACAGCAATTGAGTGTACTAAATTAAGCAAGTGAAAAGTAGGCCAAATGTGTAAAAGGCTCAGAATTTCTATTGCTGGGTGTGACTATGCTATGCATCTAGACAAATAAACTCACAAACAGATAGGGTGACCATTCTCGTCTAGAAAACCTCAAGCTAACCAACCAACGGGGAACAGCCTGCTGTGGCATGACAGCAACACAAGTGTCCCTTTCATTCGGGTGATATTTAGTACCACAATTGTGCATTAGTTTCCCCCTCAGTGGTACAGTAATAATTAGCCAACGAGAGATGTGGACAGATACTGAAGCAAAACAGTACCAAAACTGGGACCTTGGCAGCAAGCCAATCAAATTAACCTGGGTAGCTGTGTGAGATGCTTGTTTGGCAGTAGACTAATCAAGTCTGCATTTGGCATGTGCAAAAATAGATTGACTAGTTGCAGAAAATGAGCTTTGTCAGCTTGTGCCAGCCAGCCATGCTGGACCCAAAAAACACTTGTCAGGGACAAGCATAAAAGAGATGGAAGTGGACTCATCCCGATTCAAGGTTTGGCTAAGGAACCCAATGAACAAGTGGTTCTTCTTGGGCAGAATAATGAAAGCCATTGCACATGGGCCTGGGAGCAGGTTAAAAATGACGGGCAAGTGCAGAAGAGGAAATATCCCAAATAAATTAATCAGTCGAGTAAGGATATGCTTGTGATAATATTAGTAGCCGTATCATGGCGGTATGTAATGTATTGGTGTCGTATGTAGCACGTGCAGGGGAGTAGGAGATACGGTGATGAGGCGAGGAGGAGGAGGAGGAGGAGGCGTACGTACAATTGTAGTTCGGTTAAGCTTAACAAAAGATACTCACGTTGTAATATCATTGCGTTATCGGTTATCTTCGATGAAAATTGGGGGCGAAGAGCTCCTCAATCACCATTAAAGAAAGCTCACCCCCTTTGCTTGTAGACGTTTTGGATATCGACATGATCTCCTATTTTTCAACTTTGATAAAACAAAATTATTTTAGATTATGTCAACTTTGCGAATTTACTCTTTGTGTCAATATATTAGTAGTAAAATAATTTAAGGTTATTATATTTCGAAAATATCTACATGAAAAATCTAATGATAATATTTCCACTAAATACCATTTCAAAAAATGTGTGTCTTAGTTGGAGGAAATTTAGTATACCACTGTTCATTAGTTTCCACCAATGTGGTACAGTTATTAAGGAAAGATGTAGACAGATGCCCAAACCGAAACGTTCATTGCCGGTTGGATTGACTAGCTGCAGAAAAAGTGGAGGCACCAAGCAAATGTGGCGAGAGACAAGTATGCTACTGCTATTGGCCCGGGGATGAAAGTGGAACTATTGGCGCATGTGTCAGTGTCATCGTCGTCGCCGCCCCCGCCGTCCCTACCCCCTTTCTGTTGTATATCAGCCGCACGAGAATACCATTGTAAGGCCATCGCGGCCTCCACGTCGCCCGCTTACCACCCACTGACCATCTCCATCGTTTACCTACCTACCTTGGAGTTCTTCCACGAATGGCAGATACATCGTTGCAATTGATTGATTGTTAAGCGCTTTGATTAAGAGCCACTGTTGAGTAAGTGATTAACGCCGATACGATATTACAGGATTATTCAAGAAGATTTACGTGGCTCAAACTGGTGTCTCCAGAGATTGAGAAGGTTCGAGGCTTATGATCACTATAAGAGCATCTCCAGCCGCATCCCCAACGGGTCTCCCAAGGCTGTTTTTTAGCGCCGGCGCCGAAAAATCGGCCCAGTCGCGCCCCCACGATCCTGTTTTTCGTCGGATTGAGCCGAAATTGGCGCTGGCGCACCCAACCCGAACCTGTCACGCTGGGGGGTGGGGGGGCGGCGCAAACGTTTTGACGCGAAAGAGTGGCGGGACCAACGCGTCAGCGAGACGAAGGCTGGTCGTCCTCATCGTCTCGGTTTTCCCGCGGGGAATCAATGCCAAGGCTGCCGCCGGTCAGCCGGCCATTGATTCACGGGCGTCGCATTGCGGCGACGCCGCCCCGCCTTCCTCCACGCGGCCGCCTCAAGCCGCTATAAAAGGCGCCCCTGGCCGCACCGGTGAGGAACACGCGGTCCTCCCCCTCCTCGCCGCCGCACTTCCTACCCGGCAACCATGAGCGCGAGGTACCCCGGCGACGCGGCGGCGGCCAACGGTTTCGGCCGCCGCTCGCTGCATGAGTGGGAGGCGAACCTCCTCCACGAGGCCAACTACCCCGCGCCTCCCGGCAGCGTCCCTGTCCCCCCTCTACTCGTCCCCGAGACGCCCGCCTACTTCTACGCCGAGATCGAGCGTGCACGGGCGTCCCTGACGGCCGCGGAGCGGGCGCTCCCGGAGTACGCCGCCGGCAACCACGCGACGTGGACGGCGTTCTTCGAACGCCGGCAGGAGGAGCGGCTCGCGGGTGGCAGGAGGAGCGGCTCGCGGCTCGACCTCCTACACCAACAACGTGACGGCACCGCGGGGCCGCGACAACAGCGAGGGCCGCCGCCTGTGGTGGGGCGTCCCGGGTCGCACGCTCAGCGGCGTGCTCGCGCACCTCGAGGGCGGCAACGACCCGCCGTTCAAGTACCTGAGCGCTCGGAGCGGCAACGCGTGGCTGCCGAGGAGGATGATGGGTTGGTCATCCTCCTCTTCCTCCTCCTCCTCCCGATCCTCCTCTCACTCCTGCGGCGCGCCGGCCTTGGTCAGCGTCAAGCCAGAGCCGGCCGAGACGCCGCTCGGTAGACGCACCCACGGCGCCAACCTCATCATCAACGACGGCGGCCGTGGCTCCTCCTCCTCGGCCCCTCCTCGCCTCGTCAAGCCGAAGAGGGAGCCAGGGCTGGCGACGGTGAAGCCGGAGCCGGGGCTCGCCGTCGTGAAACCGGAGCCTGTTCTCGTCAAGAAGGTCGACGAAGAAGAGGCCGCCTTGAAGTGGGCGCGCGAGGACTACGCGCGCATTGAGCTGGACCGCCAGCGCCGCGCCCTGGAGGAGATCGCCGAACGCCGCCGCCGTGAAGCAGCTCGCCGGGGTGAGGGGTCGAGCAGCGGCGCCGGCCGTGTCAAGGAAGAGAAGCAGGAGGACGACGCCGGCGACGACTACGCCCTGCTCAGCGCCTACTTCGACCCGTAGTTTAGGGTTTTTTTTCGCCCCTTTTTCGTGTAAAAACGGCTAAATTTATCAGAAATATGCCATGTTTGTTCAAATTTGATCGTGTCTGCTGAATTCTGACCGTGTTTGCTGCATTATGGTCGAACTGTGGGGGCGGCCTGGGGGCGGCGGCTGGGAACGTGCTCGCCCCCACGCCTAAAATAGCGCCGGCTCGCCACCAAGCGACGGTTTTCGGCGCGTCTTGGGGGCGCAACGGCTGGAGATGCTCTAATATCTAATTCTTACAAACTTGACTACAACTTCAGAAGTCTAGGCCTAGATTGACCAAATTTGAGTGTTGTAAGGCCTAGATTCAAATTTAAGCCTGTCAATTAGAGCCTAAAATTGGTGTAACTTTGATCTAGTCTCGTTGCCCTACAGGATACAGGTAAGGTAATAAATATTTAAGATGGATCAAGGGTCTTCCTAAGAAAATAAATAAGTAGCAATAATACTTGGTACAAAGTTTAGCAAATATTAACTTCATGCCAACTAGAGATGATGCTCTCTAAAGTGCACAAAAAAGATGACCAAATACGCAACAGATAAAAAAAACACTAGAAAAATAGGCTACCACAGCAAAAATGTGGGAATTAAGGGCAGAGGATGGACAGACAGAGATGACTGTCGATTAGTGCAACCAGGTGCAATAAAGTTGGACCTGCGCATGTGTGCGTATCTACATATATTGTGCCGGTTTTCTATCTACTCCCTCCGTCCGGAAATACTTGTCATCAAAATGGATAAAAGGGGATGTATCTAGATGTATTTTAGTTTTAGATACACCCCTTTTTGTCCATTTTGATGAGAAGTATTTCCGGACGGAGGGAGTAGAAGTTTGCGATCATTTACATGGACCCACTTCTCATTCCATTTGTGGGAAGTTGATGATTTATAAACCGTCACCAACGAGCGGAAGGTTCATATTTGAACATGATGTATCACTTCGTGCCAACCCGTTGCCCATGTACTTTCCTGCCTCGTATGAGAATGGAAGAACGGAAGATCTTCTGCGTCGGTGGACGAAGAATCACGAACATAAGAGAGAAGGACAAGTAAAGACAGCAGCACATGTGCCTTTTCCGGGGTGATATTTGGTATGGTACCGTACCACAGTGCTCATTAGTTCCCACTAATGTGGTACAGTTATTAACAGGAGACGACGGAGACGGATGCCATGGACACTACAAACTGTAGATTGACTTGACCGGTTGCAGAAAAACGACGGCCGTGTCAGCTTGTGCTCTGTGCTGCTCTGGGCCCACAAGGCAGCCGGCCAGCTAGGCTGGGCTGGGCCGAGACCTTGTCAGGGGTGACATAAAAAAGGTGAAACGGGAACTATTGGTACATGTGTCGGTGTCGTCCTCCTCATCCCTCGTCCAGTTTTTGTCTGGGCCGAGCGAGCGACCATATACCATCGTAAGGCCATCAGGGCGTCCACGTCGCCCGCTCGCCACACACCTACCCACTGCCTCATGGAGGCCCCGGTGGAGAGGTCTCGATGCAACTGGCTAAGCACTTTGGGTAAGAAATCACGTGATTAATTAGTGCTTTTTAATTATTAAAAAGGAAATGCCAACATTGGTGGTGCCGATGCAATTGCTCAGAATAAAGAATGTCATTAGATGCTAGTACGTTCGAGGTAATTCAAAATAGTGAACAATACATATCCATCCAAGTTATTAACTAGGTACGTAATTGCCCGTGCGTTGCAATATAGGAGTATATTTGGTTAGTCCGTAGCTGCACACCCATTGTTTGCACATTGGAGCATTTAAACTTTAGTGAACCGTGGGAAAAAAATTATATGAGACCGGGTCTCATATAATGCAGGTGAGATGGATGACTGTGTATGAATAGTCGTGATTTACCTGCCATTTTTATTAGTGTGATTCTGTATCAAAAAAAAAATTAATTTTATTTGATGATCACTTATTGGCTTACCAAAGAAGAAAGATTTTATTCGGTAACCATTTATCGGCTTACCGAAGAAAAAAGATTTTTGTTTTGTAGGTAGATAATGTCACCTACAGGAACCGAAAGCCACAATAAAGAGATGAAACACGAGGACGTACGGTAAACATAAAGAGATGATAACAGAGGCCCTCTTAAATTTCTACGAAATGCTCCATTCCAAATTAAGGTATTTCGAAATAAGAATATATGTGGGGCAGCCATTTTCTTTCCTCCGAATGGTATGAAAATAATATTTATTCTCTTCTCGACAGGAATCTATTCTCCGAACCTCGTGTATTTTTTCTTCATCCTAAACGAATGGTACGCGTATCATGGCCGTGTGTACGTATTGGCGCCGTAGGTTAGGTACATGCGTGCGTACGTACCCGGTTGAAGACCATGAAGCCGAGGTCGAGGTGGACGCCGTCGACGTCGGCCGTCCTGGCGTGGCCGCCGAGGCTCCCCTCCGCCTCGTAAACCGTCACGCGCGTCGCCCCGCCGGCGGCCCGGGCCAGCTCGTGCGCCGCCGCCAGGCCGCTCACGCCGGCGCCCACCACGGCCACCCGCATCTCCTCCTCCATGGAAACTCTGGTCCTCTCTGGTGTGCGAAATGGCCGGCGTGGGAGTGAATCAGTGAACAAGTGGCAATGGCATTGGCGGCGAGGCCGAAGGAGGAGATATAAAGCGCCGGGAGGGGAGGGAGGCCCCGGGGCCGCAGCCGCAGCGGATAAGAGGAGGGAGACGAGCCACCGAGGAGGGTTTACTTTCTTATTATTAATCATCAGCTCCGGATGGGCCGCACGCGCGCAGCCAAGCCCTCTTCTTTCTCTCTCCTTTTTATTTTCCTTTGTCGGCCAGGCCCGGCCCGGCCCAGGGGGGGATTGGTGGACACGAGCGAGCTAGAGGGGCCTAATTTATCTCCCAAAAAAAAGGTGCATAGTTATGATTTGTCATGACTGACATAGAGCTTGATTTTCACAAAATGTGATTTGTTATGCATCATGTGCCGAATAGTTAATGCAACGACAAAGGTGCATAGTTTTTTTTTTGCACCTAATTGAAAATTGGTAATAAATCTAGTGCGATTCGACCGAACAATTATACACGATATTAGATTAGTATGTAAAACTGAAGTTGTATTGCGAGTTTACAATATGTTTGCACTTTGACATTACATCAGTATGTGATGCTAAAATTTTCCTACTTGAGTCTACATGTGTGTCTAAAGATAACTATCGACGCATTACATTAATGATCGATTCTTGAATCATTTGGTTGGTCGATTAAACTATCTGTTCAATAACTGTGTTTATGTGATATTACATGAAATCAAAAATTATGTATGTTATATTATGATTAAAACTATATGTAAAGGTCGTACAGATGAAGGGGATATTATAATGGAACCGGCATTGATGGAACCTTATCTTTTAGCGGTGAATGAATAGAGTTCATACCTCAAGAGCCGAGCGCTAGCTCAATGGCTAGAGTTTGCGGTTCTACGTGAAATACATAGATATCTCATCTTCTACCTAAACAACATGCAATGAAAGGAGGGATTCGTCTCCACTTAACCATCTTTTTAATATGTTGATCTTGCTCTTTTATTTTATTTTTACTTCTTCTGAAAGGAGTTAACATCCCCGACCGTTGCATCATTACGATGCACACAAACCTTTTTTGTTAAGTTACTAAAAGTACTAGGCAAGTCCTCTATTACAAAACAAATAAATCATAGTGCTGAAGTAAGGAATATATATGCGTCCATCTAATAGCCTTGATGACTATTAAAAACATTATTTAGGCACCTCCATAATCCCATAGAAAGACACAATCTCCCACATGAATGTTTGCTTTAAACATAGGATTAACCCACCGAAGAAGTTTATGAAAAAAAAATGGTATGCAAGTAGGTGACGGCATGTCAAAGGCTATACAGATTGTAGTGCAAAGAAGGATAGCAAATGGATATGTAATAAATGGACATGTGCTCTTTATGTGGATATGATTGTTACAAAAGAAGTATGTGAGTTGTACGATAGGTTAAAGGCTATATGGATTGTAGTGCAAAGAAGGATAACAAATGCATATGTAATAAATGGACATGTGCCTCTTTACGTGGATACGATTGTTAAAAAAGAAGAACGTGAGCTGTATGGTAGGTTAAAGGCTATATGAATTGTAGTTGAAAGAACGATAACAAATGGATATGTAATAAATGGACATGTGGCTCTTTATGTGGATCTGATTATTACAAAAGAAGAGTGTGAGCTGTACGATATCACGGTTGCTACCAAGGAGGGACATACACAAGTGATTTCAATCATTTGTAGATGTGTAAAGTAAGACAATTCCCTTCGAGGATTGAGGAAGAGTTAATGTAGTTTGCAGACAAGTAAAGGTGTTCCATGAAGCGACTAATGTGATCTCTAGGCCAAAATATCCACATCAAATATCTGAAAAGTCTTACTTAGTTTAGAGACACCGAAGAACGTGAAGTCGATTATGATAGTTTTAACATTGGTCAAATCGCGAGAGAGAAATTTAAGAAGCACAGAAAACTAAGGTGGATGTCAATCCCAACATTACTGATCCCAAGTTCAAGCAATATATCTTTCCAGAATTTCGTCTCCAACAACCTTTGGTAACGATACTAAATCCTGACTTGCTAAAGTGAAGAAGGTCGTCATCACGCCTCCGCGAGGGCGACTCCGACTCCACCTCGACGGCGTGCGTGCGTTCTTGTGTGGGTTGCCAGGTCGCCCGAGTGCCTTGTTTTTGCGGGCATATTGTGACGGTTTTCGCCCGGTTTTTCATTAATTAATTGGGCAACTCTTTTCGATCTTTTTTAATGAATCAGGCCCTAAGGGACCGCGTTTCAAAAAAAAAAAGAGTGAAGGAGGCATTTCAGGAGTTGTTCATCTAATACACCCAAATTAACAACCTAGAATCCACACAAGGAAGCATTGACATTGAAATGACCATAGATGATAATGACCCATTGGCGGACTGGTATCTTGTGTCGTTAGAGCTTGATGCTTATATAGCGAAACCTTCGCTTCCTCCAAATGATAAGTTCCTTACTTCCTTAGTTGGCGGCGGAGGAATTTTACCGAATGCCCAGCAGACTTGTTTCTGATTTGGAACAAGTCCCAAACAAAGAGTTGTTTCTGATTTGCAGACTACTGAAGTAGTTTTAGTTTGGAAGATTTGGTAAAAACTTGTGCATATATAATCTACACAAACGAACTTGAGTGAAAAATCCTTTTCTCTAATTAGCATAAAAAATTCATGCTTGAGTGAAAACCCAGACGAACCTGCCTACGCTTTATACTTACAACACCAACTGTGCATTGCACGTTATTTACAGTGAAAACTGAAGGATGCAGGCAGTTTTTGTTTGTCAACCGAAGAGCACGAATGGCATGGCAAGATGAGAGAGTTGCAATCCGTTTCGGTCATCTCCAGGTTTGGGGGCCGTGAGGATCGATCGAGTCAGAGCCGGTCGGCGAGGCTCGGGAAGCGCTCCAGAATCCAGGTGACGCCCCTGATGACAACCTGCAACCGTGCCCGATTCATCAGCAGGAACGAATCATCATCATACAACAGTTCAGATGCGAGCAACATTTGCCGATGATGCAATGCAACATACCAGCGCCAGCTCCCCGGGTTTGGTCGCCGGCTCCACGCAGTCCCGGCCATACCTGCGATGCCATCGCAAATCTGAATACAGAAACCAAATCGATTTGCACATTTGGCTATTGGTTGAATGAATGAATGAATGTGCTTGCTTTGCTTACACGATCTGGATCTGCTGCGGCCGCTGCGGGTCGGGCTCGCAGCGGTAGAAGCTGCAGCCCCTGCTGAACGGGAACGGCCGCCCCTTCCACTCTGCACACCTCCAGCGCGTCTGAATTCAGAGACAAACATCGAGCAGCCTGAATGAAGAACAAGAATGATTTTTGATCTGCGTTGCGTACCGAGGTGCCAGGTGACGCCGACGGCGGAGGGATCCTCGCCGGAGATGTCGTCGATGACGAAGCGGAGGTCGGGGCTGACGGAGCCCATGAACTCGCCGAAGAAGCCCACCACCCGGTCCCGCCCCACCATGGGCCGCGGGAACACCAGGTCCTCGTACACGCACCCCTCCGCGATCAGCGGCGCCACCGCCCCCAGGTCGCGCCGGTTCACGCCCTCGTAGAACTCCCGCACCACCGCCGCCGCCGCCCCCTTCACGGCCGCCCTCCCCTCGGCCGCCGCTGCCGCCACAGGTCGCGTCCTCCTCCCGCCACCGCGCGCCCGGATGCTGGTGCTCGGAGGGTAGAGCGCAGCGGGGACCGCTCCGACGCGGAGCCGAGGCGGCTGCGTCGCCAGTGCCATGCTCTGCTCTCCTTCTCCGTCGTGCGGGGCGGGGGCGGTGGCGGTGGCGGCACCTCCATCGTCCGTTGGTATCCCCTTACCTTATCTTTCTGCTGCTCCTTTTTTTCTTCCTGTCTTTGTCTGCAGCTCCGACTGCAAAAAATGATTGTAGTAGCTAGCTACACATACAATTCCACCAATCAGTATACAACTTCCAAAATTATAGCCACCCCTTTCTTTCATTTTGTTAGATATATGAGCAATGGAAGCTCAACATTATCCACTTACAAATAAAATTTTCGAATTCTACGTAGAAATAGATTACTCCCAACCCGCGCTATCATTTCCCAAGTCTTTGATTCATGGCATATGCTACTAGTATTTTAGACCCTAGAATGATAAAACTGTTTTTAGATTTTTGAGTTCATACCTTCAATATTTTGCAGCAGAAGTGTTGAAAAATCAATCGCTAGTAACATGTTAGTCGTGGCCATTGCAGGATTGGTAAGTTTAGTTTTATATGCCGACTCCGACTATATATCCGGCCAAATAGTCGACTCCGACTACAGATCCGGCCAAATAGTCGACTCCGACTACAGATCCGGTCGCCCCAGTCTATTTCTCGCCGGATCCCTTCGTCGCCGCCGTCCGTCGCGCCTGGTACAGGGAGCTGCGCCTCCATGGCTCGGAGGATCTGGCTCCGGCGCCATTGACGCCCGAGCAGTTTGGTCCGAAATGGGCCCTTTCCAGCCGGCCCAAGGTGGCAGAAGCAGGCCTTGAGCGCCCTAGCTGGGCTGTCTGGTCATCCAGGCACTGAGAGAAGCTGTTGGGGCTGCAGAACGTTTTCACATCGCCAGCTGAAGCAAGAAGCCAGATAAGAAGCTAGATATGAGAAGTTTTTTTTTTTTGAACCGGAACACCTTGCATTCCAAGATTTACGATGCACCGACCGAATCGGCGGTTACAGCAATGTTTACCGAGGTGGGGAGGTTCTCCATCCACACATGCTGGTCACCATAAGCCCCACTCCTACCCAGTACAGCCAGCTCATGGGCTGGACCATTACAAGCTCGGTTACAGTGTTTCACATTCCATACATTGAAACCCAACTGTAGTAAGTATTTCAGTTAACGGAATATGGCACCCAGCGACGAGCGGTCGAGTAGCATGGACATTGTGGCTTGTACTAGTCCCAACCAATCAGTTTCAAATTCAACATTCCCCATTTCATGCAGCTCAGCCAGACTGATCGCGTACATGAGCGCACTCGCTTCAGCATGCAAAGCTTCGCTTACGTGCGCCAGGCCCCCAGCTGCTGCAAAAATAACCCCGCCAGTGTGATCTCGCGCGATGCAACCCCAGCCCGCAAGTTGACTTTCTGAATTGAAGGAACCGTCAGATGTTAATTTTTACGAGGTCGGCAGCTGGCGGCAGCCACCTAGCCTTGGGCAGTAATGTCTCCTTTACAGGCTTTGCACAGAACTGTTGCCAATCCGCCACATGCTTCGCTACAAGGAATTGGAAATCCTCCACCGATGCTCTACATTGCTTGTGATTAGCTTTATTCCGTTCTGATCACAACAGCCACATGAGACACATCACTCTTAACTTCACTTCTTTGTTGAGGGAGAACACACTTCGCAAGAGCTGGCATGGTGTGGGACACTTCAGCAGCTCCATCCTGGTTTCTTCTAGATGACAAGCACGCCACCGTTTCTTCACTTCTTTACATCTGAAAAAAAGGTGCCCCCATCTTCCGGCATATGATGACATATCACACATGTATTATCTAGCTCGACTCCAATACGCTCCACATTCCTCAGCACGGGATGGCTATTTTGAGCTACCCTCCACATGAAATGATGGACCTTTCCAGGGCACTGTACTCTCCAAAGATCAAGCCACATCTTCCTGTCCTCCTCTATCCTCAAGGAGCACTCCCCACGAGGCATATGGCTATGTCGTTGCAGCAACTCAATATGAATTCTGTAGGCAGATCTAACAGAGAACATGCCCTTACTGTCAAACTGCCACGCAACAAAGTCATCATGATGTTCAAAGATGGGAATCTTCAGGATGATCTCAGCTTCTTCATGGTTGAAAGTTTAATAGAAGTTAGATGGTTTCAGAACAGGCCCCTAGTCATCCTATCCTAGTAAAATAAAAAACTTCACGTATGGTGGATCGCAAAGTCACATATACTTAATGCCTTGTCCGCCTATATTGAGAGATTGGAGAAAAATCATGTAGGTACAATACTAAGATCAATATTTTGCATTTTGTTTTGGTATTTGTCCATGAACACCAAGAAACAACAACTTCGTTACCTATTTAGACAGTTGCTTCAGACATTTTCTCCCTTTGGATAATGCACTCATTTTATTTGTATAAGTTCATGTATTGCTTAATACTCCCTCCGCATCAAAATATAAAACGTTTTTTATACTATGATAGTGTCAAAAAATGTCTTATATTAAGTTACATAGGTAGTACTTTATGATTTTAAAAAGCTTTTCATTCATTCATCATCGTATCATTATTATTATCGTTCATTACGTTAAAGTGGGAAGTTTTGGAAAAAAACAAAAGGGAAACCTGTCTAATCACATGCCCATCCTAGCAATTCATCGAATCGGCGGCTTGTCGTCCGTCTGGAGCCAATGCATCCAACGGCATGGATTTAGGCTATATAAATCTCTCGGTGCCCTGCAAAATTTCTTGCTGGTGGTCCCCTACCATTCTACCCAACGAAATAGATCACTCACAGGTAAAAAGGATGTGAATTGGTAGCACGCGAGCACAACGTTACGCATAAGTTGCATGAGTGAGAATATTGTATTATTGTTTCTTTGAGATGAACCGGTTCGTGAGTGAACCGGGATTAATGGCCTTTTCTGACCTGGACCAAAGCCCTGTTTTTTACTAGTGCATCTCGATGGACAATCCGCTGGGTGAGAATTTATATTCAAATACCGTTGATGATTTGGATTCTTCATGTTGGTTCCTATATTATTACGTATATAAACTGCATTAGATAATTCCACTTACAATGTGAAATATAACAAATATGCAGATTCACAATAGCATATACAAATAACATGATGTTCGCCACCGTAAAGGTAACAATATATCTATCTCTGCCTTCACTTAGGAGACCCTCTTGGAAATATGGAATGTACATGTCTCTTGATGAGATTCATGCTTATCATGGGTCAATTTAGTTTGGACAGTTCTCATTGACCAATTAACATGCTTACAGGGTGGTGGACACACCGCACCATCGTATCAACCAGAGAGATGCCTCGCAATGCTTAGTCGTTGGATTTCCGATGAGCCACTCTGATGTGTCTGTGTGTTATGTATCATGATGTTGGATAGAGTGAATCATGCAATGATGTGTGAGTATGTTCTATGTGTTTTACTTTGGGTATACCATGTGGTAAACTCTGAATGTAAGATTTTGTCTATTTTCTCATCAAGTTAGATACACGCCGGGTAGAAGATGCCACAATGTCTCGCTTTCCCAATTCCGACAAGGAATGGTCCAACCGACATGACAAGGTAGTGACAAGGTCAGGCTGTCAACAAACTAACTAAGCTCGACCTAAGCTCACTAGAAGCTCTAGCTCACGAAGACACAAAGCTAGGTAAAATCAATGTTCCTAACATAACAATGCAGTAAGCCCAAGTACTCCTATGTTACAAGAACAAAATAAAATATCGCCAAAAGGTAGTGAGTTCGAGAACAAAAGTAACCTTTTTTTTTTCCGGAAAGAGAAATAGCAATAATACCGCGGCCTTTAACTATTGCACAGTTTACAAGATCCATGCTAGGCATCTAGTCTAGCCTTATCAAGCTCGCTCGGCTCATTTGGGATACAAGTAGAGATCAAACCACCCCGCAAAAAACCTATGTTCTTTGTAGGTTATTTGTCAGTCGTCTGAAAAGTAACGACGCCATATATTTGTAGAGCACACTAGTCACAATATCCCAGATACATACTGAAACGTAACACAAAAAGGGAAACCAAGCTATGTACGCCCTCCGTTCCACAATTATTGTCGTGGTTTCAGTTCAAATTCGAACTATATTTGAACTGAAACCATGACAATAATTATGGAACATAGGGAGTAATTAATTTACGCGACTCGGTTAATTCCAGAAGAAACTGGTGTCAATGACGAGTTCATGGACGCTTGAATCTCTTCCAGGGTCCTTCCTTTAGTCTCCGGCACCAGCCGCTCCACAAATACAACAGTAAGCCCACAAATGCTCGCGAACATGAAAAATGTACCTGAAATTAATCCAGTCCATGATACACAGGCAAAACATAGCAGAAACACCAGCAAAGCTTCTGGTCAACCAGAGCTATTCTTTTGATCAGAAGGTCCATTTTCTATGCTACAGATGTATTTACCATAGGAGCTCCACAGCAGGAGGAAGTTGAAGGCATACGAGACGATCCACGAGCCGAGCCAGCTCACCAAGGTCACCAGGCTTCCTGCTGACCCTTTCATGTGTATGGGGAAGATCTGCATATCCAGCGACGGATTGTGGTCATATTCATTCATACCGCGAGTATACATTGGGGTACAGTAATAATTCTTTTGATGGTTTGTTATAGGCAGAAAAGGCACCTCTGACATTATAACCCATGGAATTCCTCCCATGCCCAGTGAGAAAGATCCACTGAAGATCTGTAGAATTCCACAGCAACAGAGATCGATGTTTACAGTGACTAGACATCTGGCAGCATTGCTGAAAAAGAATGAGTTAAAACTAAGATGCGGTATCTACCAGAATCCCCGTCAATGCTAACGCCACGTTGAGGTCCTTCGCCCAATGATGTTCCTGTTCAAGAAACAGTAATAAATTACTCCCTCCGTCCCATAATATAAGAGCATTATTGACACTAGTGTAGTGTCAAAAACACTCTTATATTATGGGACTATATAATAGAGCATGTGTGTGGCCTTCTTACGAGGATGATATAAGTTTCGGAAAATTCAAACCTTGGACAAGAATGACAGGCCAACTAGTAGACAACCCAGGCATGTCCCAGCTGCAGATACCTGGGGCATTGCAGCATGGAAATTACTGTCTTAGAATATACTATTTGCATCATATTTTTACTATCTAATAAAAAACTTGTGTGTCTTTTTTTTACCATCAGAAGTGGCCTCCTTCCAGCCTTGTCCAATAGAAGCACCCCAAGTGCCGTCATCGGAATCTACAAGGATGCCATAAAATCAGTGAGAACTGAGAAGCAAAAGAAAAAGCTGCATAAGATTCATGATAAAGATACCTGAACCGCAACCATAGCAAGCATTCCCGTGTTCCCTGACGAGAAACCTGATTCATGTCATGGATAGTTAGTACCCAAAAGTAACACATGGTAAAAAAATATGTCCAGTAACTAATTACTAGCCGAAAGGATAAGAAAGTTAAGGCAACAGGTTGCTAAAACTCATTACCAGCCGAAACAAATATTTCACTGGCGTAGAAGCAGATTGCATTCACTCCACCAAACTGTTGAAGGACCATTAGCCCAACTCCAACCTGAAAGAAACTTGATGTCTTAGAAAATTACACATGAGCATCTCCTTCACCGTATTTTAGATGCATAACTAAAATACTTACGGTGACAGCATGAATATAATCCTTCTGAAATAGGTCCAATATCTTTGACTGTGGCAGGTGCTGAAGCTGTTCTGTGAAATCCTGTCCATATATAATAAGCTAGGCATTTCAGTAATGCAGGACTAAGTTGGTGTTCTATTTTAACTCTCAAGTACTGAATAGTTTATACTTTGATATCGGCTGCCTCTTCGGAGATGTCAGTTTCTTTTCCCCTTAGCTTCTGTAACGCTTCCTCAAGTGCACCCGGGTGTCCGATCTTAGCCTGAAATGCATGGGTTTCTATCAAAGAAGGGCAAAACGGCAGGCTCTATCTAATGAATACGGGTCTTAGAGCAGAAATGATAATACGAGAAGATGATTTCACACTTTTTTCAATTTGCCTGCACAAATTAAACTTAGGTCTTCAAAGACTCAAAACGGCAGGCTCCCTTGCATATAAACTTGACGGAATGTTAAGAAATGATCATGCTAATATATTTTGTTTTCTTAAAGACATAAAAATGTATTAGAAGAAGACACCAAGATGAGATGGCAGGGGACTTACAGGCAAGACAGCGAAAGAAAACAAAGCCAGATGCACAAAACTGAAAGCACTAAGCCTACAACTGGAAAACAGAGCAACCCAAAAAAACAGGGGAGAAAACAAAATAACTGTACAGCTACTCAAGCATCGGGAGGGCGCCTGTATACGTTTACATATGTGGAAGTGTTTCTACCTTTCTACTACTTCCTCCGTTCCCAAATATAAGTCTTTCTAGACATTCCAACAAGTGACTACATACAAAGGAAAATGAGTGAATCCACACTCTACAATATGTCTACATACATCCGTATGTTGTAGTCCATTTGAAATGTCTAAAAAGACCTATATTTAGGAACGGAGGGAGTAGTATTTACTAGGCCATAATTGGCTAATCAAGTAATTCTACAACCAAGAACGGAATGGAAGAAAGAGATTCATCAAGTACCAACACTACAAGGAAAGACTACATACCAGCCACCTGGGAGATTCGGGAATCACAAGAAGGCCAACCAGCTGCAGTAAACATGGTGTCACTCCTACAAGAGAAAGAGCAACCATATCAATATGCACTGAATTGGTGCAATGAAGGATCCTCATACAAGAAACGTTTTTTTTTTTTCAAGATATATACTCATTGTTATACGAACAGCAGAGAAGAAAATTCAAACAAAATCAATGTACCTACGATTGCCAAGGTACGCCAGGTGACGCATGTCCCCAGAGCATACGCAAGCGATGCCCCGCAACATATCATAAGCTGCAGAAACGGATGCACTTGCCTTCTAAAGAGAAAACTGTGTACAAATACAACCAGTAATAATGAAATCTCCCTGGTTGAGTACAAACCTGGTTTACAGCTGCGAACCGTCCTCTAAGATTCTTGGGTGTTATCTCTGATATGTATACTGGGACCTGTTCAGGTAACACAACTTCAGACCAAATTTATTGGAAAAAGTAACAAGATAGATTTTTTTTAGTATAATCACCACATATGAAAGAAGGCCGATTCCACATCCAATTGAGAGCCTTCCAAGGTCAAGCCACACAGAGTTCTACAGAAGAATATTATACAGAAAAGAAGGAAACAAATTACAGGATGAACTAAGGAGTGTTATTCCCTTCAAAGTTACGGTAGGTACTGAAATGCACAGTGAAATAGAGATACATAAAGAACTGAGGGAGGGGACCTTGGAAAAGACTATAAGGAGATATCCAAGAATGCAGAACACATCTGATATCGCCATTGCCTGCACATCAAGATGAGGTTTGAGAGGCTACACATGATATGTTTTGGCAAGTACACGCTCGTTAGGTGGTTTAATTAGCAGGATGGAAATGGGATTGAAACTTACACATCTTCGACCAACTCGATCTGCTATGGTACCACTGACAATAGCGCCCAGCATTGCTCCTATGGTTAATATGGAGCCAAAGACAGAATACTGCATGATGATTAAAAGAGCAGATGCTTTATTTACAGTGATCATGTGTCAAGTTGACTCAGCAGGGACAACCACCAAGATGAACAAATAAAAATGTTACATAAATGAGTACCTCAGCTAAGGAAAGATGAAGATCCCGCATGATGCCCTCCTGAGATGGCGATGAGTAGCCAACCTGCAAACAGGGGGATCAAAATTAAGTTCTCCACCTGAAAATATTTGAACTAGAACAACAGCAGGACAGTTGTCTACCTATTTAAATGGAAGCACTGTCACACATTATTGTCCTTGGATCTCAATCAGACGTACACTCTACTCGAGAATGCAAAATAGTGACACGGTTGGGCGTGTTACATACCGAGATGCCGAACACGAAGGATCCAGCAACGGCGACGGTGGTGCTAGCGACCACCACCCAAATCGAAGAAGCCCTGTTGTTCTGGGCCACCAAGAGAGGCTTCTTGGCTTCTACTCCCTCCCATTCCGTTGACATGGGGCTCTCTTCTGAAACGATCAATATTTTCATTCAAACATAGTACGTAGCATAAATTGCTAATGATCACTGGTTCAGAAACTAAATACGCCATCGATGATAAATTACAAGAGCATAGACTTCCACAGACCAAATATGTTCAGACTTGGGCATAACCCAAGACTGGCATGAGTATTTTAACCACCTCAGTAAGCAACTACAGTAACTCTGAACATAATATGTTCAGACTTGTGCACAAGGAAAAAACAGAGCAGTGGTACTAGAGCGTAGCAGGAAATTGTCTTGCTCTGAGCTAAGCAGTTGGGCGGACTACCGCCGCCGCACATAACAAACATGAGGATCAGAAACATGTATGCAGCTGCTCCGTACCTGTAGTCGGCGGGAAGCTCACCGGCGCCGCGAGGTGGTACGCGCGTGCGACGGACGCCGGAGGCGAAACCGCTCGAGGAAGCCGATGGAGGGAACTGCGCTGACCGGGGCGGGAAGGTCTCCGGCGTACGGCGGCGAGATCGATCCCCTGTCGTCGGCGGCGGGTTGGGGGCCGTGAGGAGGAGGAGCAGGGGAGTAGTGACTGTCGGAAAAGGACGAGCAAGAAAGAGTAGAGTAGCTCACTAGCAAGCAGATCGCTCTCCACCGCTCCAGCCACCATCTTGTCGTTTCCCTTTCACCGAGGATATGCATATGCGAACCTGATTTTACGATTACGCCCTTCTATCGCTACAAGCACAACGGCCGGATACTGTCTACGATGCACGGAGAAGACCTTGCCTTTTTTTTCTTATTATTAATTACCAGATGGGGAAGATTTTTTTTTCATGGTAATATGTGTCTCATTCACTCATAAAGATTAAAGTACAGGTCACATAAAGACCGAGATGACAAAACTGAAAAGATAGCAGAACGCCTCTGAGCTTGACACCAACGCCCATCACCTGCCTCCGGCACCACCATAGCAGCCACCGAAAGAAAAAATGACGGATCACCTTCTCACCCGAGCTCAACGCGGCTCCATCGCTGATATGCAACTTTGCGGACCTCCAACGTGGCTCGCCAAAGGCGAAACCATTGCCGTTGAACGAATCAGACATGGGCAACACCCCGGACACGCCACCTAACTCCTGATCTGGCACCCCCACATGACTAAGACGTCAGAGGAGGAAACCATACCTGCCATCCACGAACCACGAGCCCAGCATACGTTCCGTCTTCCAGATGTCGTCGATTCAGACCACAATCTGCATCCGCTCCTCGACTACCTCCCAAGCTCCGCGCCGACGTTGGAGCAGACGCCGTCGTAACGCGGAGCCCGAGGACACATATCCACCACAAGGATGCCGCCGCCGTCATGACATCCCCGCTTGAACAGACTGGTTCCCAGATCCTTCATCAACCATAGAGACGATCGCCTCGCCGAAGAAGAATCCGGAGCTTCTTTATTCAACATCGTCGTCGCCGCCGCCGAAGCCAAGACGTCGAACGATCCAAAACCCTAAGCTTCATGGGCCCCAAAACCTAAAGCTATAAACGATCCACACGCGCGGTATCCGGCGACCCCCTCACCAACGACGACCAAAAGGTCGCCAGCGGAGGAGAGCCGCCGGAAGACGGCGCGGGAAGGAGCGGCTCTCCTGTGGCGGCGGCTAGGTTTCTCGTTACAGGAGGAAAACCCCCGTAGATGGGGAAGAACTTGAACTTGCCGAAACAGCTCCCATCACGAGAAACGTAATGAAGAAATTTAGCTGTTACAGTATTCACAAGCCAAATCCAAAGCTCATTTTAAATTAACTACTATTCATAGTATGATTTGTATTTTTGTTACTCAAGGTGTTAGTTGAATGTATAATTTAAACTTTCTTACATGGTAGATATATATTTAGTACGAGTACATGTTTTATCCAGAATTTAAAGTGCATCAAATACGTCCCGTATAGTGGTTGGTGACAAAGATAAATGGGAGAAGCGACAAGGAAAAAATGTGGCGTGCCCTTTTCTGGGTCTAGCTAGGTGGAGAAAGACACATGGAGGAGAAAATGGTACATCAAGGCTTATCACAACATGCTCGGGAAGTGTGAATTGGGCGTAACTCGGATGTTTAGGTTTCCTGTGGTCAAACCAGCCCACTAGTGGTTTTCACATTTTTTCAGCAATTATTTTAGACTTTTCGATGATGTTCGTTCAGTCAAAGGTGACGTTTTCATCGACTACAAGATATCTATTCGGTCTTTGTTAATCTCAAAATATTGTTTCAGCATTAGTAATGCATACCGAGGATGCTAATAGAAGTAGGGACGGATGGAGCCATTGGGAATTTACAGCCCAGCCAATGGACCGATGGAGCCATTGGGAATTTACAGCCCAGCCGATGATGGGCTTTTCGATATGTTTGGGTCCGATTGTGCTACTGGGCAGTAATATTGGCCCGAGACACGAAAGATGTGGTGGCACAATCGGACCGGAGACTAGACGAGACCTACCCCTCAAAAAAAAAAAAAAAAAAAACTAGACGAGACCTGCGTCGTTGGTAATTTGGTAGTACAACTGTAGTCGGATCGGGAATCCTACCATGCTATATATACGCACGTCGATCGTCGTGACTCGTGAGTTCTTTTGAGAAAGACGTTTGCTCCTGCTACTACGTACATCCTCGGAGAAGACGAAGATGTTTACTCCATCATCGGCTGGGGCGCTGGGGAAATCTCTGGTGGTGCCGGCGGACATGTCGTCGGCCATGGTGACCACCGCCGCGGCAGCGGGCAAGGCCAAGATGACGGCCATGGCGATCACGGCGGCAGAGGGCATGGCGGAGATGAAGAAGAATCTAGCAACGACCATCGACGACCAAGGCACCGGCAAGGAGATGGTTGCGGTCGTTACAACAGCACCGCCGGCACGGAGGAACATCTTCGACGTCATCACCAGGCTGGCCGGCCGCCCCTTCGTGGGCACGGTCGCATCGGATCAGCTGAGAGTACTCGGGAAGAAGCTGGCCAAGATGCTGACCATGGAGGCGGCCCGGACTTTTAGCAAGCTGAACGTGAAGCAGCTGCTGGACGGGCTCGACGCGGCGTTCCGCCAGGCCGAGGCCGCCCTGGACGACATCGAGCACCAGCACCTGTGCCTCCAGGCGCTCATCATGTCTCACCAGGACGACAAGAATAACCTGGCGAGCAAGCTGCGGTTCGGCGTCAGGCGCTCCCGCATGAAGGGCCGGATCATGAACCTCCAGGAAGAGTTCCAGACCATCGTCAACAGAGCCTACCGCCAGGTCCTTGCCTCCTCGAAGAAATCCAAGACCAAGACGGCCAAATATTAATATATTTTTCTCAGTTATTGAACCTGATGATGAACATACGTCCGTACTCTTGTGTGGCGTGCTATATATATTCGCATGTGTGGTACTATGTAGATGTCTCTCACCGTAACGAAAAATATCTTTTTTTTTTCTTTCGAAAACTTTCGATCTATTCATTGTCAATTATGATCTACATTATCTTAGCTGGACTTATTATTGCTATTATGATCTTTTGTTGAGTTTCATGTGTTCACCGTGTTATACAGAGATTGGTCATTCGCTCAATGCGGTTGTATCATCTAGATATATCGAATGAAAAATCCTTTTATCGGAACAACATGCAACTCATCTTCATACGGACTGTTGGCGGGAGGGACAGACGCGCAGATCACGCGGCCATTGGCGAGTATGGAATTTGCTAGTACAGGCCGTGGCTATTTTTCGAATCAAAGAAGCGTGTCCAACCTGGATGGACCTCCACATTAGCTATTGCAGTTGTGTTTGGCATTGCAATGGACTGTCGGTCAACCTATTTTTGTGTATACTAGATTTACTAAGCCTATGGACCCCCAATCGCCAAACAAAGTCTAATGGACCCCTGATCGATGCCCAAGCATGCAAGGTTACTGTCGACAACATTTAAGGAAAAAAAAAAGCCTCATGCATACAAGGAGCAAGGATTTAGAAAAAAAATACAATAAACAATGGTAGCAATGGTGGGAAATAATAGAGAAAGGATAAATGGTCAAAAAAATAATGCGCTAGAAGGAGGGCTTGAACCTCCGACCTTGTGGTTAACAGCCACACGCTCTAGCCATCTGAGCTATTCCAGCTTTGTTTTAAAATTTATTTATATGATTAGTAATTATTATAAATTCTTGTCTTTGGTATATTTTTTAGAAAAAAAATATATGTTCTACTCATTATCTATTATGTCATAACAGGAACATAAAAATAATATATCCTTGCACGTAGACCATCCTAGCGATGACTACAAACATTGATACAAGTCGAAGGCATGCCGCTCTAAACGCCCTCACTGGAGCAGACAAAAGTTGTTGTGATAGACAGTCAAAAAGTCGACGTGCTAAGAACCGACAGGACCAATGCACCAGAACAACAATCACTATAGATGAAAACAAACATAGATCGAAAGGATCCAACCACACGAACAAAGACTGGATCCACGATGATCCACCGAAGGCCAACATTGGCAGAACCACGTGGGTGGAAACTATTTTTTGCACGACCGAAGAGTCTAATGCAGGTACATTTGACAGTCGTTGCACTTCCTAGCTAGCTAGCATGGTGCCGTTCAATCGGACGGACGTGCACATTTGTAGAGTGGATGGAAGCGACCACCTGGCCCATCATCCCCGATGGAGGGGACGTCGCCGCCACCATGACCAGAGCAACTGCTCCAAGGTCCATGTTCTGTCGACGGGCACACCCCCTGCGGAGCCACCAACCCTACCGCAGGAGGAGGATCTCGCGCCACCTGCCCCTCCAGACTAGTATTTGCCCCCCCCCCCATTGCCCTGGAGGGGATGACTCGAGGGGATATGAGATGACCGGCCCCTATAGGGTGATGCAAGCAAGTGATGCAACTGATGCGGGTCGTGTTACAACTATTGGTGTAGAAGACAATGATCGTGTCAAATTAATCGATCAACATTGCATAAACACATATGGATATATGCTGGGATGCACATGATACAATGCTCATTTCATAATCATTCCGACAATTTAATGTTAATATCTACCAACTACAATTCTTACTAATGCAAACAGTCACGGTTGGTGTCAAGGTTGTCAGAATCGCGATCTTGAATTGGATCGGAGCGCCGATGGTAGGATCGCAAATCGTACAATCTTAACTATCAGGATCGTAAAAACGTAGATTCTATGAACTATCCTATGATCGAAGCAAATGCCATCCCAGCAAATGATTAACACATACTAGTAGGATGTACAAATAAATCCCAAATTTGGACATGCGCTAGAGAACATATATTCTGTCTTGAAAAGAATGATTCAAAAGAAGCAGTAGGGGCATTAGAACATCACACATAATAACATAAGGCAGAAGTTCACCAAAGATGCAGGCAGAAGTTCACATAATAACATAATAACATCAAGCAAATTGTGCCTGGTCGATGCTCCCATTCCTAGATAAATGGGAACCCAGAACATGATTATTACCAAAATACATAGTAGCAGCTGATAACCCTCAACCGTAAGGGATCAAGATAGTCTTCGCGGGTAAGAATAACCCAATTTATTGATTCGACACACGGGGAGCCAAAGAGTATTTATAAGCTTTAACAGTTGAGTTGTCAATTCAACCGCACCTGAAATATACTTACTTGCAACAAAAGATAAGTGGTAACAGTGATATGATAGTGATGATAGTAATAGTAAAAGTAAACAGCAAAAGTAAATAGCAGTAGTAAATGGCAAAAGTAGCAACTAGTGACAAGCAAGGTTTAAAATACTGTAGGCTAGGGAGATGGATGGTTGGGCGCTGCATGGATGAGATAGATTCTAACTTGGGGCACGGCACACGGAAAAGTAATGATCATCTAGGCAAATATCAAACATTAGGCATGTATCCCGTAGGTAGTTGTACGTGCTTGCAATAAGAACTTGCACAACATCTTTTGTCCTACCATCCCGCTATGAACGGGGCCAAAAGGAACTAATGGATATTAAGGTGCTCCTGTCAAAGAGCACCGGAACAAAGCAATGAACTCAATGGATACATGTAATCCTCAAACTACGGACCGTCCCCTTTGGTGTCCCAAGCTGTCACTTTTGGGATCGCCGGTTCCGAACCGTAACAGGTGCAAACAACTCATAGATAGGATCACGAACACAAATATATTCATACAAACACATATGGTTCAGATCTGAAATCATGGCACTCGGGCCCTAAGTGTCAAGCATTAAGAATAACAAGTTGAAGCAAAGATGATAAACACCATAGTAGATGATAGGCAACATGCCCCCAACAATCTGACAAACTATTACATGATCTAACTCATCCAATCCCTACCATCCCCTTCGCCTACAGTAGGGGAATTACTCACACATGGAGGGAGAAGTCATGGAGGGATGATGGAGTGGTGATGATGATGACGATGGCGACGATCTCCCCTCTCCGGAGGCTAAATCAGCCTCCAGATTAGCCCTCCCGAGGAAGAACAGAGGGTGGCGGCGGCTCCGCGACGGAAAACTGCGAAAGAACTTCTGATCTGGGGTTTCTGCGTCGGGAGTAAAAATACGAGGTAAAGTAGGGCACCAGGGGGTGTGGGCCCCACCCAGGCGCCCCCCCCCCCCGGCGCGGCCCAGGGGGGGCGCGCCCACAGGGCGCCTGGGCACCCCCTGGCCCCCCTCTGGCCCCACTTCTGGCATCTGGTTCCTTCGGGTGCGTGGATTTTCTGTGATTTTTCGTGGATTTTTCTGAGATACTTAAAAATCCGTTTTCCTGCACACAAATAAACCATACAGGCAGCTCTGCTGAAAACAGCGTTAGTCCGGGTTAGTTTAGTCCAAATCATGCAAGAATGAGGTCAAAACAATATCAAAAGTGTTTGGAAAAGTAGATACGCTTGAGACGTATCAACTCCCCCAAGCTTAGCATATTGCTTGTCCTCAAGCAATTCAGTTCAACGAACTGGACGCGACAAAGAAAACTTTGACAAACTCTTTTGCTTCATTAGATGTATATAAGCATGTACTACGAAAAAAGTTTAGCAAGTATTGAAACAGTACTTATGAGGACAATGCAAGGAGCAATCCTTCTTTCAAGTGACCAGTCACAAATACTTAAAAGTAAATAATATATTACTGAAAATCAAGACAAGATTACATTGCACATAGCTTGAGCATATTAGTGTGGTATCTCGCTAGCCTCCATGAGTGAAGCAAAACATAAATGCAGAGACTCCTCCAGAGTTTAAAAGGAGACTAGAACTAAGAATTTCAGAATAAATCATATCACAAGTATGCAGAAGACAATGTAATACTTTGGGACAATGCATATTACACTCAGAATGACAATTATGCTCTCCTAGTCGGTGCTTTGAAGAAAGAAGGTGAGACTCTCGAACCGTGGCTTTTGTTGGCAAAGTTGAAAACCCGTGATCGGAAACAAAAACTAAACATGTACCAGAGCTCTTGGTTTTAAAAACAGAAGTAAACATGTTTTGAGAAGTGCATATTTCGTCAACGAATGCTAGCAGATAACTCAATCACTTTTTGAGTGGACAAGTCTCGAGGAACGGCTCCCGCATGAGGACGATCACATCCTCTTAATCTCCTTTGTTTATCACTGCCAAAGTTTTCTGATTTCTCATGAACAAAGCGTGAAGGAGGGTTTGTTTGTTATATTATCTTTTTGAGCCGGGCGCACTCAATGCCAGTTCCTTTTCGTATTAGGGGTTTGCACATTAGACATGCAATCCAGGGGTGAAACTTGTCCAACTTAAAAAGATCATGAATTAACTACTACTTCCTCATGAGCTAAAACATAGGCACAAAAGAGAATTGCTTTTGAATAATTTCGAGATGGTACACGAAAGTCTTCGTTAGGAATGGCAGGTAAATACCATGTATAGGAAGGTATAGTGGACTCATATGGCATAACATGTTTAAAGGGTTTGGATGCACAAGCAGTCAGTCCGCTTAGTACAGGTGGAGGTTTAGCAAAAGACTGGGAAGCGACCAATTAGAGAGCAATAACGGTCATAATCATGCAGAGCGACAAAGCAACATTGAATCGGGCATGAAAGTGATATAACTATTCTAAAACTCAAAGATCATCAAGGCAAAGTAGACTTTTTAGTCTTAAACATGTGTAAGCATGTGCCAAGTCAATCCAAAAATTCTCTAAAGGGAAATACCACCTTAGTATACCAGACTATGAACAGTGCAATGCATGTGGATCATTTCAATAACACATTATGTACTCTAGTTATTCGGGACTAGCCACAAGGAAAGCATGAACCACTGGAAGAGCATTGTAAACATAGCACTATGTCGCTACAAGCTGGTCTCTAGATCATAAGTACAGGCATATGTACAAAAGTAGAAACAAAAAGAGTTCATACCGGTCTTCCTTGTTGCTCCCCTTCAGTCGATCTTCGTCATTACTGCTTGTCACTTGCACGATCGAACGTAGGAAATGTAATTAAATGCCATTACGGACTCGAGCTGATCTCTGAAAACAAAGCAAACTAAAGAGAGAAAGGAAATCATTTTGGATTTTTCAAAAGTTGAATAAAAGCAAAAGAAAGAGGAAATCTTTTTGTTGTTTTTGCAAAGTGAGAAACAAAGAAGAACGGGCAAAAACTTCGAAAAGATCAAAGCAAATAAAACGGATAATACAATGGAAAAGTGAGAAGGGAACGTACTCCCCCAAGCTTAGGCTTTTGGCCTAAGTTGGTAGCAGCTACTGCCCCCAAGAGCCTCCTGCTCCAGGGGTATGGTGGTGAGTCCAAGGGTCATAGAAGGATGCTGGCGCGTACACCGAACTCCTCGGAGTCTCCCACGAGGAAGGTTCCGAACGCCAAACAGAGGAAGACCCTTCACCAAACTCGGTGGCGGTCTCTTCCTGAAAATGTGGTATCTCACCGTGCCTCTCCTCGTCGGGCACAACCCCCTCCATGGGGTTATGAAACTGATGCTGGACCATGAACTCATCGAACTGGACAACATCAAAGGACCATCCGTTCCCGCGAGAAAAATCAAACAAAAGAGGTGCAGGTAGACGGATCTCGCGTTCCGCGGTAGTTCCGAAACGCAAGATATAAACAAGGTTATCAAGCTCAGAACCCATGGTAACAAACTTATGCCTTTTCATAGCAGCAAGATCAAAGCTTAAATAAGTAAAAGGAGTATCATCAGGGTGTGGGGTGCCTCCAAGATGCTCTAAGATAAGTGTGGCATAAACGCCACCATATAAGTCCCCCTTGTTACCGTTCATAGCAAGGCGTCGAGCAATTAAGGTACCCAGATTATAATCAGACCTCCCTGAGAGGGCTGCTGCCAGGATAGCAATATCCGGAGCAGAAATGTTGCTCGTGTTGTCACGAGCTAACACCCCTCTAGCAATATAATATGCAAAATACCTGAGGTGAGGAAATAAGATGCTGGAGATCTTCGACCGATGAATATCCCTCGTACCCATGCTGCAGAGAGAGTTGATGACGGTTTTCAGCTCAGAGGGCTGAGTGGCCATCCTTGCCGTCCTCCCAACATTCGGCACACCTATTATTTCACAAAAATTCTCCAAAGTCATGGTGATAAGATCATTATAAATTTTAAACTCAATAGCACCTGAATCAGGATTATATCTAAAACTGTTAATGAAACTGGAGGTGAGTTTTTGATACTGAGTAACACGGCTTGTGACGAGCCGTGTCAAACCTGCATTAGCACAAGGATTATAAAACTCATCCTTGATTCCCGCAGCTTCCATGAATTCATCACATGGAAATGTCATCGCACGTGCTGGACTTGTATCTTCCAACAACTCCAGGGGCACATGATCTTCATTATAGCTCACCCTAGCAGTCGATGGTGAAGCTGCGGCTCTAGTGACTCGATCGGAGTGTGCGGGCCTCCTCTTTTCAAGCCATCCTTTTGCCCTTCCTAACAAACTCATTTCTGAATTTTTTTACAATTTACAAAAATGAGGATTAAAACAAAGTGAGCTAAGGCAAACTACTCAACTCACTTGCCCAAGGCATAAACTTGCATCAAAACTTGAAAAATAACTTTCTACACATGCGTGCAAGCTCATCTCTACAGCACCAAGAACTACTAAATACTCACAAATGAGGCCACCAATCAAAAATCTAATTGGAGGGGTGGAGGAGTCACATACCAGGGAGTATTTGCTCAAAATTGCAGCTCAAATGATGGGCTGTAGAGAGAGATCGAAGAATCGCCTCCAAGAACAACAAGAACACAAAAACAAGACCAGAACTCGGGTTTCTGGAGAAAAAGAGAGAGGGAGGAAGAAGACATACCTGGAGGGGGGTCCCGTGGGCCCCAGGCGCCCTATGGGCGCGGCCAGGGGCTGGGCCGCGCCAGCTGGCCGCTTGGGCCACTGGTGGCCCCTCCTGGCTGGCCCCAGGACTTTCTGGGTCTCTCCCGTTGTGGAAATTTTTATTATAATTTTTCTGGAATTTTTCTGAAAACTTCACTGTTGAAATTTTTTCGAAGTTCAAAAAGCTGTGAAACTCTCTGAAAACTTGAAGCAGTTAGTAGTATTGTGAAGCTTCAAAAACATAATTACTTGGTACAACAAGTAGGACAAAACTAAAAACAAATGAAAACATAATAAGCTCAACTTTTTATCCATATAAAACATGTTCACTAGTAAGGTTGATCAAGTCTTACCAACAAACAAGCGATATATAGAGCAAAAAGTCTCACCTCTTACGAAGTAATCACTGAACTTTTACTTTGATGGACATTGTCCCCACCATGATAGTTTTGTATTTGTGAGGCACATGTAGTGGACAGTCCCATTCTCCAATTTTCACGGTCTCGATATTCTCTATAGAGTTGAGGGCATGCCTCCTGTCGATCTTCTTCGGAAAATATACCGTGTGTTCTTTATCATTCACATGGAAGGTAACCTTCCCTTTATTGCAATCAATAATAGCACCTGCGGTGTTAAGAAAAGGTCTACCAAGAATAATGGACATGCTCCCATCCTCGGGCATGTCAAGCACAACAAAATCAGTAAGAATTAAACAATTAGCAACTTCTACGGGAACATCCTCACAAATACCTATCGGAACAGCGGTTGACTTGTCAGCCATCTGAAGGGAGATATCTGTAGGAATTAGTTTCTCTAAACAAAGCCTCTCGTAAAGAGAGAGAGAGGCATAACACTCACTCCTGCTCCAAGATCACATAAAGCAGTTTTGACATAATTATTCTTTATGGAGCAAGGAATGGTGGGTATACCTGGATCACCGAGCTTCTCAGGAATCTTTCCACTGAAAGAATAGTTAGCAAGCATAGTAGATATTGCATCATTAGGAACTTTTCTTTTGTTAGTGACAATATCTTTCATATATTTTGAATAAGGAAGTAACTTAATAGCATCAGTCAAAGGGATTTGAAGAAAAAGAGGTTTAATCCACTCACAAAACTTATTATAATGCTCTTCTTCTTTGGATTTGATTGACTTACTTGGAAAGGGCATGGGTTTCTGTACCCATGGTTCTCTCTCCTTCCCATGTTTTCTTGCGATGAAGTCTTCTTTAGTGTACCTCTTACGTTTGTCAGGTGCTTCTTCTTCTCGAACTTCAGGCGGATCATTCTTCTCATTATCATTACCTTCAGGTTCAGCACCGTCTTCAGTCTCAGCATCGGAGATAGATACACTGTTGGGATCAATAGCTGGTTTTTCATCTGCAATAGGATCATTAGAATTGTCAGTCTCTTTATGTTTCTTCTTCTTCTTTGGAGAGACAACAATTTCCTCTTCCTGCATTTGAGAATCCTGCTCGATTCTCTTCGGATGTCCCTCTGGATAAAGAGGATCTTGAGTGCTAGTCCCTCCTCGGGTTTTAATCCCAAAAGCCTGCAAATTATCTTGTTTGGCATTGTTAGCAAGCAAATCTCTTTGCACATTAGAAATTTGATCAAGCTGAGTTTGAACCATTTGAAAATGCTTCACAAGACATTGAACATCATTAACTGTTCTATCTAAAACATCAAGCAGTCTTTTGATAGCAAGGGAATTATCATGCAACTGACTTTCTATCCTCTCATTAAAATGATTTTGTTTCATAATAAAATTATCAAACTCATCTAAACATTGATCAGGAGGCTTACCATGAGGGATGTCACTTGCGTTGAAATCTAAAAGAGAGTGTACCTCTACCATAGGAGGGTGAGTGGTAGGCTCACACAGCTTCTCAATAGGGGGTAGATTCTTCACGTCTTCAGCTTTAATACCTTTCTCTTTAATAGACTTCTTTGCTTCTCGCAGATCCTCGGGGCTTAGAACAAACATGCCCCTCTTCTTTGTTGGTGGAGGTGGTTCAGGGACGGACCAATCTTCATGGTTTTTGGCAATCCTGCCCATTAAATCTTCCGCATCGTCCGGTGTTCTTTTCCTGAAAACACAACCAGTACAACTGTCCAAATAGGACCTGGATTCATTAGTTAGCCCAGCATAGAATATACCGATTAATTCATTCTTAGGGATTTCATGTCCTGGTCTAGCCCGAATCAGACCGCAGTACCTCCCCCAAGCTTTAGGGAGGGACTCATCCTGCAACTGTTTAAAGTTATAAATTCTTTGTAAAGCAAAGTGCTGCATGTGAGCAGGAAAGTACTTATCAACAAAAGAGTGAGCTAAGTCCTGAGGACTCTTAATGGAACCGCATGGGAGTGAATCATACCATGCTTTAGCACCCTCCTTCAAGGAGAAAGGAAGAAGCTTGGTCACACAAAAGTATCGTATCTTCTCATCTGTGGTAAACAGGCTACCCAACTCACCGAGTTTAGTTAGGTGTGCAATAGCATCATCATTTTCTCTGCCATAAAAGGGGTCAGCTTCAACCATAGGTATAAGTGAAAGATCAACAGAGAAATCATAATCAGGATCATCAATGCATATAGGAGATGTAGCAAATTCAGGATTAGGAACGGTTTTGTTCTTCAGAGAGTGTTTTTCAAACAGTTTCTTAATAGCTTCAGGGTCAGAGCCGGAAAGCTCTGTCAGTTCCCTGCATAAATCTTCATCTAGTATATAGTAATCATCATCAAGGAGACTTTCCTTGAGTTTACTCAAATCAGGATAATCATAAGTTTCACCAATAGGATAGCGAGTAACAGGAAGTTCAATTCCAGACTTTTTAGCAGCAGCAGCAATTTGTTTCTCAAGAGCATGACCAAGCGAACTAATATCATCAAAAGTAGTAGAAGCATCATCAAGAGTATCAGACATAGTAACAGATTCAGTAGGAGCATCATGTGGTGGTGGTGAGGCAAACTTACTCATAACGGAAGGTGAATCAAGTGTAGCACTAGTGCTCAGAGCAGTACCTCTTCTTGTAGTGGATGGTAAGATCGGAACCTTGGGGTCTCCTTTCTTACCCATAATGGATGAAGTGCAGCAGGTAGGATACCTCAATTAGACTTGTAAATATTGCTATGCTCCCCGGCAACGGCGCCAGAAAACGGTACTTGATAACCCTCAACCGTAAGGGATCGAGATAGTCTTCGCGGGTAAGAATAACCCAATTTATTGATTCGACACACGGGGGGCCAAAGAGTATTTATAAGCTTTAACAGTTGAGTTGTCAATTCAACCGCACCTGAAATATACTTACTTGCAACAAAAGATAAGTGGTAACAGTGATATGATAGTGATGATAGTAATAGTAAAAGTAAACAGCAAAAGTAAATAGCAGTAGTAAATGGCAAAAGTAGCAACTAGTGACAAGCAAGGTTTAAAATACTGTAGGCTAGGGAGATGGATGGTTGGGTGCTGCATGGATGAGATAGATTCTAACTTGGGGCACGGCACACGGAAAAGTAATGATCATCTAGGCAAATATCAAACATTAGGCATGTATCCCATAGGTAGTTGTACGTGCTTGCAATAAGAACTTGCACAACATCTTTTGTCCTACCATCCCGCTACGAACGGGGCCAAAAGGAACTAATGGATATTAAGGTGCTCCTATCAAAGAGCACCGGAACAAAGCAATGAACTCAAGGGATACATGTAATCCTCAAACTACGGACCGTCCCCTTTGGTGTCCCAAGCTGTCACTTTTGGGATCGCCGGTTCCGAACCATAACAGGTGCAAACATCTCATAGATAGGATCACGAACACAAATATATTCATACAAACACATATGGTTCAGATCTGAAATCATGGCACTCGGGCCCTAAGTGTCAAGCATTAAGAATAACAAGTTGAAGCAAAGATGATAAACACCATAGTAGATGATAGGCAACATGCCCCCAACAATCTGACAAACTATTACATGATCTAACTCATCCAATCCCTACCATCCCCTTCGCCTACAGCAGGGGAATTACTCACACATGGAGGGAGAAGTCATGGAGGGATGATGGAGTGGTGACGATGATGACGATGGCGACGATCTCCCCTCTCCGGAGGCCAAATCAGCCTCCAGATTAGCCCTCCCGAGGAAGAACAGAGGGTGGCGGCGGCTCCGCGACGGAAAACTGCGAAAGAACTTCTGATCTGGGGTTTCTGCGTCGGGAGTAAAAATACGAGGTAAAGTAGGGCACCAGGGGGTGAGGGCCCCACCTAGGTGCCCCCCCCCCGGCGCGGCCCAGGGGGGGGGGGGGCGCCCACAGGGCGCCTGGGCACCCCCTGGCCCCCCTCTGGCCCCACTTCTGGCATCTGGTTCCTTCGGGTGCGTGGATTTTCTGTGATTTTTCGTGGATTTTTCTGAGATACTTAAAAATCCGTTTTCCTGCACACAAATAAACCATACAAGCAGCTCTGCTGAAAACAGCGTTAGTCCGGGTTAGTTTAGTCCAAATCATGCAAGAATGAGGTCAAAACAATATCAAAAGTGTTTGGAAAAGTAGATACGTTTGAGACGTATCAGCAGCTACGACATTGAACTGGTACGCTAGATGTAGTAGACCTTGAAGAGATCCATGGCGAGCACCCCAAACTAGCTCTAACATATGCATCCAAACAGGGCCAAAAAACAGCTCGGGGTTACCTCCTCGTCGTCGTCAGAATCAGACGGGTCGTTGAACCCAGCGATGTCCAGCTTCCTCTTGTTGCCAGCAGCTTCCTCATTCTGCAATATAAGTAATTAATTCAATTATACTACTAACTACATATAACACAGCACATAACAGAATCTAACAATTAATTGAGGGAATATGCACAACAAATCTAACAACATATAGAGCACATAACTAAATCTGAGCACATGCGGCAATCCAGATTCTAATATAAATAACCTAACTAAACATGTAATTAGAAAACCCTAACCACTACATCCACTGGAGATTCAACCATAGATTCTACATATAACTGCATATAAATTAATCCAATACAAAAAACCCTAACCACACTACATCCATTGGATGATTAATTCAATCATAGATTCCACATATCAGTGGCTATAATTGAATCCAATACCAAAAACCCCCAACTAAACATCTAACTCAAAAACCCTAACTAGTAGATCTACTGGATGATGCAATCACACCAAACTTAACCTTTCACTATAAATCAATCAATCAAACATCTAAATCTACTGCTTAATGGGGGTAACTAGAAATGGAGGTGGCTGCTGGCAAGGATTACCTACAGGTCCACGTGCTCGTCGCCGACCTCTGTAGGTCCATGAGATGGGCCGCTCGACGCCGTCACGCCAAGCTCCGGCACGGCGGAGGCCGCCACGGCCACCTTCTTCTCCTCCACACCCGCCGCTGCAGCGACCGATCCAGCGCGTGGGGATGCAGCACCTCCTTCTGTCATGGTAGCTTCGCCACAGCCTTGCTCCATCCGAGCCAGAAGCAAGCAGGAGGAGAGAGGGAGGCGGTGGTGGTGAGCGAGCAGGTGGGGTGGCCGGTGAGGGAGACGACGAGGCAGAGGAGAGAGGAGGGAGAGGGAGGCGATTTGGGGGAAATGGGGTGAGCGATGCGGCCGGTGCCCGTTCCCCTCCTTTTATACTAGGGGCCTTTTTTGGAAAATATCCACACACACGTGCACGCGCACGACCAAGGGGAAACGAAACCGCCAGCAATGGTTGTGGTTAGCGCGCGATGGTCATAAGTGTCCTGCAATAGACATATGCTTGTGGTTAGAGCAGTGAAGCATATAGTTGTGTACATTGAAGCCTGAGCCGGACGTGTTGGTAGCATGTGAAAATGAGAAGTTTTTTATGTGAGTTGTATGTAGGATGAAGCACAAACATGCTTGTTTATGGGGCAACTGTGATGGTAATTTTCGTTCTCGGAAGCATGGAAAACAAATGGTAGATGCCTGTAATTGACCCCTTAGGTGTAGGCAGGATAATACTCTCGGTAATGGCCACCTTTTCCGAGAGGAGCTCTCAGTGAAGCATCTAACCTAGATCTCTTTCCTTCTTGTGCATTCTCGATAATATGTGTTATACTTTTGTTGTTGTTTTCTTCCATGCTTGGCAAACAACCTTAGCACATCATAATTACCCTCTTGTGTTTTCTTCTTTGGATGGGCCTCATCCAGTTCTAGAGACCGACACCCCTCCGGTGGCCCCGGCGGTCTAGGGCGTTGTTCGGCACCTAGAGGGGGTAGGCCACGGAGAATAACTGCTTCTTCGTGTTAGTGCATGTCATTGCGAGATGACAGACCAAGTCTAGGCCCGTTCTGTCACGGGATCACCCACCGAAGACTCTGTCTCGGGGACGAACGCAGCCGCTAGCTCCTTGACTTCCCGCCCGTGTGTGTGGTTTGTGAGGCGCGTGCCACGTCAAGGACATGCGTTGCTTATTCATTGCTTATGTAATGTTACAAAGGGAGGAACCGGAATCTAGATACACAACTAGGGTATCTAGCGGTTACAGTTACAAAGGGTACACCACTAGGGCGGAGGCGGAATCTAGATACGCGCGCTATCTAGCGGGAGAGAGGAGGGAGCGTTGGAGGAACCGGATGAAGACGAGTTTCATCGCGATGATGCTCATCGTGATGACCGCAGCTCTCTTCTATGTGATGGTAGTTTAGATGATCGATATCGACTTGTAATGTGAAGACAAACTCGCTACTCGCGGTCCCGAGACTTGTAATATAATGTTCTATCTTTGTTCGATCTTTTGAATTCGGAGACTAATATAATGAATTGTATTCGGAGACTAACCTTCTATTGTATTCGATGAATCTGGTGTTGTCTAAATTCTGTCCAATAATATATTTTGTATCCTGCGAAAATATCAGAAAAGAAAAAAATCCCTAATAGTCATACTAGTGGCGCACCACTCAAGATACTAATGGCGCACTATCCAAATGATACTAATGGCGCATCACCCATCAGTTAGCCATTAGTATGCCAAAGCACATGGGTACATATGGTACCCTTGGGAGGCATACTAATGGCGCACAGATGGACATACTAATGGCGCACTGCCTAGTGCGCCATTAGTGCACCAGATACTAATGGCGCACCAGTGTTGCGCCATTAGTAAAAAATCTAATGGCGTGGTGCTAGTGGCGCACCGCAAGTGCGCCATTAGTAGGCGAAAGTGATGCGCCACTAGCATGCCTTTTCCAAGTAGTGCGCGGCAGCCCCTCCAACAGCAGCTGGGCGTTTTCCGGCCGCCGTTTCCGGCCGCGGAGGCGCGGTTTAGCGGCGGGTACACGCCCACCGAGCGCAAGGTGTTCGGCGATTTGCCTGCCTCGGCGATGTACTCGGATGACGAGGAATCGCTCGCCACGCTGCTGGAGGAGGAAGCCGAGGCCGACGTCCAGGAAGAAGAGCATCTCATGGTGCTCGCCGCCCTCGCCCAGCTGCTGGTGAGCAATGAAAAGCCGCGGCGAGGTGGCTCGGCGCCTGGGCGGCTGAAAGCAAAGAACCGGCATCGTCTCGAAGGCTACTGCATGCTCTACTCCGACTACTTCGCCGATGCTCCACTTCACAGCGAGAAAACATTTCGGCGCCGTTATCGGATGAGCCGAAAGCTCTTCCTCAGGATTGTGAATTCCATCCGGGAGTTTGACAACTACTTCAAGTGCAAGATGGATTGCACCGGCGCTCTTGGATTCACCTCCATCCAAAAGTGCACGACAACGATGAGGATGCTTGCATATGGAGCTCCCGGTGATTCACTCGACGACTATGGGCGCATGGCCAAGTTCACCAGCATAGAGTGTTTCTACAAGTTCTGTCAGGCAGTGGTGGCAGTGTTTGGACCACATTTTACTTTTCGCTGCTACACTCTTAGAATTGCATGTGTAGGTTGGTTGCTTGACTTGTTCTAGTTGCTAAAATCCGCCAACACTTAAAATTGGGAAAAGACTAGATTTTTATTTGGTCAAGTAGTCCAATCACCCCCCTCTAGAACTACTTTCGATCCTACAGGCACGCCCAGGGGGGTAGGCGTGCCTTGATACCTTGTGGGCCCCTCGTGGCTCCGTCTGACCTAATTCTGACTCTATAAATTCTCAAAACTCTCAAAACCCACAAAGCATGCACTGAAACTTTTATTCTGCCGCCGCAAGCCTCTATTCTTTCGTGATCCCATCTAGAGGCCTTTTTCGGTACTTTGCTGGAGGGGAGATGGATCACGAAGGGCTTCTTCATCAACCTTGTTGCACCTCCGATCATGTGTGAGTAGTTTACCACAGACCTACGGGTCCATACTTATTAGATCTCTCTCTCTCTCTCTCTCTCTCTCTCTCTCTCTCTCTCTCTCTCTCTCTCTCTCTCTCTCTCTCTCCCCAGGCATCAATAGAATGTTCACTTCGGAGATCGATATGATGTATTCTTCTTTTTGCGGTGTGTCTGTTGGGATCAGATAAATTGTGGGTTTATGATCAGATTATTCATTGAAAGTAATTGAATCTTCACTGAACTTTATTATGAATGATTGTTATAACTTTGTATTTCTCTCTTATCTATCTGATTTCTTTGGCCAACTAGATTGATTTATTTTCAATGGGAGAAGTGCTTTGTAGTGGGTTCAATCTTGTGGTGTCCTTGCCTCATGACAAAAGGGGTAGCGAGGAATGTATATGTATTGTTTTCACTAAGGGTAAGACAACGGGGTTTAATCTTATTGCTTGTTTATTATGTCTACATTATGTCATCATACTTCACACACTACTCTGTTTATGAACTTAGTACCTAGAGAGGCAAGCATAGAAGTGCTCTCGAAGTGGAGTAGTAGTACTAGATGCAGGCATCAGTCGATCTACTTGTCACTAAGGTAATACCTATATACATGATCGTTGTCATAAATAACGTCATAACTATGCGTTTTTTTATCAATTGCCCAACAGTAATTTGTTTACCCACCGTATGTTATGCTTATGAGAGAGATACCTCTAGTGAAAACGGTGCCCCGGGTCTACTTTTACCATATTACAAAGACCAAGTTACCTTGCAGCAATTTCTCTTCTTTTATTTACTTTCACTAGTAGAAAATGGGCCATTTGCCCCAGTTCATAAGGGCCTTCAGTCCCGGTTTTGGATCCGGGTCTAAAGGGTCAATACAAGTGCTCCCCCCTTTTGTCCCGGTTCTTATACGAACCGGGACTAAAGGCCCTCCACGTGGCTGCTGGCTAGAGCTCCACCTTTAGTCCCGGTTGATAACACTAACATCAACCGGGACTAAAGGTAATTTTACGATTTTTTTTGAAAATTTTATTTTGATTTTTTTTCTGATTTTCAAATTTCAGAATTATTTTACAATTTATTCTCTAATCACCCACCCCTCATCACTACTCAATTTAACCTCTAATCTCTATTCACCCATCATCATTCCAAATCATCTAACTTCCCGGTCGATCACCCATCCTCTCACTACTCCAGCTTGAGCACGCTTAACTTTCGGGTTCTATTCCCCTCGTTTTCAAGTCTGCACTTGTTGTTTCCTGACAATAGTAAGATGTCAATCCTATTAACCTTCGGGAGTTTAGCTTGAACATGAAGTCACACATTTGACTGTTTGAGTTTGAAACTATTATTCTAAAAAACAATAATTATTTAGTAACACTAATATTTCTCGAATAAGTAGTTTGACCATAGTTCGACCAGATTTGACCAAACTACAAAAAAACAGAAATAATTATTTAGTAACACTGATATTCTTGAATAATTATTTAGTAACACTAATACTTCTTGAATAAGTAGTTTGACTAGATTTAACTAAAATTCAAAAAAAAAAATTTGAGCATATCTTTTTTTCCTTTTAGAATTTGAGGATTCTAAAAAATTGCAAACAGGCCGTAGGCCGTCAAAATCGGTTGCAAATTTTTGTGCTGAACATTTTGATATATTATACGTTTTTTCGACAATGTATGCAAAAGTTATAGCCGTTTTACTTTTTCATAACACTTTTTTGCAAAACATGTCCAAATTTAAGTTTTTAATTTTTCCTAACTAGTAGACGTGGTAATATAACATCTCGAAGGATTTTATTTTTTGAAGTTTTTATTATTTTCTTTTGTTTTTTTCAAAACTGAAATGGTGATCCACCGGGGGTGGAGGTAGAGTTTGAGAAATGAGCCACTTAGTCCAGGTTTGAGACACGAACCGGGATTAAAGGGCATCGCACCATTTAGTCCCGGTTCGTACCTCAAACCGGGACTAAAGGATATATTTGAATTGTTGGAAATATGTACTATAGACAATAATATTTGAATTCTTATATTTTTGTATTCATAATTAGAGAGTTTATATTTCAAACTATAACTGTTATGATCCTGGAATATGTGATTCAGTGGAAAACTCATATGCATGTGTGGAATGATAAATGGTTAAATAAAAAGTACCTAGTCTTACGTCTAGGACTATCTCAAGCGTTGATGATGATCACATTTTCCAGATCTTAGAATATCGTTAAATGTAACGATGATCCTAAAACAACATTGAAATTATGACATTGGAAGAACGATCATATTGAATCGACCCAAACTTGTTTATTATGAATTGAGTTAATATCGTCCTTAATCAATTGTAATAACACGGAATGTTAATGTGTGATTTTTCTCCTTAGACCATGAGAGCTTCATAGTCACTTCTTACCGTACGGAGGGCTTTGGGGTTGCTCAAACGTCACCTATAACACGGTGATAATAACGACGACTTACAGGTTCTTTGGAAAGTTTGACAAGTGACTAGATGACTCGAGAGTGGAATTTGCTCCTTCGATGATGGAGAGATACTATTAGGTCCTTCTCAGTGTGACGGCATCAATCATCGTCTGGTCAAACATATGACTTCATCACGAGGATGCAGGAACACAATAGCGAGAAAGAAGAACAAAATCGATAATAAGGATATCGATATAATGAGCATGTAATGACTCAGGAGGATACCGCCACATCCCGGGTTTTGTGAAGTATCGTGAATCAAAGGTAACATCACATGATAACCAAAGATTCACTCGAATATCATTCTTGTGCTCATAGGGATCGATATTGATGTCCATGGTTCCGCTCTCGGTTATTGAACGAAGGGGTCTCGTTCATGTCTATGAGTTGCCGAACCTACGAGGCCACAAGCGTAAGGCAATCACAATTTGCCGAGTGTTATTAGGACGGAAATCATGAGAATATATTTATGGAATTATTTCATGAATATTCGAAATAGTTCCGAGAGGTTCCGGGAGCATTTCGGGCTCACCAGAAGGGTTTCGAAGAGTATCGGGTAATACCGGATATTACCGATATATGTGTGTGTGTGCGCGCACGCGCGTGTGTGTGTGAGAAATATGATTCCGGAGATGTTCAATTATATATAAAATGGTCTGAAAATATTTAGGACACTTTTATATTTAATTTAATAGAAACGGACCTTAAAACAAATGTTAATCATGTATTTGAAAAATGTTGAACATGTATAAAAAGCATAAAAATGTAGACATCAAAATATTTATTTGAAAACAAATGTTAATCATGTAAAAGAAAAATACTCAACATTAAAAAAATACTTCCTCCGGCTGGAATTACCTGTACATCCATTTCTGCTGCAAGTAATACCCGACAAAGGGAGTAAGAAGAAATACATGTCGGAAAAATGGATAAAGCACGATGTATTTAGAACTACAATACATACTTCCATTTATTTTTGAATGGAGGGAGTATAATGTGTATGAAACCAGTATACATCAAAGACGTATTTAAAAAAGATATTAATCATATGTTTGTAAACATGAAAAACATGCATAAAATATATAACTAACTTATATTGAAAAATTAAATATATGTAGAAAACTGTAAATTAAATCAAACTGACTAAAATGAAAGAAGGAAAGAAAACGGAATAAAAAATAGAAAAATATAAAAACCAAAGAAACAGATGTGAAATAGTGAAATATAGAGAAACCATAGAAAAGCAAAGAAAACATGAAAGAAACAAAAAAAAGGAAAAGAAAACAAAATAAAAGAAAATTATGCAAAACATTGAAAATGAGTGAAAACAAAAGAAACACGATTTAAACCTAAATGCAAAAAACAGGCAAAAAAAGAAGAAAACAACTAAAAGCCTGACAACTCAAAAGAAAAAAGAAAAGAAAAATCCATCCAAACAGGACCTGCTGCGACGGAACTCAGTAACCGGAGTGAACAAGTGAAAGCCAGCGAGGATGCACGTTAATGGGCCGGCCTGTAAACGTGGGCACTGCACGCGCGATGGGAGCTACCATCTCATTGAGGGCAAATCCTATTTGACGCCCGCAGACGTCAAAATGACGTGGCTTTTCTGAAGCCTGCACACCCGACGCCCCATTTGGGCCGGCCCACGGTGGCGATGCTGTTTCTTCTTTTTCCTGTTCCTTTCATTTGTTTTTTTTTCTATTACTTTTCTTTTATTTTTCGTCTTTTTTCTTTTTGATTCGTTTTCGTGTATTATACACAGTTCATTGCATGTTTATATACAAAAATGTTCATCGTGTATTTATGAAAATGTTCAACATACTTAAGAAAACGTCCATTGTGTATTTTAGAATTGTTCAACATATATTCACAAGAATGTTCAACGCATATTTAAACATTGTTCAGCATATATCACAAAACTGTCCAGTGTGTATTTAAATATTTGTTCAGCATATATCAAAAAATCTTCAGTGTGTATTTAAAAACTGTTCAGTGTATATCACAAAATGTGCAATGTATATTTAAAAATTGTTCATCATTCGAAATTTCAAAATATTTATTCATGTTTCCAATAAATGTTGATATTTTTAAAAGTTTGATCAAATCTCTAAATGTGTTAATTATTTTCAAACATTATTAACTTTTTTAAGGTAAAATTGTTCGTTTTTTCCCAAAAAATGTTGAAAAGTTTGAGAATAGTCTGGTTTTATTGATCAGGCGATGCAAATTGGTTCTTAAAGTCGGGCGCCCCAAATCTAACACTAGAACATGTTAGGTCATTTGGTTTGGAAGACCTTTCCACTAGCAACAAATTGTGTGTTTGAACCTCACTGGTGCTACAATTTTTTGGCAAGTTTTTTTTTCACGTGCCTGGATTTTGCTAGCTCCAACTGGGCCGGCCCGTTAGCGGCTCTCTTCTGCGAAGGCTCAACAGCCTCACGCTCGCGAGCCTCATACAGGAGGTCTCCTCATTGAGCTATCATCTTGTCATAATCACTAATTTAGGAGTTCTTTCTTGTAAAGGCCACTTTCATCTTCTCAGGTTGCGACAAGTGGCGCAATGCATGTGCTCCACTTGTCGTGACCCACATGTTTTCACTTTTTTCGTAAATTTGTTTATTCAAAACATTTTATCTCCGTGCACCTAAATCTCAAACCCGTTTTCATTGTAGGATTCCTCGCGTTGAGATCTTCGAAACTAAATCTCATGTAGATAGGCTCCGACGAAAAAAAAATTCACGAAAAAAGCTCGAACCAGATGCATTTTTTCACTATAGCGAAAACAAATTCGCGCTTCCATGAGAAGCAAATTTGTGCCTCTCACGAAAAAATAATGTGTTTTTCCTCTTGCCTCATGCGAGAACAATTTGTACCTCCACGAGAAGTAAATCTATGCTTCTCGTCGAATAAGAAAACAAAATTTAAATTCTTTCCTTTTTTCCGTGGGGTATAGTTGTGCCTCTCGCGAAAGCAAATATGTACCTGCACGTGAATGAAATATGTGCCTCTCTCTCGAAAAAAAAAACATGTCTTTTTTCATTTCTGACAGGCATACCCGTGCCTCTCATGGAAGCAAATCCGTGCTTCTTGCGGTAGTAAAAAAAAAGAAATGTGTTTTTTTCTTTTACCAATAGGCACAGCTGTGCCTCTCGTGAGAGCAAATCTGTGCCATCACGAGAAATACTTTTTTTCAACTTATTTTGTGTCCAAAGCTAGGGAGAGCCAGGGGAAAACCGAAAATCCAAAAAAACCAAAAAATTATAATCTAAAACCCAATAACGTCTATAGAAAAACAAACATAAAATAAAATTGAGATGAAGCGTCTAGCAAGCGACATGGCGACGGCTGAGAGCGTGTCAAGTGGTATGTTCTCAGCCAGAGTAAATGACCCTTGGAGGGGCTCCCCAAGGAGTACTCACCGACTAGTTAGAGCAACTCTAGCAGACCCCGCATCCTCTCGGCCTGCAAAACGTGTTTGTAGTTCACGGAAAAACGCCTTTGCGGACCGGCGCGGACGGCCGCAGTTGCAGACCGCGCATAATGGGCCCGTAAAAAAGGATATTCCTAGAATATGCTTTTTAACGGGTCTGCTTTGCGGCGTCTGATCTGGCGCAGCTCCTCCCGGCCCGCAAAACTTAAATTTGCACCTTAATTTGATCTAGCATATTGTATTTCTTTACTTTTTCAACAACATTGGATACAAAAGACATCACCAAATCTTTGCTAGAATAGCAAGACCAAAGAAAACAAGAACCACAAGTATGCATTTTAGAAGATTTCCAACTTTCATAACTGCTCACACTAGTTGAACTAATATCTTCTCCATGCATTCGTTGTTGATCTGTGGATTCTTGAGTTTGCATTCTTCTTTCTTCATCTTTGGTTCGAAAGAAGTAGAAGTTGCTTCCCCTTTAGTTGGACATGCAGCCGCATCATTGCCTTCAATTCCACTAAGGAGTGCACCAACATCTATTAAGTTTCTTTCTATTAATAAATCAATGTATTGGCCTTCCCAAAACCAAAATGAGCATCCATCGTCCTACACAAAAGAATGACCATGTTTGAAATGAGGATCCGTAATTGAACTAAAGAATGAGCTATCAAATGAGCTACCACAAGTGCACGTACTCCGTCGTTTTCGCAGTTGATGAACACTCATCCGGGGTGCTTAGGCATGCCCGAAGTTAGCCGCAGCACTGTCTGCGTGCAGTCGTCGCACCGTATGAGCGGCATCGGCAAGCCACGGAGACGTCGCGCGAGCGCCGAGCCCGGTGGACGGTCGGACGAATCCATGCCCTCAAACCGTCGTCGACGGCGGGCGGACAAACCCGAACCTGCATGCGGCGATGCGCCCTTGCCGGGTCCGCGGGAGAGGCTCCCCGACCATTCCATCGCTTGGCGCAGCAACAGGCGGCCGGAAAAGTCAAATCCAGCGGTCTGCGATGAAGTGCCGCTGATCCGCAAATCCGGCGGCCCGCCGACGCAGGGGGGGGGAGGGGAAGTCTCGTGCGCGTGGCGGCCTTTCGGCGTGCTCCTGCCGGCAGCTTTGGCCGGAATCTTGGGAGGCGGCCCGACGGCGATGCGAGGGGGAGAGGAGAGGTGGTTGATGGGGAAAGCGCGGGCTGAAATGTCCCCCCGACCAACCGCTTCCGCTTATATGTAGGGCACCACAGCCGCGAGGGGGAAACCCGCGTATTCCCGAGTTGGGGGGTCAGGATTTTGCCGCGCCCCCCAAATTTTTTTGCGGGCAGGGGCGGGATGCGGGTTCTGATCCGACAGGTTTTTTCGCCCTAACCCGCATTTTCACGGTTATTTTGCGGGTCAGGGCGGGATGCGGGATCTGCTAGAGATGCTCTTGCTCCCTTAGCTTCCCACCTGGTTAGGAGCTCTCAGTACACATCTCTTTGACGGTCTACTAAGTACGAAGGTGTGCCAGGAAACAAGGCGAATGCTTCGTCAGTTGTGGGAACAGAAAGGTTCCTCGCTATTTTGATCCCTTGATCTTTTAATCTTTTTCTTCTCTTTCTTTTTTCGTTCTTCATTCATATATCTTTTGACTTCATGAACACTTTTTAAACTAACGAATTGTTTTTCCAAATCATGAACTTTTCCCAAATTCATGAACAATATTTTCATAATTCATGAACATTCTTTTGAATTGTGAACATTATTTTGTACACTGAAACATAATTTTGATGCACAATTATTGAATTTTGTAATGATCTTTTAGGTCTCATTTTTTAATAATTCGTCAACTTTTCAAATATCCATACAGTTTTTAACTCTAGAATATTTGTTGCTCATCCGAGAACACTTATGTTGAGTTAACGATCATTTGCTTGAATCCACAACATTTGCTTGAATTGACGAATATTTTTTGAATTATTTTCGAAAACTTTTTTTTAATTCATGAAAATTCTTTCCCAAATTCACAAACATTTTTACAATTCGTGAACATTGATCAAGTTTATGAATAATCTTGAACTGGTGAACATTTTCCAAATTTGGGGAACAACGCTTTTTTCTTATCCACGAACATTTTTGAATTTCACTAATATTTTTAAAATTCGCGATTTTGAACATTTTAGTTTGAAACAAAACCGATTAAACTAAAAATACGTGCGCGCACATCCGGCAGTGGGCGATCGATCGCATCGAACGGTATATAGCGTCGTCCGTGGTATATAGTCCGACAGGAGAAGGAAAATAAAACCGTGTTGGTAACTTGGTATGGTCGGACCGGAATCCGAGACCCACACCAGGTCGAATAGCTTCATGTTATATATACAGGTCGTGACCCGTTAGTTTTTCGAGAAAGACGTTTGTTCCTGCTACTACTTCCTTGGAGAAGAAGAACATGGCCACTTCATTGGCTCGAGCGCTAGGGAAATCTGTGGTGGTGCCCGCGGACATGTCGTCGGCCATGGTGACCGCTGCCGCGGCAGCGGGCAAGGCGAAGATGACGGCCATGGCGACCACGGCAGCAGCGGGCATGGCGGAGATGAAGAAGCAGGTAGCGACCATCGCCTGCGACGACAACACCTGCAAGGAAATAGTTGTCGCCGCGGCACCGGCACCGGCGCGGCCCAACATCTTGGTCGTGATCACCAGGCTCGCCGACCGCCCGTTCCTCAGCGCGGACGCGTCGGAGAAGCTGACAACGCTCGAGAGGAAGCTGGCGAGGAAGCTGGGCATGGAGGCCGAACACACCATTATCAAGATGGACGTGACGCAGCTGCTGGACGACCTCGACGCGGCGTTCCAGGCGGCCGAGCTCGCCCTGGACGACATCGAGCAGCAGCACCTGTGCCTGCAGGCGCTCATCATGTCGCATCAGGACGACAAGAAGAACCTGGCGAGCAAGCTGCGGTTCGGCGTCAGGCGCTCCCGCATGAAGGCCCGGATCGAGAAGCGGCAGGACGAGGTCGAGACCATCGTCAACAAGGCCTACCGCCGGGTCGTTGGCTCCAAGAAGAAATCCAAGGCGGCGAAATATTGATTTTTTTTTGCTCGGTTATTAAAGCTGATGAACATATACGTATACTCTTGTAGAAGTCTCTCCCCATGATGGCAATTTTTTTATGTGTATACTATGCTACAGCGGTTATTTTCGAATTAGACTGTGCGCGACTCCGACCTGGACGCACCTCCACGTTACGTACGTATTGCGGTTGTGTTTGGTGTAGTATAAATCTTGTTTTTTTCCAACCTGCTTTTGCCTATATTTGTGCTTGTTTGACTTGTTTTTTACTAGTGCACTTATTATGTTGGTTTTTAAACACATCACAGAGCTTACAACACACATATACTCATCCTTATAAATACACACATACATAACCTCATCCTCGTACGCGACGGACATGCCATACCACATCATTCCACCACAAGAAACCTGAACATCCAAACTAGTCTTAGACGACTCTTAGTTGGCATAGAAGCAAATCTTTTGTTGGGAGACACTCTCCCGCAACCTTTTATGACGAAGAGCATACGATTAGAATGAACTACATGTGACAAGTAGAGGCCGAAGGACCTACAACCTTTTATGACGAAGAGCATACGATCAGAGAGGTTTCACCCATCATGCCATGGATGGGTATTATGCAGAGGACGGTAATTCGCTCAGTGCAGTTGTATCACCTTGACGGCGGACAAGTTCGCAAAGCAAAGATGGCCTCACAGGCTGTCATGCGCTCAAACCACTCGCCATCGGCCTGCTTGCGACATGCCCCTTCGCCTCCAAGCTAAAGCTCCGGCAGCTCGCCCTGCACCTTAGTTGTTGCCCGATACGATGGCTCCGCATGTGTCCGCTGCCTCGTTGCTGCTAGTGCAGATCGTGGCTATTTTGAATAAAGGAAGTGTGTCCGACCTGGATGCACCTCCACGTTTGGCATTGCAATGGATTGTTGTAATCTCGTTTGTTCAACTAATTTCTCTCGATATACGTACTAGGTACTAAGCTAATAGACTCCTGATCCATGCCCAAGCATGCAACGTAAAAATAGAACTCTCATCCATACGAGAAGAGCAATGAATGCTGGGAATTTAGAAGTAAAAAAGTGAGCACTGGTAGGAATTGAATTTAAAAAGAAAAACAAAGTAGCAATGGTGCCAATTTGCAAAACGGGAAAAAGAGTAAAAATAATGCGCTAGAAGGAGGGCTCGAACCTCCGACCTTGTGGTTAACAGCCACACGCTCTGGCCAACTGAGCTATTCCAGCTTTGGTGCAAAATTTTATTTACATGCCTAGACATTACCTGATCTTCTTGACTAGGGCAATTTTTTAGGCTAAAATTTAGCATCTATTACTGCCTGTTGGTTTAGTACCGGGAATATAAAAAATATATACATGCACGTAGACCACCTAGATGACTACAAAATTAAGAACATACTAATGTTTGGCGTGCTATTCTCATGTACTATGTACAAACGTCTCCCCCATTATGAAAAAAATTGTCTGCTAAAATTTTGCATTGTATATTTTTCCTCTTTCTTCTTTATGCAGGAGAAACATAGATTCAACGGTTGCCCTTCATTCTTCTTTATGCAACCTTTTTCCTCCTTTAATCATTTCTCGTGCACAAAATCGACTACGCCATATTGTAAAAAATATTTTATTTGTGTACTAAGCTAGTAATTATTACGCGATTAAAGTGTGTCCTATACCGACCAGGATGATGCACATCAACGTTATGTATGGCGGTGCTATTTTGCGTTGCGATGGTCTGTCACAATCTCGTTCCCTCAACCAGTTTGTCGACATTAGTGGTTTTTACATGGTCTAGATTAGTGTTTGTTTGACTCGTTTTCTATTGGTTATGTGGCTTTTTTTTTTGCAAAAATAATATCTTCTTGTTGTTGTTGTTGTTGTTGTCATCGTTGCCATTGATAGTTAGTTTTTTTCAACAAAGTGTAGATTTTGTTAACTCAAAATAAACTGTGAACACGATGTAAGCACACACTGCCTCTGCATAGATATGATGCACATAGCCAACGTCAAAGCACACACACAAAAGTCAAACCGAGAAAAAGCAAATTCATACAAGATCAAAGTTATGCTAGGTGGAGTATATAAAGAGAAAAAATAAACTTCAAAGCAATCAAAACAATGATCAACAACCTACACAAGCGCCCAAGTCAGCAGCAATCATCTCTTGACATCACAAGTACAATGGGCATTGCTAGATCCAACCACCAAAGGCCAGTTCTTGAGTTTTAACCCTGAGGGTCAGGTCTAAGCAAATCTGAACAATGTCTTCAATAAGGTAACAACATAAAAATATCGCTATTTACAGTCATAACCAATTAGTGTCAAACCTTGGGCTTTCACACTGAAGCTCAAGACTTGTACTTGAGGGTGTGTGTGCAGCACAAGTACACAACGAATTGTAGGCATCGTCACGAAATACCGACTAAACCTATATTTTTTCTATTACCCTGAACCGAACAAATACCATTACCGCATTACGGATCACCAGAATTGTAGTAACATATATATGCACCGTTTCCTTTGTGTGCTCAGGCGACTCCTTTTTTCTTTAGACTAGCCACAATGGATAGTAACATAGAGTAGTAACATGCCCATGTTACTACTCTATGTTACTATTATCTCTATAGTGGGGAGTAACCTATGTGTGGTAGCATGGAAGACGTCATTTATTAGGTTATAGACTCATCTTACCTTGATATGTGTGATCTTACTCATACTAGTAGTAACTAGCTATGTTACCACATGCCTCTTTTTTTCATTTATTGCTTGCCACATCATCTATTTTATCTACTCCCTCCGTTCCTAAATATAAGTCTTTTTAGAGATTCCACTACAAACTACATACGGATGTATATAAACATATTTTAGAGTGTAGATTTATTCATTTTGCTCCGTATGTAGTCCATAGTGAAATCTCTAAAAAGACCTATATTTAGAAACAGAGGGAGTAGATATGTGTGATGTTACACCTATGTTACTCCCAGGTAGTCTTAGAGGTTGTGTGTGCGGGTAAAGCGTGTGGCCCACACATGGAAAGGCCGTGTTGTATGTTCTCACTGACTAAGTGACTATGCACGGCGTACATGGTCGTCCTTGCGTCGAATTTGATTTGGATGACCGCCTTTCGAATTCCGTGTGCATCTTTTTGAATGCTTACACGCTTGGCAGTACGTTTTGGACGGTGGGAATGCAATGGCCTGACAATTCTTGGGAAGCATCCGGTGGAAAAGTCTTAGCCGGTGCGATCTACTGGTGGCTTTGCCTGTTTGACTTTAGATCATGTTACTACTAAGTACTTTTAATTACTGACAGCTGAACAACACCTGCATTGGTACCTGTCTACAGCTGGAGTATCTCATCCTTCACAAACAGCATGCTCCTTTTTCTGCAGCGATTCCCATTGCTGTTAGAAGCGTAGAGAGGGATTGGTGAAATCGATGATGTATTGCTTGAGTGAGCCTTGTCGACGTATATATATAGTGAGTACATGATTCGCTTGGAGTACAAGACAAGGTAGAAACAATTCCTAGTTTATCCTACACTTCCAAGTAAATCATACTCAACATCCCCCGCAGTCACAACGGTAGGAATGTAGACGGTGAGACCGGAGAAGAATCCGAAGGTAAGCCGACGACACCCCCCTCCCATAGTCGTAACGGTCGATGCATCACGAAAGCCATCGCTGGAGTGATTACCGACGAGGTTGCTCAAGCAAGGCGGTAGCCCTTTGTGTTGATGTCAAGGTAGTCGAGAGCGTAGGGTGGTGTAGCCATGGTCGAGGTAGCCGTGCGAGGGACGCTGTGGTCTATGTCGAGTCGGGGTGGTCGGTGTCGAGGTAATCACCGTGGAACGGGAAGAAGAGCGGCGGCGGCGGCGTCTAGGATAGGAGCGCCGCGGCGGTGCTCGAAGTGAAGGTGGCACGGCGCATACCAGACATAAGTCGACGCGCATGGATGGCGCAGTAGGATCGTGCGGGTCCGGGGTGATGGCAGGGAAGACCTCAGGGCGGCGGCAGGGACCACATGCCACGCTCGCCATAGCTTGATGGGGCGACGCAACAGCAACGCGAGAGTCGGTGCAGCCACATGGACGGTCTGGAACGGACGGCCTCGGGGCGGCGGTGGACCGCGGGCTGTGGCAGTATGGCCCGAAAGGGCGACGTAGCGGCAACGTGCGTGTCGGTGCAGCCACAGGGAGAACCATGGGGCGACGACAGGGACCGCGTGGCACGCTCGCTATGGCCCGACGGAGCGATGCAGTTGCAGCGCGAGGGTCGGTGCATCCACAAAGATGACCTGGAGCCAACAACTTCAGAGTGAGGTGGACCGTGAGCCGCGTCACTACGCCCTTCGGGGCGATGCAGGGGCAACGCGCATGTCGATGCAGCCACGGAAAAAACCGTGAGGCAGCGATGCTTCGGCCGAAGGAACGAGACAACTGCAACCCGTTGCTCGATAAATGGAGGGATGCGCTGTACTCCGGGATGGCCTTCACGGAATTCTGCGGAACTGCGCACAGACTGATCAGACCGCAGATGCAGCGAGCGAGGCGAGCGAGGACAAGAAGATGCGAGCCAACCATGAAAAAACCGTGACGTGCGTCCACACGGCTGGACGTGGCAGGAGGATCAACATCAGCTGCGTATATTCGTGCCGCCCATACCTAGGGTTCGTCCGCCGGTCGCGTTGACCGGCTGCCCTATAATTTTTTTTCTCGGATCGTTTGATCCGTATTTTTCTCTCTCTTGTTGGTCGTCTTGATCTAACAGCTATTTCCTGAAAGCTGTACAGAACCTAGAAGATCAATAACGGATACTTTGCAACAAATTATTTGTGATCAGAAGTGCCAATATGAAAAAAAAAAACCAAGAGCACAGGAGCATTTTCCCTTTTTACGTTTATGTGTGTCTTTGTGTTTCTTAAGCATATATAGTGCATCAAGTGTTAACAAAGTATCATTGGACAGAAACTTACCTTTAAGTTTATGTTTTATGGTTGAATGTAGACGTCCATTTTGAATAGATCTAGAACTTTTACCCACAAGAACAGCACAATCAGGGGCAGTGATGCTACACTTACGGACCGCATGCATACGGAATCAACTACGGGAGGAGGTGGAATCAGACAGTTGGTGCTCAGCTTTTTTCTTTCCGGAAATCGCGGCTCGAGTGTTTTCTAGTTCAGCCACATCAGTCCGTAACTCTTCATTCAGTGAAATCTGTCCGTAAGTGTAGCAATTTTGCAATCAGGGGCCTAAAACCATCTCCATGTCATAGCATAAACCCTCGTTCGGCTCCCGAGAAGGCCAGCTTAGTTTTGTCAGAGGACACCGTGGGGAAGCTCAGATTGGTCCCATCCATAATAGAAAGTACTCTAGTTAGTCAACTGCAAACTTGGTTATTCCCACTTGAGCTTTGCTTCAAGCCGCTTTTATTCAATTTGTACCAACCTCTTCATCAACCAGCCAAAGATACCCAGCTCATTATATATTCGACGAATCCAATGCTATGCTATGTTAGATCTCTTTTACAGTTTGTCAGACACGCTGGTCAGTGGTCACCCACTGGCCCAGTTCACTTGTCTATATAAAGTGTACGTAGTACACCATTTCAAACACACAGCCCACTCACCCACACTTAACAGTTAACACCAGTAGAAGTAGAAGACGATGGCGCTAGGAGCAAGGAGGGCTCGTCTCCTAGCCTCGCTACAAGCTATCTACCTCCTCCTAGCAGTCACCCAAGTAGCAAGTGACATGACCGACAGCCTCGACCTGCTATGGGGCAACACACAGGTAGAGAACGATAGCAGCGGCCGCCAAACCGTTTCCCTGTCCCTCGACCGCTGGACGACCTCCGCATTCCGCTCCAAGAGCACGCACCTCTTCGGGAGGTTCGACATGGACATCAAGCTCGTCCCCAGAGACTCGGCCGGAACCATCACCACGCTCTATGTAAGTGATCCTGGAATGAACCAGCTGCTAGATTTCATGTCACTCATGTTATTGGTATATAACTATATATGCATGTAGTATGTATCCTCGGGTTAACCATTAGTTGGTTGTGCTGCAGATGCTGACAGAGGGGCCATGGGAAGAGCACGATGAGGTCGACCTCGAATTCCTGGGGAACAGCTCCGGCGAGCCATACACCTTGCACACGAACATTTACGCCAGGGGAAGAGGCGGCCGGGAGAAGCAGTACCGGCTTTGGTTTGATCCCACTCAAGACTTCCACACCTACTCCATCCTCTGGAACCCAAAGGAGATACTGTAAGTTTCCCTCTTACTATCCTGCTAATATAACTAGTTCTTTGTAATTTCCTGCATACATATGTGGTGCTAGTAGAGCTAGCAGTTTTACCATGCTTCCTCTTATCTCATCTTTTCAATATAATATCGTTGATTTCATTAAGTCTCATTCTAAAAGTGTTGTGATAGTTGTAATCACCTCCGTCTGCAGGATACTTGTCGATGGCACGCCGGTCCGGCAGATGAAGAACCAACAAAGAAAAGACATCCCTTTCCCGCTGTACCAGCCAATGAGGCTGTACAGCAGCATCTGGAACGCGGAGGACTGGGCGACGCAGGGTGGGCGCGTCAAGACCGACTGGTCCCAGGCGCCGTTCACCTCGCTGTTCCGGAACTACAGCGCGGTCTCCTGCGTCTCGCAGAAGACCGCCTGGATCTGTGGCCGAGGTTCCAGTGACAGCAGCTGGTTCACCCACGTCTTGGACGAAGAGGGGCAACGGAAGCTCAAGGAGGTGGACGAGAAACACAAGATTTATGATTACTGCCTTGACTCGTGGAGGTACCCTGATGGGTATCCCCCAGAGTGTGGGTCACAGTAGTAAGAGTGATTAACATAGTGGTTACAAAGAGGAAAATGAGTATCAATAGATTCGATCAGTTGGTTCTTTCCTAGTTTGATTAGTAGTTTAGTACCAAGTGGGAAAGGGGTATTACATGCTGAGGCTTCTTCACAGAGGCATAGTGGACCTTGCTTACATAAACTTTTAAAAAAAAATGGTGATTTGTTTTGATAGATGGTGACATTTTTAATATACAGTGAACATTCTATAAATACATGATCATTTGTTAAAAAAAATTTCATGCATTTTATTAAAAATGTTCAGGTAATTTTAAATTATTTTCACACTTCGAAAACTATTGTCATGTACTGAAAAGGTGTCGATGTTTTCTTTCGCGTTTTTACATAAAATCAAAAATCCGATCAGGGCAAATAGAAAACAAATCAGTGAAGTAGAGCCCTCGATAACTAGGAGAAATGGCGCCACACGCTGAACTGTGACCCGAGCCCATGACGCACATCCATGCGTTTCATAGACTGTTTGACTCACGGAGCATCAAATAGGATCGATCCCCTTTCATAAGGAAAAGTAAAATGATCTTGCGTTTGCGAGGCCCAAGAGGATTCGTGTACAATCTAGGATCGTTGACATGTTGTCTGTCCTCCCGAAGTTACTGAACGCACGGACAGACTTTCTCGAGCAACAGGAGTTTACCAGACAATGCTGGTGTTTTTGAGTCTTCGATCTCTTGTCAAAGGCATATTGTTTACTGTTTGTTGGACTGGATCTTAATGCAAAAACCCATGTTCTGATCTTAAATGGTTGGATTGGGCCACAATAATGCAGGAGCACCGTTTCTTTTCTGGAGGTTTTATTTTTAATTTTGGAGAACTGATCTTGCAGTTCACGTTTGTAAGGTGATGGTATGTGTTGATGTTTACAGTGGACAACCTTTGCTCTTTTTCTCTTTCTATAATTTGATTGCATGCATTTTTTATATGGCGCCCCCATTCAACATCAGGAACTATCCTCTCAATTCCAAATAATATAGTGCATTATTACCTTATATAAAAATTAACTATAGGGTCCCGCAAAAAAATAACTACAGGGTGACGGCCGGCGCCAGAGCTATATCTCGCTCTTGGTGAGACAGCAGCTCGTCATCAGCGCTAGCGGGCTGGTCCATGTCCGTTCAAATGTTTTGCAAGGAGCGGTTTTGGGACCAGTTCCGACTAGTTTTAGAAGCTTCTGTGTGCTTGGCTAGCATGGCAAGATTGAACGAGTGAGTATCTCTAAATCGCAACCTGCACATGTATTTTGGTATAGTAAGAACATCCCAGGAGACCCATTCCACCTTCCTCTTGCCTTCCTTGCTACCCCAATTTTTTTAATGTAGCATGTATCTATCTGTTGGCATAATCCCGTCGGGAGTAAGAAACAGTTCATGGCATACGTGGTCATAGGAGATGAACGTCTCTTCAGGTATGAGATTATGTGGGAGACTTGAGGGCGTGTTGGACTCGCCCTACTATGGACATCAGATACATCTGGTCCCACTATCCCCACACGCGCGTGTTTTAGGCGTAGCCTCTGCAGCTTGGTTTTTGGCATCTGCAGCTTGATGCGAATATGCGTCCAACATGAGGTCTCCGCGCCCACGGCCTAAGAAATTCACTATCAATTTGGTGGCCCATTGCGTCGCATGGCGAACGAGTTGTTGTCGGCCTGCAGCGGGAGCCCACGGAAGCGTGAATCCTTCAGCCTCTCCTTGAAACGGGAACACCTATACACCGCTCGCCGCGGCAAAGTGCCGACGTTTCGCACAGGGCGCCGCTAACCTGGGCCGGCACATTTCCGGTGGCACCATCGCGAGATGAAGAAACGCAAAAACATGGAACACGCTTGAGCCGTGAATCGATCCCGCGACATCGTTGTCCATGCAGTGCTGTGCTAGCACTTGCGGCAGTCAATTTCTCGTGTTCGAACTGAAGCGCCATACTTAAAAGAAACTTACAACAGCGGCAGTGATCGTACAGGTAACCTACTGCAAGTGAGCAACGGCTAATAGGCAACCTAAGGCGACGTCTAGGGCGACCACCTAAGGCGACCACCGCCGGCGGCCACCCTTCTTGCCACTGGCCACTCCAGCGGTGGCAACCACCACATAGTCATGGAGAGTCTCCTCCATTGGGACTTCTCTCCGGGCTTAGCGATTGAATCTCAGGTACGTGACAAGTTTGGATCCACGGTGCACTTCTCTTCGGCCAATCCTAGATCCTCCAAGGAATTCTTCCTTGTCGTCTCGTTCTCCTCGGCATCATTTAATCTGACAGAGGAATCAGTGGCCCTCGCGCTTCAATCTTGCATTGGTGGTCTCAGTTCAAGTTTTAGGGTTTTGAGGCTAAGTGATCGCCGTTTTCGGTTTTCAGTTGCCTCAAATCGTGTGGGACATTTTATCTATGGGCTCAAAGATCGGATCTGGCCAGACTTCATTTGTCATTTTCATCTCTTTCGTGGAGAAATTGAGTCAAGTTTTGATCGCTCAGAGTTTGGTTGGCATGCGGATAGTTTTCTTCCCGAAGTGGGTTCTCGCTCCATAGCTGTTAAATCTAAATGGCTTCAGGATCAACAAAATAAGAGTGATCCGAGGAAACTGGGTGCTCAAAACCCTATGTCTTTGCGATATGGTGATCATCTTTCCTCGCCGGAGTTCAGCCTGAGCCCGACTCCGGCCGAGGAAAACATCTTGTTTGGAAAGTTCAATTTCCCGATTATTTCGGATTCGGAGCGGAATATCCGACTGGGTGCTTTTAATTATACATACAGGGATAATCATCAATCAGCTTTTCCTTCTTTCAAGGGATCTCAGTTCAGGGAATCTTATTGGAATTCCATCTCGGACGAAAAACTGCTTCATATTATGGACGGATGGCAAGCTGGATATTCTAATGCTGATGTTTCATCCATGGTCCAGATCAAGGATGTGCCAACTCAGGAGTATATTGATGCTCGTTTGCTGAAATGTTTAAACTGTACACGTCATGGCCATCGTGCTTCAGACTGCCTAGGTATCTTTTGTCAACGTTGCATTCGCTCCATTGATCAATGTTTATGTCATGAATACGAGTCTGAGCAGTTAGATGCATGCATAACGGGCCGTAAGATACCCCCTTGCCTAGCATGTAATCAATGTGATCATTATACCTCTAGTTGTCCTGGGCTTAAAAGTTGTAGAGTTTGTAGCTTATTGGGTCACATAGCGTGCCGTGGAGATTGGGATGGGCCAATTTATTACTGGAGGCCCAAGAGTTCTAAAAAACTTTGCCGTTTTTGGGGGAACGGGTGGGATTCTATCGCCCAGGATGGTGGGATATACATGGTAAAAATCAGGATCGAGTCTGGAAAGTGAAACAGAAAATCCCGTCTACAAGTGACGTGGCGAGCCCTCATTGCTTGTCGATACGACTCCCCCCCACCCGCAGTTGTCAATTCCACCGTCCTGGGGCCCCAATTAGAAGCAGTCCTCCCAGCTCCGTACACCTCCCCTTCCTCCTCTGTTCCTGTATTGCCTTCCCCCGCTCCAAACGCTCCAGAGCTCTCGAAAAACCCCAGTGCTATCGCCATGGCGAACTTTTCGGTCCGCCCTTTCGCCTTCACCCCCGCCGGAGCACACATTGAGCGCGGGCCCGATCACCGGCTGCAGAGGAGCACTATGGTGGTGGATGATCTGCCTCTAAACCATGAAAGGTACGCTCTGATTGAGATCACCCCCCCCCAGTTCCAGATCATCAGAAGGGATATTGGTTAGAGGAAGTATGTCGGATCATTAGGGAGGATCTGGAGTATCAGATTGAAGATGAGTTTGTTTATCCGATTGCTGTAGGCTGTGTTGCGTTTCTTGATGTCCAGAGCAGAGACAACGCCATTAGTGAGGGGCCGCATGCCTTAACCAAGGACTCTTATTTTACTTTAATCCCCCACGATGAAGGGATTAACTTGAGAATGCCCGCTTTTGAGTATGAAGTCTGGATTTTGATGCTTGCCTTCCCTATGGATTACATGACTGACCACTATATTCATAAGGCGGTTTCTAAGTTTGGTAAGCTTCTGGCTTGGCCAAGGCCGAACGAGAACAAAGCAAGAGTTCTTGTTAAATGTCACATCAAGTATGTTGCGGATGTTCCTCATAGCCTGCTTGTCACCAGAGTTGGGATGCTGCCGGGTCTGGGCCGTTCTTGGTCTATTCCAGTATATGTACTGAATGGTAGAAACACAGTGCCGGGATTGCGAGGGACTGAAGATACTCCTCCACTCCTAAATGCGTCCCCGCATCCGTACACTTTGCCGTACTATACTATCATGCAGCAAGCCAGGATTAATGAGATGGAGGCCCAGCAAGCGGCTAATGCAGCTGCCTAGAATAACAATGAGCAAGCCCAAGATCAGTTGCAGGAAAATGGTTGGAATGCATGGCCAGTTTTACCCCTCCCGTACATAGGCTTCAGCTTCAGAACGTACTTTGAGTACGATGGCCCATCTTTGATGGATGGAGTGCCACAAGAGCACAATCTGGTGGACAATCTGTCTGATGCGTGGTCTGAATATTCATAAGTTGAAGATTTAGCTGACAGTTTCATTAGTGGGGCTCCTTCTGCTGTTCATGTTTTTGTCAGAACTGGAGGTTCTATAACTGCTCTGCTAATCTCTAATGACCATGCACTGCTTGCTTGGATGGGTGGCATGCTCAAGAGGATCTATACTCGATCCATATTACCACCACTGATTCCCAGGACAGCATGCTTTCCACTCAACCCCTTTAGTGCTATCCAGTACCAGCTTGACTGTGTGTGCATGGCTTTGCTCGCCCAAGTGAGGCCAGAATCAGATGTTTTTGGTCGTATCTTCAGCACAACTTTTGATGTCGGTAAGGTAGTTTTTCTGTCTGCTTTGTTAGATGGGTTAAACCCTGGGATGCCAGTCATGGAGGAGCCACTGCCTGCCCCTTCGGCTACACTGGCTGGGCTTGATTATGACGATCCTGCTGTGGACCCGTTTGGCCGAATGATGCTCAAGGAGCCGGCCCATGTGGACACTGTCTTCCTCCGTCGAAGTGCCCGCTCAAACAAATATGATGGATTCAGAGTCCCTCCCGTTTCTGACAAGAGAGCTATAACATCCAAGGTCAAGCCTAGGAAGGATCCATCTCTCCCTGGCCTCATCATTGGCGATGGAAAACATGACAAGGTACCGGGTGCTGTCCCACCTCCTACTTCTATACATGCTATTCAGTCCATTGGGACTAATATGTGTGGTGTTCATCCGAGCCAGTTAAGCACAGGGAAGCTACTCTCTCGACACGGTGGACAGCGGAGCGAGGCCAAGGGTCCCGATGCAGCTTAAAGCGTGGAAAGTACTGTGCTGGAATGTCCGAGGGATTAACTCGGACAATAAATATTTGGCGTTGCGTAATGCTATAAGTAGTAGTGGTTGTTCAGTTATCTGCTTGCAAGAGACTAAGCGTGCTACCTTTGATGATGCTTTTGTTAAACTATTCCGTCCTAAAATTTTGATAAGTTTGTGGTTGTGCCCTCTCAGGGGGCCTCTGGTGGGTTAATTGTGTTGTGGGACAGTTCTGTGTTCACTGGTACTGTGTTTTGCTCTGAATCTTTTGCCCTGGGCATTCAATTTACTTCTATGCAAACATCCAAGTCTTGGAAACTCGTTAATGTATATGGGCCATGTGCTAGGCCAGATAGAGTTGCTTTCACCTCATGGCTGTTTGATCTGGACATACCTGATGATGAGGATTGGTTAATCTGTGGGGATTTCAATTATATTAGAGCGCCTGATAATCGCAACAAACCAGGGGGTGATGCTAATGATATGCTTACTTTCAATGACTTCATTTACTCACAAGCGCTAGTTGAGCTACCGATTAAGGGCAGACAGTACACATGGAGTAACATGCAGACTGATCCCTTGCTTGAACAAATCGACTGGTTCTTCACCTCATCCAACTGGACTTCCAACTATCCAAACACCACAGTGGGACCCCTCCCTAAGCCAGTGTCTGACCACACTCCCTGTATAATTTCGATTGAAACCTCGGTTCCTAAAAGTTAGGTGTTCAGATTTGAAAACTTCTGGATATCACACCCAGGATTCTTTGATCTGGTTCAATCCACCTGGGAGAAAAACTGTTATGCATCCAATTCGGCTAAACTGCTGTGCAAGAAGTTTAAAAACTTGAGATATGCCCTTAAACATTGGAGTAAGCAGATCTCTCGGTTGAACCTATGCATTGACAACTCCAACCGGGCTCTCCTGGAACTTGATAATATTGAGGATAAAAGACCTCTCACTTTACCGGAAGCCAACTTAGATTGATCCTCAAAAAGCATCTGGTGTCCCTGCTTGGGTATAAACGAGAGTACTGGAAAAAAAAGATACACTGTCCGTTGGTTTACATGTGGAGGTGATAACACCAAAAAAAAATTCAATCTGCAGCGTCTGAATGGTACCGTAAAAATTCCATAACCTCGTTAAGACTTCAGAATGGCACAGTGGTGACTGACCATATGAGGAAAGCGCAAGATGTTGGGGAACGTAGCAGAATTCAAAAATTTTCCTACGCTTCACCAAGATCAATCTAAGGAGTCATCTAGCAACGAGCATACTGGAGTGCATCTACATACCCTTTTGTAGATCGCGTGCGGAAGCGTTCGAAGGAACGTGGATGAAGTAGTCGTACTCTTCGCGTTCCTCGTCACCGATGATCCCAGCGCCGAACGGACGGCACCTCCGCGTTCAACACACGTACGGTACAGCAACGTCTCCTCCTTCTTTATCCAGCAAGGGCGGAGGAGAGGTCATCGGAGATCCAGCAGCACGACGGCGTGGTGGTGGATGCAACAGGAAAACCTGCAGGGCTTCGCCGGCGCCCTGCGGAGGAGTAGGAAGTGTGACGGGAGGGGGGAGAGGTGCCAGAGGCTTGGGGTGCGGCTGCCCTCTCCCCCCCACTATATATAGGGGCCAGGGGGGCGCCGGCCCTGGGAGATCAGATCTCCAGGGTGGGGCGGCGGCCAAGGGGGGAAACTTGCCCCCCAAGGCATAGGGGGCGCCCCCTCCCCCTAGGGTTTCAACCCTAGGCGCATGGAGGGGGGCCCATATGGGTGCGCCAGCCCACCAGGGGCTGGCCCCCTTCCCCTTGCGGCCTAGGGGACCCACCGGGATGGGTGGCCCCACTCGGTGGACCCCCGGGACCCCTCCGGTGGTCCCCGGACACTCCCGGTGACCCCCGGAGTTCACCCGATGGCCGAAACTGGACTTCCTTTATATCATTCTTTACCTCCGGACCATTCCAGAACTCCTCGTGATGTTCGGGATCTCATCCGGGACTCCGAACAACATTCGGGTTTCCATGTGCGTGTATCTCTACAACCCTAGCGTCACCGAACCTTAAGTGTGTAGACCCTACGGGTTCGGGAGACACGTAGACATGACCGAGACGACTCTCCGGTCAATAACCAACATCGGGATCTGGATACCCATGTTGGTTCCCACGTGTTCCTCGATGATCTTCATCGGATGAACCACTGTGTCAAGAATTCACTCAATCCCGTATGTTATTCCCTTTGTCTATCGGTACGGTACTTGCCCGAGATTCGATCGTCGGTATACCCGATACCTTGTTCAATCTCGTCATGGCAAGTCTCTTTACTCGTTCCGTAATCCATCATCCCATTACTAACTCCTTAGTCACTTTGAGCTCATTATGATGATGTCTTACCGAGAGGGCCCAGAGGTACCTCTCCGTCATACGGAGTGACAACATCCCAGTCTCGGTTCGTACCAACTCAACAAACACTTTCGGAGATACCCGATGCATACCTTTATAGCCACCCAGTTACGTTGTGACGTCTGTCACACCCAAAGTATTCCTACGGCATCCGGGAGTTGCACAACCTCATGGTCTAAGGAATAAATACTTGACACCGAAAAAGCTTATGCATTACGAACTATACGATCTCGTGCTAGGCTCAGGATTGTGTCTTGTCCATCACATCATTCTCCTAATGATGTGATCCCGTTATCACTGACACCCTATGTCCATGGTCAGGAAACCGTGACCATCTGTTGATCAACGAGCTAGTAACTAGAGGCTTACCAGGGACTCATTGTGGTCTATATATTCACACATGTATCGCTGTTTCCGTACAATACAATTCAAGCATGAATAGCAGACAATTATCATGAACAAGGAAATATAATAATAATACTTTTATTATTGCCTCTAGGGCATATTTCCAACAGTCTCCCACTTGCACTAGAGTCAATAATCTAGTTACATTGTGATGAATCGAACACCCATAGAGTTCTGGTGTTGATCATGTTTTGCCCGTGGAAGAGGTTTAGTCAACGGGTCTGTGACATTCAGATCCGTATGCACTTTACAAATATCTATGTCTCCATCTTGAACATAATTCTGGATGAAGTTGAAACGGCGCTTGATGTGCTTGGTCTTCTTGTGAAATCTGGGCTCCTTGGTAATGGCAATAGCACCAGTGTTGTCACAAAAGAGAGTCATCGGGCTTGACGCGCTTGGAATGACTCCTAGGTCGGTGATGAACTCCTTCATCCAGACTCCATCTTGCGCTGCTTCGCAAGCAGCTATGTACCCCGCTTCACATGTAGAATGCGCCACGTCGCTCTGCTTGCAACTGCACCAGCTGACTGCTCCACCATTCAAAATATACACGTATCCGGTTTGTGACTTCGAGTCATCCAGATCTGTGTCGAAGCTAGCATCGACGTAACCCTTTACGACGAGCTCTTCGTCACCTCCATAAATGAGAAACATATCCTTAGTCCTCTTCAGGTACTTTAGGATGTTCTTGACCGTTGTCCAGTGTTCCATACCGGGATCACTTTGGTACCTCCCTACCAAACTTATGGCAAGGTTCACATCAGGTCTGGTACACAGCATGGCATACATGATAGAACCTATGGCTGAGGCATAGGGAATGACACTCATCTTTTCTCTATCTTCTGCCGTGGTCAGGAACTGAGCCTTGCTCAATCTCATACCTTGCAAAATAGGCAAGAACCCCTTCCTGGACTGATCCATATTGAACTTCTTCAATATCTTGTCAAGGTATGTACTTTGTGAAAGACCAATGAGGCGTCTTGATCTATCCCTATAGATTTTGATGCCTAATATGTAAGCAGCTTCTCCAAGGTCCTTCATTGAAAAACTCTTATTCAAGTAGGCCTTTACATTTTCCAAGAATTCTATATCATTTCCCATCAGCAATATGTCATCTACATATAATATGAGAAATGCTACAGAGCTCCCACTCACTTTCTTGTAGATACAGGCTTCTCCATAAGTCCATATAAAGCCAAACGCTTTGATCACATCATTAAAGCGAATATTCCAACTCCGATATGCTTGCACCAGCCCGTAGATCGAGCGCTGGAGCTTGCATACCTTGTTAGCATTTTCTGGATCGACAAAACCTTCCGGCTGAATCATATACAGCTCTTCCTTGAGGAAGCCATTAAGGAGTGCCGTTTTGACATCCATTTGCCATATCTCATAATCATAGAATGCGGCAATTGCTAACATGATTCGGACGGACTTTAGCATCGCTACGGGAGAGAAAGTCTCGTCGTAGTCAATCCCTTCAACTTGTCGATAACCCTTAGCGACAAGCCGAGCCTTATAGATGGTCACATTACCATCCGTGTCTGTCTTCTTCTTAAATATCCATTTGTTTTCTATGGCGTGCCTATCATCAGGCAAGTCCACCAAAGTCCATACTTTGTTTTCATACATGGATTCTATCTCGGATTTCATGGCTCCAAGCCATTTATTGGAATCTGGGCCCGCCATTGCTTCTTCATAGTTCGAAGGTTCACCGTTGTCTAACAACATGATTTCCATGACAGGGTTGCCGTACCACTCTGGTGCGGAACGTGCCCTTGTGGACCTTCGAAGTTCAGTAGTAACTTGATCTGTTTCTTCATGATCATCATCATTAACTTCCTCCCTTGTCGGTGCAGGCACCTCAGGAACAATTTCCTGCGCTGCGCTACTTTCCGGCTCAGGAGGGGTGACTGTCACCTAATCAAGTTCTACTTTCCTCCCACTCACTTCTTTCGAGAGAAACTCTTTCTCCAGAAAGGATCCATTATTGGCAACAAAGACCTTGCCTTCGGATCTGTGGTAGAAGGTATACCCAATCGTTTCCTTTGGGTATCCTATGAAGACGCATTTTTTCGATTTGGGTTCGAGCTTTTCTGGTTGAAGTTTCTTGACATAAGCATCGCAACCCCAAACTTTCAGAAATGACAACTTAGGTTTCTTGCCAAACCAAAGTTCATCCGGTGTCGTCTCAACGGATTTCGACGGAGCCCTATTTAAAGTGAATGCGGCAGTCTCTAAAGCATAACCCCAAAAGGATAGCGGTAAATCGGTGAGGGACATCATAGATCGCACCATGTCCAACAGAGTATGATTTCGATGTTCGGACACACCGTTTCGCTGAGGTGTTCCGGGCGGTGTCAGTTGTGAAACAATTCCACAGTTCCTAAGGTGCGTGCCAAACTCATGACTTAAATATTCACCCCCACGATCCGATCGTAAGAACTTTATTTTTCTGTCACGTTGATTCTCTACCTCATTCTGAAATTCCTTGAACTTTTCAAAGGTCTCAGACTTGTGCTTCATCAAGTAGACATACCCATATCTACTCAAGTCATCTGTGAGGGTGAGAACATAACGATAGCCTCCGCGAGCCTCAACACTCATTGGACCGCACACATCGGTATGTATGATTTCCAATAAGTTGGTTGCTCGCTCCATTGTTCCGGAGAACGGAGTCTTGGTCATCTTGCCCAAGAGGCATGGTTCGCACGTGTCAAATGATTCATAATCAAGAGACTCCAGAAGTCCATCTGCATGAAGCTTCTTCATACGTTTGACACCAATATGACCAAGGCGGCAATGCCACAAATATGTGGGACTATCATTGTCAACTTTACATCTTTTGGCATTCACACTATGAATATGTGTATCATCACGATCGAGATTCATCAAAAATAAACCATTGACCAGCGGGGCATGACCATAAAACATATCTCTCAAATAAATAGAACAACCATTATTCTCAGATTTAAATGAGTAGCCATCTCGCATAAGACGAGATCCAGATACAATGTTCATGCTCAAAGCTGGTACTAAATAACAATTATTAAGGTTTAAAACTAATCCCGAGGGTAGATGTAGAGGCAGCGTGCCGACGGCGATCACATCGACCTTGGAACCATTCCCGACGCGCATCGTCACCTCATCCTTCGCCAGTCTCCGCTTATTTCGCAACTCCTGCTTAGAGTTACAAATATGAGCAACTGCACCGGTATCAAATACCCAGGAGCTACTACGAGCGCTGGTAAGGTACACATCAATAACATGTATATCACATATACCTTTGACGTTGCCGGCCTTCTTGTCCGCTAAGTTTTTGGGGCAGTTCCGCTTCCAGTGACCCGTTCCCTTGCAATAAAAGCACTCTGTCTCAGGCTTGGGTCCATACTTTGGCTTCTTCCCGACAACTGGCTTACCGGGCGCGGCAACTCCCTTGCCGTCCTTCTTGAAGTTCTTCTTACCCTTGTGATGTCTACACATGCTTCTACTCTTGTAGACTATGTTGGGCCCCCAAGCGCAGAGGTTTGTAGGACAACATCAATTTCCCTCAAGTGGATGACCTAAGGTTTATCGAACTCAGGGAAGTAGAGGTTGAAGATGGTCTCTCTCAAGCAACCCTGCAACTAAGATACAAGAAGTCTCTTGTGTCCCCAACACACCTAATACAACTAGGAGTTGTATAGGTGCACTAGTTCGGCGAAGAGATGTTAAATGGCAAGTGATATGGATGATAGGAGTGGCAAAGCAAAGTAATATAAATCTGTAATAAAAAGTGCATCAAGCAAACAAGTGGTAAACGTGAGCACAAATGGTATTGCAATGGTGGAAACAAGGCCTAGGGATCATACTTTCACTAGTGGCAACTCCCAACAACATTAACATAATCGAATCACATGATATTTCCCATAAAACATGCAATGGAGACGCACCCGGAGGTCATTCCTTTGTGGTCAAGAGAGGACGAGAATTATGTAGGGCTACAAAAGCACACCTCAAAGTTCATAGTTCTCAATCTAAGGATTTCCCAATGTCACCGCGGCCATCCAAAGAGAGTCCCACAATCACCACAACATATCTAAAGGATAGTCAAAGACAAGCACCAAGAGACTCTCAATCTTCAATCAACACACAAGAGTGGAAATCACTCATGAAAATATTTTTCTAATCCATGTCCAAAAGACCGCTGTCACCTTGGTCTCGGGGATTATACTAGATAAAGACAAGTGAGTACATCAATCCAATACATAGAGGAAGGGGAAATATCATGGGATCACCCTAGATTAACATAGCCTATGATCACAACGAAGATCACAGAGAGAGAGATAACCACATACTACTGATACGTCCAAAACGTATCTATAATTTCTGCTTGCTCCATGCCTCTTTTGGGTGATATTGCTATGTTATTTATACACTTCCATACACTTTTGATCATATTTGGACTAACCTATTAACTCAGTGCACCCCAGTGCCAGTTTCTGTTTTCGGCTGTTTTTGTATTTCAGGTTTTCACATTACGAGAACTGCCAGGAAAAATCCAGAAAAATTATATAAAAAATCAGCGTTCCATAAGCTACCGTGCGCCCGAAGTACAG
>LR738715.1:879010257-879031270 GCA_902687465.1 Secale cereale | reverse complement strand
GGGGGGGGGGGGGGGGGGGGCGCCTGGGCCCCCCGAGGCTCCGCTGATGCCCCCCCTTTGGCATATATTTAAAGCGTCTCTCGAAACCCTCGGGACGGGAACTCTTTTTCGTGATCTCATCTCTGTTCCGCCGCCGCCGCCGCTTCCAAGATAGGGAGCACCAGGAGAACTCTTCCCGGCACCCTGCCGGAGGGGAGGATCACCACCGGGAGCCTCTCCACCACCATGGACGCCTCCCGGATGAGTTGTGAGTAGTCTCCCTTGGACCATGAGTCCATGACCAGTAGCTATGTGATGTTCTCCTCCCGTTCTTGTGCTTCACTAATTAGTCCTCGTGAGCTGTCCTACATGATCGAGGCACATATGTAATCCTTATGCTGTTGCTATGATGAGTTTGCTGGGATCCGATGGATTATGAGATTATGTTCAGATTGTGTTTGAGTAATATATTTGATCTACCTTTTTTATATTTATGTTCTCCTCCCATTCTTGCATGTTCTCCGTTGTTATTTATTGCTTTGGCCAAGTAATAGGTAGTGACTCCAAGAGGGAACGTTATGCTCGATTGTGGGTTCATGCCCCTCGATGACTAGTTTGAGTGACAGAAACATGAGTCTAGGGGATGTGATGTTGCCACAAGGGGGAAAACAACGGTGCTTGTGCCCGCGGGTGCAAGGACTGTTTACTTTACGCAAAGTTCTTTTAATGCAGTTGTCTGTTGCTTTGAGTTTACACTATGGGTGGGACTCGCAACTTAATACCAGCGAGATGTTCTGGATAGATATCTCAAGGTGGATGATTAGTAGTAGATGCAGATGGATTTCGGTCTACTTACCTCGGCGTACCGCCCATGCTTTGAACCTCAACCTTTCTTGCAATGTAGTCAGCATTGGTTTGCGCACATGGTCATGTCAATTGCCCAGCTGTAATTCGTTTACCTCACATAGCTGTTTTATCGTCTTTTGGGAGAGAGACATCACTAGTGAACATCATGAGACTCCGGTCCATATTACCATCATTGATCACATCCGCTATTTACTTTCCGCTTTTACTTATTATTGCAGCATTACCTATCACTATTATCACTTGTGTTTGATCCTTTGTAAACGACAAGGCCGGAGGGATTGACAACCTCTATGTACTCGTTGGGAGCAAAGGTATTTGTATCTGTGTGCAGGTCCACGTTGATTGCTAATATCTGGCGCCGTTAGCAGTTGACACCTTCTTGTTGAAACTGGGAGTCTCAGGGAAATCGATCCTTGGTATCTTTGCCAAGGGAAAACTTCCGCTACACTGCATCTCTAACCTTCCACTTGGGGTAACCAACGAGGGGCGAGAAGCCATCAGCTACTGGTAGAAACCTCAGCCCCGAGGAGGAACTACTCCCGCATCATGGAGGGAGGAAGCAACGTCGATGGAGATGAATCTGGGGGCACTTCCCCGTCCCGGCAGGGTGCCGGCACAGGAATTCTGGTCCCCCGAAGCTTGATGGTGATGGCGGCGGAGATCGGAATTGCGTCTGGAGAAAAGGGTCTGGAATCAGGGTTTCCTCGACGGGTGTTAAATATATGCCAAAGGGGGTCGCCAGGGGAGTTAAGGGGGGCCCGGGCGCCCCCCGGCGCGGCCTGGAGGGGGGCCGCGTGGCCAGGGCGCCTGGAGCCCTGGTGGCCCCCCTCCGGCCCTACTTTGGCCGCATGGAAGCTTCCGGAACGCTGATTTTTTATATATTTTTCCCGGAATTTTTCTGGCAGTTTACGTAATGGGAAAACCTGAAATACAAAAACAGCAGAAAACATAAACTGGCACTGGGGTGCACTGAGTTAATAGGTTAGTCCAAATATGATCAAAAGTGTATGGAAGTGTATAAATATCATAGCAATATCACACAAAAGAGGCATGGAGCAAGCAGAAATTATAGATACATTTTGGACGTATCACCTTGCCCTTCTTGAACTTAGTGGTTTTATTGACCATCAACACTTGATGCTCTTTCTTGATCTCTACCTCCGCTGATTTCAGCATTGAATACACCTCAGGAATGGACTTCTCCATCCCCTGCATATTGAAGTTCAACACGAAGCTCTTGTAGCTTGGTGGGAGCGACTGGAGGATTCTGTCTACGACCGCTTCGTCCGGGAGATTCATTCCCAACTAAGACAAGCGGTTGTGCAACCCAGAAATCTTGAGGATGTGCTCACTGACAGAACTGTTTTCCTCCATCTTACAACTGTATAATGCGTTGGAGACATCATATCTCTCAACTCGGGCATGAGCCTGGAAAACCATTTTCAGCTCTTGGAACATCTCATATGCCCCGTGGTGCTCAAAACGCTTTTGGAGCCCCGATTCTAAGCTGTAAAGCATGCCGCACTGAACCAGGGAGTAATCATCACAACACGACTGCCAAGCGTTCATAACATCTTGGTTTGCCGGGGCGGGAGCGTCACCTTGCGGTGCTTCTAGGACATAAGTTTTCTTGGCAGCTATGAGGATGATCCTCAGGTTACGGACCCAGTCCGTGTAGTTGCTACCATCGTCTTTCAGCTTGGATTTCTCTAGGAACGCGTTGAAGTTGAGGGTGACATGAGCGTGTGCCATTTGATCTACAAGACATATTGTAAAGAATTTAGACTAAGTTCATGATAATTAAGTTCATCTTAATCAAATTTTAATGAACTCCCACTCAGATTGACATCTCTCTAGTCATCTAAGTGATACATGATCCGAATCGACTAGTCCGTGTCCGATCATCACGTGAGACGGACTAGTCATCAACGGTGAACATCTTCATGTTGATCGTATCTTCTATACGACTCATGTTCGACCTTTCGGTCTTCCGTGTTCCGAGGCCATGTCTGTACATGCTAGGCTCGTCAAGTGAACTTTAAGTGTATTGCGTGTGTAAATCTGGCTTACACCCGTTGTATGCGAACGTTAGAACCTATCACACCCGATCATCACGTGGTGCTTCGGAACAACGATCCTTAGCAACGGTGCACAGTTAGGGGGAACACAATTCTTGAAATTTTTAGTGAGAGATCATCTTATTTACTATCGTCGTTCTAAGTAAACAAGATGCATAAACATGATAAACATCACATGCAATCAATTAAAGTGACATGATATGGCCAATATCATCTTGCTCCTTCGATCTCCATCTTCGGGGCACCATGATCATCTTTGTCACCGGCTCGACACCATGATCTCCATCATCGTGTCTTCATGAAGTCAGCACGCCAACTATTACTTCTACTACTATGGCTAACGTTTAGCAATAAAGTAAAGTACTTACTTGGCGTTATTCAGTGACACGCAGGTCATACAATAATTAAGACAACTCCTATGGCTCCTGCCAGTTGTCAAATTCATAGACATGCAAGTCGTGATTCCCTATTACAAGAACATGATCAATCTCATACATCACATATATCATTCATCACATCTTCTTGGCCATACCACATCACATAGCACATTCTGCAAGAACAAGTTAGACGACCTCTAATTGTTGTTGCAAGTTTTTACGTGGCTTCTATAGGTTTTCTAGCAAGAACGTTTCTTACCTACGCCAAAACCACAACGTGATTTGTCAATTTCTATTTACCCTTCATTAGGACCCTTTTCATCGAATCCGATCCGACTAAAGTGGGAGAGACAGACACCCGCCAGCCACCTTATGCATCTAGTGCATGTCTGTCGGTGGAACCAGTCTCACGTAAGCGTACGTGTAAGGTCGGTCCGGGCCGCTTCATCCCACAATGCCGCCGAATTAAGATTGGACTAGTAACGGCAAGAAAATTGAGCAAACTCAACGCCCACAACTTGTTTGTGTTCTACTCGTGCAAGATGCTACGCAAAGACCTAGCTCAGATGCCACTGTTGGGGAACGTAGCAGAATTCAAAAAATTTCCTACGCTTCACCAAGATCAATCTAAGGAGTCATCTAGCAACGAGCATACTGAAGTGCATCTACATACCCTTTTGTAGATCGCGTGCGGAAGCATTCGAAGGAACGTGGATGAAGTAGTCGTACTCTTCGCGTTCCTCGTCACCGATGATCCCAGCGCCGAACGGACGGCACCTCCGCGTTCAACACACGTACAGTACAACAATGTCTCCTCCTTCTTGATCCAGCAAGGGCGGAGGAGAGGTCGTCGGAGATCCAGCAGCACGACGGCGTGGTGGTGGATGCAACAGGAAAACCTGCAGGGCTTCGCCGGCGCCCTGCGGAGGAGTAGGAAGTGTGACGGGAGGGGGGAGAGGCGCCAGAGGCTTGGGGTGCGGCTGCCCTCTCCCCCCACTATATATAGGGGCCAGGGGGGTGCCGGCCCTGGGAGATCAGATCTCCAGGGTGGGGCGGCGGCCAAGGTGGGAAACTTGCCCCCAAAGGCATAGGGGGCGCCCCCTCCCCTAGGGTTTCAACCCTAGGCGCATGGAGGGGGGCCCATATGGGTGCGCCAGCCCACCAGGGGCTGGCCCCCTTCCCCTTGCGGCCTAGGGGACCCACCTGGATGGGTGGCCCCACTCGGTGGACCCCCGGGACCCCTCCGGTGGTCCCGGGACACTCCCGGTGACCCCCGGAGTTCACCCGATGGCCGAAACTGGACTTCCTATATATCATTCTTTACCTCCGGACCATTCCGGAACTCCTCGTGACGTCCGGGATCTCATCCGGGACTCCGAACAACATTCGGGTTTCCATGTGAATGTATCTCTACAACCCTAGCGTCACCGAACCTTAAGTGTGTAGACCCTACGGGTTCGGGAGACACATAGACATGACCGAGACGACTCTCCGGTCAATAACCAACAGCGGGATCTGCATACCCATGTTGGTTCCCACGTGTTCCTCTATGATCTTCATCGGATGAACCATTGTGTCAAGGATTCACTCAATCCCGTATGTTATTCCCTTTGTCTATCGGTACGGTACTTGCCCGAGATTTGATCGTCGGTATACCCGATACCTTGTTCAATCTCGTCATGGCAAGTCTCTTTACTCGTTCCGTAATCCATCATCCCGTGACTAACTCCTTAGTCACTTTGAGCTCATTATGATGATGTCTTACCGAGAGGGCCCAGAGGTACCTCTCCGTCATACGGAGTGACAACATCCCAGTCTCGGTTCGTACCAACTCAACAGACACTTTCGGAGATACCCGATGCGTACCTTTATAGCCACCCAGTTAAGTTGTGACGTTTGGCACACCCAAAGTATTCCTACGGCATCCGGGAGTTGCACAACCTCATGGTCTAAGGAATAAATACTTGACACCGAAAAAGCTTATGCATTACGAACTATACGATCTCGTGCTAGGCTCAGGATTGGGTCTTGTCCATCACATCATTCTCCTAATGATGTGATCCCGTTATCACTGACATCCTATGTCCATGGTCAGGAAACCGTGACCATCTGTTGATCAACGAGCTAGTAACTAGAGGCTTACCAGGGACTCATTGTGGTCTATATATTCACACATGTATCGTTGTTTCCGTACAATACAATTCAAGCATGAATAACAAACAATTATCATGAACAAGGAAATATAATAATAATACTTTTATTATTGCCTCTAGGGCATATTTCCAACACAAGAACCTTTTGACACTTATAAGGAGAGGTTGGGCAAGAAGGGGGAATATGAAATGAAGTTTGATCTGTCCAGAATCATCAAAAAGGTGGAGGGCCTGGAGGAGCTAACCACGCCGTTCACAAACGAAGAGATCGTCAAAGTGGTTCGTGAAATGCCATCTGATAGTGCCCCAGGTCTTGATGGATTCAATGGCCGCTTTCTGAAATCATGCTGGCACATCATCAAAAACGACTTCTACAGGTTGTGGAGTGATTTCTATGACGGTATTATTGATCTTTAGAGCCTGAACTCGGGGTTTATAACCCTCATCCCTAAAAACCAGTCACCAGAGACTGCTAATGATTTCATACCCATCACGTTACTTAACTGTTGCTTGAAACTGATAACTAAGTTGCTTGCTAACCGTTTGCGGAAAATTGTTCTTAAGGTCATTCATCGGAACCAATATGGATTCCTCAAAGGAAGATCCATCCAGGATTGCCTGGCCTGGGCTTTTGAATATATTCACCAATGCTAAGGATCGGGGAGACCCTGCTGTGTTCTGAAACTGGATTTCGCGAAGGCCTTCAACACTATACAACTTGAACTAATGATTGAGATAATGCGACACATGGGTTTTGATGAGAGATGGTTGGGGTGGATTAAGTGTATTTTTTCCCCCGGAAGCTCTTCGCTGCTGCTTAATGGCGTCCCAGGGAAACATTTTGAATGTCTCTATGGGGTGAGACAGGGCGACCCGTTGTCACCATTGATGTTTGTTTTGGCAGCGGATCTATTGCAGTCAGCAGTCAATGATGCCTGTCGGACATGTTTGCTCCGGTTGCCACTACCTACCTACGACAGAAACTACCCCATAATACAATATTCTGACGATACGATTGCGGTCCTCCCTGCTTGTACATCACAAGCACAGGGGTTAAGAGACATTCTGGTTGACTACGCAAAGTCGGTGGGCCTTAAGATCAACTTCCACAAGTCGACCTTGGTTCCCATCAATCTTGATAATGTGCCGGCAGTGGAAATTGCAGCCATCTTTGGGTGCTCTGTTGGCAACATGCCGTTTACGTACCTAGGCTTGCCCATGGGCACTACTCGCCCGAGTGTGACTGACCTTATGCCGTTGGTAACCTCGGTTGAAAGGAGAGTCCCGGCAACAGCTTCGCTCCTCGACTATGGCTCCAAGCTTACACTGCTCAATTCTGTGGTCACCTCGCTAGTAGTTTACGCCATGTGCTCCATCAAGATAAACCCTAAGATCATCGAGCACCTTGACAAACTGCGCAGGTCATGTCTCTCGGTGAGAAAATCGGATGATGGGTATAAGGGCAATTTGCTGGCAGCTTGGGGAATGGTGTGTAAACCTAAGAGCAAAGGTGGCATGGGGATCATTGATCTTAAGATCCAAAACCAAGGGCTGCTACTAAAACAACTGCACAAATTTTATAACAGATATGATGTTCCTTGGGTCAGTCTGGTCTGGGATACCTACTATGCGGGCAAAGTACCTCATGCCTCGGACTTGTGCAGATCTTTCTAGTGGAGAGACCTCATGCAACTTTCTGACATACATAGAGGGATCACAATTCCGAAGGTGGTGGCAGGGGACACGATCCTGCTTTGGAAAGATAACTGGAAGGATGCGTCTTTTCAAGATAAATACCCGAGAGCTTTTTCCTTTGCTAGGGAACCTGATGTCTCAGTGAGGCATCTCTTGTCCTCGGATCGGTTGGGAGATGTGTTCCACCTGCCTCTATCTTTGGAGGCTAGAGGTGAGGTTGCTGGATTACAGTCTGAGACCTTGGGTACCTCTCTTGATAATGGCAAGGATGTGTGGACTTGTGTTTGGGGGGAGATGCGTTTCGATCCTCGCAATACTATGCCCACTGTTTCAGTCTAATGCAAGTGGATGAAGCGTTCGGGTGGATCTGGAAAACCAAATGCACAATGCAGTGGAAAGTGTTTTTGTGGCTGCTGATGTCTGATAGATTGAACACTCGAAACATGCTTAGGAGGCACTACAAAATTCAGAAATGAGTATACCTGCCTTCTGTGCCAACATCCGTCTGAGGAGGACTTGGTTCACCTCTTCTTTGCCCGCCCCTTCAGCCAGAGATGCTGGGATGCCTTGGGGATACAATGGCCAATTGGCTCTGACTAGCTGAGAATGCTACATGAGGGTAAAGCCACCTGGGATCGACCGATGTTCTTGGAAGTTTTTGCAGTAGCAGCCTGGGGGATCTGGAAGGAAAGGAATGATAAACACTTCAGAGAGATTCATCCTTCGTTTGCTTCTTGAAGGAATAGATTCAAACTGGACTTTGCTATGCTGGTCCATAGATCAAAGCCAGAGCAGGGGCCCTACATTTTATCCATAACTATCTCGCTTTGATTGTATCTTCGTGTGTATTAGTCTCTGTACACATTCCTTCCCCCCTCTTAGCATTATGTAACCTGTATGTAAGTTTGGACGCTCTAACCCCCCCCCCCCTAACCCTGTTTTATTAATACAAAGGCAGTGAGAGAATCTCACTGTCATCAGTTCTAAAAAAAATGGCTAATAGGCACCATAATTCCTGGGATTTCGTATATAAAATGGCAGTCCACCTTATACACCAAAACAGATTTACAATTATTTTTAAAATTTTGAACGTGATTTTCTTTCTGAAAAAAAACATAATATATTTTGAAACGAAAAAATTCATATTTCACAGGAAAAAATTAACTTGAATTTTGGGCCTCTAAAAAAATTCAAAAAAAGGAACCACATGAAAACGATATTTTTTCCGAAATCAAAAAGAATTTCGTGAAAATGAAAAACATTTTGAAAAACTGGAACAAAAATCTGAAAGCGCGAACATTTTTCAAAATTACAAACAAAACTTTCAAGACGTGAACATTTTTTGAATTCCATAAATTTTTTTTGAATCGGGGTTAAATTTTGAACAAGATGACCATTTCGATGATGTGAACACATTTGGAACGCGGGAATATTGTTTGGAAATTCCTATTTTTTAACTGGATGAACAAAAGTTAATAAATGTCAACATTTTCCGAAATTCCACGAACATTTTTTGAATTTGCGAGCAAAATTTCAAATAGGAGCATTTCTTGAATTTGTGAACAAATTTACGAACCAGAACAATTTTTGAAAACTTTATATTTTTTAATTGGTGAATAGAAATTAAAAACCGGAACAATTGTTGAAAATTCAGAACACAATTTTGAAATAGACAACAATTTAAATAACCTGATTTTTTTGTAAATGCTATTTTTTTATACATGAACAAATTTTTTGAAAATGAACAACTTTCTCTATGGCTTATAAAACTTTTTTGTAAAACACGAACACAAACATTTTTTGTAAAACGTGAAGAATTTGTTTAACACGAACAATTTTTAAATTTTGAGCATATTTTGACAACGAGATCTTTTCTTGAAATTCCAAAAATTATTTGAAAATTCCGAAATCCCTGAACATTTTTGCAAATACAGACATTTTTATAAATCATGAAATAAATTTTGAATACGAGAAAGGTTTCTGAAAGATGCAAATTTGCAAAAATTGTGAACAAAATTTGAAATTCCTGTACATTTTTTTAAACACGAACAAATTTTGAAAATTGTGTACAATTTTTTCAACACGGGAGAATTTTTTGAAATTTGGGACAAAATATGTGGACATTTCTAACAAAAGAAACGGGAAAAACAAAACAAAAAAAGGAAAAGGAAAAGAAAACGGAAAATAAAAAGAAACTGAAAAAAATAAAAAAAGGAAAAGAAAAAGAAACAGGAACAAAAAAAGAAAAAAAATAAACAGACACAAAAAAAGAAAAGGAAAAAGGAAAATAGAATAACCGGTACAGAAACCTTCTAGAAGGCTCCCAAAACCGATAAAACTGATGGGAAACCTCTAGAAGATTCCTAAAACCGAAACCTTGTATGTACTACAGATGTGTGGGCCCAATTCCTCGCGTTCGCCCAGTCTGTGCGTTTGCTCGACAGTTTGACGCAATGTGCGTCAAAGAGGGAATTCTCCTTGAAACATTATAAAATTTTGAGCTTAAATTAGATTTCTTTGTAAGCAAATAGATCACCAATAGAAGACTACCAAAGTATTCTTTTATCCATGTTAATTTGATGTATACCTTGTAGGAACGAAGTATGTCCACCAGAGAGGGTTGGGGGTGAATAGGAGTTTTAAAGTTTTTTTTTTGGCAACTTCAACACTCTCGAAACCCAGCAGTGGAACGAACGAAAACAGATCACAGTGAGTAAATGCAAACTATTAAAAGGAAACTAAAGGTAAGCATTGAGATGAATCACATAATTGAAAACATTCAAAAGTAACGAGGAAGACCAGAGGTGACCAGCGATGCTCGATGGCGACAGAGTATTTGCTTGACCAGTTCGTCCTTCTGCACCAAGACTACGTCTGGTTGGAGGGGTTATGACTTAACACGGAAGATAAACTCTCTTCGCCCTATTCTCCACGACAATTGGTTCGTCAATGCCTCTAGGGCATATTTCCTTCAGATATGCATCTCCGGTGTCGACTTCTGTTCAATGCCAGAGAGGCGTGACTGGATGGGATGGGACACATATCTGAAGGAAATATGCCCTAGAGGCAATAATAATTTTTTTATTTTATATTTCCTTATATCATGATAAATGCTTATTATTCATGCTAAAATTGTATTAATCGGAAACTTGATACATGTGTGGATACATAAACAAAACATCGTGTCCCTAGTAAGCCTCTACAAGACTAGCTCGTTAATCAAAGATGGCTAAGTTTCCTAACCATTGACATGTGTTGTCATTTGATGAACGGGATCACATCATTAGGAGAATGATGTGATGGACAAGACCCATCCGTTAGCTTAGCATAATGATCGTTTAGTTTTATTGCTATTGCTTTCTTCACGACTTATACATGATCCTCTGACTATGAGATTATGCAACTCCCGAATACCGGAGGAACACTTTGTATGCTATCAAACGTCACAACGTAACTGGGTGATTATAAAGATGCTCTACAGGTGTCTCCGAAGGTGTTTGTTGAGTTGGCATAGATCGAGAATAGGATTTGTTACTCCGAGTGTCGGAGAGGTATCTCTGGGCCCTCTCGGTAATGCACATCACTATGAGCCTTGCAAGCAAATGACTAATGAGTTAGTCACGAGATGATGTATTACGGAACGAGTAAAGAGACTTGCCGGTAACGAGATTGAACTAGGTATGATGATACCGACGATCGAATCTCGGGCAAGTAAAATACCGATGACAAAGGGAACAACGTATGTTGTTATGCGGTTTGACCGATAAAGATCTTTGTAGAATATGTAGGAGCCAATATGAGCATCCAGGTTCCGCTATTGGTTACTAACCGGAGATGTGTCTCGGTCATGTCTACATAGTTCTCGAACCCATAGGGTCCGCACGCTTAATGTTCATGGCGGTTTGTATTATGAATTATGTGATTTGATGACCAAAGTTTGTTCGGAGTTCCGGATGAGGTTGCGGACATGACGAGGAGTCTCGAAATGGTCGAGAGGTAAAGATCGATATATTGGAAGACTATATTCAAACATCAGAATGGTTCCGAGTGATTCGGGTATTTTTCGGAGTACCGGAGAGTTACGCGAATTCGTCGGGGGAAGTTAATGGGCCTTATTGAGCTTTAGTGGAAAGAGGGAAGATGGGTCACGAGGTGGCACGCCTCCCCCTTGCCCAAACCGAATTGGACAAGGGGTGGGGGCGCGTGATACGTCTCCAACGCATCTATAAATTTTTATTGTTCCATGCTATTATTTATGAAGTCTTGGATGTTTAATGGGCTTTATCATTCATTTTTATATCATTTTTGGGACTAACCTACTAACCCAAAGGCCCAGTCCAGATTGCTGTTTTTTTGCCTATTTCAGGGTTTTGCAGAAAAAGAATATCAAACGAAGTCCAAACGGAATGAAACCTTCGCGAGAGATATTTTTGGAGAAAATCATGCACGCGGAGCTTGAGGACAAAGTCAGGGGACAGAGAGGTGGCCCTCGAGGGTGGGGGGCGCGCCCCCTGCCTCGAGGCCCCCTCAAGTGGCCCTCGGTGCCCTCCTTCTTCCTATATAAGTTCATGTACCCCAGAAACTCCGTATCAAGAGATAAAACCCTAATTCCACCGCCGTAACTTCTGTTCCCGTCGAGATCCCATCTTGGAGCCTGTTCCGGAGCTCCACCGGAGGGGGATCCATCACGGAGGCCTTCATCATCATCATCATCTCCCTCACCATGAGTTGTGAGTAGTTTACCACAGACCTTCGGGGTCCATAGCTAGTATCTAGATGACTTCTTTTCTCTCTCTGGATCTCAATACAAAGTTCTCCTCGGTCTTCGAGGAGATCTATTCGATGTAATCTCTTTTTGCGGTGTGTTTGTCGAGATCCGATGAATTGTGAGTTTATGATCAAGGTTATCAATGAAAGATATTTGGTTCTTCTCTGAAATTTTTGTGTGTGCTGATAATATCCTTGCAAGTCTCTTTGAATTATTGGTTTGGTTTGGCATACTAGATCTATAGTTCTTGCAATTGGAGAAGTGCTTGGCTTTGGGTTCAATCTTGCGCTGTCCTTTCCCAGTGACAGTAGGGGCAGCAAGGCACGTATTGTATTGTTGCCATCGAGGATAAAAAGATAGGGTTTATATCATATTGCTTGAGTTTATCCCTCTAAATCATGTCATCTTGCTTAAGGCATTACTCTGTTCGTATGAACTCAATAGACTAGATGCATGCTGGATAGCGGTCGATGTGTGGAGTAATAGTAGTAGATGTAGGCAGGAGTCGGTCTACTTGTCTCGGACGTGATGACTATATACAATGATCATGCCTAGATAGTCTCGTAATTATTCGCTTTTCTATCAATTGCTCGACGGTAATTTGTTTACCCGCCGCAGAATATCGCTATCATGAGAGAAGCCACTAGAGAAAACTATGGCCCCCGGGTCTATTCTCAACATATCAATCTACATCTACTTTACTTTTACCGCTTTTATTTGCTGTTCTTATAAACTAAAAATACTAAAAAAATAAACTATCATCTCTATCAGATCTCACTTTCGCAAGTGACCGTAAAGGGATTGACAACCCCTTATCGCATTGGCTGCGAAGTTCTTATTTGTTTGTGCAGGTGCGAGGGACTCGCGCGTGGTCTCCTACTGGATTGATACCTTGGTTCTCAAAAACTGAGGGAAATACTTACGCTACTGTGCTGCATCTCCCTTTCCTCTTCGAGGAAATACAACGCAAGCTCAAGAGGTAGCAAGAAGAATTTCTGGCACCGTTGCCGGGGAGGCTTACGCAAAAGTCATATACCAAGTACCTATCACAAAACCTTATCCTTTGCATTACATTTATTTGCCTCTCGTTTTTCTCTCCCCCACTTCACCCTTGTCGTTTGATTCGCCCTTCTTCCGCCGCGTCTTTATCATTCGCTTGCTTCTTGTTTGCTTGTGTGTGTTGCTTGCTTGCGTGCCCTCATGTCTGATATGGGGGACGATTTTATCGAGAAGGGTAGCAATGCCGAGCGCAACGTTCATGTTGACCCCCCGGATGAAGCTACCACTTTACATATTAAGAAGTTCCGGGTTGGTAGTGGTAATATTATTGAAAAAAGGGGTTCTTCAAGACTTCTTTACTTGTGCCGGTGCTTTGCCCACTATGGGTGGCTCTATTCTTCACAGAACTAGTAGCCTTGCGGATGCTGTATCTATGCTCGTAGTAGAAATTGAAAGGCAATTTATCCATATGCATCCCTGTATTCAGAGAGTATTTTTGGACTTCTCCAATATTGAGCATTCTTCCGTTAAGCGTGCAGCTACTATCTTTTTGGCTCATGAATTTAGATATATCATGAAAGAGGCTAGAGAAATCTTTGCTCATTACGGAGTAGATGCCGGTCGACCCCCTATAGAGGCTATCTTGTTTAATCAAGAAGACCTTATGCGGTTGCGATCTCCCGATCATGTTGCTTTTAATGAAAACCTTAGAAAAAAGGTTCCTGTTGAGATCTTAATTGATAGAATTTCTGAGATAAACGATGACTTTGTTGTTCAAAATAATGGGTTAGGCTTCTCCCTTGAAAGGAGGCTTATGGCCTTCTGCCAAAAGAATGCCTATAATGATGAATTGGTCATCCACTACAAAGGGCCAAAGGAGGAATCTGTTCCTCCCGAGATTGATGTAGGGGACTTTTGTCCCATTAAATTTAGCCCTTTTGATTACTTTTTCTTGCCACAAAGGAAGCTTGCTGCTGAACGTAGGGAATATGAGATGAGCTTTCGCGACATATCGTACCACTATGGCTATCCCTAGATCTATCTTGTATCGTGCCTAGCTAGGGGTGTAAAACGATAGCACTTGTTGGGAGGCAACCCAATTTTTTGTTTTTTGTTTTTGTCGCTGTTAGAGAATAAATATTGCAGCTAGCCTCTGATTAGATGTGGTTTCATGTTTTGTTTAGTGTTTGTGCCAAGTAGAACCTTTGGGAAGACTTGTGTGAAGTTTATATGGTCTTGCTGTGAAAAACAGAATCGTTAGCGCTCGCTAAAGTGGTCATGGGATTTTACTGGAGCGTGCTTTTTAGTTGATATTTTATGCAGATGATTTGTAGACAAATTTCTCAAATTTACCAATTTAGTTTGAATTTTTTGGAGTTCCAGAAGTAGGCGAAACCTGCAGATTACTACAGACTTTCTGTTTTTGACAGATTCTGTTTTTCGTGTGTTGTTTGCTTATTCCGATGCATCTATGAGTAGTATTGGAGGATATGAACCATATAGAAGTTGGAATACAGTAGGTTTAACACCAATATAAACAAAGAATGAATTCATTGCTGGACCTTTGAGTAGTGGTTTGCTTTCTTATACTAACGGAGCTCACGAGAATTTTTGTCTAAGTTTTGTGTTGTGAAGTTTTCAAATTTTGAGTATTGCTTTGATGGACTATGGAACAAGGAGTAGCAAAGGCCTAAGCATGGGGATGACCATGGCACCCCAAGTAAATTCAAGATAATCAAAAGCCTAAGCTTGGGGATGCCCCGCGAAGGCATCCCCTCTTTCGTCTTCATCCATCTGTAACTATACTTGGAGCTATATTTTTATTCGCAACATGTTATGTGTTTTGCTTGGAGCGTCTTGTATAATTTGAGTCTTTCCTTGTTAGTTTGCCACAATCATCCTTTCTGGACACACCTATTAGAGAGAGAGTTAAATATGGCCTAGAAATTGTTAGAACACTCTATGTGCTTCACTTATATCTTTTGAGTTGAATAGTTTTTCCTCTAGCGCTTCACTTATATCTTTTAGAGCACGGTGGTGGTAATATTTTGTAGAAATTGTTGAAATCTCATACTTCACTTATATCTATTTGAGACTCTATTTAAAACAGCATGGTAATGTGTTTAGGCTAAAGAAACTAGTCTTCACATGATAGACATCCAATGTCAATGTAGTAAAAAAATTCATACCAAGTGCATTGAATAGAATGAGATGTTGGATGCTTGATAATTGTTTTGAGACATGAGGATAGTGATATTAGAGTCATGCTAGTGGAGTTATTATGAAATTGAGAAATACTTGTGTTAAGGTTAGTGATTCACATATCATGCACGTACGGTGAACCGCTATGTGACGAAGTTAGAGCATGAGGAATTGGTAGAGTGCCAACCTTTGTGTGGAGGTCGGGGGCACGCGATGGTTAACTCCTACCAACCTCCCCCTAGGAGCATGCGTTGATTACTTTGTTTTGATGACTCGTAGATTTTTGCAATAAGTATATGAGTTCTTATGACTAATGTTGAGTCCATGGATTATACGCACTCTCACCCTTCCACCATTGCTAGCCTCTCTTGTACTGTGCAACTTTCGCCGGTGCCATAAACCCACTATATATCCTTCCTCAAAACAGCCACCATACCTACCTATCATGTCATTTCCATAGCCATTCCGAGATATATTGCCATGCAACTTTCCACCGTTCCGTTTATACGACACGCATCATATTGTCATATTGTCATTGCATGATCATGTACTTGATATCGTATTTGTGGCAAAGCCACCATGCATAACTTCATACATGTCACTTTTGTTTCATTGCACATACCGGTACACCACCGGAGGCATTCATATAGAGTCATACTTTGTTGTTGTAATATTGAGTTGTAATGAAAGTGTGATGATCATCATTATTAGAGCATTGTCCCATGGGAGGAAAGGCTAAATCTATAAAGCCCCTCCGCAAAAAAAAGGCCAAAGAAAAAAAAAAGAAAGGCCCAAAAAAAAGAGAAAAAAGAAAAAGAAAAAGAAAAAAAGGGGGACAATTGCTACTATCTTTTTTCCACGTTTGTGCTTCAAAGTAGCACCATGTTCTTCATTGTAGAGGGTCTCATGTTTAGTCACTTTCATATACTAGTGGGAATTTTCAATATAGAACTTGGCTTGTATATTCCAACGATGGGCTTCCTCAAATGCCCTAGGTCTTCGTGAGCAAGCAAGTTGGATGCACACCCACTAGTTTCTTTTGTTGAGCTTTCATACATACTTAGCTCTAGTGCATCCGTTGCATCGCAATCCCTACTCACTCACATAGATATCTATTGATGGGCATCTCCATAGCCCGTTGATACGGCTAGTCGATGTGAGACTATCTCCCTCCTTTTTGTCTTCTCCACAACCACCTCTATTCCACCCATAGTGCTATATCCATGGGTCACGCTCATGTATTGCGTGAAAGTTGAAATGTTTGAAAAGATAGAGCATGAAAACAAATGCTTGGCTGAAATTGGGGTTGTGCATGATATGAATATTTTGTGTGATGAAGAGGGAGCATAGCCAGACTATATGATTTTGTAGGGATAACTTTCTTTAGCCATAGTATTTTGAGAAGACATGATTGCTTTGTTAGTATTGCTTGAAGTATTGTTATTTCTTATGTCAATATAGACTTTTATCTTGAATCTTTCAGATATGAACATTCATGCCACAATTAAGAGAATTACATTGAAAAACTATATTGGTTAGCATTCCACATCAAAAATTCTTTCTTTATCATTTACCTACTCGAGGACGAGCAGGAATTAAGCTTGGGGATGCTTGATACGTCTCCAACGTATCTATAATTTTTGATTGTTCCATGCTATTATTTATGAAGTCTTGGGTATTTAATGGGCTTAATCATTCACTTTTATATCATTTTTGGGACTAACCTACTAACCAAAGGCCCAATCTAGATTGCTGTTTTTTTGCCTATTTCAGGGTTTTGCAGAAAAAGAATATCAAACGGAGTCCAAACGGAATGAAACCTTCGCGAGATATTTTTTTGGAGAAAATCACGCACGCGGAGCTTGAGGACCAAGTCAGGGGACAAAGAGGTGGCCCTCGAGGGTGGGGGGCGCGCCCCCCTTCCCAGGGCGCGCCCCCTGCCTCGAGGCCCTCTCAAGTGGCCCCCGGTGCCCTCCTTCTTCCTATATAAGTCCACGTACCCCAGAAAATCCGTATGAAGAGAGAAAACTCTAATTCCACCTCCGTAGCTTCTGTTCCCGTGGAGATCCCATCTTGGAGCCTGTTCCGGAGCTCCACCGGAGGGGGATCCATCGTGGAGGCCTTCATCATCATCATCATCGCCCTCACCATGAGTTGTTAGTAGTTTACCACAGACCTTCGGGTCCATAGCTAGTATCTAGATGGCTTCTTCTCTCTCTCTGGATCTCAATACAAAGTTCTCCTCGGTCTTCGAGGAGATCTATTCGATGCAATCTCTTTTTGCGGTGTGTTTGTCGAGATCCGATGAATTGTGAGTTTATGATCAAGGTCATCTATGAAAGATATTTGGTTCTTCTCTGAACTTTTTATGTGTGCTCATAATATCCTTGCAAGTCTCTTCGAATTATTGGTTTGGTTTGGCCTACTAGATCTATAGTTCTTGCAATAGGAGAAGTGCTTGGCTTTGGGTTCAATCTTGCGGTGTCCTTTCCCAGTGACACTAGGGGCAGCAAGGCATGTATTGTATTGTTGCCATCGAGGATAAAAAGATGGGGTTTATATCATATTGCTTGAGTTTATCCCTCTACATCATGTCATCTTGCTTAAGGCGTTACTCTGTTCGTATGAACTCAAAACACTAGATGCATGCTGGATAGCGGTCGATGTGTGGAGTAATAGTAGTAGATGGAGGCAGGAGTCGGTCTACTTGTCTCGGACGTGATGCCTATATACAATGATCATGCCTAGATAGTCTCATAATTATTCGCTTTTCTATCAATTGCTCGACAGTAATTTGTTTACCCGCCGTAGAATATCGTTATCATGAGAGAAGCCACTAGAGAAAACTATGGCCCCCGGGTCTATTCTCAACATATCAATCTACATCTACTTTACTTTTACCGATTTTATTTGCTGTTCTTATAAAATAAAAATACCAAAAAAATAAACTATCATCTCTATCAGATCTCACTTTCGTAACTGACCGTAAAGGGATTGACAACCCCTTATTGCGTTGGGTGCGAAGTTCTTATTTGTTTGTGCATGTGCGAGGGACTTGCGCGTGGTCTCCTATTGGATTGATACCTTGGTTCTCAAATACTGAGGAAAATACTCACGCTACTGTGCAGCATCTCCCTTTCCTCTTCGAGGGAATACAACACAAGCTTAAGAGGTAGCAGCGCGGCCTACGCTTTCCTTCTCCCTCTCCCTCATTTCCTTCTTTCCTACTCGGGAAAGGAAAGGGATTCCTACTTGGACTTGGGAGTCCTAGTAGGACTCCCTACACTTGGCGTGCCCTAGAGGGCCGGCCTCTCTCCCTCCCTTCTTTATATACGTGGGTAGGGGGCACCCCAAAGGCACAACAGACAATCTCTTAGCCGTGTGCGATGCCCCCCCTCCACAGTTACACACCTCGGTCATATCGTTGTAGTGCTTAGGCGAAGCCCTGCGCCGGTAACATCATCATCATCGTTGCCACGCGTCGTGCTGACGGAACTCTCCATCGTCTTCAACTGGATCAAGAGCTCGAGGGACGTCATCGTGCTGAACTTGTGCTGAACACGGAGGTGCCATACGTTCGGTACTTGGATCGATTGGATTGTGAAGACGTTCGACTACATCAACCGCGTTACTAAACGCTTCCGCTTTCGATCTACGAGGGTACGTAGACACACTCTCCCCGCTCGTCCTATGCTTCTCCTAGCTAGATCTTGCGTGATCGTAGGATTTTTTTTTTGAAATACTACGTTCCCCAACAATATCTACCACGCCCGTTAATTGCCCCGTCCACCCGTATGCCGCCATTAAGTACGCTCGCTGGTCGAGAATCACACTCCGTCGTCCTGTATTGATACCTGGCCTCACCGGAATCCGCTATTTAAGGGCCGCCACACCCGGATACCTCCACATAACAACACATCTGCTCCACATCCTCCTCCTTTCCTCCACATCCGCCATGACCGCCAACTGGAAAACACTGTGGGACAATCTGCCGCGGGAGATGAAGCACGCGGTTGCCGCCTTGCCCCCGCCTGGCAGAGCCGTCGTGCTAGGCGGATCGAGTCCGGCTTGCTGGCCAGCTCGCCCGAGGTCTCCGACGATGAGAATGACACCACTATGGGATGTGATCTGACGACTCTGCCCCAGCTCCCGTGCCTCTTGTGCACGCCGAGTTCACCATGGAGCAGACGCATGCGCACTTCAACGCCGCCATGGCAGAGGTGCAGCCTGTGCCGGCGCTTTTGTCGGTATTCCAGCAGACGCATAGGGAATAATGGTACAACTTGTTTCTCCTGGAGCAACACCCGCCGGCGGAGGGCCAAGTCTACGATGAGCATGCGAGTGAGAAGGCCGTGGCGACCATGGCCGCTACGAACCCAAATATCATCGTGGAGCAACGTGCCATCCGCGATGCCGTGCGTTCTCTAGCCGCTTCTGGCTGGGAAGCGGCATTTCCGGAGGCATAGATGCAGGCGATCGCGGAGGAGAAGAACGCTAACTGCGCCTCCTACGCGCGGCCCGACGAACCATCAGCCGACCCAGTGGGACGGCGACAACGCCGGCGTCACCATTTCCCTCATGGGCCTCACGTCCACTGGCGATGGGGCAAGGCGCGGACTCATCTGATGATGAGTAGGTCACGGGCGGCGACAGGGCCTGGTGTCCCTTGTGGGCCGGTCCGTCTCCCGTGTTCTACTCTTCCTCGCCGGAGACCGCATCTTCACTTCATCAATCTTATCATCGGTGCTCATGAAGACGGCGGATAGAGGACAACACAGGCTTGGACGCCGGGGGCTGCCACCGTAGGATAGTATTAGGGTCGGATCATTTTTTTTTCGCGAAATGTTCGAGATATAATGAAAATCCGGTGTGTTTGCATGAATTTCGTCCGGTTTATATGGAAATCCGCTATGTTTTAATGAACTTCGTCCGGTTTGTTGAAAAGAAGTTTAAAATATATGTGGCTAGCCTTGGATGACGGCCTCTTGCATCCGTATCCGCAGAGGGATGCAAGAGGAAATTTACGAGTTGCCGTTGGAGATGTCCTCACATACCAACATATAATATTATGATTCTAGAAAAACATATAATATTATGTGTTATGACTTGTAAACGTAGTATCATACATCAGTACTGTATGCATGATTTTTACAGACAAAACAAATGCATAATACAAAGATATCCCTCAGTGTGACCAGGCTAGATGTGGACTGGACATATGCATAATATTAAGATATCCCTTGGTGTGACCAGGCTTGATGTATGATATGCATTGTTGTGACCAGCCAATACCTGGACTGGACATACACGCTGGCAGCCACTGGTTCGACATATCCAGTCACTGTGTCACGTCGCGCAGGAGCAGACTTGGCATGCGCATATACGGATATACCCACGTGGTGCATGCTTCAATTGGAAATCATGCCCTTGCCCGGAGCGGCCAAATTGCCTTCACGTGCCTGCAGCGCCCTGGAGCTTGACCCTGTACATTCTTTTTTTTTTTTTGCGAATCAAATACTTGTATTACTCAATCACAGAACCAATACAATCTGTAGCGGCGACCTCCAACACATCAGGAGGACCTGACCCAAGCCAAGTCATAGTACGCTTATTACATCGACCATAGTATGCTAGTCTAACACTAGCCTTATTTTGTGAATGAGCAATATGAGTAATACAAGCTTGATGACGATTTAGGAGAACCCTAATATCTTTAACCATCGAAGAATAAAGTGATCGATCTGTTTCACTACCACTGATCATGGCATTCGCAACCGCAGATTCCATCTCGACTTCGATAGGGAGATTGGTACGTTGGACCGAGGCAGATATACCTTCCAGACAGGCAGAGAGTTCAGCCTCCAGTGCATCTCGACAGAAGTGTAGATCCCTGCA
>LR738715.1:878991953-879010247 GCA_902687465.1 Secale cereale | reverse complement strand
GCAGAGAAGATTATATTGCCAACCTCGTCCCGCAAGATCATGCCTGCACCCGCATTATCACATGTCACAAAAGCTCCAGCTACATTTAATTTATACCACCCAGGCTTTGGTTTTACCCATCCTGGCTGCTGTACTTTGTGAGACACTCTGCCGCTTGATGCCTTTGATGGGACTACCAAACTCCCTTTTCCAGGAACATCTCCAGTTTCACCACTGGTGGCCGTTAGTGAGTTGAGGTAGCTCAACAAGAATCTCACTGAAACTTCCATCAGCGGGGCTGGTTTATGATGCACTATTTCATTGCGAATGTACCAAATCCTCCAGAAAACCATCAGGATCTTACATCTTTCCATATCACTTCTATGAGCCAGCAATTGTAGAAGCCATTCCTTTCCACAATTGGCAATATACTGGGGCCGAGGTAAGCTCCAGATTTTAGCCATGTTCGCATACAGATCCCTTCCCATTTGACATCTCAGGAACGGATGGTAATTGTCCTCTGTCTCCATACCACAAACTGGGCAGGTACTCGCTGTTTCCAAACCAATTCTGTGCTTGTTTTTCCATGTTGGTAGGCCATCCGTCGCAACACGCCAAGCAAAATTTGCCACAGTCGGTGGCGCACCACAATTCCAAATAAACTTCCAGCATCTCCTCTCACCCGACGGCAGGGAGCTAGACGATGTTGCAGTTGATCTATGCGCTTCATCAAAGGCCAAGTGGTATGCACTCTTTACTGAGAACAGCCCTAGTTTATCCGGGCCCCAAGCAATGACATCTTCATTTTGCCCTGGTGACACCTTGATTTTTAGGATCTCCACCACATCTGCTTGCATGAAATATTGATTTAATGTCTGTACTTTCCAAGACCCGTTCTCATTCAGCAGCTCCGAAACATATCTGATACGGCATCTCCCCTGTCGCGAGATTGGCTTATATGAGAAGGGTCGTGGGATCCAACTATCCCGCCACACTCGGATATTACGACCATTGCCAATTCTCCAAATCAGACCCTTTTTCAACAGTTCCAGTCCATAGCTAATGGCCGACCAAGAAGATGATGCATTACCAGTAAATACCGTATCTTCCAACTTACCAGACGGGTAATATTTGGCCTTGAGTAACCGAGCACATAAGCTGTCTGGTCTGGTGATTAACCTCCACGCCTGACGGGCCAATAGTGCTTGGTTAAAAATTCTGAAGTCCCTGAAGCCAATCCCACCTCTCTCCTTCGGCTGCATCAGGTAATCCCATCCTTTCCAATGCACTTTCCTCTTCCCTTTCTCTGAACCCCAGTAAAAATTCCTTACCATACGTGTAAGATCATCACACACCGACATTGGCAATTTAAAGACACCCATTATATATGTGGGTAAAGCTTGTGCCACCGATTTAATAAGCACCTCTCTACCAGGCTGCGCCAGAAAACCATCTCCCCACTGAATCAATCTTTTAGTGAGGCTTGTTTGTAGATTCTGAAATTTACCTTTCGACATACGCCCTTCAGGTGTTGGCAGACCCAAGTATTTCTCCTCAAAAAACATGCTCGTAACATTTAGAGCATCTCTGACATGCTCCTGGTTCGAAGCCGGGCATGCTTCTCCAAAAAATATCGAGCACTTCTCATAGTTCAAACACTGACCCGTGGCCGAGCCATATAAATCCAATGCTGCTTTTACTTGCTCCGCCTGGACCCTTGTGGCCTGAAAAAATAGCATAGTATCATCTGCGAAAAGCAAATGAGATATACCAGGAGCTCTCCTGCAGATCTTAACCGGAACAATATCACCACCTTGCACTTTATTCTTCAGAATAGCTGAAAGCCCATCTGCCACAAATAAGAATAAGAACGGAGAGAGAGGGTCTCCTTGCCGTAAACCTCGCGACGGTGCAAATGAATCCAGGAGAGTTCCATTGAGTTTTACAGAATACCTCACCGATGTGACACACGCCATTATCCAGTCAATCCATCGATGGCAGAACCCTAACCTTTGCATCACCTGCTTCAAGAAAGCCCAGTCTACCCTGTCATAAGCCTTGGACAGATCCAATTTGTATGCACAGAAGCTCTTCGTAGGGTCTTTTTCTTGTTTAATATAATGCAAACACTCAAAGGCAACCAGCGCATTATCTGTAATCATCCGTCCCGGTATAAATGCGCTCTGTTCAACCGATATAATATCATCCAGGAGAGGCCTTAATCTGTTAACCAAGCATTTGGAAATTATCTTATATGTCACATTACACAGACTGATAGGTCTATAATCCGACATCCTCGTTGGGTTGGCTATCTTTGGAATGAGTACAATGGAAGTATCATTCGCCCCCTCCGGCATGATCCCAGAACTGAAGAAGTCACGAACTGCAGCCAGCACACCTTCCTTGATCGTACTCCAGTTCTTTTGGAAGAACCGAGCGGGGAAACCGTCAGGGCCCGGGGCCTTTAACGGACCGATCTGAAATAAAGCATCCGAAATTTCCTTATCTGTGAAGGGTGCACACAGTTTGTCATTATCCGCTGGTGTGACAATATGTTCAAACAGGTTTACAACTTCTGATGCGTTTAAGTTTGCATCCGCAGCAAAAATATGTTGGAAATATTCATTTGCTATCTGGCTCATTGAAGTAAACTCCGTGTGCACATTACCAATGCTATCAGTTAGTTCCCTTATCTTGTTCTTTCTTGCCCTCCAAACTGCTTTGCTATGAAAATATTTTGTATTCCGATCTCCTTCTTTAAGCCAAGCAATTCTCGATCTTTGCATCCACATCATCTCCTCTTGATACAGCAGTTCATTCATTTTATCCATAACTCTCCTTATATCTTCCCTATCCGCATTCATGTTCATTAGCTCCTCAAGCTGGGTTCTTGATTTTGACAGTTGTCTAGTAACATTGCCAAACTTCCTACTCCAAGCCCGTAGTGCGGACATAGTTTTTGAGAGTGCATCTTTAAGCTGTGGAAGGGTATGTACCTCCCCAACCGCAGCCCATGCATCTTCCACTACCTGAGGCAGCTCTGAGTCTCTCTCCCAAAAGATCTCATATTTCCTGCACCTGTCTTTCACTGGCCCCATGTCCGGTTCTCCTTTAAGGAAAACCATGAGGTGGTCTGAGCATGGAGATGGGATATGCTCCACGGTAGCAAAGGCGAACAGATTTCGCCAATCATTAGTAGCTACAGCTCGGTCCAAACGTACCTTAACATTCGCAGATCTAGCTCTTCTGTTATCGTAAGTGAATGGTAGTCCCATAAACCCCAGATCAATTAACTCGCACACCTCCAAGGTATCTCTGAAAGCTATCATTTGTGCTTCAGCTCTCGGCGTGTTGGAGAGATGCTCATAGTCCCACATGGCTTCGTTAAAGTCACCGAGGACCAACCATGGTAGATCATTTGCAGCTTTCAACTCCCGCAGCTTCGCCCACATTAGATGTCTATTTTCCACCCGGGGCTCCCCATAAACAAAAGTAGCTCTCCACTCTGAAGTACCTTCACGGGGTTTAACAGTAATGTCAATAAATCTTTCATCCATGTCCAACACATCAACAACACAGTCTTCCCTCCAGTAAAGCGCTAGACCACCGCTGAGTCCATTACTATCCACTCCACAAAAACCCTTAAACCCTAGTTTAGCCCGTAATCGTTTCATCTTCTCAGCTTTTTGCCTTGTTTCACACAGAAAGACCATCATGGGGGAACGCGACTTACACACTGTCGCTAACTCTCGAACTGTCCGGGTGTTCCCCCCTCCCCGGCAGTTCCAACTTAGGCAATTCATTGGGCCCGGCGGTCCTCCTCACCGGAGGCCGCCCGAGTAGATGTATCCATATCATCACCCTCACTCTCATCCACCCCACCATCACCTTGCTTCCTACGCTTAACCACAGGTTTCTTTCCAGGAGTACCAGTGAGATCTGCTTGGTATCCCGATGTTGAGTAGTCTCCGTACTCCAGACGCAAGACCGCATCAGCCACCTTGCCTCCCACATTATCTCCGCCCAGGCTCCGGTTGTTAGTTGTACCATCATCATTAACTAGCCTCTTCCTCGCTGTGCGTTCCTCCGCCCTTTTCAGCATCTTGAATTGCATGATATCCATCCCCACCTGTAACTCCACTCCTCCCTCTCCTTGCACCTCCATGCTTTCAACCTCCTCTTTGCCTTCAGCTCTACCCCCTCTGGGAATCCCTCCTCTTCCACCTCTTCTCCCACCCCTACCTCCTCCTGTTGGACCAGAACCCCCTCTCCCTCCTTCACTTCCTCCCCCTCTTCCTCCTCGACCCCCTGAGCCCACGGGTTCACTGACCCAATGCAACCAGCCCCCCCATTCACACAGTGCAACATCATGAACACCATCCCCACATTCCTCTACAACATGCCCCATGCACCCACAGAAGTAGCAAAAGTCCGGTAATTTTTCATAGAACACCGAGTACCTCTTCCTCTCCTTCAAAGTGATATGCACAAACCGGACTAGTGGTCTTGTAACATTAATAAACACCCGAACTCTCAGGTAGTTTGATGGATTGATCCTCCCTTCATTAACCGTGACTATGAAGGGTGGTTCTCCTACCTTCTTTGCAACCTTTTCAGCCAGCTCCTTCTTCCTTGTCAGCCCGTCTGGTAAGCCTTTTATTCTTGCCCATATGGGGTACATGTTTAACTCAAATTCTTCTACATCTGAAAAACCATCATATTCAACTAGCACCACGGGGTCTCTCCTAAACTGCCATGGACCCCCTTCCATCACCCGCTTCCAGTCGCCCAAGCAATGGCATTGAGCCAAGAACAAATTGGGACCCTTAATGTTGAAAGTTACCCCCTGCGCACAAGCCCATGCGTTCCTCATGGAGTTCAACAGAGATGCATGGCTAAACGGCCGAAGTGTATGAACCCTGAACAGCGCCATCCAACGCACGTCCTTGATTAGGTCTTCAAACTCTCCAGACAGGTCTAGATCCTCTTCCTCCTCCCCTTGCAATTTGAGGTTCTCAAAAGCATCCTCTAGTTCACCGCCATGTTCATACTGGTCCCAATCTTCCTCCTCCACTTCCTTCTCTTCAATCCCATCCTTCGCACCTATCGTCCTTCCATCAACCTCATCGCCCTTCACCGCCCCATCCGCCGCAGTAGATTCAAAACCCGCCGCCGGGTCTACTCCCTTAGCCCTAGCCGTCTCTAGATCTCCAGACCTAGCCGCCGCTACTTCGAGAGTATCTATCCTTCCCCTCAGCATCTGTTCGCCCAAGTCAGCCATGCAGTCGCGGGAGGAGAGTCCCGATCCTTCCCTGGTGCCCTCCGCGCGAGCGCCCGTCGTCGGCATAAGATTCCCACGTCGATCTTGGTGTACTTCGGCGCCGTCGCCGAAGGAGGAGTTGGACCCTAGGGAAACCCTAGGGGAAAAAAGTTTCATCAAGTACTACTCGATCCTTTGCCTTGACCCTGTACATTCGTCGGTACGCGGAACACTATTATTGACTAGTAGACTGCCCGTGCGTTGCCACGGGCCTTAAAAAAATTAAGAACATTCTTTTGTTGATATTGGGTTATTCTTAGCATTACTATGTCTTCCTATTAATTGTGGATTGGTTTTTAGTGATTGCATATCAAATGTCACACTACAAAAGATAGCCAATAACATACAGAAAATAATTGAAATCCTCTTCACTTGTAATCTATTTCGATAAAAATGTAATCACTAACATATACTATCAGATCTAACGCAGAAAATAAAGAAAGTGATACAAAAACATAGAACTCGTTATTGTGCATTACAAATGGTAGGTGGCACATGGATGCCTTTTTATGCTTAAGACCAATCATCCCATGAAAGCATATCTATTTTTATTATCTATTAATTAAAGAGAACACATGCAGGATTTTGTTCCCTTATTCCACGATTCTACAACCAGACACTTGATTGCATTTTTCAATTCCCTGGCAAACCATTACACATGAAATTAGGCACCTGAAACCATACAGGTTGCAACACATACCTAACCATTAAGAACCATGGCAACACATACCTAACCATTAAGAACGATGGCAACACAAAATTTTAACATTTTCCCATCTACTATTCATAGCTTGGACAGGCCCCATCTATTTTTCTTGCCTCGGAAGGACTAAGGCCCCTCCAACTGCGCTCAACTTCTAGTATATCTCTTCTTTGAAGGCCATGAGAACAGTCATTCGGTAAGATCATTCGTGATCATAAATGGTATTTATAATAAATTTGCATTCCCCGCAAAAAAAAATTGCATCTAATTTTCTGCGGTAGGCTTTTAACCTAGTGTTTTCCTAAAAAAAGATAATTAAGTGAATAAAGCATTGCTCGAGATAGTATCGTGAGTTGGTTCGTGCTAAGATCATGCGAACTTGCACAAGTATGTCGATAACGACCACCTCATTTGGTAGATTCTCAAGGAAAAATATCCTATTCTACACATATATCAAATCTATATTATTTTTTAGTGTAAATTAAGGCTTGAGATTCAACTTTGGCTTATATTTCGTTCAATATGTAATTCTGTATACATGAAGAATATTGCATTTATAAATCAGAACTTATATCATTATTAGCAGCAAATATTTTTTGTACAATATTAAACAAGTCAAAGCTCATTTCTCCCTCGTACGTTCGGCCGTGTTCAAATGGGTGCCCAGCAGACTCCCCAAATTCAACCATCCAGGCTCCCCCAAAACCAACTCATATGTGGGGAAGAAATGTAGTTGTACGGACTATTCGCCATGTTATCTCCAACACGTTGTTCCAACACAAGAACTCCACCCTACAACACATCCTTCCCACTCGGTTTCCCTGTAGCGGGACATTTTTTGTTGGAACCTGTCCATTAAAACCAGATGGCTCATGTAGAAGATTATAGGATGCAACTCAATTGTATTCATGGGAGTCGGTTACAATATATACAGGGGATGTCCCGCGAGCCAGGGAGGCGTCGGCGCCGTGGCAGACGCGGCGGCATGTCATGGTATGGAACTCAGGCCAGGGGAAATAGTGCATAAGCTAGAACACCACTCACTGTTACCTATACCATATCCTCATTAAGGAAGAACTCACAAAATGAATGGGGGAGCACCACACCATACCAGAAAGCACGAAACTCTTGTTAGTGTAAAAAGGAAAATAACATATATACACACAGAAGAAATGACTTGAGAAAACTAACCAGATGAGTAGCCTACTGATCTGTAACTAATTATGTGTACTCTGTAGCATAATAGCTGACGTGTATTCTGTAGCATAATAGTACAACTCAGCAGGAAAACTGATAATCTGTATGCATTTTCTGTCAAAGTCGACGACCTGTTCATACCATTGTACTTGTCCATTATCTTCCTTGAATCGGATGCAGCTATATATACACACATGTTGATGATTTAAGGAGTCAGTCAGAAGACAAGGGGGAAGTAAACGAGGATATGTCGAATCTGCCTGTGAATGAAAGTACTATTACCTTTTTTTCTTCTCAGATCCCATACTCCAACATAATCATAAACTCTGTAATTGAACGGGTTAAAGAATAGGCTGCCATACAAACATTACAACAATGTACGCAATGTAGCTCCTGTGACATTTCACAAAACCGGCATTTTTCTACACTTTGAGTACAAGATTTCCTACAGAAGATTTGTGCTGAAGCTTGAAACCCGTAAAACAAAAAACAAGACAAGCAAATAAGGGTTAGAACCCAAAGCTCTAAGAACCAGAACTCAAGATGTGATAATCCTATGATGTTGAGCTGCACATCTTAGCACATTGGAAAGTGTCTCTCACTTGATGAATATAATTTCAAAACACGATTTTTAGTCTGCAAAACAATCAGAATCAGGTCAATGGAACAATGGCATCTGAGATTTTTTTTCTCGAGAACGCAGAGGCTCGAGACGGCATCTCAGTTCGGCCTACGAAGCATGCGAGGCAGTGAACCTTGGTGAGGCGCAAATGCGTGAGCATCCCATCTAGGGTGTTCTCCCTCTATATGTCAGTCGAAGCTGGCAGGCGGCCAACGATTCCACCATTTAGTACACAGTATATATAGTGTATTTCAAAGAATTTTTATCCACCATAACATATACTCCCTCCGTTCTAAATATAAGTCTTTCTATGGATTTCAATACAAACTACATACGAATGTATAGACATATATTAGAGTGTAGATTCGCTCATTTTGCTTCGTATGTAGTCCGCAGTGGAATATCTAAAAAAGACTTATATTTAGAAACGGAGGGAGTAGTACTAATTATATTACCAGAAATTTAGTGAACAAATTTTAACACATCTACACATTTATATTGAGCTTTTCGACAGAATTTGAAACATCCTAGATGTCCCCTTACTAATCAACTCCCCTTTTTAGGTTTGATTATTCACACCTCTATACAAATCAATTTGGTTTACTATCCTTAATAATAGTATAAAGTTCAAATCACTTTCCTCCCAAATTATTTACTTTTCGCAATATTGGTATCTTCAGACCCAAATAACAAAATACTATTACTAAGTAAATTCAAGAGAGGTAATGCACGTAAAAATACTAAGAAATTAAGTGCACCTTCATGCGTGGACTGGTAGTAGGTTTTTACAAAATAAGAATTGCACTACATACATAGATATCAGAGAATTTAAATCTGACATGCATCCTAACAAGAGAAAAAATATCCCCAAACTCACATGGGTAAGCAAATTAATTGTGGATACGTAGATCCTTTTACGTGTGCATAGAAATAGCAATATAAATGAATCAACCAAGCCCCAGCACGCTGACCTTATAGATTACTGCAAGGAATTGTTTCTCTTGTTTCATTGTGATAGTGGATAGGATCGTCTCCTTTCTAGTGCCTACAAAGGAAAGACCAATTGACATAAGATTGGAAAAGGCTATGCCGCTGAAAAAGTGAGCTAGACGGGGTTGCTGACGGCAGAGACATGCTATATGTACCCAGTATGTAGACTGTACTGAAGAAATGCATCATGTTTAACATCAGAACATGCTATGCATTAAGTTGACATTAATAATTTCCAGGCAGGCAAAATTTAAGAAAAATACTGCGTGCATCTGAATTGCACACCAAATGATTCAGAATTGAATCTAAGAACAAAACTAAAAGTGCTCCTCCATCTAAACAATCCACAAGTACTCGTTAAACTGGAATTATTTATCACCTTCACTTAGCCATAGTAATTCTGAAGACTGAATTTCAGAAACAACAATTCTAATAATCATTACAAGGGAAATTACCCATATTCTTGTTTGAGGTTATCGGTAGTAAGACTGGCGGGTTTTCCTCTGTTTTTATTTCTTGGTGAAATCCGACTATCAGCTCCTTCGATGAGGATAACTGGAAGTAGCTGACCAGCAGACTCGTAGCAACAACAATGTGAAGTTTATGGATTTATGATATTTCTGCCACTAAATTTATTGATCCATCGAAATCATGCATAAGTACAAAATAAAATGAATCTGAGTTGAGGGGACTAAGGATCAAACGAAAGAATGAATGGATCGCGCACATACCATTCATAAGTTCTTCTCTGGTTGGAAATGGAACCCAGTACGTGTCGCTGCAGCATCCTTCTCTTCGGTGCCGAGGAACCCAACATCTTCTTCGCCATTAACTTCGGTGCCATTAACTTCGGTGCCACCCAAGAAGCATAACTGAAGCATGTTGAATAAGTAAATATATCGTACAAACAGATTATAATGGTGTATATCTGTATATGCAGCAAGTTGAAAAGTAAGAGATGCAGACAGAAAGCAATTGTCAGAGCACTTCAAAATATCATGATTAACCGGCGGCAAATAAATCATGAAACATGGGCTGTAACTTTCAACAAATAAACCAAACATCATAATCTCAGCACCCATCGGCATTGCAGGTGACGACCATGTTGCTGCCCTTGCCATTGTGGTTACGGTCATCCAAAACTTCCTCCTCGTCCTTCGATATAAATAATGCACAGCATTGTGAACACCACGACTCGGTTTTGACCTGCATCCATGCGAGTGAGATGGATCAGAGACTGATCTTGCATGAAAAGAATGGAAAACTATGGGAAAATAGAGGAACCCCAATGAATCTTGTTCACATACATTTGGTGTGTAGATGGATGGTTGCCACAGTGCAACAACAACGCATGCCGGCATCAAACGGAATATTTCTTACGACGATCGCTTGCAAGACTCGGTATGGCGGAGGAGCCTTGGTGTAGATAGCTATGGTCTGTGTCGGCTACGTACTTTCCGTTAGAGCACGTACGTACGCAGTGGTCGCTAAATGTGCACATTCAGCTCAGAATTCAAGAATCAAGAAACTATATTACTAATAAAGACTAAATTTGCACATTCCAATGGTGAACTACAAGGATGCTACTACAACAGAATCGGTATTAAATCGGAATTACAAAAGACTGAAGAAATTACTGTTATAAGCACTCCTCGAAAGTTCAGAACCAGATACTTGCTAAACTTTGTAAGTTCTTAAACTGTATAAATCTAGGGTCCTAAATCTTTTTTCGATGGCCAACACAAACAATCTGCAAACTTAATAGAAAAGAATGCAAATAGAAGAAAAAGGGCAAACCTTATGTGTGAATCAATGGATTGTGTGCACGACGGCCAGGCCACAACCATCCACGCAGATGAGCCTCGTCCAAATTCTTGTACCATACATTATACGTCCGTTCCATCACGATTGGAACACCCAGACATCAAATAAACGCCGGGCAGCGAGGTCCCTAGCCCCCGCCAAGCCAACTGTATCATCACTGTGATCCAGCAAGGAGCCGCCACGCTTGGCAGGGGAAGGACCACGCCGACGCCATCGATGCAGATGATCAGCGCGCGACCTGCCCCCACGGGTCCCATCGGCGAAGAAACCGACGGAAACAGGAACCAGGCCGACATCACCTCCATCATCCCGGACACGGTGTGCTCAGTTGGCCGCCACGGGGAGTGGCTGCCACAGCAGCGATTCATGCAGAGACGGAAGACGGGGCGCGACAGCGGAGTTGGGAGAGATAGAAGACCGCGCGGCAGCCGGGGGAGGGGGGCGGCCGCGACGATTATGCGTATCCCGGAGTTCGCCGACAGGGTTTGAAACCGCCCTGCCCTGTAGACTTGGCGGTGGCGATTTCCGGGGTTCGTCGACGGCGGGATTGAAACCGCCCTGCCTTGCAGAGGCGGGGGCGGGATTCAAACCGCCATACCTTGTAGCGGCGGCGGCGGCGGCGGCGGCGACGTCTCCCCCTCGGACGGTGGCGGCGGCAACGATCGATGGGAGTGGGCAAGGAAGGATGGGGATCGATGGAGTTTTTTCGCGGCGGCGGCGGCGGCGGAAACGATAGATGGGATCGATTGGAGTGGGCAACGAAGGATGGGTCGACGGATTTTTTTTGTTGGGTGTGGGTTTTTTTGGGTGGCTGTGTGGGAAGGGGTGGGGTGGGGAGGTGACGAAAAAAAACCAGCGAAAATAAACCGCGGATGCTATTCACCAACTCAGACATTAGGAGTAGAGATAGTCGCCTCGCCTTATTACTACTCGCGCCAAAATCTGGCAGCAGCACGAGGGAGATACCTAACCTGCTGCCCCTGCCGCCACGTGAAGGCCCAGGTCCGTGTCCTCGCATTATTGGCACCTACCGTTCCGTGCGGCGACGACAACGTTCACAGACTATTTTAGTGCATCTCTTTTTAAAACCAATTTAGGTAGCGCTCACACATGTGGCATATCTACATTTTATTCATACGCTTTGATCTTCGTCTAATATGTAGTTTTGCCCGAATCTCGAAAAAATCTGTTGGAATTTCATTGCCACGTAGGCATAGTGTGTTGTGTGGGCGTTACGGCGCTCGTTCACACGACTCGCAACACACGTTTGCCAGCTGCGCCGTGTGGGCGAATCAGTTCCCGCCCACACAGTAACCACCCAGTCCACGCACGTGTGGGGGAACTGCTCTTCGGCCACACGAGACCCGTACGGTAATAGATGGCAACTGCAGTTGTGTGTATGTTGCAACTAGGTAAACACACATGTCAATTATGATTCATTGTTAGATGGCAACTGTAGTTGTGCATACGTGACAACTAGGTAATCACATATGGCAACTATGATTGACAATACATGGCAACTATGGTTGGACTACACGTGGCAACTAGTTAATCACACATGGCAACTATTGTTTGACCACATAGGGCATGTAGTTAGTCACACATGGCAACTATAGTTTTGTTACATACGGCAACTACTGGCAACTATAGTTAATCAAAACAGAGAAGTTGATATGCTTTTCTAACTACATTTGCCATCCTGGGTAACTAAAGTTGCCATCCCCAGGGTAACTAAAGTCTTATCCCGCGGATGCACCAGGACATGTGGACAGATTTGCTTCGTGCCACACACGCGGGGTGAAGATGAGTAGTTGTTGGGAGTGTGACACGAAGTAGCTGCGCCCACACGTGCGGGTAGTTCTAATTTTTTTCGCCCACACATGAATGTGTGGGCTGCCTCCTAATTATGCCACACATGACGTGTGGATGGATTTCTAATATACGACACGTGTGGCAGTTATCAGAGTCCCTAAAAAACATTTGAATATATTCATCTTCAACCATATATACGAGTACAACCAAAATAAAAATAAATACTACATCCAGATTCATCGACTACCTAACAATTACCAGAAGCACTGAAGTGCGCCTAAAACGCGCCACCATAATCGCCCCTCCCTCCCGAAGCTGGGTAAACTAGCAGACTGTCGGAAAGTCGGCGTGCTAATGTCCCATAGGACCAGCGAACCAGAGCAGACACCCCCGTCGATGAAGAGTTGCATAAATCCGAACCTGAAGACACACAAATATAGATGAACAATGACCAGATCCAAGCGGATCCACCGAAGACATACCTTCACACATCCACAGACGATGCTAGGCGCACAACCTCAATCACCTCGTGCACGCAACACAGACACACATGGCGAATAGTTGAAGGTCATGCGCGACCCCAATCCCTTGCGCACCCCCCCCCCCCCGTGTCGCCTCCCCCGGCGACGGCGGGGGAACTCTAGCCTCGCCGCCGCGTCCCCCTCCCTAGCTCGCCCCACCTCCTCACTGCCGCCTGAGGCAGCCGCCGGGCAAGCCCGGGACGACAAGGATGCTGGCGGCGGGGTCTCGGCTGCCCTGCCCCTGCGTGGGGAGTCTCGGATCTGGAGCGGCGGCTACTTTGGTGAGGCACGACAGCCTCTGGCGAGCAGCCGTGCGGGCGGTGGATCTGGCGTCCTGGCCGCGCCGGCGGCGGAAACCCGGTGGTCGTTGGCGGGCGGGCGACGGCTTCCGCGGTGGTCGGTGCGCGTGATCTGGTGCCTCCCCTCCTCCCCTATTCGGCGTGCAGGCCATCCTGGTCGGGCCACGCTTCCCTTGGTCACCGGTTCTCTATAGGAGGCGCTGGTGGTGGTGGGGAACTAGTTCGGGCGAAATGCATGGCCGGCCGCGCCGACGCGACGCCTAGGGCATCATTCCCCTCCTTGGAGGCGTCGGTATGGACTGATCTCCTCACTTCCCCTTCCTCTAGGTCTCCCGGGCGAAAGACCTAACTTTGTTGGGCGGCGGCGCTCACGGCGCCGTTCCCTTCTTGAAGGAACCGCTTTGGGAACCATGGGGTTGGGTGGCGCTTGTGGGTGGTGGGCGATGGCGGTGGTGCGGACCTATCCTTGGATGGATCTATGTCCGTTGCTTGGAGATGGACTCGCATAGGTGGAGGTCGTCGTTTGGCGTCCTGGTGGTGTCCATGGCGGATGACCTTCCAAGGCTCGCGTAGGTGAAGGTCGTCGTTTGGTGTCGTGGTGGCATCGATGGCGGAGGACCTGCCAAGGTTGACACCTCAATCTGCTCCGAAGACGGACCAGGGAAGATTGCGGCGACGACACATGTGAGTGCGTCAGACCGATTTGTGCCCCGGACCCGATAGATGGCTAGGTCGGGGCCTCCGGCTTTAGATGTTAGGCTTAGGTAGAGGTCTGGGTATCTGTCCCGGCTTGCATCCCTTCATCATATGAATAGGAGTAGCGGCATATGTTGCCAAGATGGTGGATTCAGGCATATTGTTGTTCTACTTTGTAAGGTCCTCGAGAATAATCAATAAAAGGGCCGCATGCATCTCCCAGATGCAGAGGCCGAGGTTTATCCTCCTTTTCTAAAAAAAACATACACACATGGCATGTTCATTCGCATCAAGTTCAATTAAACTGGGATTATCATACTTTGAATCTGCAACACATCATAAATGGGGAGTACAATGACATTCTTTTATTGCTAACCCCCTTTCTTCTTGCAACACATCATAATTGCAGAGGTAATTTCCATAACAGTTTACTATGATGGTCACCGCACGATACATATTAGTAAGCATGGCACTATCATTGTTGGCTTGAGCCTGTTTAATTTCATTAAGTAACATACATGCACTTGTGCATAAAACATAATGTAATATTTCCTTTGTTTCATCAGTCTCACCACCCCTATTGAGATGCAATGATCTTGTCGCGAGTATCCACACACTGTAATTCAGGATGGATTTCACCATTACAATTTCTTCAAGAAATTGGATATGAGAAACATAACATAAATGCACAATTATCCAATAATTTTGTCAATTCTTCAGAGTAGCCATATGTTCATTAGTGAGCGTTTCAAATAATTAGAAAAAATTACTAACAAAAGTAGTAGTTGTGAGAAGGCGGTCAACCGTTGGTTCACCTCTTCTTGTTTGATGCATTCTTTTTGAGAGCTCACTTGTTCATGCGTATCATCTTGTGTTTTTATATCATCGAAAAATGTTCTTGACACTAATAATTTATGGCATTTGCAAAACCATACATCCAGTCCAGCAATTCATCATTCCTTCAAGCTGAAACAACTACAATCTCTATAGATAATTTTCATGCACTTCTGGATAACACATACCGTCTGATTTTCTCGGTGGCATTTATGTTACTATTGTTGTAGTCTGCTACCACCTCGTCATAGAATTTGTGCACTCAAAGTCAATGTGTTACGGAGACCAGCAACTTCTACTAGCAACTTGATACAAAGAACATATCATGGATGCACGTGTATTTAGCATTTCCAGTATAGTTCTAATGTATCCATAGACACTAGTAGAAAATAGGACTTTGGTCCAGGCCTGCCCTGCCCATTAGTCCCGGTTCTGTCACGAACCGGGACCCATGGTGGCATTGGTCCCGGTTCTTGAGCCCAGAGGACCGGCCGGGCCTCGTGGGGCATTGGTCCCGGTTCATCTGTACCCATTGGCCCCGGTTCCAAACACGAACCGGGACCAATGGGCCTTGCTCCTGACCCACAACCATTGGTCCCGGTTTCTGGCTGGAACCAGGATCAAATGGGGGCTTTTAGTCCCGGTTCCATCCACGAACCGGAACCAATGAGGTGCCTATATATACCCCCCTCGCCCGCGAGCACACCACTCTACTGCTCTGTTTTTTCTGGCCGGCGAGGGGAGAGTTTTGTGGTGCTCTAGCTCACCTCCTATGCACATGAAGTGTTCGATGAAATGCCCTAGCCACACTACTTAAACTTTCTCCTCTCGAAGCTCCTTGTCCAAGCTCCATTTTCTTCAAGATTTTTCTAGGTTTGCCGGTCCTTCCTGTCCCGTCCCTGTCCTCACCGATATTATTTGCCCGCGCCGATCTCGTCGTCGGCACCACCGCGGTGAGCCTCTTGTTCTTATCTTCTTTCTAAAAGAAAAAAAAATTCTTACTTGTATGATTTAGAAAGATATTTGTATAATTTTCTTACTTTTATTATTGTTTTTTATTATATAGTGCGATGGTTTTGGTATCCGCCCACACCGGCCCTCGTCCTATCTATGATTCAGATGTGGTATATTATCTTTTATAACTATTTGTTTTAGTGTTTATGACAATTATGCCGACCAACGTGACATAGATGTTTTTATCTAGGAGGTATGTGAACCGAAAATTCCAATCGACCCTCTTGTGGAGAGGTTAAATTTAGTTGAAAAGAAAAACATTTACTTGATGAAAAATTGGAAAAAACTGAGGAGGAGAAGATGGAATTGGAGTTGCATGTTGCGGAAGTCCTCGATGATCACAAGATCAAGATGGACCCTATTGTTCAGAGGTTAAATTTAGTTGAAGAAGAAAGCAATTACTTGAAGGAAAAATTTAAAAAACTGAGGAGGAGAAGATGATATTGGAGTTGCATGTTGCGGATGTCGTCGATGATCACAAGATCAAGATGGATGCCATGCACTTGAAGATTAGAAAGATTAGAAAATATGTCATTCATACCGAGGCTTGGTAAGATTATGCTGTTGGATCAATTGTTACCTTGGTTGTGATTGTGATCGCATTTGTTGTTGCATTGAAATGTTTTACATATTTTCAATGTATGCTTTAATTATATGCTTTGGAGAACTATGTATGTACTTTGGTTTTAATGTGATGATGAACCTCTATTAACTTGGTCACACATATCTATTCAAGATGTTCTGTAATGGTTTTTGACACACTTAATTATATATAATGCACGCAGATGAACCGACAATGGATGTACGGTGACAGACGCACCTCCGAGTTTATTAAGGGCATGCATAATTTTCTTGAAGTGGCTGAGGCAAACAAGCAGAATGGCTTTATGTGTTGTCCATGCCCTAGCTGTGGGAATACGAGGTCTTACTCTGACTCGAAACCCTTCACACCCACCTACTTTATAAAGGTTTCATGCCACACTATAATGTTTGGACAATGATCACAAGAGGATGATGACAACGACGTGCCCCCTGAATACGGTGATGCTGCAACGGGGGAAGCTGAAGATCAAGAGGAACCAGACGATGTGCCCGATGATGATCTCCGCCAGGTCATTGTTGATGCAAAGAGACAGTGCGAAAGTCAGAAGGAGAAGCTGAAGTTCGGTCGCATGTTGGAGGATCACAAAAAAGGGTTGTACCCCAATTGCTAAGATGACAACACAAAGCTCGGTACCGTACTGGAATTGCTGCAGTGGAAGACAGAGAATGGTGTGCTTGACAAAGGATCTGAGAAGCTACTGAAAATATTAAAGAAGAAGCTTCCAAAGGATAACGAATTGCCCGACAGTACGTACGCAACAAAGAAAGTCGTATGCCCTCTAGGATTAGAGGTGCAGAAGATACATGCATGCCCTAATGACTGCATCCTCTACCGCGGTGCGTACGAGGATTTGAACGCATGCCCGGTATGCGGTGCATTGCGGTATAAGATTAGATGAGATGACCCTTGTCATGTTGACGGCGAGCGCCCCTGGAAGAGGGTTCCTGCCAAGGTGATGTGGTATGCTCCTATAATACCACAGCTAAAGCATCTGTTCAGAAACAAAGAGCATGCCAAGTTGATGCGATGCACAGAGAGGACCGTAAGAAAGACGAGAAGTTGAGAGCACCCGTTGACGGGTCGCAGTGGAGAAAAATCGAGAGAACCTACTGGGAGGAGTTTGCAGGTGACGCAAGGAACGCATGGTTTGGTTTAAGCGCGGATGACATTAATCCTTTTGGGGAGCAGAGCAGCAATCACAGCACCTGGCCCATGACTCTGTGTATCTATAACCTTCCTCCTTGACTGTGCATGAAGCGGGAGTTCATTATGATGCCAATACTCGTCCAAGGCCCTAAGCAACCCAGCAATGGCATTGATGTGTACCTAAGGCCATTAGTTGAAGAACTTTTACAGCCGTGGAATGAACAAGGTGTACGTGTGTGGGATGAGGACAACCCGGAGGAATTTAACCTACATGCGTTGCTGTTTGTAACCATCAATGATTGGCCTACTCACAGTAGCCTTTCAGGATACCACGCATGCACGCACTCTTTAGATGACACCGAAAGTATATACCTGGACAAATGCAGGAAGAATGTGTACCTAGGGCATCGTCGATTTCTTCCGACCAACCATCAATGTCGAAAGAAAGGCAAGCATTTCAAAGGCGAGCCAGATCGCCGGAAGAAGCCCGCAATGCGTACCGGTGATCACGTACTTGATATGGTCAATGATTTACACGTAATATTTGGAAAGGGTCCATCCGTCTGTTGCTAGCGGAATTAAACAACTACGCAGAGGTAAAAACGTAAATAAAAAATGCATAAAATAAAATGGCGGAGCTTAAGTAGTAGGGTGTTCTCGAGGTGTTCAGAGTGATCAAAACTCGTATGTTCTACGAATACCAAGTCACTTCACATGTTTTTATTGTGTGTGT
>LR738715.1:878954518-878991867 GCA_902687465.1 Secale cereale | reverse complement strand
GGGGGGGGGGGGGGGGGGGGGCTGGCAAAGATACATGCACAAACGCGGCAGCCCCTTATCACATACGCCACCACCGCTCTTCTCCACTCCGATTATCAAGCGGTGATTAAAGGGGAAGTTTGCCGTGGATGCGGCCTAAAAGCGGTATCCATTTATACCCTATTGCAATGATCTAGGACGAAGGAGGGGTAGGCTTTGTCATTAACCTCACTCCTCAACAAGCCGGATTGCCAACAATAATAACCGTCCACCCAAAATTGTCATATGTTAGATGGTCGAATTCACCCAACATCAAGAAGGCCACTAACATAAACATTTAAAGAGGATTTTATCCCAGACAAGACAATCAGTACTAGTACAAACTAGAGTTCGTCTTATTCCCCAATAACTAAATAAATTACTCAAATATGGTGGTGGAATACATAGAGGTTAGGAACTAATTACAAGGCCACATGAAGATCGAGATGGAGAGAGTCACGCCAGCGATAACGAAGAGGGTGCCGGCCCTCCGACCTATGCCGTACTTGGGAAGCACCTCCTTCCTTCTGCATTCCTTTTTCCTGACCTTGTTTTATGGTGGAGTTTACTGCTATGGAGGTGTGCCGGCAGGAGATGGAGCTTGTTGACTATGAAGACAATAATGTGCCACGTCTAGGGTTGGAGGACTTCATATAGGAGGCCTCCTCAGGTGCCCTCTCTTGATGTGGCTTCCTCCCCTTCATATAAAGGCTCTTGGGCAGCCAAATCCACACTAAATAGATGCCTTTGTCATCGAAAACCCCGTAACAAAAATGGTGTTGAAATCAGAGCAAAATCAGAGTAGTTATGGCCAATTGAAGAAGCTGGTATGACCCCGTGTTGTCGTGCCAGACGACGTCTTGTGCTCTGGAAGTTTACGGTGCTTTAGTATTTTGATCGTCAATTCTTTAAAAGAACTCCGATTTTGCCATTTTATAGCTCATTGGATTGCTAGCAAAAAATCCGATGCGTCAGTGGCCTTGGATCCTAATTTTCGACATTTTAATAAGTGTGGAAATATCAAATACTCCCTCAGTCCCAAAATAAGTGACTAAAAAATGATTCAATTTTGTACTAAACTTATTGGATGCATGGAACTTCTCCGGTTTGACCCCCCAACTTAGTTATTTTGATGTCTCGAGTCCATGAACGTATCAACGGGCCTACAAAGACCACAAAAATAAAGGAAAACTAACCAAAAAAAATGCAACACACTTAATAAATAGGTAAAAACCAAAAACTATGCATTGGGGACATGTATAAGTGCTAGACGGAAATGATATGAAGGATTTTGGCACTAGCAAGTATGCATAAAATCCACTTATCAGCATCCAGGCCTACGCACTGCCACTGCACCCACCGGCGCCAACACTCTTGCCTGAGACCTACCAGTGGGCGGTGTGCTGCCAACCTACGTTTCATGCCCGCCCGTTTGGCTGGGCGCGATGGAGGAGGAGCGGCATCACCTATACGAGTGGGAGGGCTATGTGGTGGCTGCCGAGCGGGAGGCTGCAGAGTGCGCCATGCAGGTGTGCGCGACCTTGGATGTGGCGCAGCAAGCAGAGGCGTTGGTGACGTACCAGCAGTCCTCCCCCTGGGCGAGGACGGTGATGCCTAGGGCTGGAGGTTGCGGGCGGCGGTATTTCTCTATGTTTTATCTCCTGTTTTAAATAAAGTTTGAGTGTAAGTGGACTTTGAGAGGCGCATTTTATCTATTAAGCTTATACTTCCTCTGTCTTAAAATAAGTGTTTAAACTTTGTTCTAAGTTTAGTACAAAGTTGTACCAAGGTCAACACATTTATTTTGGATCCGAGGAAGTATTCTAAAATGTTTTATTTGCATTACTTTTCTTTTTCAAATTTGTTGGCTGTGTTGGATGCATCTACCACATCCCTGACAACTCCGGACATTTTTGTCCCCCACCTCGATCCAAACAAACAAAGAGCGGACGGAAACCGTGTAGGCCGGTTGGAGTTGGGCTGGAAATACACGCTTGGATATATCTTGCAGCTACACGCTGGCAGTCACGTCGCGCAGGGACAGATTTGGCATACAGTAATCTTGATTTTTTATTTTTTTTAGAACTACAGCAAACTTGATTTGGCATGCGCATATCCCCACGTGGTGCAAGCTCCAATTGGAAATCATGCCCTTGCCCGGAGCGGCCAATTGAGGTGTCGCCCTCAACCGCGACCCTGTACATTCGTCGGTACACGGAACACTATTATTGATCGCCGACTTGCCTTGTTATTGTACCAACATCTGGCAGCAGCAGGAAAGAGATAACCATCCTGCTGCCACTGCCTCCACGTGAAGGCCCATCGTACATGTCGTCACATGCATTATTGGCACTTACTGTTCAGAGAGATCACCCATTATTTTAGCCGAATAAGTAAATTTACCGGTGGAGGTACCTACCGGCGAAGAATCTACCACACGAGACTGCTTTTAGATTGGTGCTTCGCCGGACCCACCCAAATTTACTTTTCTCGGTCTCCAGCGATACGAAACATATACGAAGCGAATACACGGGTAGGCCCAACGTGATTAGAAATATCTACCCACCTGCCCCGTCTCTCTCTCTGCCTTTTCTCTCCCAGCCCACACGAAACCTCTCTTGCTCCCTCTCCGGTCAGACGAGGACACCGGTGGAAGCTTGAGTGGACGGCCGGTTCCCCAACTCCGGCCACCGGATCCGCTTCGCCGACCGGTTGCCTGCTCAACTCCGACCGCCGCCGCTCATCTTCCACCGAGATCCGACTCCTCTCCTTCCTCCACCGCCGCTGGATCCTCCTTCCCCGGCCGGCGCCGGCCATGGTATCCACCACGCATACAAGTATGAAACCCCTCATGCTCCAATGAGATCCAGCTAGACAGGTTCGTCCCCATCTAGTCCGGTCAGCACTCGTGCCCTGCATCGGCCAGATCCACTCGACGTCGACATCCAGATCCACTTGACGTCGACGGCCAGTTTTGAGGAGCGCCTCTGCCACCAGTCCTATCATCCTATGGGATTTGGCAAGGAGGACGACAAGCACCGACAAGATCAGTAAAATTTCCTAATTGCTATCCTCCTAGTCAGTTTGTGCTCGTAGTTGTTAGTAAATAACTACTTGATGTCCTCACAACTATAATCCCTACAGATTGTGCATATATGTGCAAATGATATTTGTTGAAACTCATTTTGTTGATATCTATATACCTGTGTGTAGTTGATGTGTGCTAGATCTGTGAAATTTATATTTCAATTTGTTGTTGCAAATTTTGAATCTCACTTCTGTGTAATATATGAAATTATTCTCTGAAATATATGTAATTACTTCCCTGTAATATATTTGAATGTGGTGTTGCAAGTTGTGAAACAAAATTATGTGAAATGATTTGTGGAATATATGTGAAAATTATATGTCAATCTGGTGAAACTGGATTATTTCAATCTGTGGAAGTGTTATATATGTATTGAACTATATGAAATTACTTCCCTGGAATATATCTCAATGTGGTGTTTCAAGTTGTGAAACTATCTTCTGTGAAAATATATGAAATTACTTCACTGAAATATATGAAACTGCTATTTCTCCTATTTATAACTTGTTATTTCAGTGAGATATGTATTGAAATATATGAAATTACTTACCTGAAATCTATTACAATGTGATGTTGCAAGTTGTGAAACTAGTTTCTATGAAAATATATGAAATTACTTGTCTGAAATTTATGAAGTTGCTATATCTCATATTTGTAACTTGTTACTATTTCAGTGAGATATGTATTGAAATATATGAAATTACTTCCTTGAAATATATTTCAATGTGGTGTTGCAACTTGTTAAACTAATTTATGTGAAATGGTTTATGTGAAATTTATATTTCAGTATGGTGAAACTAGATTATTTTAGCCTATTGGAAGTGTTATATAATTCTCAAAATGATTGCAATGTTTTTTGAAATTGTTTATGCCACTCTTTTGTAATACCCGGTTTCACTCTTTAGTGAAATATATTTTTGAAAGAATTAAAATATGTCTTTTAAGAAAACAAATCAGTTATATGAAAGTTAAAAATAAATAGTTTTTTAAATTCAAATATGTGTTTCAAATGATTTTAAATCGATTCAAAGTGAGAGTGGGTGATCCTTTGAAAAGAATAAGCTGACATTGCTATGTATGTACTTCTGTTCGTGTGTGAAGTGAGACATGCCTCAGGCGTACGTGTAAAGTGAGGGGTGTGGATGAAACCACGTGGGTGGGCCCAGCTGGTCAAATCAGGTGGGTGGACCCAATCTGGTGAAATACACTGACTTAAATAGAGAAAGCAGTGGAATACATAGATACAACTTTTGAGGTGACAAGATTTCATTGGTTGGTGAACCTCCGGTAGCTTCCGGCTCCGGTAAAAAGGACTTTGCGTTATTTTAGCGCGCACGCAGCACACATTCATATAGCCATATATGAGTACCTCTCTCTCTAGTTACGCGGGCACGGCAAAAGAAAAACCAATATATACAACATCGATGGCAGCAGGAGGGGTGATGGAGCTGCAGAGCGCGGCCGGAGGCTCGCCAACGGGCCGAAGCGTCGGCGGCTGCAAGGCGCTGGTGTACCTGCCGGTGAACGAGCCGATGCGGGCGCTGGAGCGGCGGCTGGGGTCGCTGGGTTGGGAGCGCTACCACGAAAACGGAGAAATCATTCAGCTCCATCGTCGTGAGGGCGGCGTCGACCTCATCGCCCTCCCGTGCGACTTTGCACAGTTCCGCTCCACCCACATGTACGACATCGTCGTCAAGAACCGTCGCCACTTCAAGGTCGTCGACCTCTAAGGGATGCATGATAGAGTACATTATTTACGTACTTATTACTTTCCACGGTCAAGCTTGTAAGTCTGTTCTCCAAATGAGCGCGCGTGCATAATGATGTGCGTGCTGTATGTCGTCTCTGAATTACTCTTAGCTAGCATGAGATTTTCGTATTTTTTTTATTGAATCTTGGTCGTGTTTGTCAACTTTTGTTTGCATGGTCGTACAAAAACCTCCGGAGTATGCATGGCCACGAGTAACTTTACATGGCCAGCGGGCAGCATCCGCATGTTGGTCCCTCTTATCTCCCCTTTTCATATGGGAGATAGGAAGATAAAAGTTATTCAAATCCAGTACTTAATGGGATTAACGGCTCAAATATGTTATATATACTTACCTCACAAGTAAAAAGAGTAAGTAAGAGGGTCATGTTAAAATGTACCCCACAAGTTGATGCATGCAGCTAAAAATGGCTGAAAAGGAGCGGGGCGTCTTGAGGAGCATTGCTAGAGCTGGGTTGAACAACTCTACTCTCGGAGCTCCACGTTAATCCACATCCTTGAAAATATCTTAACCATTCTTTACCGTTCGACCTATGTAATTGATCTACCTTTACCCTTTGATTTAGGGAAACACTTTAGATCATACGTCTGATACGAGACGATCTTCAGACGGCTTGTGTGCCGTTGATTTGTATTTCATGCTACGGCCAAGAGACACAGAGAAATCTATCTATCTATCTATCTATTACTATACTAATTACAGACTTTCAAGAAATTACCACGTTAATTAGAAATTCACAACCGTTAATTTTGTGGGACCGAGTTATAACGGCCAGATTTAATCTCTTTTTTTGGGAAATATTTGTGATCTAATTAACTGGAGAAAACATAGAGAATTTAGTTAATGCACATGTACGCATACTAACCTGCCTATACCATCCTTGAATAATAGATAGACTTTGTCAATCCCGTCAAAGAAAAAAACATTTTAATTGGTACACGTGTGCGCATATACTATCCTGCCTATACCCTCTTTGAATAAGAGATAGACTATGTCAATCCCGTTAAAGAAAAAAAAAAGCTTATGCCAGTCTGTATTACGTTCGCTATTCCTGACCCTCCGTCTCTCCGTGTCGCCTCTCCATGCCGCCGTCAGCTTCTTGGTTGCATCAACGCAGGAAACGAAGCAAATTAAGATTCAACTGGAAAATATCGTATGTTCCAATCTTTCCCGAATCCTTCTCCTATAGGCAGCGACGCCCAGCCAACAAGGCACGACCGTCATCCGGCGTCTCCTCGGTCTATCGATCTTCCCCAGCGTCTAGGACCGCCGTGACTGCTGGCACCACTTCCCGTCCGGCATCCGATGCCCAACTCGCGGCTGCTGATGTCCCCGTTTCTACTGTGCCCCAGTACTATATTGACAATGATAACATGGCTCTCTGTCTACATCGATCTAGGTATGCCCATGTATGCTACTAGCCCTAATCTCATCCAGTAATAAAGTTCGCTTTCCTATGCAGTTCATAGATGACAAGCCTGTAAAGCAACTTCCGATCTCAATAGATTTCATCCATGCACCGAGTACATTACTATGCAGATAGTTTATTTTTTGAAGCAAAGGGATTTCTTCACCTATTTTAATTAGGGAAACTAGCCAACTACAAAGACACTATATCCTATCTACGTCTATCTATCTTCTTCTTACCTAGCTTTAAGTTTGTATTTCATTTTGTAGATGAAACTATGAAGCGGAAGAGGGGCTGTACTGATGGGTGACTTCAGTTTCAAGTAGATCAGGTGTCGGCCGCCACTTCCGGCACCTTCAACTGAAGTCCTATTTCCATCTTTAAAATATACACTCTTCTACCAAACCATCACTCACTGTGAACTATTGTCTCCTTAGTCAGCATAAGCAAAACCAAACCCCGATGCAAGAAAGAGAAAGTGCGATGGTGAAGAAATAAGGGATGATGCTGACTCAGGACTGTAGTGGATAATGCAGAGGTGTCAAAGCTGAGTCACCGGAGAATGAACTGTGTGGCCAGGGATCCATAAACAGACGAGTTGAATCTCATCATCAAAGACTTGGAAGGGGATGTGATCAACCTTATTCTAAGGTACTAACATGTTCGTTTGCCAGTATATTATGCACATGAATTTCCCTATTCTAAGGTACTTCAAATTCTGTTTGATGCATCCACTAAAATAAGGGTGCAATATTTTTGCAAACTAAAGAGACCACCCTTTGGGTTTGTTTCTAAGAAGTACCGATAAGTATAGATGCATCAGACTATTATTTAGTGATGTAAACTGCAAGGGATATCACACAAGCATGTATACTAGAAAAAATGTGGAGCATTTATAAATGTTATTGGAGATACAAATATTTCCGTGGTAGTAATTTATTCTGTTTCAGAGATAAATCATCCTATAGGGACCTAGGCTTGCTGGACTTACACTCGCCAGCCTGCATTGAGATTCGCTTTTGCCACGTGTCATTAGCTGGAGCGGGTCTCACGATCAGGGGCGTATACGACCTGGGTCCTATAAGATTTTTTTCCACGAAAGCCTGTGATGGTGACTCGAGGTACTAAGCAAGGTCGCCTCTATTGGCTAAAACAAGTTGTGCAATGAAGTGTTGAGCATTGATAAGAAGATCACTCTGGTTGACTTTTCGGACATATCAAACATCAAATATGAGCGTTTGTGTAGTAGTGCTAATTATTGCTAGTCAGGAATATGATAATCATTTTTAGTTATTCATTACACCAGTGCTTAATAAGAAAGAAGTCTAAAGGATACATTCACGATACAATTACAGTAGGTACTCATTCTGATGCGCACCCACAATACAACGGACCAATATATTAATCTTGTGGCACCGCGGGAACGAGCATGAGCTTCTCCTTTCGATGCAACGTCATCCCAAAAAATTCACTCATACCGATGCCACCTTCCATCAACTCTTCTGGTAGCTTCCAGTTGAAGTGGTACATGAGATTCGCTAGCATGATTTCAATGGTCACAATCGCAAAGTTCATACCTGGGCAAAGCCTCCGCCCGGTCCCAAAGGGCAAGTATTGGAAATCGTTTCCCTTATAGTCCATAGTTGCAGCACTACCACATTCCATAAACCGCTCAGGCATGAACTCTTCCGCATGCTCCAACTTACCAGGGTCCCTTGCAAGGGCCCAACTGTTGATGATGACACGTATTCCTGATGGTATCGTGTAGCCCTTTATGTTGCAGTTGGCCATGGAGAGGTGGGGTATGAGGAGTGGCCCAGGCATATGGAGACGGAGTGTCTCTTTAATGACTGCCTTTAGGTAGGTCAAACTATCGAGATCGTCTTCGGTAACCATTTCTTTGCCCTTGGTTATAGTGCTCCTCACCTCAGCTTGTAGCTTGTTCATGACGTGCGGTTTTCGCATGAGCTGGACCATCGCATATTCCAACACTATGAATGATGTATCTGTGCCAGCTTCGAACATGATCTACATATATATATATATCCATATATAAGAGTCAATCGACAACATATAAGCTATATATATGTGTGGATGTGCCATTTTTTGTTCTTTTTTTCTGTGAGGTCGTACTTACCTCTAACTGAGCCTTAATGTGGTCTTTGGTGAGTTTGTACTCTTGTTGGATGGAAAGCAACACATCGGTGAAGTCGGCGTCCTCGCCGTTATGTTCTGACACCGACTTGCTTGTATGCTCATCGATGATATTATTGAGCAAGTTGTCCCACATCTTATTCACCTTCTGGGCCTTGGCGCAGACCATCCTCTTGATGATGTCCATCTTCACCAACATGGGGAAGTAGTCCTCCAGGTTGAATCCGCCCAGGAGCAATGAGTTGGCCTCGACGAGCTCTCGAAACAGTTTATTATGGTCTCGTTCCCTGAAAAGCTTGCCGGAGACAGCATGACACACAATATCATTGGTGAAGGCATTGAGAATGTCACTCAGGTCGATGGCGGTGCATCTGGAGGCCGCTTCTCGGATCTTGGCCACAACCAATCTCACCTGTGAATTGCGAATGGTTAAATTTGGTACAACTAATGATGTGGACAACATTCATCTATGAATGGTGCAATATATTTATCAATCAAGTAAGTTGTCTATATTTAAGTTTCCTATTTTTTTCTAGAGATTTCAATCACTTTTTTACTATCCTTTGGATTAATTTGCCTTTAAAACTATCAATTTCCTAAACATGGTGTCCCTTGGCCATAACAAGACTAGGACCAATGATTTACCCTATTGATGAGCCTACTTCAACTCTTTTGGGCTCAAATGGCTAGCATGCTCAATGTAAAACAATAGGCACTATAACTATGATATGAAAAATCAACTATTACCTAAAAAGGAAAAGCAACAAAAAAACTTATTGTAGCAGATTTAGTACATGGAGTAGTATCACTTTGGTACAACATGAAACAAAAATAATAAGACCGCAATACTTTGGAAGAAAAAGAAAAGCCAAAATTCAATATTTCACACATATTACAAAGTGTTTGCACTATACCATAATGTGCAATAAAAAGTACAAATTAGAGAAACTATAATTAATATAATTAAAGTATAAATTGATGCTGTACAAATGAGATGACTCGTGCATCACATCACTTAGATTTATACTCTTACTCTCTCTCTCCTATAAAAAATGCTTCAAAGCTCTCAAATACTTAATTAATAAATGTCAGAGGTTGGAATCCATAATCAGAATATGTACAAAAACTCAAAAAATTCTAATTGGACAAGAAACCAACTGACGTAATGAACAAGAGTTGCCTAAGACTTAGCAAACCATCATTTTGATATGAAAAAAATATACTCTATGCATAACAGAACAATACCAATCTTGAAGGAAAAGATCAAAGATTCCACACAGTTTTTGATGCATTTGGTCATGTAAACCAACGACCAACTAATAATTAGGAACATATTCCCATGAGTTCACACTTTCATAAAAAATTAACTAGTAAAAAAATAGATACATACATAAAGAAAACCCTAGAAGGAATGACTGAAAATAGATGGATTTTTTTTGTAGGGGGGCATAATTCATTTATGCAAGAAAAATAATTAGGAGGTAGATAACCAAAGTATACATTTTTTTTTCAAGAAAGAAGATGAGAATAGACGGGCAAAACTAATATTGTAAAGAATAACCAAAAAAGAGGCAAAATGGTTCCATATGAAAAAGTATAATAGGAGTAGAGTTACCAAAAAATAGGTGTTTGTCTTGTGAGAAAGAAACATAAATTTTTAGTTATAAAATTGAACGTAAATTTGGAAATTACACTAGTCCATACTTTGTAGGAGTTATTACTAATAACATTAAGTTTGTAGCATCCATAAAAATTGAACGAAACAATAAGGTTCAAGATGAACAATAAAAAAAATCCCTCTCTTTCGCACACACGAGTGAGAATGTGCATGTGCGCAAACCTTTTTCTAGCGGCGCCGGCGCGTACTGGTCAAAAATCCTTCGCGTCTGAGTATTTCAAAATTTGTGTATTTGCCAGCTATTATTCCTCGTTTTTAGCGATACAAAACTAATACGATCCTCTCCCTAAAAAACCCAATACCATCCTAAATACAGTACAACACCCACGACCTCTCTCTACATACTATTCACTTGATCCACCAGTGTTTGCCTCTCGGCCCAAAACCGCCGGTTGGTGGTGGGTCGCCGGCCGGCGCTAAATCCGACTCTACCGACATCGGTAGCTATGACGTGAGCGCAAGGACCCATAGCGACCATAAACCAGCAGATGTGCGGTGAAGCTTGGACATCTGCGGAGGCCAGCAGCGACTAGCGGCACGACACAGAGCTCCTTTGGGCGTCCTGGTTCCAGATTCGTCGGATCCTCGCCTTGGCTAGCCGGATTTGGTCAGTTTCCACCACATCTGCCTGGTCGCAGTCGACCACATCTCCTCGACCATCGCCATCCTTTTAGCTCAACCTGTGGTTGGATGGTTAGGAGGACAGTGGTATCCCCACGCCACTAGGGTTCAAGTCCTGGTGCTCGCAAATTATTTTCAAGTCCTGGTTCAATCTCAAGATATATGCTGGCTCAGTCTCTTTGAGGTGCTCGTAGGGATAGGGTCAGCGTGTGTTCATAGAGATGAGTGTATGCGCGTATATATAAGTGCCTGTGTCTATACTATGTTCTAAAAAGAGCCACATGTGAAGCGTGGGCAACGCCGAAGGGCGCCGCAGAACCAACCTTTTCTCGTGATTTGTCCTCCCATGTAACAATGTTTTGAGTTGATCTGGAGTTTAGTATATGATTTGGCAATTAGTGGATGATGAACCGAAGCAGTGATCTAAAATGTTACTTAGTTTACAGAGGTAGTATTTGTTATTTGTTTGCATGATTCGGATTTGTTGATTATTGTCTAATGGAAAATTAGTTCTGCGATGTAACTGAAATAGTTGAAGAGTTCTGAAAATATGTGCAATATATGAACATAACTGTTGGGAAATATATGCAATCAATTTTCTACAACATGTGAAACAAATTTGTGAAATAGTGTTACAGAGAGTGAAATAGTGTTACAGAAAGTAAAGTCATGGTGGATTTACACAAGTAAAATGCCTATTTTGTGTTTATTTAGATTTCACTTGAGTAATAGTTGATGAAGAAAATATTTGTATTTCTGTCATTGAAATTGTAATGCTTCTTTGTGAAACTGGTAATTTGGAAAATGTGGAATTGCTTATTACAAAAGAGTGAAACTGGTTATTTCAAAATATGGAATTGAAATAGATGTATTTTTTGTGAAACAATCAAGTGGAAAATTGAGTTTCACTATTTTGTGAAATCAGAAACTAAAATAACAAAAATCTGTTTTTTTGAAATTAATATAACTTTCATTGAAATTGATCATTTGAAATAATCAAAATTGATCATTTGAAATAGGCATTTTGAAATCGATAGTATTTTGTAACTATTTAAGTAAGTATTTTGAAGAAATTAAAATCACTCTTTTGAAATATTGAATTGGAGTTTTGAAATAACTGCAAGAAGCCTTTTGAAATAATAATTGAAATCAACCATTTGAAATAATTTAAATAGATTTTAGGAAATAACTAAATTCAATTTTTTGAAATATTGAAATCGTGTTCGGAAATAACTAAAACAGGCATTTTTATATAATAACTAAAATCAATCATTTGAAATAATTTAAATTGGTTTTATGAAATAACTAATATCATTTTTTGAAAAATTAAAACCATTATTTTGAAATAATAATTAAAACTAGTTTTTTTGGAAAATAAAATGAAACCCAATTCATGAACTGAGTGAAAATAGTTTTTAAACGAGCGAAATTCAATTTTGAAATAGTTAAACAATTTTTTGCAGCGTTACATATGTATAATTAAACTAATATTTTATTTGAATTAGACTAAATTTACTGATCTAAATATGTAAGATATTTACAATTATAGTGTTTTGGATATTTTTAATATATATACTGCATAAAGACTTAAATGAGTGTACAAACACAGTAAATCATGTCTATATAAATCTGATTTACAATAAAAGGGAGAACATCTTATAATAGTGAACTTAGGGAGTATGGACCGCACTGATATCGGAAGGATTATCATATAGACCTACCTAACATAAGTAAACAGATAGTAGAACACTAGACTTTGCATAAAAAAATATCACAGAATAAAAAAACTTGCATTCAAGATCGAAGAACTTCTAAACATGACACCAACATCTGTCACTTGTGTTCGGCACCACCATAGGAGCTATCAAAAGAAAAGTAAACTTACGGATCAACTCCTCACCGGCGGTCGACGCGGGACGCGACTTCATAGCTTATATGCAGCTTTACAAAGTCTCCGAGGTGGCTTACCAAGACGAAACCATTATCTTTGAACAAATCAAACCATGCAACACTCCGAACACACCATCAAACTCGAGATGTGGTACCCGACACGACTAAGACGTCGGAGCAGGAAACCATACCACCAGCACACGATCCATCATCTTCCAGATGTTGCCGATGCATATCACAATCTGCATCCGCTCCCGGACTACCTCCCATGCTCCGCGCTGACATTGGAGCAAACGATGTCACAATGCCGGACCCTGAGGACACATGTCCACCATGAGGATACCGCCGCTGCCACATCATCCTTGCTTGAAGCTTGAAGGACTGCTTTCCGAATCCATTCCTAACCATAGTGTTGTTGGCTAGACTACGATCGAGCAAAGCGAGAGAGCATATCAGAGGTAAACGAGACAAGTGGTTGTACGCCGGGCGGACTCCCCAGCTTTTCCGTTGTGATCTATTTCTATTATTGTCATCGTTATAGAATAAAACTAGCTAGCTGCCCCGGTCAGCCCGCTAGGATCCGGAGTTGTCGCGCCATCCCACGACCTCCATCTCCCTCGCTCGCCACACTGACCGGGATCAAAAGCAAAACAGAAAACAGACGGAGCGATCGTGCAAGGACTCGGCCCCTTCGCTACGCTACGTGCATGCTGCATGTGCATATCACATCAACAGCCATGCATACACTTATTCTAAGCAAGAAAGACTAGCGCGCGCGCACACACACATGCGTGATGGAGCTTAGGCCAACATTTCTCCCCCTTAAGCTCCATTCCCCTTGCTGATCTCCCTGATGACCAGCCTCATATGCATTTCAACATGGCGCACACGACCCAAAGCCTTCGTTAGTTTATCAGCAAGCTGATCATTAGTTCCAACGTGATCCAGTTCCAGCTGCCTTTCTTCCACACACTCCCGTATGAAGTGGTACTTCACATCTATGTGCTTGCTTCTGTCATGGTGGATGGGATTCTTCGCAAGTGCAATCGCTGACTTGTTGTCCACCAGAAGTTTGAATTTGCTTGGTGCTTCGCCCTTCATCTCACCAATCAAACGACTCAGCCAGAGGCCTTGGCAAGTTGCTGCCCCAGCCGCCACATATTCGGCCTCACAGGAGCTTATTGCAACTACCTTCTGTTTCTGTGATGTCCATGAGATGGGGTTTCCTCCAAAGAAGAACACCTGGCCAGAAGTGCTTTTTCTGTCTCCAATGTCGCCGGCGTGATCACTGTCACTGTACCCCAGCAAACCATCAGTTCCTCCTCGCGCATAGCAGCAGCCGTAGCCAAGGGTGCCCTGCAAGTATCGCAGAATCTGCTTCACTGCCGTCCAATGTGTCATCGTCGGCTTCTCCATGAACCTACTCACAATGCCCACTGAATAAGTAATGTCAGGCCTCGTGTGAGTCAGGTACCTTAAGCTTCCAATGATGCTGCGGTAGAGGGAGGGATCAAAGAGCTTGGCTTCATCTTCCTTCCTCAACTTAAGTCTGCACTTCATTGGTGTGTGACAGTTGTTGCATCCTTCCATACCTGCCAGCTCAAGGATCTTCTCCGCATAGCTACGTTGGCTCAGCGTGATCGAGCTCTCTGACTTGGCTACCTCAATTCCCAAATAATAGCTCAGGAGACCAAGGTCGCTCATCTTAAAGAGCTGCTGCATCTGATCCTTGAACTGAATGGTGTGGTCCTTGTTGGTGCCCGTGATTATCAGGTCGTCGACATATACTCCCACCAGCAAGTATGAGTGTGCATCTCCCCGTCGATAGACCGCATGCTCCAGTGGGCTTCTAGTGAACCCAAGAGAGCTCAGTGTCTCGTCCAGCTTTGCGTACCATGCCCTAGGAGCTTGACGGAGGCCATAGAGAGCCTTATTCAGCTTCAGCACTTGATTTTCCTTTCCGGCAATGACATAGCCTGGCGGCTGTCCAACGTACACCTCCTCAGAAAGATCACCATTTAGGAAGGCTGGTTTCACATCCATATGGTACACCTCCCAGTCGGAGTGAGCGGCGAGAGCCAGGAAGATGCGAACAGTCTCCATCCTCGCCACAGGGGCGAACACTTCTTCAAAGTTGATGCCCTCCCGCTGTGCATAGCCCTTTGCCACCAAGCGTGCCTTGTGCTTGATTACACTACCATCAGGGTCACGCTTCACCTTGAATACCCACTTGAGCCCGATTGCCTTGTGCCCGCGAGGAAGAGTGGCGAGCTGCCAAGTGCAGCTCTCAGCAATGGAGTCCATCTCAGCGTCCATAGCACCCTTCCAGGCGGCATCAGACAGAGCGTCGTCGACGTCCGCTGGTTCTTCAGCACTGAGTAGACACAGCAACATTGCCTCGCGCACTGCCTCTCCCTCTGTCTCATCAAGGATGCATGAAAGCCGCCGGTAGCGAATGTTGCCGGTGTCCACATCGCGCCGGTTTTCATCGTGACTTAGTGGCGTGGCCCAGCGAATCTCCCGTTCTGAAGAGGATGTTGCTGGCTCGCTTTGGGGTGAGCCATGCACGCTCAGCTATGATGAGGGGCCGCTCCCGCTCACCACCGGCGTGTTCTGCACGGAGGATGTCGTTGATGATGCCGACGTGGAGGATTCAGAGTTGCCGTGTGGTGAAGCCAACGGTGTGGTCCTGCCACTGTCGAGCTCGTGCACGCCGTGCGCTGTGGTGTAGACCACGCTGAAAGTTGCTGGCGCCGGCGTGTTCACGTCCGTGTTCTGGGCGCGCCATGTCCACGGCCTGCCTTCCTCGAAGACCATGTCCCGTGTAACCTGGACCTTCTTCGTCGTAGGATTGTACACTCGGTATGCCTTGGACCCCTCCTCGTATCCGACGAAAACTATCGGTGTCGAGCGATCACTCAACTTGCTGATGCCGGGCCCAACTTTCTTGACGTGAACCGTGCACCCAAACGTGCGTAGGTGCTGCACGCTGGGTTTACGGCCGTGCCACGCCTCATATGGGGTGGCACCATCCAGACTGCGCGTAGGTGCTCGATTCAGAATGTAGACGGCAGTCTTGACCGCTTCGGCCCAGAAGTATGCCGGCAGGTTCATGCTTTTCAACATACACCTGGCCATCTCCACCACCGTTTGATTTCTCCATTCCACCATCCTGTTTTGCTGAGGTGAGTAGGGGGCTGTGGTATAGTGTTTGACACCAACCTCTTCACAGTACTCCTTGAATTCATCAGAGTTGAACTCCCCCCCGCGATCTGAACGGAAGGCTCGCAGTTTGCACCGGCCGTCCGCCTCTGCCAGTGCCTTGACACTCTTGAAGCGATGAAATGCCTCATCCTTGGTCTTCAGGAGCTCTAGCCACATGTAGCGGCTATAGTCATCAACAATCAGCAAGAAGTATTTGTTACCTCCAGGAGTAGTTGGCTCGATCGGGACGCACAGATCGGTGTGCACCAGTTCCAGTGCGCGCTCTGCACGGTACGCCGTCGCTTGGGGAAATGGCGCACGGTGCTGTTTTCCAAGTGCGCACCCATCACAATATTCCTCCACACGATCGATGACGGGCATGCCACGCACCATCTGCTTCGTGGACATGGTTCGGAGCGCACGAAAGTGCAGGTGCCCCATTCGTGCGTGCCACCTCCAGGTTGCATCATCGCCCTGTGCCATCAGGCAGGCCGGGGCGTCGATAATGAGCAGTCCTGTGTATAGCCGGCTGCTTGACTGCCTGACGCGGGCAAGGATCTGTCGCGCCGGATCATAGATGGCCATGACGCCGCCCTCAATGGAAATGGAGCAGCCGCCCTCATCTAGTTGTCCCACTGAGATGATGTTGCTCCGCAGGCTCGGGATGAAGTAGACGCCCGCGAGCGCTCGCTGATTCTCGCTTTGACAACGGAAAATGACCGACCCGCGCCCACGGATGGCGACAAGCGATCCATCCCCAAATTTGACAGAGCCGTGCACGCCCTCGTCGAGCGTGGAGAACATGGTCCTGTCGCCTGTCATGTGGCTCAAGGCGCCAGTGTCGAAGTACCAGAGGCCCTCGGGCGAGGGAACAGGAATCACCTTCTCTTCGTTGAGGAAGACGGCTTGTGGCGCCACGATCTCCGGCGCGGTGACGGTGGTGACCACGGCCATGAACAGCCCCTGATCGTGATCGTCGCCCGCATGGGCCAGATTTGCCTGTTCTGTCTTCCCCTTTTGCTCCTGTTCCCAAAGCCACGTCCGGCACTGCTTCTTCCAGTGCCCTGGGATCCCGTAGTGATGGCATTTACCCTTTTTCTTCTTGCCTCCGGAGCCGCCAGAGCCACCTGCGCCCGTGCCCGACGCTCCCTTTCCGGCGCCGTGTGATTTAGGCTTGGCAGGGGATTTGTTCTTGTTCCCGCCGCCGCTGCCCCCAGACGACGACCTGCTGCCGCCGCCCTGACGCTCTCGGGCCAGCCACTCCTCGTGAGTAAGTAGCAGGCGACCTGTGGACTGCGTGGCATCATCCAGATCATAATGATCCTCACACGCGGAGAAGCGCCCTACAAGCTCCTCGATGGACATGGTTTTGAGGTCGATCAGAGACTCGATCGCCATGCCCATCGGGCGATACTTGCGCGGCACGACGCGGAGAAATTTCTGGACGGCCTTGTGCTCGGTGACGGCGTCGCCGTACAGCTCCAGATCGGTGACGAGGCCCGTGAGCCATAGCCCAAAATCCTCAACGGTTTCCCCGTCCTTGAAATGGAGTACCTCGAACTCGCGACGGCGTACTTGCGCCTTGGCCTCGCGAGCCCTTTCACTCCCCATGCGGAGCGTCTGGATCGTCTCCCAGGCTGTCTTGGCCGTGTCCTTGGCCGCCAGCACCCGCAGCATCTCCTGCGGTACGCCGGTGAGGATGATCTGCAGAGCTCGGCGATCCTCGCATTCGTCCGCGCCTCCGTCGATCACCGCGGACCACATGCCGGTGACCTGTAGCTTGACCTGCATCAGGAGCGCCCACTCCATGTAGTTGGTGCGAGTGAGAACCATGGTCGACGACGAGCTCTCCGTCTCACGCACCACCCTCTCGATGACACGGACCTCTCCGCTGCCGCTGCCTGTAAGGCGCGCAACGGGCGCCTTGGTCGACGGCATCTTTGGCGACTTGCCGCCGTCCTTGCTCTTCCCGTCCGACTCGTCGCTAGACATGTGCGCCGCCGCGGATCAAACACCGCCGGCCACCGGAGCAGGATCAAACACCAGGCTCTGATGCCAATTGTTGTTGCCTAGACTACGATCGAGCAAAGCGAGAGAGCAGATCAGAGGTAGACGAGACAAGTGGTTGTACGCCCGGGCGGACTCCCCAGCTTTTTCGTTGTGATCTATTTCTGTTATTATCATCGTTACGGAAGAAAACTAGCTAGCTGCCCCGGTTAGCCCGCTAGAATCCGGAGTTGCCGCGCCATCCCACGACCTCCATCTCCGTCGCTCGCCACACTGACCGGGATCAAAAGCAAAACATAAAACAGATGGGGCGATTGTGCAAGGACTCGGCCCCTTCGCTACGCTACGTGCATGCTGCATGTGCACATCACATCAATAGCCATGCATACACTTATTCCACTAGTAGAAAACAGGGCATTGGTCCAGCCCATTAGCCCCGGTTCAATCTAGAACCGGGACCAATAGGGGTACTGGACCCGGTTCGTTAGCCCAGGGGGCCGGCCGGGCCACGTGGGCCATTGGTCCCGGTTCGTCTGGACCTATTGGTCCCGGTTGGAGCTAAAAACCGGGACCAATGGCTCTTGCTCCTGGCCCACCACTATTAGTCCCGGTTTGTTTTATGAACCGGGACCAAAGGCACCCCTTTAGCCCCGGTTTGTAGCACCAACCGGGACCAGTGAGTTGCCTATATATACCCCCTCACTCAAGAGCAGAGCTCACTGCTCTGTTTTTTTTCTGGCCGAGGGGGAGAGGGGTTAGTGGTGCTCTAGCTCACCTCCTATGCACACAACATGTTCGGTGGAATGCCCGAGCCACACTAGTTAAGCTTTTCTCCTCTCGAAGCTCTATTTTCTTCGAGATTTGTCTAGGTTTAGCGGTCCGTCACGTCCCGTCCCCGTCTTCGCCGCCGTCGATCGCCCCCGCCGATCTCGTCACCGGCACCACCGTGGTGAGCCTCTTGTTATGTCCATGCTTTTATTACTTTTATTATTGCTTTAGATAGATATTTGTCTAATTTTCTTACGTTTATTATTGCTTGTTATTATATAGTGCGATGGTTTTGATATCCGCCCACGTGGGCCCTCGTCCGGTCTACGATTCGGATGTGGTATATTATCTTTAATTTATAACTATTTGTTTTAGTGCTTATGATAGTTATGCCGACCAACCTGACATGCATAGATGTTTTATTATGTCTAGGAGGTAGTTGAACCCCGGCGCACTAGCTGTTCCGAATGACGATGAGGGACACGCACCCATGTGGAAGAAGAAATCTATATTTTGGGACCTACCCTACTGGAAAGACCTAGAGGTCCGCTCTTCAATCGACGTGATGCACGTGACGAAGAACCTTTGCGTGAACCTGCTAGGCTTCTTGGGCGTGTATGGAAAGACAAAAGATACAGCTGAGGCACGGGAGGACCTGCAACGTTTGCACGAAAAAGACGGCATCCCTCCGAAGCAGTATGAAGGTCCTGCCAGCTATGCTCTTACGAAAGAAGAGAAAGAAATCTTCTTTGAATGCCTTCTCAGTATGAAGGTCCCGACTGGCTTCTCGTCGAATATAAAGGGAATAATAAATATGGCAGAGAAAAAGTTCCAGAACCTAAAGTCTCATGACTGCCATGTGATTATGACGCAACTGCTTCCGGTTGCATTGAGGGGGCTTCTACCGGAAAACGTCCGATTAGCCATTGTGGAGCTATGTGCATTCCTCAATGCAATCTCTCAGAAGGTGATCGATCCAGAAATCGTACCAAGGCTAAGGAGTGATGTGGCGCAATGTCTTGTCAGTTTCGAGCTTGTGTTCCCACCATCCTTCTTCAATATCATGACACACGTCCTAGTTCATCTAGTCGACGAGATTGTCATTCTGGGGCCCGTATTTCTACACAATATGTTCCCCTTTGAGAGGTTCATGGGAGTCCTAAAGAAATATGTCCGTAACCGCGCAAGGCCAGAAGGAAGCATCTCCATGGGCCATCAAACAGAGGATGTCATCGGGTTTTGTGTTGACTTCATTCCTGGCCTTAATAAGATAGGTCTCCCTAAATCGCGGTACGAGGGGAGACTGACTGGAAAAGGCACGCTTGGAAGGGACTCAATAATATGTAGGGACGGATATTCTTGGTCTCAAGCACACTACACAGTTCTACAGAACTCTACATTGGTGACCCCGTATGTCGATGAACACAAGAACAGTCTGCGCTCCAAACACCCGGAGCAGTGGGACGACTGGATTACACGTGAACACATCAGGACTTTCAGCAGTTGGTTGGAAACACGTCTCAGAGGTCACAACACTGTTTGTGATGAGTTGTACTTGTTGTTGGAAATATGCCCTAGAGGCAATAATAAATTGGTTATTATTATATTTCCTTGTTCATGATAATTGTTTATTATCCATGCTAGAATTGTATTGATAGGAAACTCAGATACATGTGTGGATACATAGACAAACACCATGTCCCTAGTAAGCCTCTAGATGACTAGCTCGTTGATCAATAGATGGTTACGGTTTCCTGACCATGGACATTGGATGTCGTTGATAACGGGATCACATCATTAGGAGAATGATGTGATGGACAAGACCCAATCCTAAGCCTAGCACAGATCGTGTAGTTCGTATGCTAAAGCTTTTCTATATGTCAAGTATCTTTTCCTTAGACCATGAGATTGTGCAACTCCCAGATACCGTAGGAATGCTTTGGGTGTACCAAACGTCACAACGTAACTGGGTGGCTATAAAGGTGCACTACAGGTATCTCCGAAAGTGTCTGTTGGGTTGGCACGAATCGAGACTGGGATTTGTCACTCCGTATGACGGAGAGGTATCTCTGGGCCTGTTGGGGAACGTTGCATGGGAAACAAAAATTTTTCCTACCGTTCACCAAGATCAATCTAGTAGATGCAACTACGAGGGGAGAGTGTGATCTACGTACCCTTGTAGATCGCTAAGCGGAAGCGTTATGAACGCGGATGATGGAGTCGTACTCGTCGCGATTCAGATCGCCGAAGACCTAGCACCGAAGCAACGGTGCCTCCGCGTTCTTCACACGTACGGCTCGGGGACGTCTCCTCCTTCTTGATCCAGCAAGGGGTGGAGGAGAGGTTGATGGAGAACCGGCAGCACGACGGCGTGGTGGTGATGGTGGAGAAGAACTCCAGCAGGGCTTCGCCTAAGCACCGCGGGAGAAGAAGATGTAACGGGAGAGGGAGGGCAGCACCGAGGCACAAACTGTGTTGGCTGCCCTCCCTTTGCCCCACTATATATAAGGGGGTTGGAGAGGTGAGGGCGCCCTAGGGTTTCCCCCCTAGGGGCCGGCGGCCAGGGCAAGGGGAGGGGGCGGCGGCCAGGGCAGGGGGCGGCCAGGCCCTAGGGTTTCCCCCCCTAGGTGCCTTGCCCCCCAAGGCCAAGGGGTGCGGCCAGCCCTAGGGGGTCCCACCCCCTTAGCCGCATGAGGAGAGGGCCCAGGGGGGGCGCACAGCCCCTTGAGGGCTGTGGTGCGCCCCCTTGTGGCCCACTAGGCCCAGAACCACTTCCGGACCCCCCGAAAACCCTTCCGGTACTCCGCCGATTTCCCGATGCTCCCCGGAACACTTCCGGTACTCCGAAACCTTTCATCCTATATATCAATCTTCGTCTCCGGACCATTCCGGAGACCCTCGTCTTGTCCGGGATCTTATCCGGGACTCCGAACAACCTTCGGTAACCATACACTTTTCTCACTAACAACCCTAGCGTCATCGAACGTTAAGTGTGTAGACCCTGCGGGTTCGGAAACCATGTAGACATGACCGAGACACTCCCAGGTCAATAACCAATAGCGGGATCTGGATACCCATATTGGTTCCTACATGTTTCTCGATGATCTCATCGGATGAACCACGATGTCAAGGATTCAGGCAATCCCGTATACAGTTCCCTTTGTCTCGTCGGTATGTTACTTGCCCGAGATTCGATCGTCGGTATCTCTATACCTAGTTCAATCTCGTTACCGGCAAGTCTCTTTACTCGTTACCGTAATACATAATCCCGTGACCAACTACTTAGTCACTTTGAGCTCATTGAGATGACATATTACCGAGTGGGCCCGGAGATACCTCTCCGTCACACGGAGTGACAAATCCCAGTCTCGATCCATGTCAACTCAACAGACACCCTCGGAGATACCTGTAGAGTACCTTTATAGTCACCCAGTTACGTTGCGACGTTTGGCACACACAAAGCACTCCTACGGTGTCAGTGAGTTACATGATCTCATGGTCATAGGAACTTATACTTGACATGCAGAAAACTATAGCGATAACTGTTACGATCAAAAGCTATGTTTAACGTTTGGGTCTCGTCCATCACATCATTCTCCTAATGATGTGATCCCGTTATCAAATGACAACTCATGTCTATGACCTGGAAACCGCGGTCATCTTTGATCAACGAGCTAGTCCTGTAGAGGCTCACTAGGGACACAAAGTCTGTCTATTCATCCACACATGTATTTGAGTTTCCAATCAATACAGTTATAGCATGGATAATAAACGATTATCATGAACAAGGAAATATAATAATAACTCTTTTATTATTGCCTCTAGGGCATATTTCCAACAGATGTGGTATGCTCCTATAATACCACGGTTGAAACGTTTGTTTAGAAACAGAGAGCATGCCAAGTTGATGCGATGGCACAGTGAGGACCGTAAGAAAGACGGGAAGTTGAGAGCACCCGCTGACGGGTCGCAATGGAGAAAAATCGAGAGAAAGTACTGGGAGGAGTTTGCAAAGGACGCAAGGAACGTATGGTTTGCTCTAAGCGCGGATGGCATTAATCCTTTCGGGGAGCAGAGCAGCAATCACAGCACCTGGCCCGTGACTCTATGTATGTATAACCTTCCTCCTTGGATGTGCATGAAGCGGAAGTTCATTATGATGCCAGTTCTCATCCAAGGCCCTAAGCAACCCGGCAACGACATTGATGTGTACCTAAGGCCATTAGTTGAAGAACTTTTACAGCTGTGGAATGGAAACGGTGTACGTGCGTGGGATGAGCACAAACAGGAGGAATTTGACCTAAAGGCGTTGCTGTTCGTGACCATCAACGATTGGCCCGCTCTCAGTAACCTTTCAGGACAGACAAACAAAGGATACCACGCATGCACGCACTGTTTAGATGACACTAAAAGTATATACCTGGACAAGTGCAGGAAGAATGTGTACCTGGGCCATCGTCGATTTCTTCCGACCAACCATCACTGTCGAAAGAAAGGCAAGCATTTCAAAGGCGAGGCAGATCACCGGAAGAAGCCCGCCATGCGTACCGGTGATCACGTACTTGCTATGGTCAATGATTTACACGTAATCTTCGGAAAGGGCCCCGGCGCACTAGCTGTTCCGAATGACGATGAGGGACACGCACCCATGTGGAAGAAGAAATCTATATTTTGGGACCTACCCTACTGGAAAGACCTAGAGGTCCGCTCTTCAATCGACGTGATGCACGTGACGAAGAACCTTTGCGTGAACCTGCTAGGCTTCTTGGGCGTGTATGGAAAGACAAAAGATACAGCTGAGGCACGGGAGGACCTGCAACGTTTGCACGAAAAAGACGGCATCCCTCCGAAGCAGTATGAAGGTCCTGCCAGCTATGCTCTTACGAAAGAAGAGAAAGAAATCTTCTTTGAATGCCTTCTCAGTATGAAGGTCCCGACTGGCTTCTCGTCGAATATAAAGGGTATAATAAATATGGCAGAGAAAAAGTTCCAGAACCTAAAGTCTCATGACTGCCATGTGATTATGACGCAACTGCTTCCGGTTGCATTGAGGGGGCTTCTACCGGAAAACGTCCGATTAGCCATTGTGAAGCTATGTGCATTCCTCAATGCAATCTCTCAGAAGGTGATCGATCCAGAAATCGTACCAAGGCTAAGGAGTGATGTGGCGCAATGTCTTGTCAGTTTCGAGCTTGTGTTCCCACCATCCTTCTTCAATATCATGACACACGTCCTAGTTCATCTAGTCGACGAGATTGTCATTCTGGGGCCCGTATTTCTACACAATATGTTCCCCTTTGAGAGGTTCATGGGAGTCCTAAAGAAATATGTCCGTAACCGCGCAAGGCCAGAAGGAAGCATCTCCATGGGCCATCAAACAGAGGATGTCATCGGGTTTTGTGTTGACTTCATTCTTGGCCTTAATAAGATAGGTCTCCCTAAATCGCGGTACGAGGGGAGACTGACTGGAAAAGGCACGCTTGGAAGGGACTCAATAATATGCAGGGACGGATATTCTTGGTCTCAAGCACACTACACAGTTCTACAGAACTCTACATTGGTGACCCCGTATGTCGATGAACACAAGAACAGTCTGCGCTCCAAACACCCGGAGCAGTGCGACGACTGGATTACACGTGAACACATCAGGACTTTCAGCAGTTGGTTGGAAACACGTCTCAGAGGTGACAACACTGTTTGTGATGAGTTGTACTTGTTGTCCAGGGGACCATCTTCGACTGTATTGATTTACAAAGGATACGAGATAAATGGGAATACATTTTACACGATTGTCCAAGATCAAAAGAGCACCAACCAAAACAGCGGTGTCCGCTTTGATGCAACAACCGAGAGGGGAAAGGACACATATTATAGTTACATAGTGGACATATGGGAACTTGACTACGGACATGATTTTAAGGTCCCTTTGTTTAAGTGTAAATGGGTCAATCTGTCTGGAGGCGGGGTACAGGTAGACCCACAGTACGGAATGACAAAAGTGGATCTGAAAAATCTTGGATACACTGACGAACCGTTCGTCCTAGCCAATGATGTGGCACAGGTTATCTATGTGAAGGACATGTCTACCAGACCGAGAAAAAGAAAAGATAAGGAAGCGAATACATCATACGATGAGCCAAAGCGCCACATAGTTCTTTCAGGAAAAAGGGACATCCTGAGAGTGGAGGGCAAGACAGACATGTCTGAAGATTATGAAAAGTTTCATGAAATTCCTCCCTTCAAAGTCAAGGCTGACCCAAGCATCCTGATAAACGATGAAGATTATCCATGGTTACGGCGCAATAAGCAAATGACACAAGCGAAGAAAAAGTGAAGAGTTTTTTCCGCAACTATTATGATGATACCATGCCAACTTTGTAACAAACGAGTATGATACCATTGTCCGTTTGTACTATTCAAATTTCAATACTACTTGCACTAACAGAGAAAGTTTTTAATTGGTTTTACCAGAAAGAATTAAAAAAATAAAGCAAATAACAAAAGAAAATAAATAATGCAGAAAACAAAACAAAAAAACTTGAAAAAAATAGCAACAATAAGTATTTTGTTGTAAGTATAAACAAAATAAAATAAATAAAGCAACAAAGAAAATAAATAAAGGAAGTAAAATAAATAAAGCAACTCTAAATACAGCAAAAAACAACTTAGAAATAAACAAAGAAAATAAAATAAATAAAGCAACTCTAAATACAGCAAAAAACAACTTAGAAATAAATAGCAACAATAAGTATTTTGTTGTAAGTATAAACAAAATAAAATAAATAAAGCAACAAAGAAAATAAATAAAGGAAGTAAAATAAATAAAGCAACTCTAAATACAGCAAAAAACAACTTAGAAATAAACAAAGAAAATAAAATAAATAAAGCAACTCTAAATACAGCAAAAAACAACTTAGAAATAAATAAAGCAAAAAAGGAAAAAAAAATTGGGCGCTGCCCAGTGAGCCTGCAAGGCCTATAGCACAGGATCCACCTGTAATATAAGGCCCAGCAAGCTCACAGGGCAGCGCGCAGAGTTAGGCCCAGAAGCCTGCATTTGAGAGGAGCTCGAGAGGATGGGAGCAGCAGCCCTTATAAACCACTCTCGAGCTCCCTCAGCTAGCGAGGTGGGACTAAACATCCCACCGCACCCGCGCCAGCACTGGGCCTTTGGTCCCGGTTGGTGCCACCAACCGGGACTAAAGGCCCCTCCTTCCCGCCCTTTGGGCTGCTGAAAAGGGACCTTTAGTCCCGGTTGGTGGCAGCAACCGGGACTAAAGGGTGGCATTAGTCCCGGTTTCAGCCACCAACCGGGACTAATGCCCCTCCTATATAACCAACACTTGCGAAAATTTGGGCAGTTTTCTTCTTCCCCGCCCCGACGCCTCCCTCGATCTGCTCCTTCCCCGTCGCCGTCGCCGTCGCCCCCGTCGCCCCGTCGCCGTCGCCGTCGCCCCCGTCGCCCCGTCACCGTCGCCGTCGCCCCCGACGCCGCCTCGTCGCCCCGCCCCGCGCCGTCGCCGCGCCCCGGCCGGCCCGTCGCCCCGCGCCGCCGCGCGCCCCGCCCCGCCGCCGTCGCGCCGCCGCGCCCCGACGCCGCCTCGTCGCCGCCCCGCCCCGCCGCCGTCGCGCCGCCCAGCCCTGCCGATGTGAGGGGCTCCCTTTTTTTTATGTTTAATATTGCTGTATATATATATATAGTTGATGTGTATATATGTATATATGTGTATATTTTTTTTATGTTTATATAAATTGCAGTATATATAGTTGCTGTATATATAGTTGCTGTATTTATATGTATGTGTATATCTTTTTTTTTCTTAGGAATTTGCTAAATATATATGTTAAATATATATTTATGTGTATATAAATATATTTTTTCTTAGGAAGTTGTTGTATATATGTGATGTGTGTATATGTGATGTATATATATGTGTATGTGGCTATATAGTTTTTTGTTTATATATGCTAAATATATATAGAAAGTTTTATATATGCAAAAGTTACAAATTTAGAAAAAGAAGGATAGGAAAGAAGAAAATAAGAAAGAGGAAAGAAAGAAGAAGAGGAGAGGAAGAAGAGGAGAAATAAATAAGAAGAAGAAAAAAAAGAAAAAAAGAGGAGAAGAAGAAAGGAAATAGAGGAGAAAATTCTTCTCCTCTATTCCTTTCTTCTTCTCCTTTTTTTTTCTTTTTTTTTCTTCGATCTTCTCCTCTAGCGGTTCCTTTTTTCTTCTTCTTCCTCTTTTTTTTATCGGATATGTCTATGTCGATATACCCCCTCCCCGATAACTTCGACATTAGGGGGGGGGGGGCGGTGTCGAGGGTCGTCGAGGGACCGAGAGGCCGAAGGTCGAGGGGTCGAGGGTCGTCGAGGGACCGAGAGGCCGAAGGGCGAGGGGTCGAGAGGTTGCCTAGCAGTCGGGGGTCTAGGGTTGTGGATCGCCGAGCAGTCGGGGGTCGAGAGAGAGGTTGCCTAGCTAGTGTCAAAGTATTGAAAAATTCCATGACTTCATCATTTGCCAGAAGTAACCGGGGCATGTTGGTACGAAGTTATGCAAAGATGTTTTGGAACGGAGTTCCTGATAGGATAATCCGTCTTTTGTTACGGATTATCTTATCTGGGACTTCGTTCCAAAACAACTTTGGAGAGCTTCGTACCATCATGCTACTGTTACTTTCGCCTAATGATGAAGTACTGGTTTTGTTGAATCCTTTGACAACTATAGCTAGACAAAATGTGACATGAGGGGGTCTAGGGTTTGTGGATCGCCGAGCTGTCGGGGGTCGAGGGGTCGAGAGAGGTTGCCTAGCTAGTGTCAAAGTATTGAAAAATTCCATGACTTCATCATTTGCCAGAAGTAACCGGGGCATGTTGGTACGAAGTTATGCAAAGATGTTCTGGAACGGAGTCCCTGATAGGATAATCCGTCTTTTGTTACGGATTATCTTATCTGGGACTTCGTTCCAAAACAACTTTGGAGAGCTTCGTACCATCATGCTACTGTTACTTTCGCCTAATGATGAAGTATTGGTTTTGTTGAATCCTTTGACACTATAGCTAGACAAAATGTGACATGAGGGGGTCTAGGGTTTGTGGATCGCCGAGCAGTCGAGGGTTGAAGCTAGTTCTACGTTTGCCATTAATATATCCATCTGTCATGTTTGAATAATAATTGGCATGTTGTAAATATTTGTAGAAACAATGGACGACAACACCCGAGACCTAGCACAAGAGGCGATGTTGATGGACATAATCGCAGACGGACAAAATGCCGTCAGGTCGTTTCTCAACGACACCGATGAGCAGGTCGAACAAGAGCTGCGGCTGGAAGATCTAGGCTATGATATTGATGAATTCGGTGACCCAATGCACATGGAAGAAGTAGACCGTGAGGACGGCTCCGGTGACCCAATGCCGGTGCAAGAAGGAGACCGTGATGCTGGCTCCGGTGACCGAACCGAGTCCGGCCAGGAGGTATATATGTTAGTTAAGCATGTGCTGACTAGTTAATTGATTCATTCATTAACTCTCGTCTTTGTTCCTTTTCTAGCCCTCCGGATCGAGCAAATCTTCGGTAAAGAGACGAGGAGCGAAGAAAAAGTTGAGGCCGGATGAAAAGTTTGAGATCTCAGAAATCTCGCGCTCCGGCGAGCCGATTGCACCCATCCGCACAAAGAACGCATTTGTTAATCAGTGCGGGGTTCTGGTTAGGGACAAGATCCCGATCAGCATCCATCAATGGTTAAAGCCGGCTGCAAAATACGCTCAGGTGACTTATGTCACTGATATGCAGAAAGAAGATCTTTGGAATGAGCTGAAGACAAACTTCGTCCTACCGCGAGAGGTTGATCCGGCGAAGCCAGTTATAGAGGACTTAATCAAGTCTGCTGCACTTCAGAAGATGGCAGACCAATTCAGGGCATGGAAGAAAAAACTGAATACGTTTGTCAGAGAGAAAACGACTCCAGAATTCGTGGGCATATATGAGAAGATCAAAGATGACTGGCCCGCATTTGTGGCCCATAAGAAGTCGGAAAAAAGTCAGAAGATGTCGGAGACAAACCGGATAAATGCTGCAAAGAAGATGCATCACCATCGCACGGGGTCGGGCGGCTACCTCGTAGCCCGGCCTAAGTGGGCCAGGGCTGAGAATGATCTGCTTCAGAAAGGGATCGAACCAGAGACAATGCACTGGCCAGAACGTTGCCGGACTTGGTTCTTCGGGGCTGGCGGATCCTTGGACCCTGTAACAGGGTGGTGCATTTGGACGGACAAGCAATTGGAAACACCACTCAGGAAGATGCGGCAGTATATCAAAGCAGCGCATGCAGGGACGTTCATCCCCGACAGAGAGAACGACGAGCTGACAATGGCCCTCGGGAATCCTGAGCACCCTGGACGGACACGAGGCACGCCAGGCTCCCTTCCGTGGCGTGCTGGGTGTCCGGACGCAGGAGGCTACAAATGCCACGACAGGAGGAAGAAAATGGAGATGACCGAAATCCAGGCGCTGCGGGCCAGAATACAAGCGATAGAGGAACGGGAAGCAGATCGGGAAAGAATTGCCGAAGCTTCCCCCGAAGCTACCCCGCCATCTCAGCGGAGAAGCAGCGTGGCTTCCACCGAGCTGCCTCAGCCAGAGCTTGCCTTGACGGCTACTGCCAGGAATCCTGTGGATGCTATCACGCAGGCACAAAATTGCCACCTTATGGCACAGTGGATGAATCTGAAGGTCAAGGCGGCTGCTGGCTCTGTTTATCCTTCTGGACCAGACGACACTTTTCACTGCCGGCCGATTCCAGAAGGATATGCTAGGGTGATGGTCGACGAAATAACGGAGGGATTTGAGGAGCTCCAGCTTGACGACCCTACCGGTGAAGGGGAGACTCGGCTGGGTTCTTCACTGAAGACTCCATGCCTATGGCGGAAGGACCTAATCAACATTCTGAACTGGACGCCTCCGCTTCCTCCTCCTCCTCCGACGAGTCAGGGCACTCCGCCTCCTCCACCGCCTCCTCCTCCGGCGAGTGACCATCAGGGCACTCCGGCTCCTTCTCCGGCGAGTGACCATCAGGGCACTCCGGCTCCTTCTCCGGCGCATGGCGGCACACCGCCTCCTTTGCCGCCGGCGCGTGGCGGCACTCCGCCTCCTTCGCCGCCGGCGCGCCCGAGCAGACAGCCAGCTCCTCCTTCGCCTAATTAGCAAGGGCGGAAGAGACCTGCCGCCGCTCCGGCTGCTCCTGCTCCGGCGCCTAAGCAAGTAAAAAAGACAGCCGCTTCGTCTGGTCCGGCGACGTCTACCAGTACAGCCAGAGGTGGGAGGCGATGCAGATTCGGTCCTTCTCTCACGCCTCTAGAGAAGTTACCGTACGAGAGGTCCGACGAGGAAAACACGAAGATCGCTGAAGGCGAAGTGAAGGACTTTTTTGAAGGGTTGAAAGCACAGAGACATCCACCTCCAGAGGAGAAGATAGATGCGGTGAAAGCAAAGCGCACTCTTGCTGCCCTGAAGCAACCAGCGAAAAGTAAGCCGAAGGGCAACTATGACCGCATTATTCAAAAGACATTTCAAGATGCCAAGCGGTCCGGAAGTACAAAAAGTGATCAGAGGTTAGCAGAAGGGCGAGCTGGGAAACAAATTGCCCAGCTCGGCGAACAAGCGAACCAATCGTGCCCCCCGCTCAAGGTGTCTAGCGACATGGTCGCTAATGATCCGAGGATGGTGCCCGGTTATACCAATCTTGCAGATTACGCGTCCGACGATGTACACTATGATTTCATGGACGTGCAGATAGAAAGATACGAGTACAAAAAGCCTCTCGTCAAAAATGAAAGATCTCTATCAACGAATATGCGAAGATTGCATGATTGGTACATGAAAATCTGCAGAGAGTCTGGGGGGATGAATAACTTGTATTTGAGAGTTAAACCGGAGCATGACCTCGTTGGAATTGAGCTGTTGCTTGTTCCATTTGAGGAGTTCTATCAATTTTTCAATCAATTGGCCCTCGATAAAACAACGATCACCTGCTACTGTCTGTAAGTAGTACTACTTCTGTCATTAAGTCTCTCTATATAGCTGATCTTCATTGCATGTATTTATAATTATCCTCACTATATTATGCAGATTGAAGATCGTCGAATTGAAGAAAAGACAAGTTGGTGATATTGGGTTTATTAACACATACCTCATAGATGCAACCGAGGTTAAATTGCGTCCCGGCGATACCGAGACCAACTTGCTACGATCGTTGGTGGTAAATGAAAAAAAAGATATAATACTCTTTCCTTACAACTTCAAGTGAGTGTTAATGTCTTGTGCATATTTGGTTTCCCTTATATATATCAGTCAAGTTTATAGTGATGTAATGATCTCATGCATTCGTGCGCAGCTTCCACTATATTCTCTTAGAGATTAAGCTTGAGAAGGAAATAGTAACTGTCTTCGACTCTAAACGTAAAGATCCCGAGGAGTATGCGGACATGACTCAAATGCTAGCCAGGTAAGTTAAATCGATCAATATTATCCACCATGCATATATATCAGCAACTTCATTTCTGATATCAACTAATTGTTTCCTTTGTCTGGCAGGGCTTGGAAAACATTCATCAAAAAAGCTCCGGGACTGCCGAAGAAGCTACAATTTAGATACCCGAAAGTAAGTAATATATAGTATGCATGTTCCGCGCGCGCATCTCCTATATCTTGATTCAAGCGCTAGCTAGTTTCATCAATACCAATTTGGCATTCTTGCTTATCAGTTTGACTGAGCTCTATTTCTTGTAAAGTGGTTGTGGCAGGAACCCGGGAATGATTATTGTGGATACTACATTTGCGAGTCCATCCGCCACACGACCTGTGAGCGGGGCTACACTGATGAACAATTTAAAGTGCGTAAGCAATCAATAATATTCACAAATTTATAGCATCATTTCATGTATTGACCCCCTACTTCAAATTAGATGTTTCGGATGCGGGATGAACTCCTAACACCAGATCGTCTGCGAGCAATTCAAGAGGAATTGGCGGCATTCTTCCTTGAACACGTGATCGCTGAAGACGGAGAATACTATGTGGACCCTGCATCCATGTGTTAGGAGATTATTTTTGTAAGAGATAATTATTGTATATATGTGCCCGGTAGTGTCGGATCGGTAGATATACGAGAACTTGTTGTTCGACCAATCTCTCGGAGAAGGAGAGGTGGTCGATATTATTACTTCTCTCTGTATGCATATATATATATGTTGATTATATATACGAGATCTTCTGTTCCTTCGTTTGCTTAGTATAGCTAGCAGCTAGCTAGCTAGCTAGCGTGACTCTAGTCCATATATATACGTATGTGTAGTATGTAGCGTCGACCAAAAGCACGGACATAAGAGAGAACACTTCTCTCTATTAATTAGCTAGCTAACACAATATATCAAACACCTAAATTAACCCCCAAAACCTAAAACCCCCCCTCCCCTTTCAAAAAAAAAAAACAAAAACCACAGCTACAGAAATGCTGACACGTGCATGCCTTTTGGTCCCGGTTGGTACCACCAACCGGGACTAAAGCCCCTCCTGCCTGGACTCGGTGCACAGGCCACGTGGACACCCTTTTGCCCCGGTTCTGGATTGAACCGGGACTAAAGGGTCAGAGCATTAGTACCGACCCTGTTGCCCCGGTTCCAGAACCGGGGCTAAAAGGCCAAATGAACCGGGGCTAAATCCCCTTTATCTACTAGTGTTCTAAGCAAGAAAGACTAGGGCACACACATGCGTGATGGAGCTTAGGCCAACACATAGAACCAAACGCCTCAGAGGGAAAGGATCTGAAGAACCTTCATTCGGCGCTATCATAGTCGCTGCCGAAGCCAAAACGATGAACGGGCTAGAAAACCTAGACTACGAGGGCCTAAAAACCATCTGCACGGATGGATCGGGCGACCTCACAACTGACGACCGAAGTCGTCGGCGGAGAAGAGTCGCGGCGGACAAACTCTCCTGGCGGCGGCCGCTAGAGATCGCTTTCTTTCTTCTAGTGCGGCCTGGCCCTGAAAATACAACAGTTGCAAAAGCTAAGATTGGTGTACAGTATATGTATCAGTATAGCCCAGCCATACAGAACCTAGCTGGCAGCACCCTATTGGGCCACCCAAGATAGTCATCGGATAGATGTGTATATGCGCGCGCAGGGCCGGATCTAATGGACAGCAGAAAGACAATCTAAGAAACCAAATAATCGACTGATCGCATAAAAAAAATTCAGGCAACTCAAAAGATATCAAACATGCAGAAGAAATTGATGCATGGTTACCTACCTCGTGCTCGCGGGCATGGCGGTAGGAGCGGACCTTCTTGTTGGTGAGAAGGTGCGTGGTGGCGATCTTCTTGACCCGCCGCCAGTGCTCGCCGTAGGGGCAGAAGGCGGCGTCCGTGGGGCCGTAGAAGAGGATCTCGGTGACGGGGGAGTAGGGCCGGGACGCGAAGACGTGGTCGTGCGTGCGCAGCACGGCCTGCGCGGCGCTCGGCGACGAGACGACGAGCGTCGGGACGGCGCCGAGGCGGAGGAGCATGAGGCCGTCGCGGGCATGCTTGGCGGCGAGGTCTCGGAGGGAGATGTGCGGGAGGGAGCCGACGAGGTGCAGGTGGCCGATGAGGGGGAGCCTGCTGGGTGGAGAGGGCAGCCTGCCCAGCAGCTCTTCTCTGGCTCTCGCGGTGGCCGCTGCCGTCGACGGCGTCGCGAGGCGGCGCACGACCAGGAGGACGAGAAGAGGGCAGAGGAGCAGGACAAAGACCAGTCCTAGGGCCGCATGTGGAGACCTCGCTTGCAGCAGCAGCAGAAGCTCATGGATGCCACGCAACGGATGAACCATCGCGACCTCGATCGCTTACAGCAGCAGCTTCTTACACGAGAGGATGCTTCACTGACTGTTTCTTCTACACAGGAGCTCGCTCAGATGCCTTTATAGCTACAAGGCTGGAGATTGTAGCAAGAGCAAGACATCTCTTTTAGTCCATATACTTTATTCAGAAAAGTCCAAGTGGTGACACGAACGTACGTCGTACTCATTGAAGGGACAGACTAGATTTTTGGCCATTTTGGTAAACATTCTCTGCCCGCCGACCGGCGGAGCCACGCGCCGGTCGTCTTCTACATACACGCGTCTCGAGTGGGACGACGTATCCACGTACATCCTTATCTCATCCGGGTACACTCGATCGGGATGGCAATCGTCCGGTTTCCGGTAGACCCGCATGCAGGGATTCATCTATGAGTAGATAGGTATACAGATATTTGCGAATCAACATGTTTTTTTTCGAGGGGAATCAATATGTTGTTGGATGGTTAGAATAGAGTTATATCTCAATCCATTCAGATTCAATTCTTGATGCTCGCATTATTATATATTTATTTTAAGATTTCCAGCGATGCGTGTTTAGTGAAGAAAAAAAACCGTTCCCATCAACTATGAGGCGGGAAGGGCCGTTATTTCCTGTTATATGGTCATAAGCATGTAAATTGGTAAAATTTTATAAAATATTGCAATATTGTACCGAGCATTGTAATTTTTAGTACAACTAGCAAACATGCCCGTGTTGGAACTTGATAATGGGTACAAATATTTTTCATTGGTACTTTGTTGATAATGCAATGTGTCTCCAGCACACACAAAAATCCATCAAGCAACTGAATTTGTTCTACCTTTCAGGTACCAACTCACTCTTTGCAAAACCCCGACACAGAAAGGTTTTCTTCACCATTTTGTATCTGATCAGAGGAGTTGTGCCTTTATCATTATTACAGAATGAGGAAAGGTGTATAATCGTTGGAGTTCCAATTACAGAAAGAGAAAGAATAGAATAAAAAAACTGAACCGATTACTCCTGAAATGATAGACCCAAAGCCTGAAGATCATGACATTACACTAGTAGAAAACAGGGCTTTGGTTCGGGCCTGGCAAGCCCATTAGTCCCGGTTCAACTACGAACCAGGACCCATGGGGGCATACGTCCCGGTTCGTGTGCCCAGGGGGCCGGCCGGGCCTCGTGAGGCATCTGTCCCGGTTGGTCTGGACCCATTTGTCCCGGTTCTGGGCACGAACCGGGACCAATTGGCCTCGCTCCTGGCCCACATCCATTGGTCCCGGTTCGTGGCTGGAACCGGGACAGAAGGGGTGCCTTTAGTCCTGGTTCGAGACACAAACCGGGACCAATGGGTTGCCTATATATACCCCATCGCACACCACTCCACTGCTCTGTTTTTTCTGGCTGGCGAGGGGGGAGCTTTGTGGTGCTCTAGCTCACCTCCTATGCACATGAGGTGTTCGATGAAATGCCCGAGCCACACTAGTTAAGCTTTTCTCCTCTCGAAGCTCGAACTCCAAGCTCCATTTTCTTCGAGATTTGTCTAGGTTTAGCGGTCCGTCACGTCCCGTCCCCGTCTTCACCGCCGTCGATAGCCCCCGCCGATCTCGTCACCGACACCATCGTGGTGAGCCTCTTGTTCTGTCTATGCTTTTCTTACTTTTATTATTGCTTTAGATAGATATTTTTCTAATTTTCTTACTTTTACTATTGCTTGTTATCATATAGTGCGATGGTTTTGATATCCGCCCACGTCGGCCCTCGTCCTGTCTACGATTCGGATGTGGTATATTATCTTTAATTTATAACTATTTGTTTTAGTGTTTATGACAATTATGCCGACCAACCTGACATAGATGTGTTTATATATCTAGGAGATAGTTGATCCGGAAATTCCAACCGACCCTCTTGTGGAGAGGTTAAATTTAGTTGACAAGGAAAACATTTCCTTGAAGAAAAGATTGGAAAAAACGGAGGAGGAGAAGATGGAATTGGAGTTTCATGTTGCGGAAGTCGTCGATGATCACAAGATCAAGATGGACCCTATTGTCAAGAGGTTAAATTTAGTTGAAGAAGAAAACAATTACTTGAAGGAAAAACTAAAAAAAATTGAGGAGGAGAAGATGATATTGGAGTTGCATGTTGCGGATGTCGTCAATGATCACAAGATCAAGATGGATGGCATGCGCTTGAAGATTAGAAAGATTAGAAAATATGCCATTCATACCGAGGCTTGGTATCATTATGCCATTGGATCAATTGTTACCTTGGTTGTGATTATGATCGCACTTGTTGTTGCGTTGAAATGTTCTACATAGTTTCAATGTATACGCTCTAGAGATCTATATGCATGTACTTTGAATTTAATGTGATACCTCGAAAGAGATTGTCCGTTTTGAACACGAAGTGCATCCAGTTTTTGCCGTAACCCTCTCTAATTTTTTGCACATGCTATGTGGGTGAAATGATGATACCATGCCAACTTTCAACCTTTTCAGAGTTCATTTGAAATGCTTTTCAATTTCAGGGTCTTATAAATCAAAAAAATTAGTAAATGCATGAAAAATAACAAATGAAGTCAGAAATGGTTGAAAATTGATGATGTGGCTTTGAATGGTGCATTTTGAACACAGAAAAAGTATGTAGTTCAAATAAGTTCAAAAAAATGAAATCCCTTTGTAACAGAAGAGTTTTCGTCTGAAACCGTGATACCTCGAAACAGATTGTTCGTTTCGTACACGAAGTGAATCCAGTTTTTCCCGTAATCCTCTCTACTTTTTTGCACATGCTATGTGGGTGAAATGATGATACCATGCCAACTTTCAACCTTTTCAGAGTTCATTTGAAATGCTTTTCAATTTCAGGGTCTTATAGCTCAAAAAATTCAGTAAATGCATGAAAAATAACAAATGAAGTTAGAAATGGTTGAAAATTGATGATGTGGCTTTGAATGGTGCATTTTATGAAACTCTAATAGCAAAAATAATAAACTAAAAGAATGAACTAGAAAACTTTAATGAAACTCTAATAGAAAAAAGAATGAACTAGAAAATTTTTATGCGACTCTAATAGCTAAAGGAATCAACCAAAAAACTTTTATAAACCTCTAGTATTATTGAAACTAAAATTATATAAAATTTATGCAACTAAAATTATCAAAGTATTTTCTGTTCAAAACATTAAAAGCAAAAAGAATTTTCATAAAAATAATAAAAAAATAATAAAATCAAATCAAATAAATAAGTAGAATAAAAATAAAATAAATAAGTAGAAACAAAATAAACTTTAATAAAGTAAAATAAATAAAAATAGCAACAGTAAGTATTTTGTTGAAAGTAGAAACAAAATTAAAAAAATAAAGCAACAAAGAAAAAAAATTGAAAAAGGTAAAAAAAAGTGCCACCTACAGGGCCACCATGGCCTGAGTACGACTAGAAACCCAACCATGAGCCAGGATTCAGGCCCGCAGTAGGCCCAGTAGGCCCACTGGCACATAGTCACAATTAGGCCCGAAAGCCTACAGTTGAGAGGAGCTCGAGAGGGTGGGCGCAGCGGCGCTTATAAACCACTCTCGAGTTCTCTCAACTAGCGAGGTGGGTCTAAACTTTTGGCCGCGACGCGGGCAGCACTAGGACGTTGGTCCCGGTTGGTGGCACCAACCGGGACTAAAGGTGCTCATTAGTCCCGGTTGGTGCCACCAACCGGCACCAAATGTCCCAGTTTCCAGCCCTTTGGGCTGCTGAAAAGAGACCGTTGGTCCCGGTTGGTGCCACCAACTGGGACCAATACCCCCCTTTAGTCCCGGTATTGGTCCCAGTTGATGCCACGAACCGGGACTAATGCTTAGAGTATATAAGCAAGACTTGTCAAAATTACAGTTTTCA
>LR738715.1:878926984-878954447 GCA_902687465.1 Secale cereale | reverse complement strand
GGCCCGACCTCCACGACGCCGCCAGGCTGCCCCGCCTCCGCCGTCGCCTGCACCCGCCGTCACCGTCATCGTTGCCCGCGCCCGTCATCGCCGCCGTCGCCCTGCCTCGTCATCGCTGTCCCCGCGCCCGTCGTCGCCGCCGTCTACCCCCGCCGACGTCCCCGCGCCTGTCGTCGCCGCCGTTTGCCCCCGCCGCCGTCCCCGCGCCGCCCCTGCCCCGACGCCGTCACCCTGCCTCATCGTCGCCGTCCTCGCTGTGAGCGCCGCCGGCCCCGATCCCCTCCTCTCCTGTCATGATGATGTAATGATAAAATTTTAGTTTTAGTTATACAAATGTTAGATGAATTTTAAAAATGTTACTTAGTTATATACAAATGTTAGATAAATTTTCTGTTTTATAGTTTTTGATAGTTTTAGTGATAGAATGTAGTTATTTTTATTAAGAACTAGTTTATTTTTAGTAAAACTAGTTTATTTTTAGTAAGAACTAGTTCATTTTTATTTATAGTAAGTGCTTATTAGTTGAACTAGTTGAATTAAATAGAACTAGTTTATTCTTTTAGTTCAAGCAATTATTCCGGCATCGACGTCGACGATGCCTATCCCGCATCCTCGTCGTCGACTCAACGGAGGCCTGCTTGATCAGAGGGTCATGTTCGGGACTAGGCTCTGCCGGGCTGGTACTGGGAGGTGCTTCCTTCCGGGGGCGCAACTTGGTGAGGAGCCAACCCGTTGTTGACCCGAACCTTCTTTGGTGGCGAGCGCGTGGGCCAGTGACAGGTGCGGAGGCTTGAGGACCCCGCGAGGTTGTACGTTACCGTGTCAACGAGGAGGACGAGCACGTCCGTCGCTACATGGTTGCGTTGGAGGGCAGGTTCGACAATACCTGGCAGGTTCTTCAGGGATCTCACTGGAGCTATGATCCTGTGATGGTTCCTTCTCTTTGGGTGTCCACTGCCTGCGCCGATACCCGTCGATCGCTAGGGTTTTAGCTGTATTAATTAGTGATGCTATACGTATGATACTATTCGAGATGTATTAGTGATAATATTCGACGATGTACGGACGCAAGAGATGATTTAGTTTTGCTTATTGAATGCTCAAACTGGAGTCCAACCAAATCTCCATGTCAATATGAGTCATGTAATTAAGATATTTTGAAATGTTTTTGTTTATATTTTCAACCATTGAATTTTGGCATGACTTGTGCTACAATATGTAGGAAATGTCGTCGTCTGACGATGACGATAGGATCCCGGCGTGCGACTGTTGTGGCGATGACTGGGGTTAGTGCGAAAGGCCACACCTGGTAGACGGTCGATGCTTCAGTGTTAAGCTCGATGAGGCCTTCGATTTTGAGACGGTATGCAACACGACAAGTCTTGTTTGTTAATTAAGCATGACTTATGCTTCTTCAACGTGTAATTTTCGTCTTTTACAATTCGACTAGCTTATCCCATGCCATGCAAGACCCTATGTCTTGGAGCATCTGGATTTCGAAGATCATGAAAGTATGGAGACAAAGAAAATTCATCTCAGGACCCATCATGATTATGATTTTCTTGTAAAGCTATACAATTCGGAGAGCGTAACCCATTTTGGTTGCTCGAACTGGAGAGCACTATGCAAGGCATATGATTTTCAGGAGGGTATGTATGTCACCTTTGACCTTGGTGATGATGACGATGACATGTGGGTCCTTGTTGATACGCTTCCAGTTCTACCTCTATGTGAGTTTCTCAAACATATTTATTAAGTAATTTATATTGTTTATTTCAAAATAATTGACAACTTATTTCCATTAATAGCTTATTTTCATTCTTCAAGAAATGTACGGAAGATGGTAGACAGAACCCACTACACTGATGGTGCAGAATTAAATTGTCAGAAGAAAGATCATCTTGTCTCAGTACTTACTTATCTTGAGCGTTACAATATGTATTCTAAAACTCCTGCACATTATGGTCAATACGTGCCACTAGTGCACGTGTTGAACTACGGTAACATCCATGGAGATGTCATGGCAAGATTTGTGCCGGATCATCTTTTGCATAAATTCTTCTAAAACTAAACTAAATTACTAACTACGAAGTTATTACTATATTTTTCAAGATAAAATCCCTTCGAATTGTGTGTCTCATCTGATGTTTCAGAAAGGTCACCTTAATGTTATGAGCTTATTACCATACTCGTCAGGTCATCATCCAACGCATAACTGTCCATACCCGATTTCTAAAACCAATGAAGACATGACAATCAAAGATTGGAAAAAATGTATGGTCAATCGTAGGGAGCTACATGGAAGCGACATTGTGCGAAAGCCAAGAATTGGAGATAGGATAATCTGCATTCTCCATAATGGAGAGTCAGGGCTTATCTTGTCTTATGCTATTTCACCTTAGAGAGGGTGTACTTAATTAAGTTTGGCTACTCATGATCATGTGCTAAGAAGTTGTTAGATGACAATGATGATGATGATGAGTAGGACTTGTTATTATGACAACGAGTAGAAGTTGTGAGATGACGATGATGCTGAGTACGACTTTTTTATTATGACAACGACGATGATGATTTATTATTAATTATGATGATGCATTGTTATATGAGCATGCACGGAGATAAGAGAGGACACTTCTCTCTACTAGATAGCTAACACAATATACGAAACCCCTAAATTAACCCTACAAAACCCCCAAATCCCCTTCCCCCTTTCAGAAAAAAACCGAAAACCCTAACCCCATGAACTGCTGACGCGTGAAAGCCTCCCCTGCCTGGGCAAGCCGCAATTGCCACGTGGAAGCCCATCTGTCCCGGTTGGTATAAGAACCGGAACTAATGGTCTAGGGCATTTTTATCGACCGTTTAGTCCCGATTCCTCAACCGGGACAAATGGCCCTTATGAACCGGGACAAATGACCCTTTTTGGGCTAGTGTTAAGTGCTCATAATTGATTGGGTTGATTTAGTGTAGTTGTGGTTCTGGACCAGCTAAATGTTTTGGTATGATCGTGTGATTGATCTTGATGTTATTTTAATAATAGAAAGAGACGGGCACTTAGCTAGCATATATTTCATTTTTTTGAAGGGAGGAGTCTTTCTTCCTTTCAGATTTTCGTATACGTTTCATATGTCCCAATCCGGTCCATGGCTATTTTACGTTCGTGTTGGCATACGAGGTCCAGTGCATGGAAACCAATTACCAATTGATTGCTTGATTCAGCCATAGCATTGGTGCAGCACGTACAGCCTGTCCCAGTACATTTTCTAAAATAACTTGTGTCTACGTAGATTCAAGATTATTACGTTTGTATGTGTATATACACGTAAATCATGTTTCTCCTAGACCGTGAGATCGTGGGAACAAACACAATGAAGTAGTAGCGTATGGATTATTATCCTCATCGGCCCTGCCTTTGCTCCTAGCTACCTCCTCTTGAAGGAGTCAATGTTGCTCCGCCTCCTTGGCACAGGGAATCGGTCATGGACGCCGTGGAGGGGAGGGGAAACGGTGATTAGAGAAAGGTGTGGGATGAATGTCGTGGTGTCGAGGGAAGGTGGGAAGCTGTGACGGGGAGAGATGGCGGCGTAGACACGGTACAAGGAGAGCAGGCGGGGGAAAATAAGATGTTGTGTCATGCCGTATGTGTAAAAGAGAGTGTATTATTTTTCTTTTAAGATAAGAAGAAAATGAGCGATTGTTTGCATTTTTAAGGAAAAAGCTGATATTTACTATGAGAGAAATGTAGCATACTTTTTTTATACAATGAAAGTATCACATACCCTGACAAGTCATTTCTGAAGAAGAATTACCAAAATTGGAGAATGCTGCAGCGGTGTTTTTGCAGATGTTCGTGAATAGTAAACAAAAATATATAGTGAATGTTTTAATAAAAATCGAATGTTTTTGTAGATGTTCATGTTAGTGTCGCAAGCATCTTTGAAAAATTTCATGCAGAACGGAGCAGCATGTTTCACAGGTGAAAGAAAAATTAGGGTGATATTTTGGGTAACAGTTGGTGTTTACTTTGTTTTATTTGCACAGGCCAAAACTGTTAAAAAAATTGGCTGCCAATTTGTTTGTAGAATTTGAATGTGACAAAGAACACATATATTTTTTGTTGGCTTTTTTTATATCTCAAAAAATATTTTCGACGAGAGGAGCGCGCGCTCCCGGGAGCACCAACGGATTTCCGTCAGACTTGAGCCTATAATTTACAGGTGAGCCTATAATTTGCTAAAATTGTGATACGACTGACAATGCTGAAAAGCACGATGCCACTCACAAAAACGGTCCATGCTCACATCTGGCATTCGACCAATTAATATATATTGTATATGAGCTTATTTTAATTTTTTATTAAAGTATATGTTTATATGTTAACTTTCGTATATCAGAGATAAAAACTAAGCAATGGCTTTGGCTGCTATTTTGACAATGTCAATTGACAAAGTCGGGACTGAATACTCATAGAGTTCTATACAATCAGAAAAGATGCATACAAATAATTGTTTCTTCATTATCCCCTGCACATGATAATACATAAGGTGTATTTCTCCATATGTTATGAAAGAAATGGAGAATTATGTTGAACTTAAAAAAGAATCCATCGGCAAGGGACCCGAGCCAACGTCGTTGGATGGGGCCAACAATTCACTAATTTGTATACAACAATACAGCTATATATATGCAGCTAGAACAAAAACTAAAAGGCCCGTAGCAACGCACGTGCATTCTATTAGTAAAGAGTAGTTTTGAGTTTTGCTTTGCTTTCTTGTTTCAATCTTAGCAATGAAATACAATAATAAAGAATGAAAAGATCATATGCTAATCCCATGGGAAGTAATGACTTCACATAAAAGAAGTATATATAGTTGATAAAATATGTTGGAAGCTGACAAACATAGCATTGGTCATTGGTGCAATCCATGAAAAAAGTAATAAAGAAAGAGAGGCCTCACATATAAATATAATATCTTGGACATCTTTTATGATTGTGAGCCACCATTAAATATTCTATATCAATTAGTTGACGTTGGACATAGAAGACAACATAGTGAGTTATGTTTGCTTATATTCACATAGAACTTATATTGTCATGGAACCCTTAACATGTGGTGCTTGTCTAGGATCTTTTGCTAGCCAAAATTTGCACTAAGTAGCGATACTACTTGTGCATCCAAAAACTCTTAAACCTAGTCTCTTGCCATGACCGTCCACCGTATCTACCTATGGATTGAATAAGATCCTTCAAGTAAGTTGTCATCGGTTCATAAGGCAATAAAAATTGCTTCTAAATATGTATGATCCTTTATGGTAAGGGAAAATAAGCTTTGTACCTCACCAAAGACTATGATTGTGACTTGAGGAACCAACCAAGGTTATATCTATTTGAGTAAAACAAGTCGTGCAATGAAGTGTTGAGCACTGATAAGAACAACACCGTGGTTGAATTTTGCACATATGAAACTTCAAATATGAGCATTTGTGTACTAGTGCTAATTGCTAGTCTGGAATATGCTAATCATATTAATGCAATGCTTTCTTTATTTATTGATTACACCGATGCTCAATAAAAAGTCCAAAGTCCACATTCACGATACTACTATGGTAGGTACTCATTCTGATGCGCACACACAATACAATGGACCATTGTATCAATCTTGTGGCACTATGGGAACAAGGAGGAGCTTCTCCTTTCGATGCACCGTCATCCCAAATAATTCGGTCATACTAATGCCACCTTCGTCCATCAACTCTACTGGTAGCTTCCAGTTGAAGTGGTACATGAGATTCGCTAGCATGATTTCAATGCTCGCGGTCGCATAGTTAATGCCTGGGCAAATCCTTCGCCCGGCCCCAAAGGGCAAGTATTGGAAGTCGTTTCCCTTATAGTCCATAGTTGCGGCACTACCACATTCCATAAACCGCTCTGGCATGAACTCATCCGCATGCTCCCAACTACCAGGGTCCCTTGCAAGAGCCCAACTGTTGATGATGACACGTATCCCTGATGGTATCGTGTAGCCCTTTATGTTGCAGTCGGCCATGGAGAGGTGAGGTATGAGGAGTGGCCCAGGCATATGGAGCCGGAGTGTCTCTTTAATGACTGCCTTTAGGTAGGCCAAACTATAGAGATCGTCTTCGGTAACAATTTCTTTCCCCTTGGTTATAGTGCTCCTCACCTCAGCTTGTAGCTTGTTCATGAGGTGGGGTTTTCGCATGAGCTGGACCATCGCATATTCCAACACTATGAATGATGTATCTATGCCAGCTTCGAACATGATCTATACATACGTACATATCCATATGTAAGAATCAAATCAACAACATATAAGCTTGTTTTGTTTTTGTTTGTGAGGACGTACTTACCTCTAACTGAGCCTTAATATGGTCTTTCGTGAGTTGGTACTCGTGTTGGATAGAAAGCAACACATCGGTGAAGTCACTATCCTCATTGTTGTGTTCTGGCACCGATTTTCTTGCATGCTCATCGATGATATTATTGAGCAGGTTGTCCCACATCTTGTTCACCTTCTTGGCCTTGGCGCAAACAATCCTCTTGATGATGCCCACCTTCACTAACATGGGGAAGTAGTCCTCCAGGTTGAATCCGCCCAGGAGCAATGAGTTGGCCTCAGCGAGCTCTCGGAAGAGTTTGTTATGGCCTCGTTCCCTGGAAACCTTGCCAGACACAGCATGGCACAAAACGTCGGTTGTGAAGGCGTTCAGAAGGTCACTCAGGTCGATGACGGTGCATTCGGAGGCCGCATCGCGGATCTTGGCCACAACCAATCTCACCTGTGAATTGAAAATGATTAATTTTGGCACAACCCATGATGTGGACAACATGCATATATGAATGCGGCAATATATCAATCAATCAAGTAAGTCGTCTATATTTATAAGTTACCTATATTTTTATAGATTTCAATCTCTTTTTTACTAGCCTTTGGATTAATTTGCTTTTTAAGAACTATCAATGTTCTAAACATGGTGTCCCTTGGCCATAACAAGACTATGAATAATGATTTTCCCAACTGGCGAGCCTACTTTAACTCTTTTGGGCTCAAAAGGCTAGCATGCTCAATGGAAAATACTAGCACTATAACTATGATATGAAAAATCAACACAATTACCTAAAAAGGAAAAGCAACAAAAAAAAAAGCTTACTGTGGTAGATTTAGTACATGGAGTAGTATCACTTTGGTATAACACGAAACAAGAATAACAATACTGCAGTACTTCGGAAGAAGAAAAAAAAGCCAAAATTCAAGATTTTCAGACATATTACAAAGAGTTGCCACTATACCATAATATGCAATAATAACAAGTACTGTACAAATTAGCCAAACTCTAATTAATATAATTAAAGTAGAAATTGATGTTGTATACATTAGATGACTCATGCGTCACATCACTTTGACTGGGCTCTTAGGTACTCTCTCTCTCTCCTATAAAAGATGCTTCAAAGCTCTCAAATACTTCATTAGAGCATCTCCAGCCGTTGGCCCCAGGGGCGCCTAAAAGCGCCGCCTGGGGGTGAGCCGGCGCAAAAATCGCCTGGGAAGGTCTTCCTGGGGCGCGGCTGGAGATGCCCTTAATCATCACAATATGCAAAATAACATGAGTTGCCTAAGACTTAGCAAACCATCATTTCGAAATAAATATGTAAGGTGGAGAAAATATACTCTATCCATAAAAGAATAATACCAACCTTGAAGGAAAAGATCAAAGATTCCATACATCGCTTAGACACAGTTTTTGATGCAGTTGGTCATGTAAACCAGCGGCCAATTAATAATTAGGAACATATTCCCATGAGTTCCCATTTTAAAAAAATAACTAGTAAAAAAAGATAAATACATAAACAAAACCCTAGAAGGAATGACAGTCTAAGTAAGAAACTTACGCATAAAAAAAATTCAACTGAAAAGATTGCAAACACGTAGAAGAAATTGATGCATGGTTTACCAACCTCGTGCTCGCGGGCATGGCGGTAGGAGCGGACCTTCTTGATCGTGAGAAGGTGCGTGGTGGCGATCTTCTTGACCTGCCGCCAGTGCTCGCCGTAGGGGGAGAAGGCAGCGTCCGCGGGGCCGTAGAAGAGGATTTCGGTGACGGGGGAGTAAGGCCGGGACGCGAAGATGTGGTCGTGCGTGCGCAGCACGGCCTGCGCGGCGCTCGGCGACGAGACGACGAGCGTCGGGACGGCGCCGAGGCGGAGGAGCATGAGGCCGTCGCGGCCATGCTTGGCGGCGAGGTCCCGGAGGGTTATGTGCGGGAGGGAGCCGACGAGGTTCAGGTGGCCGATGAGGGGGAGCCGGCTGGGAGGAGAGGGCAGCCTGCCCAGCAGCTCTTCTCTGGCTCTCGCGGCCGTCGACGGCGTCGCGAGGCGGCGCACAACCAGGAGAACAAGAAGAGGGCAGACGAGCAGGACAAAGACCAGCCCTAGGGCTGCATGTGGAGACCTCGCTTGCAGCAGGAGCTCATGGATGCCATGCAACGGATGAACCATCACGACCGTGCAGCGCTTCCTGCAGGAGAGGATTATGCACTGCCTGTTTCTTCTACACAGCAGCTCAGCTCGCTTTATAGCTACAGTACAAGTCTGGAGATTGCAGCGAGAGCAAGTGGTGAACGAACGTACGTACACAGAAAGAGACTAGATTTTTGGCCTTTTGGTAAACGTTCTCTGCCCCACCGATCGGCGGAGCCACGCGCCGGCCGCCTTCTACATACGCGCGTCTCGAGTGGGACGAGATGTATCCACGTACATCCTTATCTCATCCGGGTACACTCGTTCGGGATGGCAATCGCCCCGTTTCCGTAGACCCGCAGGGATTCATCTATCAAGGGATAGCCATATCCCCATTTCCATCTTCTTCAAGACCAGGATTCTTTTTTTTTTTTTTGCGGGATAAAACTCCGATCTATTCATCTTCAATCATAGTAGTACAACGAACACTATAAATAATAAAAATTACATCCAGATCCATAGACCATCTAGCGACGACTACAAGCACTGAAGCAAGCCGAAGGCGCGCCGCTGTCATCGCCCCTCCCTCGCCGGAGCCGGGCAAACCTTATTGTAGTAGACAGTCGGGAAGTCGTCGTGCTAAGGCCTCATAGAACCAACGCCTCAGAACAGCAACCGCCGCCGATGAAGATTGTAGATAAGAATGATCCAATCTGAAGACACACGAACAAAGACGAACAACGAACCGATCCGAGCAAATCCACCAAAGACAGATCCACCGGAAACACACCTCCACACGCCCACCGACGATGCTAGACACATCACCGGAACGGGGGCTAGGCGGGGAGACCTTTATTCCATCTTCAAGGAGTCGCCGCCGTCTCGTCTTCTTGAATAAGACACAAACCCTAACAAATCTTGAAAAATGATCTAAAAACGGAGCCCTCCCACCGGCAAGGGCCGGGATCCACTCCGCCCCCATGGCCCTAAAGCCACAGGAGACGGGGCGAACCGGCGCCGGCACCGGCGGGAGGCAGAGAAACCCTAGCTTTTTAGGTAGGCGGCGGCGGCTGGCTAGGGCGAGGCAGAGCGACGATTGGCTTGTACTCAACCCGTAAGACCAGGATTCTTGGTATGGGAATATTTTATCCCTGCAATCTAATATGAGGATCGACATGAAAAGGTCTACCATCCCTGTTCCCCGTTATGTGGTCATATGCATGTAAATTGGTAGACTTTTATATGAAAAATATTATAATATTATATCGAGCATTGTATTTTAGTACTATCATTATTATTTTGCATGTCTTATAAAATCTAAGTATTTTTACATGTCCAAATGATAATATCATAGTATTCTTTTGACTTCTTAATGGGGAACCCGATCCCCGCCCTCAACCTGATGGGGATGGAGATTGGAAGAAAACTTTCGCCATTTGTGAAATGGGGATGGGGATGACAAGTCACTCCCTCCCTATTCTTGCCAAGAGGGGAGTTTTCTTCCGACGATCATTAGCTCTATAGTTTGAATAATGTGGTAAAATATTTTTTATTATTGTGGCACCTAATATATATTTTTGGCAAAAATATGTCCTAGCGGAGATTCAAACCTTGGCCAGCTGCATGCTAAGCAATGGACTACCTATCAGGTCAGATATGGTGGCTATGGGATTGCTCAGCCTTAGGCCAGGGAGAATTTCCTGCTCGGCTGGCCGATGCTGGCTGCAGTGGCATCCGTGAATGTCGTTTCCTTCTTGGAGACATTGCGAAGGCCCTCGGACGCGCCCCTCTTCGTGCTCATGGGAAATCCTAGGTCTGATTCCTGCGGACTGAATGATGATGGCGTCTCGGCGTTGTCCTCCTACTTGAAGGCGCTATCTTGCTCACTTATGGTGTACCCCTGTTTTGGTTCGGGAGATTTTGGTGCTCTTGTTGGTTCGGCATTGCCGCTCTAGGTTGGGGCATGGTAGGTTTAGTTGTGATGTATACTCAAGGCCGACCACCCCTTGTTTCTCTGCTCCGGACATCATGTTCAGTGGCGGAGCTACGATAGCAAACTTGGGCGGGCCGGTACAAAGCAAGAACCATACTTTTCAAGCTCATCGCTGAGTTTACTCTGAATCCCCGCTGGTAATTGCTATGAACTGGGTGGGCCACCGTCGATTTTATCAACATGTAGCTCCGCCAGTGATCATGTTCACATCTCCCTGCGTTCGTGTCATGTGGTGTACCCTTATCTGTATCCATTCTATTTCTTCTATCAATGTAATGATCCACAAGATTTGCATATTTGCGAAAAAAATTAAGTGGGGACCTCAAAATTATCATGCCAGCTAAATTGTTTTTGGAACGAAGACGCTAGATGCGTCCGGCTTTAACTTAATAAAGCCACCAGGGCAACGTCATCACACACATAAGTCGATTACAGACCATAACAAGTTTAGAAAAAGTATCTCCAAGCCCTTCCGACAAGAATAACAGCGAAGAAACACAGAAAGGGCAGATAACCAAAAGTCAGAGCGCCTAAGTAGTAGGAGGAGGAAGTCCGTCATGTTGTCGAGTCCGCCTTGTCACCGTCTTGATCTTCTCCATCACTGCTTGCATGTACTGTTCATCACGCGCTTTCCCCAACGGCATCCACACCTGAAGAAAAAGATGGCATTTGAAGAGGATATCAGCTGGATGGTTTGGGAACCTGTGTTCGATGGTAATCTTGTTCCTAACCGTCCAGAGAGACCATAACAGCGCCCCAACACAACGCCACAAGATCCTAGCGTTCGGCCGTTCTGTGCGTTAAGAATGACTAAGAGGTCCGACGAGGATTGGGGGTGCCAATTTTTGGAAAGGTCTCACGAACCGCACTCCACGCAAACCTGGCCAGCACGCATTGGAAAAAGACATGATTTCCATTTTCGCCCAATCCACAGATTGTGCAAGTACCATCAGCAGGCCCGTTGCGTTTAGCCACATTATCGGAGGTAGGTAGCCGATTCCGCACCATTTGCCACATGAAGATCTTGATCTTCAGTGGCAGGCCCGCCTTCCATAGACCCCTAGCCATGGTTAACACTGGGCCCTCAGACATCTTGGAGTATATAGACTTCACCGTAAATTGCTTTGAGGCCGTAAGTTTCCAGGATATGAGGTCTGGCTCATTTGAGAGGTTAATATCCCTCCAGGCCGCCACAAGGTTATCCCAACTAGAGGCCTCTTCCTGACCCAAGGAGCGAATAAAAGAGATCGCCAGAGGAAGAACTCTAAGGGCGTCGGCAACCATAATGTTGGTGTCAGTGGCAAGGTGGTATAGGTCAGGGTGAGATTGCCACAGCGGGGCATTCTCCCACCAGTGATCGAGCCAGAATCGGGTAGATTCGCCGTTCTTAATTCCAAAATGGGCCCCCAAAGAGAAAGCCGGCCTGACGTCTTGGATCCCTTTCCAAAACGACGAACCGGAGGACTGAGCCTTGAAGACATTTCCGTCCGGGAAATACTTAGCCCGAAGGATTTTGGCCCAGAGTCCCGACTCGTTGTGCGCCAATCTCCACCACCATTTGGTTAAAAGGGCCACATTCATTAATTTGGAGTTTGTAACCCCAAGGCCCCCCAAGTTTTTTGGATGGCAGATTGCCGCCCACTTGACCAGGTGGTATTTCCGTTTGGTTCCCGTTCCTTCCCAAAAGAAACGCGACCGCGGGGTGTCAAGTTTGGCATGTACTCCATCGGCCAAGAGGTACATACCCATAGTAAAAATGGGAAGAGAGGATAGACTCGAATTGGTCAGAATGAGTCGTGCCGCCGATGACATAAATCTACCTCTCCAAGAGCTAACCCTGTTGAACACTTTCCCGTAAAGTGGTTCCCACTCCGCGATGGTAAGGCATCGGGTAGAGATAGGCAGCCCCAGATATTTGATCGGAAAGGAGCCACGCTTACAGTTCAGTGAGTTTGCCACTCTAGAACTCGAGGGGTCATCCATCCCTATGGTGATCACTTCGCTCTTAAGAAAATTGATCTTTAGCCCCGACATAAGCTCGAAAGCGAGGAGGAGAAGTTTTACGGAAGCCACACTACTATTGTTGGGTTCGAAGAGTAACATCGTGTCATCCGCGTATTGTAAGTGGGAGACTCCTCCAGGGATGAGATGTGGCACTAAGCCGGAAATGTGACCCGCGGCACTAGCTCGGTTGATCAACGCTGCAAGTGCGTCGGCCACAAAATTGAAAATCAGGGGGGAGCTCGGATCCCCTTGTCTGAGTCCCCTTTTATTGCGAAAGAAGTTACCTAATACACCGTTAATGGTGACCGCCGTGTGGCCGCTAGACACCAGTTGCATAAGACGGTGTACAAAACCTGCCTCAAAACCCTTTTTGAGGAAGACTTCTTGAACAAAAGCCCAGTTCACTCGATCGTAGGCCTTCTCGAAATCGAGTTTAAGGAGCACTCCCTTAGCTTTAGTCCTTTTGAGCTCGTGCACAATTTTCAAAAGTGCTATCGGTCCCTCTAGAATGTTTCTATGTTTAAGGAAACCCGTTTGGCTATGGCTAATAATCCGTTGGGCAATTGGGGCGAGGCGCGAGGCATATGCTTTCGCGCAGATCTTGAAAGGAATATTGATGAGAGTGATAGGGCGAAAAAGTCTGATATTGTCTGCCCCTTTAACCTTTGGGATTAGGCTAATGGCCCCGTAGTTAAGCCGCGAGAGGTCTATCGTACCTAGAGCAAAGCCATTAACAATCGCATAGAACAAGTGTTTAAGACTGGGCCAAAAACGCTTGAAAAACTCCACGGGCCAGCCATCCGGGCCAGGCGCCGTGTCATTCTTCATATCCATTAGTGCCTTATCGATCTCCTCAGGGAAGAAAGAGAGGGCCAGGCGATCATTTTCCTCCTGAGAAACATTTTCCGCGTGATTCCACAAATCCGCGCGCAGGCAAAGAGGTTTATCATTTGCCGTCCCCAAAAGGCCAATGAAAAACTCATAGATATGGGCCGAGATTTGCTCCTGGGTGAGCAGCAGTCCCGAGTTGGACTGGAGGCGAAGGATAGTGCTTTTCCTCTTCCGGCCATTCGCATATGCGTGGAAGTAACCAGTGTTAGCATCTCCCTTCGTCACCCATTTGACACCGCCCCTGCGACGCCAATATTCCTCCTCAACTCTCAGCAGGGCAAGAACTTGGTCCTCCAAGGCGTACCTGTGGGCCCATTCGGACACCGAGAAGAGACGCTGGTCTGCTTCAAGGTCAAGATGAGCAATCTCGTCCGTGAGCCGTGCACGCTCTTTCTTAGACAGACTGCCCTGGTTTGCCCCCCAGCCACACAGAAAGGCCCGGAGCTTGGCCGCCGCGGCGGTCCATAGTTCAGCGGGGCCCCTTTGCGCCCCCAACGACGTAACGATAGCGTCCCAACGCTCTCTGACCATGAGTTCGAAACCCTCGGACTCAAACCAAGCCGTTTCGAAATAGAAACGTTGGCTGCCAGCTAAATTGTTGACCCGGCAAAGCTGTTGGAGCTGCCCTCCGATGACACACGCCGAACCAAACCTCCGGCGACGAACACCGGACGGAAGATATGAAGATGAACAACTGACAAAATAGATTTACCAATGACGAACGCCACGCCAAGATTAGGAGGGAAATTTTTTAGCTATAATCTTGACGTGCAAATTTGTTTGCGCATGCATTAGTTGTTACCTTATTAGCGGGCCGTGAGTTAGTGTCAGGTTGTGGTGGCCGGGTCATACCTGCATGTAGTGCATACATGCGTGGGTTAGTTAGTACGTGGTGGTAGTGGCACAAAACCAGGGATGGCTTGTTTGCCTGGCTATGTGCGTGTTTTTTTTTTTAACCTTGGTATGTGCGTTCTTGGTCTGCTGTGTGGCGGACGACCCTTCGTTTGTGGGTGCTATATTTAAGAGTTGTACTCTGTGCTCTTGGTTCTCTTGGTTCCGGGTATGGTAGGTTTAAGTGTGATGTATCTTATGGTAGGATTTTTTTTTTAAAGCATCAGTACATACACAAGCGCTCATATATACGCGCATACACTCACCCCTATGAACGCACACACTAATCCTATGAGCACCTCCGAAAGACTGGACCGGCATATCATCTTGGGATTTACGAACCCTATGAGCAACTCCGAGAGACTGGACCGGCATATCATCTTGAGATTTACGAAGTCACCGTAGGCGCCTCGTCGTCGACGGGAACGTCTCCTCCCACTGAAAGCGCATCGCCGGAAATCCTGAAATAAATACAGGAATAATGCGAGCACCAGGATTTGAACCCTGGTGGGTTGGGGATACCACTGTCCACCTAACCATCTCAACCACATGTTGGTTCACATCTTATGGTAGGGTTGACCATCCCTTATTTCTCTGCTCTGGATTTCATGTTCATGTTTTCCTGCATTCGTGTCATGTGTTGTATCCTTATCTGTTCTTATTGTATTCCTTCTGTCAATATAATGATACACAAGATTTACATATTTGTGAAAAAATGGGGACCTCAAGATTATCATGCTAGCTAAATTGTTGATCAGAAAAAAGCTGTTCGAGCTGCCCTCTGACGACACACGCCGAACCAACCCTCCGCCTTCTATCAATCTAATTTTCCTTTATTTATTTTATTTTGTATTTTTGTCCGATCTATCTATGAGAACCTATACAATTTAATCTTGCTCATAACCGTTCAGCGATTGACAAGTATTTGTTATTTATGTGCAGGTTGTTTACATAGTGTTGATTGGTTCTTCTACTGAATTGATAAACTTGGTTTTATAACTGAGTGAAATACTTATCTCTATTGTACTGCATCATCCTCTCCTCTTCGAGAAAATCCAACACAGCTCACAAGTAGAAGTACCCCGCGGGCGCGTGATGCTCCGTGTTGTCAGCCATGAGGACCTCTGCCGTCGACTCAACGGTCTCACACTTGGACTCATCGGAGGAGTCATCGTGAAGCCCATCAGAGAGGTCATGGGCGGGCTCATCAGACTCGAGAGACAACACATGTTCCGCCACGGCCTGAAGGGCCACGGCGTGCCTGATCCAACATTGTAGCTGTGAGCGTTCAGAACGATTGCGACAGCGTGCAACGGGGAGGAGAGGAGCTACTCGGTACAGAACCGATGGCTGTCGGAGAAGGACTCCAAACATGTATGCACGGAAGTGCGCCGCGCCAAGGATGGGCAGCGCCTACACGTCCAGCGGGGCTTCACGAAGCCACGCTGAGTCGTCGGGGATGAAGCTGAGCAATCCGAGACGGATCTCACCGCTGATATCATGGTGATAACGATGATGAAAATCCACATGCGCCGTAAAATTGCTAGACACCTCGCCCCATGGTGGGCGCCAACTGTCGGGGTTACGATACTGACAATGAGTACTAGGGTTACGAAAGAGGGGCAGAGCCTAGCTACAGCGCAAGCGTAACACTTTGTGATTTACGTGTTCAGGCCTCTCTCAGAGGAGGTAGTCTCTACATCTCGTGCCCTGGATATTGTTTTCTTTGGCGGTATGATTACAGAGATTGCTCCACCCCAGCCCAGGAGAAGGAGTGCGGCTTATATAGAGTGCGTCGTAGCATCCAGTACTCCCACGTCGTCGGGGCACTTAATGTTCATCACTATGGCCATTACAAAAATTAATTGTCACAACTATAGCGGTTACTATCCCCGCAAAAAAAAAACTATAGCGGTTATTGGTAACGATAGCTATGACTCTCCTTTAAGAATGACTTAGGATCCCTCGACCGTTGCTGCTCCCGCGTCGTGCCTTCATCTCCCTTGTTCGAGTGATGGTGGTCGTGCCGACTGGAGAGTGGATGACTGAGTGCTGTCGACGCATCTGAGTGGACCTTCTGTTATTCGCACACCAATACTCGTGTGGTCCTCGGACCTAACATCGATGGTGTGGGGCTGTAGGTGGGCCCCAAATGACAGGTCCCTGACCCTACCTGTAGTAGGTGACACATCACCCACCGCGGACGGCGCCGCACTGGTTGGTATCGTAGGAGCTATTCCTGTTGTAGTAGGAGCCGTAGCCAGTGCTGGGTCCACGCCCGGATGGGCCATGAAGCACGCTGCGAACATGGGCGCGGTCGCCACCGATGTCGCCGCCGTGATCACTGCCCGTGCCCGAGGAGCTGCCAGTGGTGATGGTGAGGGCGGAGGCGCTCTCCTCCAGAGCGTGCTGGGCGAGGGATTTCTCCGTGAGCAGCAGCCGAGAGAGGACGACATCGAAGGGCGGGAGAGGTACGGTGTCGCCATGGATGATGGGAATCGTCTCAAACCGTTTGTCAAGCCCATGGAGCAGTTGCATGGCGAGGTCGGCGTTAGACACGGACTGCTCGACGTAGGCGAGGACCTTGAGGTGCCTATCATACTCGGCGACTGGAAGGTCGCCTTGCTTCAGATTCCGGTACTGCCTGTGTGGTGTGTGGTGGTATACTCGTCCATGGGAAGAAGATCAAGTAGAGAGTTTGCGATGACAGAGTAGATCCAAAGGGCGATGTGGACGTCGGCGGCATGCTAGAGGGCGTCGGGGGCGGCCGGTAGCGTCTGCTGGACGTGAGAGGTGGCGTTGTACTGGAAGAGGACGAAGATGATAAAGGTGCGCCATTTGCGACAGTTGTGTTGGGCCAGATCTAGTTTGAACTTGAGGTGGTTGGTGATGTGATCATTGAGGAGGTTGCCGTAGAGGGAGGAAGGAGGATCGGCGATGGCAGCCGACGAGGTGGTGCTCGAGAATAGGGCTGGACGTACCGAGCGGGCTTTTCGGCCCGCTCGTGGACCGCGCTGGACCGGACCGATCGGTCCTGGCCCGCTGGAAAATATGGCCGGTCCGAGCCGTGAATTTCGGCCCGAAAATCCATCGGTCCGGTCCGGTCTTAGCTCGGTTAACTCGGTTGGACCGTTGGACCGAAACAAACATGGTTGTTTCTCAATCAGGCAGTCTTCCGGCGACATGAACCAGCGATGGATCTGAATCCGACGTGCTCAACAAAAGGCAGTTCACATTCGAGCAGCTGGGCGCGGCAATGAGGCAGTTCGACAATGGCGGCGAGATGTCCGTCGACATGGCACACGACAATGGCGGTCGTCCCTTTCCTTTCATTCAGCGTAATATTAGCCTAAAAGGATGGAGTTTCTCTGCCGTTTCCCTTTCCATTCATTCAGCATAGGAGAAACAGAAAGAACGTGAAAGACGGGATTGATCTGATACGGCAGTTTCCCTTTCCATTCATGAACGGAATTAATGGTCCGGCTTCTGCGTCCACTACGTCCACGACTAGGACTCAGCTCCACGTTAGGTCTGATCCACTAATCACGGAGGACTAGCACACACAAATTTGTGCGATCATGCACGATGCTACCTTATTTGCATGTGGCTAAGAAAATGCTAAGAAAGAACAACAAAGACGTGCCTAACAAGATCTGGCACCGGACACATAGCCCGCGTCGTTGGCTTTCTCCCGGAGGACCCCAGCGCGCGCGTGCGTTGTTGCTAGTGCACCAGCACTTCGCCGGCCACACGCTAGAGGACCCCGACGCGCGCGTTGCTGCTTCTGCCGGTGTGCTGTTCATGGCCGAGACGGCTCGCTCCCATGCCTTCCGGCGTCCATGGTCGCCGCGCAGAAGCTCACGACCACCACATCCACATCCCGACGCCCCCGCCATGGTACCACATCTGTCTCTTGCCGTGGTTGCCGACGCCATGGTCACCGCGACCTCTCCATGACCGGTCCTCTCGGTCCGGCTCGGGCTTCGTCCCCGCCGGTCCGGTCCCTACAAACAGGACCGCGAGGCTGGTCGGTCCGGTCCGGCTCGGTCTGCCGGCGGCCGGTCCAACTGGCAGCTCGGTGAAGGCCCGGACCGGCCCGGACCGTGTCCACCCTGACTCGAGAAGAGGACAGCAATGAGCGTGATGGGGGGCAAGAGAGGAGGAACGGTATGGATCCGCCGGAGAGCATGGTGGACTGGCCAGAAAGCAGGCTCGGGGAGGAGGGCTGAGAGGACTCGGTGCCCCTGCACCTGCATACCCCAAATCCTCTTGCAAAAGAAATGCAGGTACATAAGGTCATCCTCGAGACGGACTCTCAAGTGTCGGCCAGGAAGATTACGAACACACAAAAGGATCTCTCAGCTAACGGGCAACTAGTTGAGGAGATCAAGGTCTTACTTAACTCCTTTACGGAGTTCATGGTTGCTTGGGTGCGACGATCGGTAAATAAGGTCGCACACATTCTAGCAAGGGAAGGTTGCATTAAATCTCTTTGTAAAACTTGGCTTCATGTGTCTCCGGGGTGTGTGAGCTCGGAGATTGCTCTGGAAGGAGCTTTGAACATTGAATAAAGTGGCAACGTTTTTCCCCTAAAAAACAATCTATCAGGTTTAAGTTTTCAATTATTGCATTAAACAGGAAAGGCCATTTTACATGTAGCTAGGTAGTAGGTGGAGTGTATCAGTCCATGAGGCTGGCGTCGATGTGGAGGGCGGTGCCGAGGTTGAGCGGGCTGACATAGTCGAGGGAGCCGGTCATGAACTGGCTGACGATGATCCGGTAGGCCCGCTCCGTGGGGTGGTAGGCGTCCCAGAACACGTACTGGTTCCTGTCGGAGCAGACGTTGGACAGCGCGGTGCACAGCCCGATCCCGTTGTGCGGCCCCTGCCCGCAGCACGCCTCCGTGGCCGTCCGGAACCCGTACGCTGCCGGGTCGCTGATGAAGTCGAAGTGGATGCGGAAGGTGTTGGCGGCGATGAAAGTTCCGCTGCCGTAGCGTGCGTTGAGCTCCTCCTGGACCCGGGACAGCTGCGGATTGAACAGCTCCGCGACGCGCATCAGGTCGGCGTCGCACCCCCCTCCGCGGCTCCGGGCGAGCTGCGCCGGCGCGCAACCCAGCGGGCCCGTCCCCGTCACCAGCACGCGCCGCGCGCCCATGTCGTACAGCCTCTGCATACATTCCAGCATATGTGTATGTTAGGTGGTGCTTGTCTATCTTGTTAGTACCCCTTGTTTCTTTTTTGTCCGTATATATATAAGTCTCTGATATGCAGAGTAGAATGGACTCCATTACAAATTCAGATTTTTGACCATAGAAAATCGAATATTCTTCATGACAAGTTATGTTCGTCGAGGATGACAAGTTTAGTTGGCGAGCATGACAAATATGTCTCAACTTATCTTGCTTGCAAATTAAATTTGTTATCGTCATGCCAATACAGATTGTCATGAAAAACGTCAAATTTGCCATGGTTAAAAATATAGGAAGCGTCTAGCGCTCCTGGGCGGCTGCTTTTTTTGTCAAATAGTGCGCATAGTGTGACATTAATCATCCCTATGGATAAAAAAAACGACACTGCTAATTAATCACTCTCTATGTGGTCTCTTCTCATGTGATGGATGCCTGCATGCTGCTGCATTAATATTCCTCATGTTGGTCTCTTGTTTATTAATTTTTGTTTTTCAAAATTATAAAAGACATATCTTTTAAACCGCGTGTCGAAATTCATATCCGTTTTCACCGTTGAAACCCTCGCGACATTCTCTTCGAAAGTAGATCCTGTATGAGGATGTTTCGACGAACCAGTCTTCCTGCCAACTAAATATCAATATGTGTGCAACTAGACTACATGATGCGCCAACTGAGCATATGCGTGTGCCAATAGTCCTTCTGCCAACTAAATATCAATGTGTGTGCAACTCGACTGCATTGCCTTGTCGATTGCGCATATGTGTGTGTGCAACTAGTGCCTGCCAACTAAGTATCAATGTATGTGCAACCAGACTACATTACAAGTCAATTGAGCATATGGTAGTGCAACTAGTCTTTCTGCCAACTAAACATCAACGTGTGTGCAACTAGATTACATTACAAGTCAACTAAACATCAACGTGTGTGCAACTAGATTACATTACAAGTCAACTAAACATCAACGTGTGTGCAACTAGACTACATTACAAGCCAACTAAACATCAATTTGTATGCAACTAAACTACATTAAAAGCCAACTAAGCATATGTGTGTCCAACTAGTTTTTTGACAACTAAACATCAACGTTGTGCAACTTGACTACATTACAAGTAGGGAGGATGGTTGTACATCTACGACTAGCTAGTTGGCCACGACAGTAGACTAGTTGCAAATCAGGTCGTCATGGTTGCTACGATGCAGCTCTAAAATTTTGTTTTGAAAAAAGTTGCACCATGTTGTACTAAAGTTGCACAACACAGTACTAAAGTTGCACCATATAGCTCCAAAGTTGGCATAAAAAAATTTCATCGAAACATACCCATGCGGGATCTAATTTTAAAGATCTTGACGTGAGAAGTCCAAAGATGAAAACGGATCTGAATTCTAATGCAAGTTTGAAAGATATGACTTTTTTAGTTTTTGTAAAAGGTAGTTAAATCAGTCACATGCGGAGAGAGAGAATGGACATCATATACTACTTTTCCTTCTAATTATATTCCTTGACCCACTATTTTCAAGAGCAACAGTCCAAAACCAGTTCACATGATTCAGCCCAGATGGCACCTGAACTATGTCCGCGCGGAATCGAGTGGCCAGGAGCCGGCCGCTCGGTTCGCCCAAACAGTGCGTATGCACTTGTTAGATTTTAGGAAAAATATAACGCTAGATTTTTACTGTCTCCGAGAAAGAAACGGAGGAAATACAGACAGAAAGTATTACCACAAGGATTTTCTTGTACTCGGAGATGAGATAGCGGACGTAGTCGGGGAGGGAGAACTCAAGGGAGCGGAGGGAGAATGGCATGAGGTAGTAGTTGTTGACAAAGTCGTTGCCGCCGAGGGTGATGAGCACCAGCGCCCTGTTCACCATCTGCCTCGCCTGTGACGCGCCCACCTGAGCGCGCAGCTTCCCCTGGTACTCATGGAAGTACTGCAGCTGCCTGCTCATCCGCACCATCTCCATCTGTGTACGAGTAGATCCGATGGTTTACCCAGTTGATTGAGAAATTAGTTACTCTTTTCGGCACAAGCTTGTCAGATTGATCAAGTTGGAGATGCGTACAAACTGGATGCCCGTGTCGTTGAGGATGCCGACGCCCGCCGACGCGAAGTTGGCGCCCACGAGCAGCTTCTCCCCGTGGAGCTCCGGGGATAAGTACGGCAGCGTGGGCTCCGCGCCGAGATGCTCACCTGAGACGCGACCCGGTCGACATCTACATTAATTGCGCCATACACTAGCTCATCAATGGCAGTGGTCGTCACGTAGCACGTACTGATGATGTCCGGGATGTTGAGGCCGTTGGAGAAGCGGCCGGTGGCCTGGTGCGTGGGGTAGTCGATCCCGTACGGCAGCGAGTCGGCGCGCGCCGTGCTCATCAGGTAGTTGTTGTTGCCGTTGTCCACCAGGGAGTCGCCGAACACGAGGAAGGCGCGGGCGCACTCCGACGGCGTCGCAAGAAGGACGACTAGGCCCAGCGCCATTGTCGTGGCCAGGATAAGGCAGCCCGATGAACCACTGCTGGCCATCGTCACAGTGAACTCGTCGGTCGAGGCAAATCTTGCATCGATCGATCCCTTGATCGACCCTCACGATATATAGTGGGCGATGCGGACCAATCAGGCTGCCCTCAAGGTAAAGAGGCCTGTGTACATATATAGAGGAGCACTCGTCACTCGTAGTGTACGTCCATGTGACGATTGGAAACCCAGCAAAATGTTGCATCAGATTTACTAGACAATTTCCGTATCTTACTCTCTTCATCAGATTAGAAAATTTGTCTTTCTTTTTGTTTGTTTTTTTAGAAAAGGAGGATGACCCCCGGCCTCTGCATCTGGACGATGCATACGGCCACTTTATTAATTATTCCCATAAGACCTTACAAAGTCATACAACAGCAAGACTAAAACCACCGTCTAAGCAACAACTGTCGCTACACCTATCCAATTGATGAAGGGGCGCTGATAGCCTGGGCCTAATACCAAACAGACATCGCAGCCAAACCAAAACATCTAAGAACTGAGGTCCCAACCAGGACGCCTGCCTAGTATGCGGCACCTACCAGTCCGGCGCACTCCTCAACCAGGACGCCTGCCGAGTATGAGGCCGCCGCAGCCACCTGCCACGAGTCCGTCTTCAGAGCTGTACTGTTGCATCTACCGTGCCAGATCTCTCTGCCATCGACGCCACCACGATGCCAGACAGCGTCGTCCTCCTGCGCGAGTCCATCCTCCCACATTGAACTCCGAATCTGCACTGCGCCACGCCGTCAAGATCCGTCGCCATCAATGTATGGATGAAGCACCGCTCCACCAAAGAAACCGTCCGCTGGTCCCGCGAAGCAAGGCGCGACACCAAGTAGAAGGCAAAGACCGCCACCACGCCACCAGCAGCCCCGCCACCAAGAGCTGTTCCCAGCCGCCACCTTCAAGAAGGAGCACGACACCAGGGTGCCGTCGACGCCCAGAAGGGAAACAAAAGTTTTCGCCATAGCTCGAGGAGGAGGCGGTAGGGAGAGGATCCACCCCAAAGCCTCCAGGAAGGGGATCGGCGCCAAAGGCGTCGACTTTGGGGAGGCTGCCGCGCTAGCCAGGGGTTTCCCCCGGAACCTCACCCGCACGCCAGATCCGGCAAGCCGGCAATAGGGGACGCTGAAAGCAGCCGCCAAGGACCGACACCAGCATGGATCGGGACAGATCGGAGCAGGGGCGGAGCTTCTACATGGAGCCATGACGGATTGTGAGGAGCCGCCACTGCGCCAGCGTCTGCAGCCCCACGCCGCCCGCGCGGCCATGGGAGGCTGCCCACCAGACCCTGCCGGCGCAGCCCGCCACCGGCTGCACCGCGCCCACCGATCGGGGCCGCCGCCCCGGAGAGCCAAGGCCCTCCAACGGATAGGAGGCGCCAGATCCCGCCGCCACCATCATTGGGGCCGAGCACCTGCGCCTCGGAGGCCCTCAGGCGGCGGTGAAGGGAGGGGAGGAGAGGGGGAGACGCGGCGGCGGCGCTAGGGTTGGCCCCCGAGTCGCCTCAGAGGAGGCGACGCGGGGGGAGCAGTGGGTTAGGGGTAGCGGGCTGGCTAAGCGAAGTAGGGATGTAGACACCAGTGTGGTGGACTTGTTGTCTTTCTTTTTGTATACCAGTAAATTTCTATAGACACCAATGTGGTGGACTTGTTGTCGTGTGTTAGGTACGGACGGACCCATCCAGTTATACATGCATGATACTATATATGAATGGGATCAATCATTGAAACATGCCAGGACCTGACGAGCGGTGACGACAAAGAAATGCAATCGGGCATGCATGGTTCCTTCCACCGAGTTATCGTACGCTGAAGGCTGAAACAGCCGGCCTTAGACCATCTCCAACAGCCATGCTAAACAAGCGCCATGTCGCAAATTTGGTCATTTTAGCGCGCGTAACCGGTAGAGCATTTTAGCGCGGCTGTTGGAGCCAGCGCTGTCGGCCGCACTAAATCAGACAATAGGAACGCGGCAAAGTAGTTTTTAGCGCACGACGTATTGGGCGGCTGTTGAAGATACTCTTAGGGACGATTATTTTGACAGCTACGGCGAGTGCACCGAGTCATTCGACATAGGTGCTGTGCTATGCATGCATACATGCACAACGTCCAACGTTAGTGATGGCTTGGAGTAGCTGTACGCGATCGCATCGCGCGTGTGCCTGTCTGCTGTTGGCACTTGCCGGGACCGCCGGTTACTATTTTCCGGCGATCTCGCATCTGTACAGGCTGGCTCGGCCCATCGATGCTTTTCGGTGGCAGCAAACACGTACGTAGAGGCTGGCTTTGCAAGCAGTCCGGGGCGTGTTTGGTTGCTATTTGGGAATTTGTCTGCATTGTATGTGGGGCGCACTTGGCCCTGGTTGAGGAAAAAAACATGAAACAAATCAACATTTGGACATCGTTTGGTTGTCCGTGTCGAGACTGTCTGCATTAGCGGATTGGTTTTCGCATGGCATTTGGTGCCATGCATTGGCTCGGCTCATGCAACTACACGGTGTTTGATTGTATACATGTGATATGATTAAGAGTTAACATTTACACCTAACACACAGAGTTACACTAGAGGCGTGTTTGGTTTCATTTGCAAATTTGCATGCATTGCTTACATGACTCAGTTGGGCCTGGTTGAGGGAAATAGGCAAAAAATCAATGTCTGCACATCGTTTGGTAACCCGCATATAGACTTTTTGCGTTAGGGGATTGGATTTGGCACATGGTTTGGTGTGCTGCGTTGTCTCCACTCACGCAACTAGACAATATTTGGTTGTATACACGGAATATGATTAATAATTAAAACATTCACATGACACACAGAGTTACATTAGAGTTTCTTTGCAGTGTGCTCGCAATGACGGCATTAGTGTTAGCCGAGGGAAAATAAGCTGAGAGAAACGACGCCGGCGGCAGCGCCCGGCACAACACGGCGTCCATCTGACAAGGTTGACAGCTACACATAACACTAACAACTTCATGGCGCCGAGGAAGAAAAATATGGAGGAGAAATGCAGTTTGCACGCCATGGTCGCGTCACTGCAGGTGCAGAGGAGGAGGCCAAATAGAACAATGCTGGTGATGGCATTAGTGTAGTAGGACGCGAGTGAGGAGGTAGAGAGGAACGACGCCGACAGTGGCTTCAATGTAGCGGGACGTGGGAGAGAAAACAAAGAGGAATGACGACCGTGCGAGTGTAGTACGGCACGGGAGAGGAGGATGAGAGGAACGACGCTGGTGGTGGCGCTAGTGCAACGGCATGCAGGAGAGGAGGCCGAGAAGAGCGACATCGATGTTGGCACCAGTGTAACAGGACACCGGGCTTGTGACCGAGATTAAGGAGTGTCATTGACACATACCACACATATGCATGCGTACGTCCCAACAATGAAGAAGTTAGATCTAGTCGTCTATGATCGCGGAAACAGAAAATGTGTAATACGAAAGTCATGTGAAGCTACAAGACGAAGCTACTGGTTAAGATAAATTTTAAATGGTCGACCATGCATGATGAATTTGACAAAATTATTCCAAAATAGCCCCAATCATGAACACAAAATTAAGCATTTACGATCAACGAAACTACGAACCGATCGCCTGAATGGGCATCTTTTTCTTATAGAGCTTATCTCGAATTCAAGCACAGTTGGGTACATTAGAAGGGATCGGGAAGAAAGGAGATTATAGAGACGAGCTCACTCAAGGTAGGAGAAGATAAAAGATGGCACGTACAAGCCCGAAATTGCATAGGAGCACTCGGCGACGACGCCCACTCAAATCATACCCACCCACTTGCCTGGGGATCAACAGCCACTATATTAGTCTCTCGGTATTGTCTTCAGTTATTGCTATGTAATTATGGCTTTATTGCCAGAGGGTTCTGTACCAGAGCCCAACCACCTAGTTATGTTCAATGCATAGATGCTCTTGCTTGTTGTACCATTCCTTTGCTCAAAGGCCGCTTGAAAGTCTGAAGCTGATGATGCTGCCGCCGGCGGTGCCAGAAAGATTTTTAGTACTATATAATTTTTATTTCAAAATAACTAATCTGAGTTTTGCCTCAGGATTACCAGTACTACTATGTTTTTTTTTTCGAACCACCTAGTCGTCCCAGGATCGTGTTAGGCTCATGATTATCAGTACTATGTAATTCCAAGAGCATGCTCTTTATGGTTAATCTTAATTTGTATTTTGTACGCATCCGTCCACTAATCCAATAAGGAATTATGCACCAGCATTTAATAAACACAAGTTACACTATAGTTTGATTCTCATAATGCGCGGTAACTTTTCTCTTTCTACCGCATTATATACTTTTTCCCAGACAACACATTTTCACCCACTAGCCATTTACTCCATCCACAGTTACATGCATCAGAGTTACATGCATCAGTCAATGACGCGTCAAATAGTCGCTTCTCATGTCAGCATTCAATGGCTGCATATGGAGCTTTTTCTCTTGGGGGAGAACATATCCAGTGCTCTTAACACTTTCATGCTCCCATGCTCCGGTGTCTAAAATGATAATTTTAAATGTTTCAAAAAATTCCGAAAAAATTGGTAGTTGTTCACAAGACATTTGTTTAGATCATCTAAAAATTTCAAATCCAAAATAGAAATATACAATGAGAAATGAAAAAGAGAAATCTTCAATGTAATAGTGCCATTTTAGCTTTTGTCTTCTTGTGAGACTATTCATGTTCAATTTTTCTATTTTGTTTCTCAATGTATATTCCGCGTTTGGATCTGAAATTTTCAGAGGATGTAGACTTATGTTTTGTGGACATTCACAATTTTTTCAGAATTTTTTGAAACACTTATAATTATTATTTTAAAAATTGGAGCATGGGAGCATGTAGTTGTTGGGAGCACAGGATATTTACCCCTACAAGTAGCTGATCTAGTCATGCATGTTGCTTGAGAAACAATACTGCCAGGTTCGGGCCTAATTTATTGTCGGCAAACAGGTATGCACTGTGCCAGTCGACGTTGGACGGGTGTATTAAACAACAACAATTCATTTCATCTAAGTGTGCACCGATCTCTAGACAGCAGAGCAGCGGGTGAGATTTCACTGAGTGTCGTCGCCGAGTGCTCCTAATCCGCGTCCCGTACAAGCCTCACATCACACTGCCATATTCTCGTGCAAGGGGGCCAACATGTGCACTCGATGTGGCTCAACTCAGCGTGGTTGGCTGGAAACTGCCTAGCGGGCCTGGCTGGCAGCTGCTTTAAGCTCCGTGAGATGCAGGCCCAACAGTGAACTTAGGCAACCAAACAACCCATTTTCTTTCCACGCGGGCGTGGTTAGCCTCTATGCGACCTACCAAACACGCCTAGAGTGCCTCGCGACAACGGGAGATGGTGATCGTGGCGCCGTGTCCGACGGGACGAGCACGGAGTCACGGGCGAGCGGTCCTGCCGGCGCGGCGGCGAACTAGTTTCTATCGTTGTCGCCACAGAGAAAGTCCGTGTGAAGAAGCACCGAGGCAGAGATCGGGG
>LR738715.1:878907974-878918894 GCA_902687465.1 Secale cereale | reverse complement strand
AAAAAAAAAAAAAAGAATTCTCGCGATGCAATTTGTAATGTGTATACAATTTTCTTGGAGGGTCACAGTGTATCCATATTATATATGTTATATAAGGGCATCTCCAACGGCAACTCATAAATTTCCTCTTGCATCCATCCGTGGACACGGGGGTCAGTCCCAGGGAGGTCAGTCCACGGACACGAATGCAGGAGTACGCCATCAAACCGTAGCCCCATACATTTTGACAACAATACAAACCAACCACACGAAATTCGTGCAAACATGGAAAGATTTCATATAAACATGACATATTTCATACAAACCGGACGAAAACGTTTACATTTTGAACATACTTTAACTAAAAAGGTAAAATTATGTGCATATACGGTCGCATGGAGCTCCACTTCCAGTACACAGATACACTACACTAGTCTATGGCTGGTCGCGGTGGATCCATTTGTCTTCCCCATGTCTGGCAGCCTGCTCAACGGACTGCCCGGAGCTCCGGAGGTATATGCTTCAGCGCCAAGGGTAGATCGCTTTCCCACCACTCATCGGAGTGGAACCACCGGCTGATGCTTCATCCGAAGGGGAAGGGGGGCGCCGTCGTTTCCATGGAGCCCAGGCGGGGGGTCGACGATGGTATGCGCTAAAGAACCGGGAAAGACATCGGTTGTGTACGTCGGTGTCGCCTCGGTGGTGGCCTTCATGAGACCCAAGCAGTGGCGGCCTCCTGTGTTCTACTTCTCCTGATGATGGCGGCGGGTATGGATGTGCGGGCCATCACCTCGTCAATGTCCACACAGCTGGCTTCTTTTCCCGCAGGTATGGCACGGCTACACGGGCGTCGACGGCGGATGGCACGGTCATGGGCACGGGAGGCACGGTACGATGTTGCAGCAACGACGGCAGCGACAACGCCCGTGTCGCGTGATAACCCAAAAGTATAGGGGATCGTTTGCAATCTTTTTCGATAAGTAAGAGTATCAAGCCCAACAAGGAGCTAACGATAGAACTAATATTAATACAACTCTACGCACACCAACGTTTGCTTTACCTAGAAACAAGTAATAAAATTAGAAGTACTTTGTAGGTGTAGCAGGATAAGTCTGCAAGATAACACTAGTAGATAAAGTGTCTTTAGCCCCGGTTCATTTGGGCCTTTTAGCACCGGTTCTGGAACCGGGACAAGAGGGTCGGTACTAATGCTCTGACCCTTTAGTCCCGGTTCAATCCAGAACCGGGGCAAAAGGGTGTCCATGTGGCCTGTGCACCGAGTCCAGGCAGGAGGGGCTTTAGTCCCGGTTGGTGGTACCAACCGGGACCAAAAGGCATCCACGCGTCAGCATTTCTGTGGCTGTGGTTTTTGTTTTTTTTTGAAAGGGGAGGGGGGTTTTAGGTTTTGGGGGTTAATTTAGGTGTTTCATATATTGTGTTAGCTAGCTAATTAATATAGAGAAGTGTTCTCTCTTATGTCCGTGCTTGGTCGACGCTACATACTACACATACGTATATAGAGAGGACTAGAGTCACGCTAGCTAGCTAGCTAGCTGCTAGCTACTAAGCAAACGAAGGAACAGAAGATCTCGTATAATCAACATATATATATATATATATATATATATATATATATATATATATATATGCATACAGAGAGAAGTAATATCGACCACCTCTCCTTCTCCGAGAGATTGGTCGAACAACAAGTTTTCGTATATCTATCCGACACTACCGGGCACATATATACAATAATTATCTCTTACAAAAATAATCTCCTAACACATGGATGCATGGTCCACATAGTATTCTCCGTCTTCAGCGATCACGTGTTCAAGGAAGAATGCCGCCAATTCCTCTTGAATTGCTCGCAGACGATCTGGTGTTAGGAGTTCATCCCGCATCCGAAACATCTAATTTGAAGTAGGGGGTCAATACATGAAATGATGCTATAAATTTGTGAATATTATTGATTGCTTACGCACTTCAAATTGTTCATCAGTGTAGCCCCGCTCACAGGTCGTGTGGCGGATGGACTCGCAAATGTAGTATCCACAATAATCATTCCCGGGTTCCTGCCACAACCACTTTACAAGAAATAGAGGTCAATCAAACTAATAAGCAAGAATGCCAAATTGGTATTGATGAAACTAGCGCTTGAATCAAGATATAGGAGATGCGCGCGCGGAACATGCTACTATATAGTACTTACTTTCGGGTATCTAAATTGTAGCTTCTTCGGCAGTCCCGGAGCTTTTTTGGTGAATTTTTTCCAAGCCCTGCCAGACAAAGGAAACAATTAGTTGATATCAGAAATGAAGTTGCTGATATATAAGCATGGTGGATAATATTGATCGATTTAACTTACCTGGCTAGCATTTGAGTCATGTCCGCATACTCCTCGGGATCTTTACGTTTAGAGTCGAAGACAGTTACTACTCCCTTCTCAAGCTTAATCTCTAAGAGAATATAGTGGAAGCTGCGCACGAATGCATGAGATCATCAATTACATCACTATAAACTTGACTGATATATAAGGGAAACCAAATATGCACAAGACATTAACACTCACTTGAAGTTGTAAGGAAAGAGTATTATATCTTTGTTTTCATTTACCACCAACGATCGTAGCAAGTTGGTCTCGGTATCGTCGGGACGCAATTTAACCTCGGTTGCATCTATGAGGTATGTGTTAATAAACCCAATATCACCTACTTGTCTTTTCTTCAATTCGACGATCTTCAATCTGCATAATATAGTGAGGATAATTATAAATACATGCAATGAAGATCAGCTATATAGAGAGACTTAATGACAGAAGTAGTACTACTTACAGACAGTAGCGGGTGACCGTTGCTTTATCGAGGGCCAATTGATTGAAAAATTGATAGAACTCCTCAAATAGAACAGGCAACAGGTCAATTCCAACGAGGTCATGCTCCGGTTTAACTCTCAAATACAAGTTATTCCTCCCCCCAGACTCTCTGCAGATTTTCATGTACCAATCATGCAATCTTCGCATATTCGTTGATAGAGATCTGTCATTTTTGACGAGAGGCTTTTTGTACTCGTATCTTTCTATCTGCACGTCCATGAAATCATAGTGTACATCGTCGGATGCGTAATCTGCAAGATTGGTATAACCGGGCACCATCCTCGGATCATTAGCGACCATGTCGCTAGACACCTTGAGCGGGGGGCACGATTGCTTCGCTTGTTCGCCGAGCTGGGCAATTTGTTTCCCAGCTCGCCTTTCTGCTAACCTCTGATCACTTTTTGTACTTCCGGACCGCTTGGCATCTTGAAATGTCTTTTGAATAATGCGGTCATAGTTGCCCTTCGGCTTACTTTTCGCTGGTTGCTTCAGGGCAGCAAGAGTGCGCTTTGCTTTCACCGCATCAATCTTCTCCTCCGGAGGTGGATGTCTCTGTGCTTTCAACCCTTCAAAAAAGTCCTTCACTTCGCCTTCAGCGATCTTCGTGTTTTCCTCGTCGGACCTCTCGTACGGTAACTTCTCTAGAGGCGTGAGAGAAGGACCGAATCTGCATCGCCTCCCGCCTCTGGCTGTACTGGTAGACGTCGCCGGACCAGACGAAGCGGCTGTCTTTTTTACTTGCTTAGGCGCCGGAGCAGGAGCAGCCGAAGCGGCGGCAGGTCTCTTCCGCCCTTGCTGATTAGGCGTAGAAGGAGGAGCAGGCTGGCTGCTCGGGCGCGCCGGCGGCGAAGGAGGCGGAGTGCCGCCACGCGCCGGAGAAGGAGCCGGAGTGCCCTGATGGTCACTCGCCGGAGGAGGAGGCGGTGGAGGAGGCAGAGTGCCCTGACTCGCCGGAGGAGGAGGAGGAGGCGGAGGCGTCCAGTTGAGAATGTTGATTAGGTCCTTCCGCCATAGGCATGGAGTCTTCATGAAGAACCCAGCCGAGTCTCCCCTTCACCGGTAGGGTGGTCAAGCTGGAGCTCCTCAAATCCCTCCGTTATTTCGTCGACCATCACCCTAGCATATCCTTCTGGAATCGGCCGGCAGTGAAAAGTGTCGTCGGGTCCAGAAGGATAAACAGAGCCAGCAGCCGCCTTGACCTTCAGATTCATCCACTGTGCCATAAGGTGGCAATTTTGTGCCTGCGTGATAGCATCCACATGATTCCTGGCAGTAGCCGTCAAGGCAGGCTCTGGCTGAAGCAGCTCGGTGGAAGCCACGCTGCTTCTCTACTGAGATGGCGGGGTAGCTTCGGGGGAAGCTTCGGCAATTCTTTTCTCCCAATTAGCTTCCCGTTCCTCTATCGCTTGTATTCTGGCCCGCGGCGCCTGGATTTCGGTCTGCTCCATTTTCTTCCTCCTGTCGTGGCATTTGTAGCCTCCTGCGTCCGGAAACCCAGCACGCCACGGAAGGGAGCCTGGCGTGCCTCGTGTCCGTCCAGGGTGCTCAGGATTCCCGAGGGCCATTGTCAGCTCGTCGTTCTCTCTGTCGGGGATGAACGTCCCTTCATGCGCTGTTTTGATATACTGTCGCATCTTCCTGAGTGGTGTTTCCAATTGCTTGTCCGTCCAAATGCACCACCCTGTTACAGGGTCCAAGGTTCCGCCAGCCCCGAAGAACCAAGTCCGGCAACGTTCTGGCCAGTGCATTGTCTCTGGTTCGATCCCTTTCTGAAGCAGATCATTCTCAGCCTTGGCCCACTTAGGCCGGGCTACGAGGTAGCCGCCCGACCCCGTGCGATGGTGATGCATCTTCTTCGCAGCATTTATCCGGTTTGTCTCCGACATCTTCTGACTCTTTTCCGACTTCTTATGGGCCACAAATGCGGGCCAGTCATCTTTGATCTTCTCATATATGCCCACGAATTCTGGAGTCTTTTTATCTTTGACAAACTTATTCAGTTTTTTCTTCCATGCCCTGAATTGGTCTGCCATCTTCGAAAGTGCAGCAGACTTGATTAACTCCTCTTTAACTGGTTTCGCCGGATCAACCTCTCGTGGTAGGACGAAATTTGACTTCAGCTCAGTCCAAAGATCTTCTTTCTGCATATCAGTGACATAAGTCACCTGAGCGTCGTTTGCAGCCGGCTTTAACCATTGATGGATGCTGATCGGGATCTTGTCCCTAACCAGAACCCCGCACTGATTAACAAATGCGTTCTTTGTCCGGATGGGTGCAATCGGCTCGCCGGAGCGCGAGATTTCTGAGATCTCAAACTTTTCATCCGGCCTCAACTTTTTCTTCGCTCCTCGTCTCTTTACCGAAGATTTGCTCAATCCGGAGGGCTAGAAAAAGGAACAAAGACGAGAGTTAATGAATGAATCAATTAACTAGTCAGCACATGCTTAACTAAAATATATACCTCCTGGCCGGACTCGGTTCGGTCACCGGAGCCAGCATCACGGTCTCCTTCTTGCACTGGCATTGGGTCACCGGAGCCGTCCTCACGGTCTACTTCTTCCATGTGCATTGGGTCACCGGATTCATCAATATCATAGCCTAGATCTTCCAGCTGCAGCTCTTGTTCGACCTGCTCATCGGTGTCGTTGAGAAACGACAAGACGGCATTTTGTCCGTGTGCGATTATGTCCATCAACATCGCTTCTTGTGCTAGGTCTCGGGTGTTGTCGTCCATTGTTTCTACAAATATTTACAACATGCCAATTATTATTCAAACATGACAGATGGATATATTAATGGCAAACGTAGAACTAGCTTCAACCCTCGACTGCTCGGCGATCCACAAACCCTAGACGCCCTCATGTCACATTTTGTCTAGTGTCAAAGGATTCAACAAAACCAATACTTCATCATTAGGCGAAAGTAACAGTAGCATGATGGTACGAAGCTCTCCAAAGTTGTTTTGGAACGGAGTCCCAGATAAGATAATCCGTAACAAAAGACGGATTATCCTATCAGGAACTCCGTTCCAGAACATCTTTGCATAACTTCGTACCAACATGCCCCGGTTACTTCTGGCAAATGATGAAGTCATGGAATTCTTCAATACTTTGACACTAGCTAGGCAACCTCTCGACCCCCCCGACTTCTCGGCGATCCACAACCCTAGACACCCTCATGTCACATTTTGTCTAGTGTCAAAGGATTCAACAAACCAATACTTCATCATTAGGCGAAAGTAACAGTAGCATGATGGTACGAAGCTCTCCAAAGTTGTTTTGGAACGGAGTCCCAGATAAGATAATCCGTAACAAAAGACGGATTATCCTATCAGGAACTCCGTTGCAAAATAACTTTGCATAACTTTGTACCAAAATGCCCCGGTTACTTCTGGCAAATGATGAAGTCATGGAATTCTTCAATACTTTGACCCCCGACTGCTCGGCGATCCACAACAACCCTAGACCCCCGACTGCTAGGCAACCTCTCGACCCCTCGACCCCGGCCCCCCCTAATGTCGAAGTTATCGGGGAGGGTGTATATCGACATAGACATATCCGATAAAAAAAAGAGGAAGAAGAAGAAAAAAGGAACCGTTAGAGGAGAAGATCGAAGAAAAAAAAGAAAAAAAAAAGGAGAAGAAGAAAGGAATAGAGGAGAAGAAGAGAAAATTTCTCTTCTTCTCCTCTATTCCTTTCTTCTTCTCCTCTTTTTTTCTTTTTTTTCTTCTTCTTATTTATTTCTCCTCTTCTTCCTCTCCTCTTCTTCTTTCTTTCCTCTTTCTTATTTTCTTCTTTCCTATCCTTCTTTTTCTAAATTTGTAACTTTTGCATATATAAAACTTTCTATATATATTTAGCATATATAAACAAAAAACTATATATCCACATACACATATATATACATCACATACACACATCACATATATATATACAACAACTTCCTAAGAAAAAATATATTTATATACACATGCATACATATATATTTAGCAAATTCCTAAGAAAAAAAATATATACACATACATATAAATACAACAACTATATATACAGCAACTATATATACTGCAATTTATATAAACATAAAAAAAATATACACATCTATACATATATACACAGCAACTATATATATATATATATATATATATATATATATATAGGGATCGACTATTCATCACCCAGGGTGAAGAATTGTTATTCCTCACCCCAGCCAGATGTTGCGCCAGGGCAAACCAACCAGCCTCCCGTAACCACAAAATACTACACAAGGCGTAAGATTACCTCCCCACTAGCTAACGTAAGAAACAGTGCATGAGTTGTAAGATTACCTCACCAGTCCCCACCACTCTAGCCAACGTAAGATTACCACCACTCTAGCTACGTAAGATTACAGTTCTTCTCAAAAGAAAAAAAAATGTAAGATTACAGAGGCATTTTTGTAAAACTTGAACGTACAGTAAAGAAAGGAATATGACGTACAAGAAGAAATGCCAGCGTTTTGTTTCTTGAGATTGCCAACATTTTCTAATTTGCTTATAATTACATGTAATAAATGACATTATTTTAATGTATTTGACATACCCGCTAATTATGCCACTTAGGAATGTACAAACAGTTTCTTTCCTCGACGTAATCAATCATGCATCATAGTCGAGGGCTAATGTAGTCGTAATGCGTGGATTCCTTCTGGATGTTATTCCAAAACATTAGAAGTCATAGAAGAACTGTGTGCTTGCTTGATAAATTCAGTGGGGTTTTTTTTTCTTGAAAAAGAGAGCTCCCTCTCCGATTTCATTTAGAAGAAACACATAAATTCAGTGTTTTTTTATGTTTGCTTAAAAAATGTGTCAGAAGAGATGCTCTAATAGAGAACAGGAACCAGGCAAATCTGATCTCTTCTTTTAGTAATAAATGCCACAAAGCAAGATTCTGGAAAAACAACAGCCAGGAACTATTTTCAAAATTAACTAGTGAATGAAATTTTGAGCATGCATCTTTCTTCATCCCAGATTTCTCCCAAAGTGTATCACCACCGTTGCAGCAATTCCCACCAAGGCATTAATACAAAAAACCCACATGCAAGATATACCAAGTGCCGAGACAGAAAGAATGAGATCCAAAGGTATGCCAAAATACATGCTAAGTCTACAAGCTCTACCAGAAAGTAGATATCGGACAAATCGAATTTTTGCTTGCCTCTAGTCATGAACGAGAAGGTCTTCTACCCAGTCAACACCCTTGTCACTCATGACCGAGGGATCGACCTCGGCCATGGTGTCATTGGCCTCACCCCAACATTTAGTGTCGGGGGAGGGGGAATGGCGGCGCCCTCCTACTCGGTCTGGATGAGGGGTCGCCGTCTCTGGGACGGCAGAAGAGGCATCTGCATTGGTATGCACAGTAAATGTGTCAAGTTTTATGTACTATAATATTTTGGTAGCAGCAATGAGCATGATAAGAAAAAAAAAAGAGAATTCATCACATGATGGATAATATATTATTCCTTGGCAACACACAGAAGGTGAGCCCAAAAAATTGCATTTCAAATTTGTACTTTCATTAGTATTTATTTAAGTACATAGTACTTGTATACAGAGCGTACAAGATAAAACACTCATTCACCTATTTAGTCAATAAATGCAAGATCAATTAGGATGGAGACAAAAATTAAAAATGGTTAATACATGTCTGTCGGTAAATAAAAACGAACAGTCAAATCATGGTTACAGCTATGATGAATATGCATGACACCTAGTATAAGTTACTCCCCACTATGACCAGCCTAAACGACACTGTGCATGCCATGAGAACAAGTCATTGACTCCAGTTGCAACAGTTGGCATCCGCTTGGAAATGTAGCTTTCCCTTGCTTCTCCTTCTCGTGGTGGTATCTTCAAAAATAATATATTGCACAGTCAACTGAAATCAAAATAAACAACTAGGCGTCTGATTAAACAAGTAGGATTTTAATAACAACTGCACCATTCTAGATGAAGAAAAGGCAGCATTGATAGAAATTGCTTAGAAAAGAGCAATTGCACAAAAAGCAAGCCCGTAGTATGTATGAACGACAAGCAGGCCTTTCATTGACGAATGAAATCAAATGACAACTGTTAAACACCTGCGATGAAAAAACAGTACTAGGCCACAAAACCTGAAACAAAAATCTGCAGCACAGCCAACTTAAAAAAAGATCTCTGGACTCAGGCTCGAGATCACCCCATGTGGCAAGCACATGAACACAAAGAGAACTACCTCCCTCAAACATATTGATGCAAAATAGCTACTCCCTCCGTTCTAAAATAGATGACTCAACTTTGTACTAAAGTTAATACAAAGTTGAGTCATCTATTTTGGAACGGAGGGAGTAGTAGGAAATAGATGAATGGGTGAATGAACGCCGAACCATTTCTCATGAGTATGTGTTGTAAAAACGCATGGGCAACCTACTCTGAAAGCAAACAAGACCAGCATTACAAGAATATAATTAATGCGTACTCTTCTTGCTGCCTGCAATATGAAGCCTCCACTTGTTATTTTCATAATAGCATCACATAAACTGGATTTTGATTGATCCAACCAAGAATAGAAACTTGAGCTCCTGCAACTGAATCTACCAACATCGGATCATTCACATTGAGTTTATGTCCATCACAGAATCATAGAATGTTACCCAGTATTAATCCACCTTATCAAATATTGAACTAGTTCAGACAATCCAATGCAAGAAAGAAAAAATTGACGAAATTGGTGATATTCACAATCGAGACTGCTCCTACAGTCACAAAAATGGGTCGCAAATCTCTATGTATTTAAAAAAACAGGGTTGCTAGATGCTAGTTGAGGAACTTGGACCGAAATCAAAATCTCTCTAACCTTGGGAGCCATATGAAGGAACTTGGATCTGGAGATGGGGATCTCGTTGCAGGTGGCTAGTAGTACTCACGTACGAGGGGCAATCATCAGGTATTAGCAGGCTGCTGGTGGAGAGGAGGAGGTCGGGCACGGGTAGCGATGGCCCTACTCGATTCCAGCCGGAGATGAGGTTGCAGGTGGGCGAGCCATTCCTCTCCCTCCTCCCGCCGTGAAGCCTACCGTTGACCAGGCCACCAAGTGTTGCACGCCGCCAAGGCCACCCACCACGCCGCGAATCCTCCCGCCGCCGAACCAACCCGCCGTGAAACCGTCGCGATGTTGATCGGAGCAGCCGCTCGTATCCAGTCGGTGGTGGGGAGAGAGAAGGTTCTACGAGGAAGATTGAGGGTGAGAGCTGTGGGACGTGCGAATTAGGGGCGAACCGTCGGTGTAATTTTTTGACTGAATAAAAATTGCGTCGGATAGGCATGGCCACATGGATGTGTGTACGTGGCTTGCCTTTGGTCAGGGGAGGAGTACTTGCTGGAGCGTGGAGTGGTTCGTCCGACCGGGGTGAAGAATTACTTATTCTTCACCCTGGGTTCTAAATAGACTTTCTATATATATATATATATATATATATATATATATATATATATATATATATATATATATATACAACAATATATATTAATAAACATAAAAAAAAAGGTAGCCCCTCACATCGCGCGGCGGGGCTGGGCGGCGCGACGGCGGCGGGGCGGGGCGGCGACGAGGCGGCGTCGGGGCGCGGCGGCGCAACGGCGGCGGGGCGGGGCGCGTGGCGCGACGGCGGCGGGGCGGGGCGCGCGGCGCGACGGCGACGGGCCGGGCGGGGCGCGGCGATGGCGCGGGGCGGGGCGGGGCGACGGCGACAAGGCGGTGTCGGGGCGACGTCGGGGGCGACGGGGGCGACGGCAACGGCGACGGGGCGACGGGGAAGGAGAGGGAGGCGTCGGGGGCGGGGAAAGAGAGGAAGAAGGAAACTGCCCAAATTTTTGCAAGTGTTGGTTATATAGGAGGGGAATTAGTCCCGGTTGGTGGCTGAAACCGGGACTAATACACCCCTTTAGTCCCGGTTGCTGCCACCAACCGGGACTAAAGCTCCATTTTCAGCAGCCCAAAGGGCGGGAAGGAGGGGCCTTTAGTCCCGGTTGGTGGCAGCAACCGGGACTA
>LR738715.1:878831590-878907964 GCA_902687465.1 Secale cereale | reverse complement strand
GACTAAAGGGGGGTATTAGTCCCGGTTTCAGCCACCAACCGGGACTAATGCCACCCTTTAGTCCCGGTTGCTGCCACCAACCGGGACTAAAAGCCTTGCCGCGGTGCGGTGGGAAGTTAGTCCCACCTCGCTAGTTGAGAGAGAGCAGCACCAGTTTATAAGCCCCGCTGCCTCTCTCCTCTCGAACTCCTCTGAACTGCAGGCCTAAGGGCCTAAACTGACACTGCTTTGCATGTGGGCTTGCTGGGCTTTCTACGGGCCTGAATCCTGGCCCATAGTTGGGTTTCTAGTCGTATTCAGACTGTGTGGGCCCAGCAGGTGGCATATTTTTTATTTTTTTTCTTTGTTGCTTTATTTTTTAGTTTTGTTTCTACTTTCAACAAAATACTTACTGTTGCTATTTTTATTTATTTGTTTTCTTTGTTGCTTTATTTATTTGATTTTGTTTCTACTTACAAAAAAATACTTATTGTTGCTATTTTTTTTTCAAGTTTTTTGTTTTGTTTTCTGCATTATTTATTTTCTTCTGTTTTTTGCTTTATTTTTTAATTCTTTCTGGTAAAACCAATTACAAACTTTCTGTTAGTGCAAGTAGTATTCAAATTTGAATAGTTTAAATTTGAAATTATTTGTTTTCTTTGTTGCTTTATTTATTTTATTTTGTTTCTACTTACAATGAAATACTTATTGTTGCTATTTTTATTCTTTTGCAATTTTTTTTTGTTTTCTGCATTATTTATTTTCTTTTGTTTTTTGTTTTATTTTTTAATTCTTTCTGGTAAAACCAATTACAAACTTTCTGTTAGTGTAAATTTGAATAGTACAAACAGACAATGATATCATACTCGTTTGTTACAAAGTTGGCATGGTATCATCATAATAGTTGCGGAAAAAACTCTTCACTTTTTCTTCGCTTGTGTCATTTGCTTATTGCGCCGTAACCATGGATAATCTTCATCGTTTATCAGGATGCTTGGGTCAGCCTTGACTTTGAAGGGAGGAATTTCATGAAACTTTTCATAATCTTCAGACATGTCTGTCTTGCCCTCCACTCCCAGGATGTCCCTTTTTCCTGAAAGAACTATGTGGTGCTTTGGCTCATCGTATGATGTATTCACTTCCTTATCTTTTCTTTTTCTCGGTCTGGTAGACATGTCCTTCACATAGATAACCTGTGCCACATCATTGGCTAGGACGAACGGTTCGTCAGTGTATCCAAGATTTTTCAGATCCACTGTTGTCATTCCGTACTGTGGGTCTACCTGTACCCCGCCTCCTGACAGATTGACCCATTTACACTTAAACAAAGGGACCTTAAAATCATGTCCGTAGTCAAGTTCCCATATGTCCACTATGTAACCATAATATGTGTCCTTTCCCCTCTCGGTTGTTGCATCAAAGCGGACACCGCTGTTTTGGTTGGTGCTCTTTTGATCTTGGACAATCGTGTAAAATGTATTCCCATTTATCTCGTATCCTTTGTAAATCAATACAGTCGAAGATGGTCCCCTGGACAACAAGTACAACTCATCACAAACAATGTTGTCACCTCTGAGACGTGTTTCCAACCAACTGTTGAAAGTCCTGATGTGTTCACGTGTAATCCAGTCGTCGCACTGCTCCGGGTGTTTGGAGCGCAGACTGTTCTTGTGTTCATCGACATACGGGGTCACCAATGTAGAGTTCTGTAGAACTGTGTAGTGTGCTTGAGACCAAGAATAACCGTCCCTGCATATTATTGAGTCCCTTCCAAGCGTGCCTTTTCCAGTCAGTCTCCCCTCGTACCGCGATTTAGGGAGACCTATCTTATTAAGGCCAGGAATGAAGTCAACACAAAACCCGATGACATCCTCTGTTTGATGGCCCATGGAGATGCTTCCTTCTGTCCTTGCGCGGTTACGGACATATTTCTTGAGGACTCCCATGAACCTCTCAAAGGGGAACATATTGTGTAGAAATACGGGCCCCATAATGACAATCTCGTCGACTAGATGAACTAGGACGTGTGTCATGATATTGAAGAAGGATGGTGGGAACACAAGCTCGAAACTGACAAGACATTGCGCCACATCACTCCTTAGCCTTGGTACGATTTCTGGATCGATCACCTTCTGAGAGATTGCATTGAGGAATGCACATAGTTTCACAATGGCTAATCGGACGTTTTCCGGTAGAAGCCCCCTCAATGCAACCGGAAGCAGTTGCGTCATAATCACATGGCAGTCATGAGACTTTAGGTTCTGGAACTTTTTCTCTGCCATATTTATTATTCCCTTTATATTCGACGAGAAGCCAGTCGGGACCTTCATACTGAGAAGGCATTCAAAGAAGATTTCTTTCTCTTCTTTCGTAAGAGCATAGCTGGTAGGACCTTCATACTGCTTCGGAGGGATGCCGTCTTTTTCGTGCAAACGTTGCAGGTCCTCCCGTGCCTCAGCTGTATCTTTTGTCTTTCCATACACGCCCAAGAAGCCTAGCAGGTTCACGCAAAGGTTCTTCGTCACGTGCATCACGTCGATTGAAGAGCGGACCTCTAGGTCTTTCCAGTTGGGTAGGTCCCAAAATATATATTTCTTCTTCCACATGGGTGCGTGTCCCTCATCGTCATTCGGAACAACTAGTGCGCCGGGGCCCTTTCCGAAGATTACATGTAAATCATTGACCATAGCAAGTACGTGATCACCGGTACGCATGGCGGGCTTCTTCCGGTGATCTGCCTCGCCTTTGAAATGCTTGCCTTTCTTTCGACATTGATGGTTGGTCGGAAGAAATCGACGATGGCCCAGGTACACATTCTTCCTGCACTTGTCCAGGTATATACTTTCAGTGTCATCTAAACACTGTGTGCATGCGTGGTATCCTTTGTTTGTCTGTCCTGAAAGGTTACTGAGAGCGGGCCAATCGTTGATGGTCACGAACAGCAACGCCTTTAGGTCAAATTCCTCCTGTTTGTGCTCATCCCACGCACGTACACCGTTTCCATTCCACAGCTGTAAAAGTTCTTCAACTAATGGCCTTAGGTACACATCAATGTCGTTGCCGGGTTGCTTAGGGCCTTGGATGAGAACTGGCATCATAATGAACTTCCGCTTCATGCACATCCAAGGAGGAAGGTTATACATACATAGAGTCACGGGCCAGGTGCTGTGATTGCTGCTCTGCTCCCCGAAAGGATTAATGCCATCCGCGCTTAAAGCAAACCATACGTTCCTTGCGTCCTTTGCAAACTCCTCCCAGTACTTTCTCTCGATTTTTCTCCATTGCGACCCGTCAGCGGGTGCTCTCAACTTCCCGTCTTTCTTACGGTCCTCACTGTGCCATCGCATCAACTTGGCATGCTCTCTGTTTCTAAACAAACGTTTCAACCGGTGGTATTATAGGAGCATACCACATCACCTTCGCAGGAACCCTCTTCCTGGCGGGCTCGCCATCCACATCACCAGGGTCATCTCGTCTGATCTTATACCGCAATGCACCGCATACCGGGCATGCGTTCAGATCGTTGTATGCACCGCGGTAGAGGATGCAGTCATTAGGGCATGCATGTATCTTCTGCACCTCCAATCCTAGAGGGCATACGACCTTCTTTGCTGCGTATGTACTGTCGGGCAATTCGTTATCCTTCGGAAGCTTCTTCTTCAATATTTTTAGTAGCTTCTCAAATCCTTTGTCAGCCACAGCATTCTCTGCCTTCCACTGCAGCAATTTCAGTATGGTACCGAGCTTTGTGTTGCCATCTTCGCAATTGGGGTACAACCCTTTTTTGTGATCCTCTAACATGCGATCGAACTTCAGCTTCTCCTTTTGACTTTCGCATTGTGTCCTTGCATCGACAATGACCCGGCGAAGATCATCATTTGGTTCCTCTTGATCTTCAGCAGCTTCACCCGTTGCAGCATCATTGGGCACATCGTCTGGTTCCTCTTGATCTTCACCAGCTCCCCCCATTGCAGCATCACCGTATTCAGGGGGCACATAGTTGTCATCGTACTCTTCTTCTTCGCCGTCTTCCATCATAACCCCTATTTCTCCGTGCCTCGTCCAAACATTATGGTGTGGCATGAAACCCTTGTAAAGCAGGTGGGAGTGAAGGATTTTTCGGTTAGAGTAAGACATCGTATTCACACATTTAGTGCATGGACAACACATAAAACCATTCTGCTTGTTTGCCTCTGCCGCATTTAGAAACTCACGCACGCCCTTAATGTACTCGGAGGTGTGTCTGTCACCGTACATCCATTGGCGGTTCATCTGCGTGCATTTATATATAATTAAGTGTGTCAAAAACCATTACAGAACATCATAAATAGATAATTAAGTGACCAAATGGATAAAAGTTCATCATCACATTAAAACCAAAGTACATACATATATAGTTCTCATCTAACAACATATAGCTCTCCATACACATCGAAACTATGTAAAACATTTCAACGCGAAAACAAATGCTATCATAATCGCATCCAAGGTAACAATTGATCCAACGGCATAATGATACCAAGCCTCGGTATTAATGGCATATTTTCTAATCTTTTTAATCTTCAACCGCATTGCATCCATCTTGATCTTGTGATCATCGACGACATCTGCAACATGCAACTCCAATATCATCTTCTCGTCCACAATTTTTTTTATTTTTTCCTTCAAGAATTTGTTTTCTTCTTCAACTAAATTTAACCGCTCGACAATAGGGTCCATCTTGATCTTGTGATCATCGATAACTTCCGCAACATGCAACTCCAATTCCATCTTCTCCTCCTCCATTTTTTCCAATTTTTTCTTTAACGAAATGTTTTCCTCTTCAACTAAATTTAACCTCTCCACAAGAGGGTCGGTTGGAATTTCCGGTTCAACTACCTCCTAGACATAATAAAACATCTATGCATGTCAAGTTGGTCGGCATAACTATCATAAGCACTAAAACAAATAGTTATAAATTAAAGATAATATACCACATCCGAATCGTAGACCGGACGAGGGCCCACGTGGGCGGATATCAAAACCATCGCACTATATAATAACAAGCAATAATAAACGTAAGAAAATTAGACAAATATCTATCTAAAGCAATAATAAAAGTAAGAAAAGCATGGACATAACAAGAGGCTCACCACGGTGGTGCCGGTGACGAGATCGGCGAGGGCGATCGACGGCGGCGAAGACGGGGACGGGACGTGACGGACCGCTAAACCTAGACAAATCTCGGAGAAAATAGAGCTTCGAGAGGAGAAAAGCTTAACTAGTGTGGCTCGGGCATTCCACCGAACACGTTGTGTGCATAGGAGGTGAGCTAGAGCACCACTAACCCCTCTCCCCCTCGGCTAGAAAAAAAAACAGAGCAGTGAGCTCTGCTCTTGAGTGAGGGGGTTTATATAGGCAACTCACTGGTCCCGGTTGGTGCTACAAACCGGGGCTAAAGGGGTGCCTTTGGTCCCGGTTCATAAAACAAACCGGGACCAATAGTGGTGGGCCAGGAGCAAGAGCCATTGGTCCCGGTTTTTAGCTCCAACCGGGACCAATAGGTCCAGACGAACCGGGACCAATGGCCCACGTGGCCCGGCCGGCCCCCTGGGCTAACGAACCGGGTCCAGTACCCCCATTGGTCCCGGTTCTAGATTGAACCGGGGCTAATGGGCTGGACCAATGCCCTGTTTTCTACTAGTGTAATAAAGAACGTTGAAATAAAAGTTAGGTGTTGCTTTAATAGAAGAACAATTAAGTTAGTATAGCGAGTGTCGAAAACTGGTGGTTGGATTTGCGGAATTGTCCCTAAGCAATTGGCTAAGTTACTGGACCGATGGCAAGTTTTTATGTGGGAAAGGGCATTGCTAGTATGCCATCCCTTATTTGGAATTATATGCACTGATATTGCAACTATTAGCAAGCATCCGCAACTACTAAAGTCCATTAAGGTAAAACTCAACCATAGTATTAAGATATATTTGTCCATCTTCAATCCGAAATCACTACTAGGAGAAAGCCTACTAGTAGCGCTGGCACCCGCGCTACTGGTACGACACTACAACTAATGTTTAGCAGTAGCCTTGGTTTATCCAGTGCTACTGATACCTTACTTAGCAGTACCATGGGTACAACCAGCGCTACTGCTATAATTTCCTGTATTTTTATATTCTTCTACATATTTGCGTTGTATTTTTGCAGGTTTTTATGCAATAGTCTCATCATATGAATTTTATGATCATGATGAGTTATCATATCATTGGGTGAAAGAAGCATGGATTAGATTCAACTGGATGGATCCAAAGTGGCCAAGTTGGATTAGTACGCCAACTCATCATCATCATCATAATAACAACTCATCATCAGCAGCATATATAGTCATAACAACTCCACATCATCATAACAACTCTTCCTCCTCATCATCATCATCTATGAGTCATAGAACAACTCATCATTCTAACACATTGTAGCACATAACTCATCATCATATTAACAACTAATCATCATCATCATCATATTCATAATTAACACTAGCTAATTGTTCTTACTACCTAGGACCCACTCCTCTAGCCTAGGTAAAATAGTATAAAATAGGTAAACCAGTGCATCACCAACTTCTGGCTTGCACACATGCATGTTGTCTCCAATCGGTTGCGTGCGCGCATTCATTAGTTTACTCCATTCTTTCATATTAAGCCTTCCATCTTTTGAAGAAATAGACTATGCACTTTGGTAACCCGTCGGCGGAAATAGTTGTAAGCAAACCATACACATACTCCCTTCGGTAAGCATCATCTGAGTCACACCTTCGCTCGGGAGCTTCTGTTGAACAACATAGTAACATATATAGTTAGCAATGTAGTTTACTGAAGAAAATGTATGCAACGAAGTTACCATCATTAACAAAATCATACCAACTTTTTGGAAATGAAGTTACCATCATTAACAAAATCATACCAAGTTTTTGGCAATGAAGTTACCATCATGCTGCTCATGTACTACTGGCACATATCAAATATAACGTGGGCTGACAAAGTAATTGGTCTTAAAAGTCTCAACATCATCTGTATATGAGACAAGATATCCTTTCTCCTTACAATTATGCTCGGAAACAATATAAATTACTTAACAAATTAGTTCGACAAACTCACATTTAGGCAAAACTGGAGGCATATCCACATCCACCCAAATGTCATTATTATCTTCATCTTGGGGACGAATATCAAAGGTAATTTGCATATTCTCCTCAAATCCATATGCCTTGCAGAGAGCTCCCCAATTTTGAGTAACCAAATGGGAGTGATTAAGTGCATTGTAGAGCTTAAACCCGAAAAGCATAACCATGTTTAGTCTTGAGGCCAACTCTCCTTGTCTCCATATTCTCAAAGTCTTGGAAACAAAGCTTCTCCAAGACATAAGGTCTTGCATGGCAAGGGATGTACTACTCGAATTGAAAAATATCTGAAATTACACATTGAAGAAAGGAAGCACAAGTCATGATTAATTACGAATAAATACTTCTCGTTGTTGCGCATCTGATATGTCTCCAACGTATCTATAATTTTTTATTGTTCCATGCTATTATTTATGATGTTTTGGATGTTTAATGGGCTTTGTTATACACTTTTATATTATTTTTGGGACTAACCTACTAACCCAAAGGCCCAGTCCAAATTGTTGTTTTTTGCCTATTTCAGGGTTTTACAGAAAAGGAATATCAAACGGAGTCCAAATGGAATGAAACTTCTGGAGAGATATTTTTGGAGCAAAATACGCACGGGAGACTTGAGAACCACGGAATAGGGCTGACGTGGCGTCCACGAGGGTGGGGGCGCGCCCCCCCTATAGGGCGCGCCCCCTGCCTCGTGGGCACCCCGTCTGGCCCCTGGTGCCCTCCTTCCTCCTATATATACCTACGTACCCCGAAACCATCAGAACAACAGAGAAAACCCTAGTTCCACCGCCGTAACCTTCTGTTCCCATGGGATCCCATCTTTGGGCCTGTTCTGGAGCTCCGCCGGAGGGGGGGATCTACCACAGAGTGCTTCTACATCATCATCGCCTCACTATGAGTTGTGAGTAGTTTACCACAGACCTTTAGGTCCATAGATAGTATCTAGATGGCTTCTTCTCTCTCTTTGGATCTTAATACCAAGTTCTCCTCGGTCTTCGAGGAGATCTATTCGATGTAATCTCTTTTTGCGGTGTGTTTGTGGAGATCCGATGAATTGTGGGTTTATGACCAAGATTATCTTTGAGAAATATTTGGTTCTTCTCTGAACTCTTTATGTATGATTATAATATCCTTGCAAGTCTCTTTGAATTATTGGTTTGGTTTGGCCTACTAGATCTATAGTTCTTGCAATGAGAGAAGTGATTGGCTTTGGGTTCAATCTTGCGGTGTCCTTTCCCATTGCACTACTAAGGCATGCATTCATAAGTTCGGGCCAGTATGTTTGCTAAGTGTCAGCTGTAAAATACTTACAATGTTTTTAGATCTTAGATTAGGACTGGTTATTGGAAAGTACATTTCTGACACTCGGACTGATATAATTACGGGTATACATATAATGGAGGGTGTTTTTTATTTCATGAAACTATTCATGCCATTCAATCAGAAAATAATTATAGGGTGTTTCTTATGCTAGATTTCGAAAAGGTATATGACAAAGTTAAGTGCCCTTTTCTGTATCGAATGATGCAAGTAAAAAGTTTTGGGAACAAGTGGAATGATTGGGTAATGAAGATTATTGGTGGTGCAAGAGTGGCGATTAAAGTGAATAACAAGATAGGACCGTACTTCCTAACTTACAGAGTAGTTGGACAAGGAGATCCTTTGTGCCCATTTTGTTCAATATTAAAATCTCGTCTAGTTGATGCCGAAGAAGAACATATTAACTCAAGGGAATTTGCTCAAGAGGAGTTGTCTGGCAATGACTAATGCCATGTCTGGGAGCATAAGGAGAATATTGAACATTGGTTCTTTAAGTGGAGTCTGATCAAACTCATTTGGCAAATTGTGGTATGTACTTTTAACTGCATTTAGCTTGAGCAGACCACATGATGGTGTTGGTCATTTAGTTGGTGATTGTGCACAAACTTTTTCAAAAATATATCTGAGGGCCCTAATTGTATTGGGGGTTGTTTTGATAAAAAAACATCCTAAAGACCTAGTTGTTGTTGGTTTTAGCCTGTGCCACTACCGTAATACTTTGAGTCTTCTTCAGGGAGAAACGAACTAGCTAAAGAAGAATTATGCATCAAGGTCGAGGATCAATATGGTGCTAGAAGAAGCTTATGTGAGAAGCCATGGTTGAGATCCCTCATGTAGACTCCTAGGCATGTGATGTCGGCTTTTGAGCTAAGGACAGTGGATCCTACATGGTTTGGATCTTTATATTATGCGAGATATGTCTTGGAGGATATTGTGTTTAAATGTTGTTATGGTTTGTTGCGTTGATACATAAGTTGCTGGTGGCTGGTGCTGGGCTTGGTTCTTTTACTCTTTCAAATCTTATAGAGCTTGTGTTGTTATTCTCCTTAGCGAGTCTATTAACTATGGATTACATTATTTCTAGTTATGTTTCTTTAAAAAAAGTTCCGGATGTTTCTTTTAGAGAAATCGACAAGGTGACTCATTGATTAAAAATGGATCCATGTGTTTCTAGTTACATTTTCTGAGTTGGGTTTGAGCATGTTTCTCCATATTTGAAGCTGCATATGTTTCCTTCCTTGTTGATTAACAATCCTAGAATTAGTGTTGAAACTATACTTTGATTCTACTTCAGTTTTAATATTACCATAAGTGTGCGCTCAATTCCAAGAGAGTGGTATCAGAGCAAGGTTCAATAGGGTGGTTATCCTAGTTGCCTCATTGTTGTTTAAAATAGCTATGGAAGAAGGTTCCCTGACACGTGTCATGATATTTATCATTCAAATTATTCTTATGGAAGCACATGATAGAAGACATCATTTATTGCAGGAGTTTTTATGGGCGAATTATGAAAGAAAAAAATATCGGCTGGTGTCACGAAAGAGGAATGGAGTGCCACTGGTATGGTTCGTTTGTACATCAATAGTAATATATTCCAGAAAGTTGCAAATGAAACAAAAGATTATGAAATATGGAGGAAGTTGGAGTCCATATTTGTAAGAAAGACATTAGTAAACAAGGCCATGGTAATCAAACACTGGTGAAGCTTGACTACCAACATGAAAAAAATGTGATTGAGCAATTGAATGTCTTCCAATATCATCTAATCAACTCTCATCTATGAAGATCAAGTTTAGCGATTAGGTGCAAGCATTGTTGCAAATGAGTTCCATTCCAAACAGCCGGAACACGCTTTTTGTGGCATTCAACAATACAGGTTCAAATGGAAGGCCAACACTAGAGATGGTGAAGACCATCATGTTGAATGAAGAATCCAAGAAGATAGAACATGGAGAAAATAGAGCGTCTTCTCACGATGCAAATATGGCTGAACCCAAGGTAAAAATATGGGAATCATGGAAGTAGACATGCAAGACTCAACAAGGCATAGATAAATCTAGTGCGAGATGAAGGTCAAGACAAGAAAGAGTTTACTTGTGACAATCTACGACACCAAAAAGAATAATTGCATAATCTATAAACGAGATCTTCGAGAGGGTAAAACTACAAAGTAAAATAGAGCAAATGGAAGCGACATTTTCCGACATGACTACAAAAACCTGAGGATTATTTAGTCACTAGAGATGAAGAATGCAATATTGTTGTTCGTAGTGATGCAATGACTTAGGACGTGTGTCCTTACATATCACATCATACTAAGAGCACTTTAGATCACGTACCACTGACATTAGTAGCTTCGTGAGAATGAGAGACAGTGATCTATCAAAAACACTGACAAGCATTTGCTTCAAACGAAATATAGGCTGCGGGTTGTTGCGCAATGACATAGGCATATTTCCGTCATATGGTCAAAAATTTTCCAGCCAGCAAACTTGATGATCTCATCAATGGCAATTGCCATGGTGAAGGAAAATGGAAGCAAGCAGTGCTGGGCCGCCAGTTGGGTCGCCAGGTGAGGCCAGGTAAGTTCTTCTGTTTTTTGTTATTTTCTGTTTTCTATTTTTTGCAGTTTGTTTGTGATTTAGTAGTAACACCAAATCAATTTTAAACTCCATGAAAATAATTGTGTTAACTAAGTGGAATTATACAAAGCCACACAACAATTTTCAGAATTATTGAACATATATTTATTATATAAGAAATATAAATCCAATTCAAATAGTTATTGAATTAATTCCAAATGCCCAAAATTAATATTTCTGAGACTCAAAAAATATTGGTTTGAATTTTACCTCTTGCCAATATTTTTATAGAATAACAGGAACATTTTCTTGAACTCATTTGAAAATATTTTAATGTTGATTATTTCTGAAGTGATTTTAGACTAACCTCAATTTAACTTTCAGAATTCAGACATGATGCATGATGCTCTCAAATGCAACTAATATAATTATTTACAAACAAGTATTCTAGGGCTGTGACAGTAATGATGCAATGACTTAGGATGTGCATTGACGTGTGTCCTTACATATCACATCATACTAAGAGCACTTTAGATCAGGTACCACTAACATTAGTAGCTCCGTGAGAATGAGAGACAGTGATCTATCAAAAACACTGACAAGCATATGCTTCAAACGAAATATAGGTTGCGGGTTGTTGCGCAATGACATAGGCATATTTCCGTCATAAGGTCAAATTTTTTCCAGCCGGCAAGCTTGATGATCTCATCAATGGCAATTGCCATGGTGAAGGAAAATGGAAGCCAGCAGTGCTGGGCCGCCAGTTGGGTCGCCAGGTGAGGCCAGGTAAGTTCTTCTGTTTTTTGTTATTTTCTGTTTTCTATTTTTTGCAGTTTGTTTGTGATTTAGTAGTAACACCAAATCAATTTTAAACTCCATGAAAATAATTGTGTTAACTAAGTGGAATTATACAAAGCCACACAACAATTTTCAGAATTATTGAACATATATTTATTATATAAGAAATATAAATCCAATTCAAATAGTTATTGAATTAATTCCAAATGCCCAAAATAAATATTTCTGAGACTCAAACAATATTGGTTTGAATTTTACCTCTTGCCAATATTTTTATAGAATAACAGGAACATTTTCTTGGACTCATTTGAAAATATCTTAATGTTGATTATTTCTGAAGTGATTTCTGAGGGTTTAGACTAACCTCAATTTAACTTTCAGAATTTAGACATGATGCATGATGCTCTCAAATGCAACTAATATAATTATTTACAAACAAGTATTCTAGGGCTGTGACGGTAATGATGCAATGACTTAGGATGTGCATTGACGTGTGTCCTTACATATCACATCATACTAAGAGCACTTTAGATCACGTACCACTAACATTAGTAGCTCCGTGAAAATGAGAGACAGTGATCTATCAAAATCACTGACAAGCATATGCTTCAAACGAAATATAGGTTGCGGGTTGTTACACAATGACATAGGCATATTTCCGTTATAAGGTCAATTTTTTTCCAGCCGGCAAGCTTGATGATCTCATCAATGGCAATTGCCATGGTGAAGGAAAATGGAATCCCACCAGATGCTCTTTGATTGTGACCCGTGGAAGAAAGCAAGGTTGTCTATATATTACTAAAAAACAAGATGTCCAAGGAAGTATTGAGTATTGCTGATAAGGACATTTCAATCAACTAGTCTCGCATATAAAGTTATAATTTATCCAAATGAGCGTTCTTGTACTAGTCTTAATTGCTAGTCATGAATGTGGTGATTGATTTCTCATGTAATGCTTTATTTATTCAATACACTCGTGCTTAACAAAAAGTCCAAAAATCCAGATGACTATTATGTAGGTAGTTCCTATGGACCACTTTTTATTAATCTTCCGGCACTACAGGGACAAGGAGGAGCTTCTCCTTTCGGTGAACCGTTACCCCAAATGATTCAGTCATACTGATGCCAGCATCCATTGATTCTGATGGTAGCTTCCAGTCGAAGTGGTACATGAGATTTGCTAGCATGATTTCAATGGTCACAATTGCAAAGTTGATACCTGGGCATATCCTCCGCCCAGTCCCAAAGGGCAAGTAAGGGAAATCGTTTCCCTTGTAGTCCATAGATGCAGCACTACCACCTTCCATGAACCGCTCAGGCATGAAATCTTCAGCGCTCTCCCAGCTGCTAGGATCCCTTGCAAGAGCCCAGCTGTTGACGATGGCGCGCGTTCCTGATGGTATCATGTAGCCGTTAATTTTGCAGTCGGCCATGGAGAGGTGAGGCACGAGGAGCGGTGCCGGCATATGGAGCCGGAGTGTCTCTTTGATGACTGCCTTTAGGTAGGCCAAACTGCTCAGATCATCTTCGGCGATCATTTCTTTCCCCTTGGATATAGTGCTCCTCACCTCGGTTTTCAGCTTATTCATGAGGTGGGGTTTTTGCATGAGCCGAACCATGGCATATTCCAACACTATGAATGATGTATCAGTGCCAGCTTCAAACATGATCTGCATACATACATACTCATATCAGAATGAACAACTTAAAAGCTACACTCTCCGTTCCAAATTACCTAAACTTTTATGTTCGTCTTAAGTCTACTCTTTTAAATCGACCATGTTTATAGAAAAAAATATCAATATTATTGAAACCAAATTATAGCTTCCTATTAAAATATTATGTACACTATATATATTTGATGTTGTAAATATTAAGACATTTTTGTATAGACATGGTCAAATATAGTGAAATTTGACTAAACACAAAGTTATAACTTCAAATAATTTGGAACGGAACCTTAATATGTGTAGGTAGGTGCGGTTTGTGAGGTCATACCGCCAACTGAGCCTTAATATGGTCTCTCGTAAGATTATACTCTTGTTGAATGGAAAGCAACACGTCGATGAAGTCGCTGTCCTCGCCGCCTTGTTCTGATGCGGGCCTGCTTGCATGCTCATCGATGAGGCTATTGAGCAGGTTGTCCCACAACTTGTTCACCTTCCTTGCTTTGGCGCAAACCATCCTCTTGATGACTTCCAGCTTCACCAACACCGGGAAGTAGTCCTCCAGGTTGAAACCGCCGATGAGCGACGAGTTGGCCTCGACCAGCTCCCGGAAGAGCTTGTTGTGGCCCTGTTTCCTGAAAAGCTTGCCTGACACGGCGTGGCACACGACGTCGTTGGTGAAGGCGTTGAGCAGGTCACTCAGGTCCATGGTGGTGCCTGTGGCGGCCGCCTCGCGGATCTTGGCCACCACCAACCTCACCTTGTAGATGGAGGAGGGGAGCAGATGCAACAGTAATTAATTTCAGTATGGCTGATGACGTGGACAACATGGTGCAATCAGATTCAAATTGATGGTTAGTTACCTCGTTCTCACGGGCATGGCGGTAGGAGCGGACCTTCTTGTTGGTGAGGAGGTGCGTGGTGGCGATCTTCTTGACCTGACGCCAGTGCTCGCCGTAGGGGCAGAAGGCGACGTCGGTGGAGCCGTAGAAGAGGATGTCGGTGACGGGGGAGTAGGCCCGGGACGCGAAGACGTGGTCGTGCGTGCGCAGCACCGCCTGCGCGGCGTTCGGCGAGGACACGATGAGCGTCGGGACAGCGCCGAGGCGGAGGAGCATGAGTCCATCACGGCCGTGCTCGGCGGCAAGGTCACGGAGGGAGACGTGCGGGAGGGGGCCGACGAGGTGCAGGTGACCGATTATGGGGAGCCTACTTGGAGGAGAAGGCAGCTTAGTCAGCTGATCTTCTCTAGCTCCCGCGGTGACGGTGGCCGTCGACGGCGTCCCGAGGCGACGTGCGACGAGGAGTACGAGAAGGGGACAGACAACAAGCAGGACAGAGACCACTAGAGCCGCCTGTGGAGATGGAAATCTCCCCTGCAGCAGCATCAGCAGCTCGTGGAGGCTATGCTGCACCTGCGACATGGCTGTTCAGTTTATGGAATAAGGGATTGGTCGCTGGGTTTCTTTCCGACAGCAGCTCAGCTGGCTTATTTATAGCTACAAGCTTGGAGATTCCGGCAAGACCAAGGCATTTTCTTAGTCCATAGTTTATTTAGAAGAAGAAAACTGCAGGCCGATGTAGAGAGCCACGACACCATGAGAGGCTATTAATTTGCATACTACATGTGGTGACATCTTGTAGTAATCCCTCATGTCTTCGTCCTCACTGACCTCACACAATAGCCCCTCGATTGTGACACGCTTCAACTACAACAGAACCTTACGTCGATGAGCACTTGAACACAAACTTCGCACCTCACACCGCCCGTCTCTTGTTGGCAAGCCGGCAACTGAGGTCAAGCGGCAATAGAACTCGCCGTATACTAGCACCTCAACTTCGTTACGTAGGAACATGCCAGAACTCACTTGAAATATCCCAAGTGCTCATGCAGACACCATGACTTAGTACATGCTAATACCGATCGCATGAACAATCCTCCAGTACCAAATACATATGCCATACCCAACTATAGGATTCATATCCAAACCAGACACTACTACTGTGGCGCTGTCACCACCACTGCTACCACTTGATACATGGAAATTCTGATTCATTATCGACACATTATAAATACGGAGTGTTAACACGTCGAAGAGCGCTTAAAAGAAACGACTGAGTAGTTGAAAAGGCAAGTTGCTCTCTGTTCAAGGAAGACTTGTCTTGATCAATTCTGTTCTCCATGTGCTCTCGTTTCTCCAGCTCCCAAAAGGAATTCTGCAAGATCCAGATTCTTTTCGTAGGGTACTGTGAAAATGAAAAATATATAGGATAACCCATGGAGTATGGTTTGTCGACCAAAACATCAGGGATATCTGGGTCCATGTAAAAAAATGGCTTACTTGGTAAATGCCTTACAAGCTACATACCGAGGATGATGACTAGCAACCCCTCTTGTGCAATAAGTATTTAGGCCCAAAACAATGTCTCAGGCATGATGGAAGCCTGGGAATTCACATGTTTAGGCAAAACTGATGGCGGTAAAGAAACATATTTTCCTCTTTGATCCTTTGCGATAAAGGATGGCCCAAAAATTCGATTATGCCAGTACAAGTGTTGGGAAATGCCACTCTCCGAGAACAGTGTACAACTATATATTGCATTTCGCAAAGAATGATAAAGGACAAGCAAGAAATATAGTGCTCTTGATAAGACAATCAAACAACTCTTCTTCCGATGCAAGGTTGCGTGTTCCACGTGGTCACCCATCCAAATAGTTTTGAATTTGTATGCGCTAACAAGTGTTGTCAATATATACTGTCACTGGCTTGACTGCATACCCAAAAGGTTGTGTATGCTTAGTGGGATTGTCTACCTTATTATGGTCACTTTGACTCTGTAGAGATGATATGGTTTTTAAAGGTAAAAACTCTTCTGCCATATAGATTATCCATCGCAGTACACATTGGCTTCCTACATGATCTGTGCTACACCGAATGTAGTACGAACCATTGTTGCTCACGAAGGTATGTACAGGGTTGAAGCTGGTTATTAGGGAAATTTTTACCCAAATGGGCGGCAACGTAATCTTCAGATAGGACCTCCACCACTCTCAACACAGGCATAGTTTTGGTGGCACGTGACTTATTTTTGCATTTATGTCTTTTTACTTTGTGAGACTTTTAGTATTGGCTGTGTGCGTGTTAATCATGCAGAGGGTGGTGTCACTGATTATCCTATGTATTCACTTTATGGTACATTTCGAATTAATTTTGACTTAATAAAGGTATTTTTTATGGAAAACAAAAACTATGATTCAACTCCAAATGGGACACAACCATAGTTACTTTTTTAATAATAATAAATCCAAGGAGTTATTTTCTTACTGTAATCACACGACAACCTTAAATACTATCTAAATGTAGACAAACTGAATTCAGCTACTAATTCATCAATCTACTAAGACCAAGAAAAGATCATTTCCATCAAGAAGAAATAAACATGACATGCATCAAGACATACACTTCTGAAAACAGGCGGACAAGTAGCAAAGACAAGAGATAGGTACCTACTTGGGAGGACGTGAAGAAGATCCTGAATCCAACATCCAGATGGATACGGTTTCTGTTGAATCATGGGTTTCCATCACATAGCCGGCCCGCCCTGACTTCATGGAGTGCCTGCAAATCTCTTGTGATCTAGTATGAAATTAAATTAGTAGCAAGGACAATAACGGCGCATCATACCATTCGCTCTGTCAAAAGGATGATACTGACATTCGTCAAAGCAATAATTAACTTACGTAATCACGTTTACAAAAAGCGCCAGCGGTGTTGATTTGTTGTCGTGCTACTAGGTAGATATGGTCGATGGATCCATCCATGTATATGCGCATGATATGACAGGCGGCTAATATGAGATCAATCATTCAAACAAGCCTAGTTCGGCCGAGTTAGAGCATGTACAGCTGGACGCCTCAAATATAGGGAGGATATGAGGCGTCGCGGACGCTCGATCAGCCCGCCACATAGGACGCGGCCCCATCTCGGACCATCTTTTTTTTTCTTTATTCATTCTTTTATTTCTCTCTTTTCATCTTCATCAATCATGTGCAAGTGACCGAATATATGAGAATAAAAATAAAAGTGCGTAGGGGCTCAAAACGGACACGTCTGTTCATTGACTGGGCGCATTCGCAGAAATTAAGGGTCATATTTGCTATGGCCGGCTGTAGATGCTTTTACGTGCGTTGAAAAGCAGCCGGCCGACCTCAAAGACTTATTAATTTTTATGGATGATGACACATTAAGAACCTCAACATAGTATAGCTAAGAGCATCTCCAACAGCCGCGCTGTACAAGCGCCGCGCCGTAAAAACGGCAGTTTTAGCGCGCGCGCAACGCGTCGGGCAGCTCCAGCGGACGCGCAAAAATGGCGCGCGCCATTTCCAATTCAGCGCGCTGGTCGAAACGCAATCCCGCACCCGTTATTTGCTGCGCCAGCTCGCGCGCGCACGACTCTCCCGCGCTCGCTCGCTCCCTCCTCCACTCTCGCGACCGCGCTGCCGTCCCCATCCGACCGCGCCGCCGCCGCTCGCGCCCCCGACGACCGTTCAGCGCTTCCCCGGCCTATCCCCGCGCCGCCGTCACCGCCCGCGCTCGCCGGCGACCACTCAAGCGCTTCCCCGGTCTGTCTCCGCTACGGCCGCCGCCCGCGCCCGTCCGTGACTGTTCAGGCGCTTCGCCGGCCTCACCGCGCTGCTGCGCTTCCGCCCCACCCCCTCCTAGTCCGGCCGGACCTCGCGCGCCTCCGACGTCCGAGGAACAGCGCCCGAGGGCTCGCTGCCGCGCCGCGCCCGCAAGGTGTTCGACAAAACGCCTACAAGGTATGTATTGCTCCAAACTTATGAATTTGGTGCATATTTTGAATTGTAGTTTTGATAGTATAGTATTTAACATTGTAGATGAGTTCGTCGTATGATTCTTCCGAAGAAGAATTTGATATGGAAGAGGAGGAGGATCTTGCAATGATCATAGCTATGCATATCAATAAAAAACCGAAGCACGGTGATTCGGTTATGGGTCGGGATAAAATTTGGAGAGATATGATTGATGCCCATAACAGATTGATGAAGAACTATTTCGTGGAGAATCCCATATACCCGGAGTCGTATTTTCGTTGCCGGTTTAGTATGAGCACAGACCTGTTCAAGCGCATTGCAGAGAAACTAGCGAGCCATTACCGGTTTTTCCAGCAAAGGAGGAATGCCGCCGGAGAGTTCGGGCATAGCACCTTTCTGAAGGTGACAGCCGCTTTGCGTATGTTGGCATACGGTATCCCGGCCGATCTAGTTGATGATCACTTGGCTATGGGTGAGAGCCAAGCCATCATGTGTGTCAAGCGCTTTGCAGTGGGAATTATGCAAGTGTTTGGCGAGGAGTATTTGAGATCTCCCACTGCTGAAGACGCCGCAAGGCTATTGGCGATGAACAAATCTTGCGGCTTTCCTGGCATGCTTGGCTCAATAGATTGCATGCATTGGAGTTGGAAGAATTGTCCAAAGGCATGGCATGAGCAATTCCACGGCGAAAAAAAGGGTTCCACTATAATCCTTGAAGCGGTGGCCGATCAGGAGACTTTGATTTGGCATGCATTCTTTGGAATGCCTGGATCTTTGAATGACATCAATGTTGTCAACCGGTCAACACTGATGAATAAGATTGCGAATGGTGAGTTGCCACCGGTGCAGTTTGTAGCAAATGGCCATACGTACAACTATGGCTATTATCTAGCGGATGGCATCTATCCAAAGTGGCAAACCTTCGTGAAGCCGTTGAAAAAGCTAGAAGGTAAGAAAAATCTTGATTTTCACAATGCTCATGCGGCTGCTAGAAAAGATGTGGAGAGAGCATTTGGGATTTTGCAAGCCCAATTTGATATTGTGAGACGACCAGCTAGATTTTGGGATCAAAAAATGCTTTGGTACATCATGCACGCTTGTGTGATCATGCACAACATGATCATCGAGAATGAGCGTGGCCAAGATTTAGACTACTCACAGTATGAGCCCTTGGGACATCCCGTGCGAGTGCGACGGAGGGCTGAAAGGGTAGCCCGTTTTGTTGCCTCCTATCATGCCATTCGGCGTCCCGCAACGCACAATGATCTTCAGAAGGATCTGATCGAAGAGTGGTGGGCATGGCATGGACGACAAAGAGCATGATTTCATTGCATTATATGTATTGTATTGTTCATGAACTATTGGTTGTGTTTATTGCATTATTTGTTGTACTGAACGATAAACTATTTGTTTGAGTTGTAATAACTATTTATTGTTGATTTATTTTGTTTGTTTGATCGCTTTTCTCCTATTTTTTGAATTGTATATGTGGTTTGTGCTTGCTGCGCGCACTGCATTTTTTGGCACTGCTGGAGCGGCGCGCGCGCGCTGCATTATAGCACGGCTGTTGGAGCTGGCGCCCATCCGCGCGCTAAACCAGCCGAAGCACGCGCGGCAAATGCATTTTTTGGGCACGGCGCATAGCGCGGCTGTTGGAGATGCTCTAATGAATGTAACATTGAGTCACAGAACATTTGTACCCGCATTTGCGTACTCCGCCCGTGAGTGCAGCACCACGTGGATCCATGAACACGGGCTTCTTTCTCCAACTCACCCTCTACGGTTTCCTGGCACTTTCTTGAACAACGTCTTGTTCTGGTGAATATATTAACAAGGATTAGTAAAAAGAAAAAATTGATTGTGACAACATACGTGTGTGTGCAGGGGCGGACCGAGAACAAAAATGTCCCGGTGTCCCATGTACACTATATGGAGATGGATAAGAAACAATAATATACATAAAAATAATACACTCAACAATTTTAAAATATTTGACAGTAAGAATTCTTATCAAAATAAATCATTTCACTTGAAATACTAGTTGATTATGTAAAGTTAAATAATAGAGTTTAATAACTCCAAATGATAAAACAAATATGATCAGCAACGTCTGCATAAGTCAATAGAAACATGTTACATCATTTGTGTTTACAGGTGCATGAATAGAAATAAGAAATAAATCATATTGATTAAACCATACAGTTACGATGGTAAACTTACTTACATCTTGTTTTATTGCCATTGCGCGCGGTCGACAAATAATCCAAATTGATGTGAATTAGTATGGAAAATTATGAAATTGTAGCAATCCAATTCTCAATTATAATATATTTAATCTTGAAACCCTAACCATACAATTTAGATATAAAAAATTAGACAAAACTAAAGCTAAGTACACGTACTTGAGCGGGATCGACGACCATACATATTTCCTTCTATTATTTCTTGTCTGCAATGGGTGAGGGCCACAGCAGGTTGCCGGCGGCAGGATCTGGCTTCCGTAGCACTAGAGCAGGCGGCGGATGCCATCACACCGTATCGCTATGGTGGGGAAAAGGAACAGCCGAACAGACGCACGTAGGTACCGTACACATGATCGATCCAATCGAATCGATTGCTCTTTTTATTTAGCGTGTCATGGTGGGCCGTGGTGAGTGCCCATTCAGTTTTGGTGGAAGCTATTCCAATGATCTAATCGGCTCCGTGCCTGCCGGTGTCCAGCTCAAAATTCTACCAGTGTCCCAGTACAATATATCACCACTATATAAGGTAAGCATAGATTGCAACCGGTGTCCTGTGACACCGGGTAGCATAACGTGCGTCCGCCCCCGTGTGTGTGTATATATATAGGCCTCTACATCAGGTGATGCACATGGTCGTTTAATTAAACAAAGTAGCCACAAAGTTCGTAGTTCAAATCCAGTATGTAAGCACAGCCAAAAATATCAATGAAAAAAGGCCACAACCGGCGAAAATAGGACACTATCACTAGCCACCTATCATATTGTTAGACTATCATCCAAAATGGTTTTAAGTTGCTACCGTCTCTCAGCGGTTACACACATAGGTATCTATGACTTTCGCATGATTGAGTAACAACAACGTAAAATGCCAGTCGCCCTGAAGATGACCTGCAAGCAGGAGGCACTTCGACGCCATATACTCAAAGACTAAAGCATGCATGCATGTAGACCACAGAGTATATACATACAAGCTGCAATAACAGATCCACTCCACTCAGCTGTGTGTGTGCCTGATTCAGTTAACTCATTTTTTGCCAATATTTCTTTTTGAAAAGGGCAAAAGACTTGCCACATTCATTAATTAAGAGAGAGTTTAGAACAAATTTGTCAACCCCAGGGCAAGTAGCCGGTAAAACATTTTCTACCAATAAATGATGGCCGGCCAAGAAGAAGAGCTACGTACCGAGATACTGGGTAAAACTGTAGGGATACGAAAACACACGCACGCGTAACTCATATACATTGGGTGAACTTTTCTTTGTGCATAATGCTTGTCGTACAGTCGTACGTCGATGGTTTTGGAGTTATGTACCTACAAAGGTACGTCTTTTGCCCAGCGAGTGAGAAGAATTCACGAGAATGGTGAAAAGTAAGGATAGGCGCCATCTGTGTAGACGAAAATATTGTCTCAATGATACCTTTTGAAAAAATGTTTGCTGACTACTTTGAGGACCCTTTGTCCATTAGTGACCTTGCAAAGGAAGATTTGGTAATCGCTAGCTTCATTTGGACATGCGTTGCGCAAACTAATCAGCCAAGTCCATGTTTAGCATCCTGGGGACCTCCTATGACTATTTGAAGGCCCTTTTGGTGCAGGGCAGATCCTATTTGCCCCTTGTGGGCGGCAAACAGCAGTGGCTTCGCCCCCAGCGCCAGCGGATGGGCCTGCCAGTTTGCGGCAGCGCGTACCGTGTGTTTCGCTGCTTAGTTATTTTTTTGTTCGATTCTTCTCTTTTGTTTTGTTTTACCTTATTCGATTTTTTTTCTTTTTGGTTCTTTCATGTTTTTCTGGTTTTATGTTTGTTTGGTTTTTCTTTCCAGTTTTTTATTTATTTATATTTTATTTTTTGCTTTTCCTTTTTCTTCCATCACTACATGAAGAAAATACTTTATCGTGCATTTGTTCATTAATACTACGAGAAAACTATGTTTCTTCAAATTATTTATTAATTTTATACGTATTTGTGTATTATACAAGAGTTCATCATGTATAACAAAAATGTTCATCGTATATTTAAGAAAAAGAGAAAATGATCATTGTACATTATATAAATGTTCAAAGTATTTGGAAAAATGTTCATTGTGTACTTAAAAAAATCATATTATTTCCCAAAAAGTGTTCAATGTGTATTGACAATTATTCAGCATGTATCACAAATATTCCTTTTCACATGAATTCGCATTGCAATATCATCAACAACAATATAGATTTCTGCCAAATCTTGTTCGTGTTTCCTTAGGGTCCATATTCCAAACAACAAGTTAAATACCAATGAGAACATTGCAGTCCGGGTAGCACTGGTTGAGGTAGCAAATAACGACTGATGGTGATAAATAGAAGAGAAAAATATGAAGATTGCTGACCAAACTCTAATACAATTTAACATAGATCGCTGACCAAAGTCTAATATGTTTCCTTGAGGTGCACAATTGTTTGCTATATTTGCATCAAAATTAAATATTGCATCAGTGCTAATGTGAAGACAAAAATAAATAAAATAACATTGGGCCACAAGGGTGGATACTGATGGAAAGAACAAAAATATAGTAAAATAAGGTGTGAGTGAATCATAGAGAATATTTTCAGAAAATAAAGAATGACAAAATCATGTCTAGTATGCAATGAATATTTTTACTTTTCTTAGAATTTAAAGTTATGATATATTTGACATGATTTTGTTCATAATATATTACAGAAATGTTCAATATGTATATCATAAGTATGCAATGAATATTTTTACTTTTCTTAGGGTTTATTAGGCCTAAAGACAACTTCTCTTAGACCAAGGTACATAGTAATTTGCTCACATTAATTCTTCCATTTCACTTCCAATGTACTCTCTCACATGAATGCGGCCAATGAAAAAGCCCGCATTAAGTGTATTAATTTCTCAGCCATGGCACCAACAATAATGGCTTTCAATGCAACCAATGAAATGGTTGCATGCATGCACTTTTCCAAAGCGAGGCCTTATAAAAAGGGACATGCTTGTGATGCTAAGAGGCCTAATAAACCCGGACGGAGGGAGTATATTATAAAAATGGTCAATGTGTTTTAAAATTTTGTTCATAATATATTACAGAAATGTTCAATGGTCGAAGGTCAATTTTTATTGGATCTACTGCTGCATTTATATCTTAGATGTTTGTGCGGCCTATTGATCCACAACACTCATCGGCTCAAGTGGTATGAAACACTTATTCTCTATCGTGGAGTTGCGAGTTTGAGTCCTCAACCAAGCATCTTTTTCTAGGATTTTAGTAGCGGCTAACTATGATGCCACCGTCTAGGCCACCCATTCAGATTGCGCAATGCATGAAAGCTCATATGTTTGACAATCGCGAGCGTCAGCTAGCAGGAGGAACTAATCGAGGGGTGTCCCTTGAGGGAGCCCCGCAAGGGTCACTTCCACGTGTCGCATGCTGAACTTTTCCATAGAATTTTTTTTCTGTACGCTTTTCCTGTTTTTGAAGGGTGTTTCGGCTCTTCAGCCTTCGGCCGGTTTTTTCTAGATTTGGGGAAAAAACAATTGTTGCGCAAAAACATCCGTTATTTGTTGCTTCCACGTGAGTCACATGTTTGCTTCTCGTGGAGTCACAAGTTTGCTTCCGATGCACCAAGGGCCACGATCTCCAGAACTGCAAGAGGGTAGAGTACCTCGTAGAACAGCAGAAGGCTGAATACGAGCGTCGCGACAAGGAGAAGGCCCAAGGAGGCAGAGGAGAGTCCGGCAAGAAGCGGCCATTCAATGGCCGGGGAGGACGCCGCGGCAAGGCCAAGCAGCGGCAAGGAGATAGACCTCCCCGCGACCGCGACAAGGACGACGACGAAGATGACGACGAGGACATGGATGACGGAGACAACAGCGAGCAGGAGTTTCAGAAGGCCACAGAAGTTCTGTGCGTCGATGGAGGTCGATGGAGGTGCCTCTTTGCACACTCCCCACCGCCAACTCAAACAATGGGTGCGGGAAGTGAATGCAACTGAGCCACCCGTCGAGTCGCGCAGGCTGCTGAAGTGGTCCGGCATGCCCATCATCTTCGACCTTGAGGACCACCCTGACCGCACAACTGCGGTCGGGTGTTTGCCGATGTTGGTTTCGCCAACTATCCGCAACCTCAAGGTCACCAAGATGTTGGTTGACGGCGGGGCCGGCCTCAACTTGATCTCCTCCGCTGTGATCAAGAAGCTGCAGATCCCCGACAGCGAGCTCGAGGAAACCGGGACTTTTCAAGGAATCAACCCGGGAAGGAGCAAGTCGAAGGGGAAGATCACACTGCCAGTGACCTTTGGCGGAGAGCTAAACTTCAGGACCGAGAGGATCACGTTTGACGTTGCCGATATTCCATTACCATACAATGGGATACTCGGCCGTCCAGCGCTCACCAAATTCATGGCAGCCTCTCACTATGCTTATAATATGCTCAAGATGCCAGGGCCAATAAGCGTCATCTCTGTCCCCGGCGACAAGAAGGACGCGCTCATTTGCGCCGACAAGATCTACCGGGACGCAGCAGCCGCGACAGACAGCAAGACACTTGCCGCTGAAGCTCCCGGGGGGGAAGACCAAGACCAAGTCCGGCAAGAGCTCTGGGACCCACTCCGGCAAACGCACCTCTTCGGAGTGCTGCGCTGCCGTCGAGGACGCACCATCGAGCTCCACCGGCAGGTGCAAGAAAGGAATGGCAGCTCCACCGGCAACCAAGAAGGTGTCCGCAAGGGAGGACGGCACTGGTGGTACCTTCACCATCAGTGCTACGCTCAACCCCAAATAGGAAAGCGCGCTCGTTGCCTTCCTGCGGGCGAATGTCGACGTGTTTGCATGGCAACCGTCTGACATCCCCGGCGTTCCCAGGAAGGTAATTGAGCACAAGCTTGCTGTTTGTCCTCACGCGCGGCCCGTCAAGCAGAAGGTCAGGAAGCAAGCAATGGAGCGCCAAGAGTTTATTGCCGAGGAGATCAAAAAGTTGGAAGCAGCAGGCCTTGTTAGAGGTGTACTTCATCCCACGTGGCTGGCCAGTCCAGTTGTCGTGCGTAAGGCTAATGGGAAGTGGAGACTTTGTATAGACTTCACTGACGTGAATAAAGCTTGTCCCAAGGATCCATTCCCCTTGCCGCGCATTGACCAGATCGTTGACTCCACGGCTGGATGTGAGTTGCCTTCATTTCTTGATGCATATTCAGGGTACCACCAGATATTCATGGCTGAGGAAAATGAAGAGAAGACTGCATTCATTACTCCATGTGGCACATATTGCTTCATACGCATGCCCTTTGGATTGAAGAATGCGGGCTCAACATTTGCAAGGGTGGTCCACACTGCTTTTGAACCACAGATACACAGGAATGTAGAAGCCTACATGGATGACATAGTGGTCAAGAGCAAGGACAAGGATACCCTGATCCAAGACCTGGGTGAGACTTTTGCAAATCTGCGCAAGATACAGCTCAAGCTCAACCCCGAGAAGTGCGTCTTCGAAGTCCCCTCCGGCAAGCTTCTCGGGTTCTTTGTGTCCCAGAGGGGGATTGAAGCCAATCCCGACAAGATCAAGGCCATCGAGCAGATCGATGCACCAAACCGCGTCAAGGATGTACGAAGACTTGCTGGTTGTGTGGCTGCCCTCAGCAGGTTCATTTCAAAGTCTGTAGAACGCGCCCTGCCTTTCTTCAAAATCTTGAAAAAGGCAGGTCCTATGAAATGGACTCCGGAAGCGGAGGCGGCGCTGCATGACTTGAAAGAATACCTGTCCTCCACTCCAATACTTGTCACACCTAGGCCACAAGAGAAGTTGCTGCTGTACCTAGCGGCAACCAATCAGGTGGTTAGTGCTGCGTTGGTAGCGGAGAGGGAGGCATATGAGGAACCCACATCCCCGGCAAGCGCATCCAGCGACAAGCAGGGGGCTTCCCCGACAAGCTCTGGCCCCGACAAGGACAAGTCTGCGCAGGAACAAGGAGAAGTGCGAAAGAAGATGGTGCAGCGCCCAGTTTATTTTGTAAGTTCCCTCTTGCAGGGGGCTAGGTCAAGATACTCTGGGGTGCAGAAGTTGCTTTTCGGCCTCCTCATGGCCTCGAGAAAGCTGCGCCACTACTTCCAAGCACACGAGATAACGGTGGTCACTCGCTTTCCATTAAAGAGGATATTGCAAAACCCAGAAGCAACAGGCAGGATCGTCGAGTGGGCACTAGAGCTGTCAAGCTTTGGTCTTAAGTTTGAAAGCACATCAACTATACAGAGCAGAGCTTTGACAGAATTCATAGCAGAATGGACCCCAACACCAGATGAAGAAGTTCCGGAGACAAGCATCCCCGTCGAAGAAGCAAGCAAGGAATGGATAATGTACTTCGATGGTGCCTTCTCGCTGCAAGGCGCCGGTGCTGGTGTGCTGCTTGTCGCGCCCACCGGAGAGCACCTCAAGTATGTTGTCCAAACGCACTTTCCCAAGGAGCAAGCAACAAACAATACTGCTGAGTATGAAGGTTTGCTTGTCGGCCTCAGAATTGCGGCCGAACTTGGGATCAAGAAGCTGATCGTGCGGGGAGATTCACAGTTGGTGGTCCGACAAGTAAACAAGAGCTACCAGAGTCCTTTGATGGAAGCCTATGTCGATGAAGTGAGGAAGCTTGAAGAACACTTTGAGGGGCTGCAGATGGAGCACGTTCCAAGAGCTCAAAATGATATCGCAGATGGCCTCTCAAAGTGTGCTGGAATGAAGTTACCTGTGGAACCAGGGACCTTCATACTCAAGCTAACTCAACCATCCGTTACACCATCAGTTGGGCCAAGCAAGAAGAGGAAGTTGGTCTCCGGTGACTACTTGCCGGCGGACCTTCCTGAAGCCGTCGCTAAGGTCCCCAAGATCAACGACCAAGATGCTGAGGGACAGTCTGCTCCTGCGGACCCAAGGGTCTGTACAGTTGAAGCAGGCGTTCCCGACAAGTCTTGCCCCGACAGGCTTGCCGGGGAACACTCAGCTCCGACAGAGCCGCAGGTTCTTGCCGTGGAAGCTGATGTTCCCCCAGCAGCACTGATGCCTTTAGTCCTTGCTGTTGAGCCTCAAGCTCCAGCATGGGCACAGCAAATTGTCCGTTTTCTTCAAACTAGAGAACTTCCCGACGAGCCAGAAGAGATAGAAAGAATAACCAGGCAATCAAGTATGTACCAGTTCTTTGGCAATGAATTGTACAGAAGAAGACTCAATGGTGTCAGATTGAAGTGCATTTCCCGGGAAGATGGACAAAAGCTGTTGGCAGAAATACATGGGCATATGTGGCCACCACATTGGCGCAAGAGCACTTGCCGGGAAGGCGTTCCGGCAAGGTTTCTTTTGGCCAGAAGCCCTCCAAGATGCGACTGCACAAGTAACCAAGTGTGAAGCGTGCCAGTTCCACGCCAAGCAAATACATCAACCAGCTCAAGCTCTCCAGACAATCCCTTTGTCCTGGCCCTTCTCGGTCTGGGGGCTCGACATCCTCGGCCCCTTCCCCCGCACCGTCGGGGGCTTTGAGTACTTGTACATCGCAATCGACAAGTTCACAAAGTGGCCAGAAGTGGAACCAGTGAGAAAGGTAACCGCACAGTCAGCAGTGAAGTTCTTCAGAGCAATTGTTTGCCGTTTCGGAATCCCTAGCAGGATCATCACCGACAACGGCACATAGTTCACAAGTCGCACCTTCATGCAGTACGTCCAAGACCTTAGCGCCAAGGTCTGCTTTGCTTCTGTTGCTCACCCGAGGAGTAACGGTCAAGCGGAGAGGGCAAATGCTGAAGTGCTGCACGGGCTCAAGACAAGAACTTTTGACAGGCTGCACAAGTGTGGAAGAAACTGGATAGAGGAGTTGCCGGCGGCTCTTTGGTCAATCAGGACGATGCCAAATCGAGCCACCGGACAGACACCCTTTGCTCTTGTCTACGGAGCAGAGGCAGTTCTCCCCACGGAACTCGTATACGGGTCTCCTCGAGTGCTCGCTTACGACGAGCTCGAGCAAGAGCAACTGCGGCAAGATGATGCACTGCTCCTCGAGGAGGACCGTCTCCAGGCTGCTGTACGAGCTGCTCGATACCAGCAAGCGTTGCGTCGCTATCATAGCCGCAAAGTCAAGGCCAGGAATCTCGAGGAAGGCGACCTTGTTCTTCGGCGCGTTCAGTCCGCCAAGAACTCCAACAAGTTGACGCCGAAGTGGGAAGGCCCTTATCGGGTGAGACAAGTCACAAGGCCCGGCGCTGTCCGCCTTGAGACCGAAGAAGGCTTACCGGTGAGCAACTCCTGGAACATTGAGCATCTTCGCAAGTTTCATCCATGAGGCGCGGTTGCCGTGATCCGCTCCGGCAACCACCTTTTGTACAAGTCTTGCCGTTGTTGCATGTAAACCTTTGTACAAACCCGGGCACAGAACGCGTGCATCAGTAAAACTTTTGTGCTTCGCACAGCTTGTCGTTTCGTGCATTCTTGTTTTCATTACATGTATTATCTGACACTTTGTGCAGCACGCGATCCCGGTAAGCAATAACAAGCCGCAAGGCTCCATATCTGTGTTTCCTCCCCTCTTCCTTTTTCTCTCAAGCAGAAGAAGTGTTCCTCGCGCACAAGTTTGTCGGGGGGACGAAGGAGACAGTGGTATGGACCAAGTGTTGTTCAAGAAAGGAAAGCCTTGCCGGGAAGCATACAACACGCAAAAGATAAGTTGACAAAGTTTGAGCATTCAAATTTTTAAATCTTAGTTGTCTTCCTTGAAAGACCACACTTTGTATGGAAAACCTGTGCGCGGAGGAACCTACCCATGGCTAGTCGCACCCTTACTTTGTTTCGAGCACGCTCAACGGCTTAAGTGAGCTGCGACAAGTGTCGCGCCCTTACTTCGTTTCCGAGTTCGCTCAACAATCTAAGTGTGCTGCGACTAGCTGCGGTGAGATTTCTTGCCGGCGAGGGCATCGCCAGCAAGCTGCTAAGAGTCCCGCACTCAGCACTCGCGGCAAAGGTCCTTTTACCGGCAAGTTCCCTAAAAGCGTAGGGTGGAAAGCATACAAAGTGAAGGGACCAAGCAAGGGGGATAACACTGCATTGACTATCCAAAATAAAGTTATATTACAAGATAACTTGCCGCTGTTCTAACCAATTACTACTCATGACTTAATCGACAGCGGCAAGGGAGACGGAAAGAAGGGAGCCTAGTCTACACGGTCTCCGTCAACCCTCTTGATCGTGCCCGCCTTGGCCACGATGTGGGCAACTCGTGCCTTCAACGCCTCCTGGTCAGCTTCGGGCGGCAGGGTCCGGAGGACGTTGTCGAGGTTGATCCCGGTGTTGCGGTAGACGATCTTCGACAACACCCGCTCCATAGTACCCATGCAAAGCCGGCGCGCCTCGTTAGCCAGCTGCGTGGGGATCTTCTCCCGTAGCTGCGCGAGGGCCGGCGCCACTCCTTTGAAGAACAAGCTCAGCTTGGCGCTGTGGGGGAGGCTCTCGTCGGGGGAGTACACGAGGTGCCCCGCCCTCAGCGCAACCATCTCCTTGTCGATGTTGGCGGCGGAGGCGACAAGCTCCTCGGTCCACTGCTCCACCGTCCGCTGGAAGTTGTTTTGCGAGACGGCGGCACTGTCCAGCAAGGCCCTCTCAGCACGGAGATCGTCCTTCAGCTTCGTCTCGCGGTCCCGGGCGGCATCAAGCGAGTCGGTGAGGGTGGAAACCTTCAGCTCCAAGTCTGCAATGGAGTCCTTGGCGTCGTTGAGCTCTTTGCCCTTCTCGGAGAGACGGACTTGCAGCTCCGAGTTGGTGTCGGCGTCCTTCTCCCGCGCCACGTTGAGCGCGGCAACCCTGTCCTCACCCGCCTTCAAGCCCGTCTCTAACTGCGCCACCCTGGCCTCCAGATCCTTCTTGGCGGTCTCTGCGGCAGCAGCGGCGTCCCTCGCCTCCTGCAGAGCCCCGCCAATGGCCTGCTCGCGAGCGGTGAGGTCGTCCTCGTGGCTATCGAGGTCGACCTTCCGCTGGTTGAGCTCTCCCTCCCGCCGAGACAGATCCTCGGCGGCCAGTCGCTGCTGCTCCTCCACCTCGGCTTTCTCAAGGAGGAACGCTTGGTGTGCTCCGGCAAGCTCTTCGCGCTCCTCCGCCAAGTTCCGGAGGGCCGCCTGGTTGGCGGCACGGAGCTCCGCAGCGCGCTTCTCCAGATCAGCACCGGCCTTGCCAGCCAGAGCCTCTCGGGACTCCAGCTTGGCTTGCCTGGCCCGGTACAAGCCCAGGAGTCGACGTAGGAGTTGCTCCTCTTCGGGCTCGTTGCTGCTGCCGGGCGCGTCGACAACCTTCAGCCCGGCGGAGGCGAGAACTTCTCCATCGAAGGTCTCCCCCTCCGCGGGTGCCCTTGATGAGGACGCCCACGGTGATGGGGAACGTAGTATTTTCAAAAAATTTCCTACGATCACGCAAGATCTATCTACTAGATGCATAGCAACGAGAGGGGAGAGTGTGTCTACGTACCCTCGTAGACCGAAAGCGGAAGCGTTTATCAACGCGGTTGATGTAGTCGTGCACCTTCACGATCCGTCCCGATATAGTACCGAACGTACGGCACCTCCGCGTTCAGCACACGTTCAGCTCGATGACGTCCTCGCCTTCTTGATCCAGCAAGACGGGCGAAGTAGTAGATGAGTTCCGGCAGCACGACGGCGTGGTGACGGTTGTTGATGAAGAATAATCTCTGCAGGGCTTCGCCAAGCACTACAGAAACTAGACGGAGGATAAACTAGAGGGTCGGGGTAGCCGGCACACGGCTTGGTGTATCTTGATGTATCTTGGGTGCTAGCCCTACCCCTCTATTTATATGTTGAGCCTTGGGGTCGAAACTTGGAGTAAAAGCCTTCACAAAGTCGGTTTCACCCGAAAGGCAAGAGTCCTTCTCGGACTCCAGGGCCAGACGCCAGGGTTCCCGGCGTCTGGACCCAGACGCCAGGGACCCTGGCGTCTGGCCCCTGGACTCCGCAAAACTTCCTTTTGCGCTTTCCAAAAACCTTGTGTGCTTTCCCTTTTGGCCCAAATAACGTGTTCTCAAACACTATTATCTCATATATTAATCTTTATCTCCGGACCATTCCGGAGTTCCTCGTCATGTCCGTGATCACATCCGGGACTCCGAACAACATTCGGTCACCAACATACATAACTCATTAAATACTATATCGTCAACGAACGTTTAAGCGTGCGGACCCTACGGGTTCGAGAACTATGTAGACATGACCGAGACATCTCTCCGGTCAATAACCAATAGCGGAACCTGGATGCCCATATTGGCTCCTACATATTCTACGAAGATCTTTATCGGTCGAACCGCATAACAACATATGTTGTTCCTTTTGTCAAGCGGTATGTTACTTGCCCGAGATTCGATCGTCGGTATCTCTATACCTAGTTCAATCTCGTTACTGGCAAGTCTCTTTACTCGTTCCGTAACACATCATCTCGTGACTAACTCATTAGTCTTTTGCTTGCAAGGCTTATTGTGATGTGTGTTACCGAGAGGGCCCAGAGATACCTCTCCGACACTCGGAGTGACAAATCCTAATCTTGATCTATGCCAACACCACGAATACTTTCGGAGACACCTGTAGAGCATCTTTATGATCACCCAGTTACGTTGTGACGTTTGATAGCACACAAGGTGTTCCTACGGTATTCGGGAGTTGCATAATCTCATAGTCATAGGAACATGTATAAGTCATGAAGAAAGCAATAGCAGTTAAACTAAACGATCATAGTGCTATGCTAACGGATGGGTCTTGTCCATCACATCATTCTCCTAATGATGTGATCCCATTGATCAAATGACAACTCATGTCTATGGTTAGGAAACATAACCATCTTTGATCAATGAGCTAGTCTAGTAGAGGCATACTAGGGACACTCTGTTTTGTCTATGTATTCACACATGTACTAAGTTTCCAGTTAATACAATTCTAGCATGAATAAAAGACATTTATCATGATATAAGGAAATATAAATAACAACTTTATTATTGCCTCTAGGGCATATTTCCTTCAGTCTCCCACTTGCACTAGAGTCAATAATCTAGCTCACATCGCCATGTGATTTAATACCGATAGTTCACATCCTTATGTGAATATCACCCTTAGTTCACATCACCATGTGACCAACATCCAAAGGGTTTACTAGAGTCAATAATCTAGTTCACATCGCTTATGTGATTAATACCCAAGAGTAATAAGGTGTGATCATGTTTTGCTTGTGAGAGAAGTTTAGTCAACGGGTCTGTCACATTCAGATCCGTATGTATTTTGCAAATTTCTATGTCTACAAAGCTCTGCATAGAACTACCCTAGCTAATTGCTCCCACTTACAATACGCATCCAGATTGATACTTAGAGTCATCTGGATTTAGTGTCAAAGCTTGCATCGACGTAACCTTTTACGACGAACTCTTTATCACCTCCATAATCGAGAAACATTTCCTTAGTCATCCAGTTACTAAGGATAATTTTGACCGCTGTACAGTGATCTACTCCTGGATCACTATTGTACCCCCTTGACAAACTCATGGCAAGGTACACAACATGTTTGCTACACAGCATGGCATACTTTATAGAACCTATGGCTGAGGCATAGGGAATGACTTTCATTCTCTCTATATTTGTCTGCAGTGGTCGGGTATTGAGTCTTACTCAACTTCATACCTTGTAATACAGGCAAGAACCCTTTCTTTGACTGATCCATTTTGAACTTCTTCAAAATCTTATCAAGGTATGTGCTTTGTGAAAGTCCAATTAAGCGTCTTGATCTATCTCTATAGATCTTGATGCCTAATATATAAGCAGCTTTATCGAGGTCTTTCATTAAAAAAAAAAACTCTTATTCAAGTATCCTTTTATGCTATCCAGAAATTTTATATCATTTCCAATCAACAATATGTCATCCACATATAATATTAGAAATGCTACAGAGCTCCCACTCACTTTCTTGTAAATACAGGCTTCTCCAAAAGTCTGTATAAAACCATATGCTTTGATCACCTCATCAAAGCGTATATTCCAACTCCGAGATGCTTGCACCAGTCCATAGATGGATCGCTGGAGCTTGCATACTTTGTTAGCACCTTTTGGATCGACAAAACCTTCTGGTTGCATCATATACAACTCTTCTTTAATAAATCCATTAAAGAATGCAGTTTTGTTATCCATTTGCCAGATTTCATAAAATGCGGCAATTGCTAACATGATTCGGACAGACTTAAGCATCGCTACGGGCGAGAAAGTCTCATCGTAGTCAACTCCTTGAACTTGTCGAAAACCTTTCGCAACAAGTCGAGCTTTGTAAACAGTAACATTACCGTCAGTGTCAGTCTTCCTCTTGAAGATCCATTTATTTTTCGATGGCTTGCCGATCATCGGGCTAGTCAACCAAAGTCCACACTTTGTTCTCATACATGGATCCCATCTCAGATTTCATGGCCTCAAGCCATTTTGCGGAATCTGGGCTCATCATCGCTTCCTCATAGTTCGTAGGTTCATCATGTTCCGGTAACATGACTTCCAGAACCGGGTTGCCGTACCACTCTGGTGCGGAACAAACTCTGGTTGATCTACGAAATTCAGCAGAAACTTGATCTGAAGTTTCATGATCATCATCATTAGCTTCCTCACTAATTGGTGTAGGAATCACTAGAACCAGTTTCTGTGATGTACTACTTTCCAATTCAAGAGAAGGTACAATTACCTCATCAAGTTCTACTTTCCTCCCACTCACTTCTTTCGAGAGAAACTCCTTCTCTAGAAAGGATCCATTCTTAGCAACGAATATCTTGCCTTCGGATCTGTGATAGAAGGTGTACCCAACAGTTTCCTTTTGGGTATCCTATGAAGATTTACTTTTCCGATTTGGGTTCGAGCTTATCATGTTGAAACTTTTTCACATAAGCATCGCAGTCCCAAACTTAAAGAAATGACAACTTAGGTTTCTCAAACCACAGTTCATACGGTGTCATCTCCACGGATTTAGATGGTGCCCTATTTAACGTGAATGTAGCTGTCTCTAATGCATAACCCCAAAAGCGATAGTGGTAGATCGGTAAGACACATCATCGATCGTACCATATCTAATAAAGTACGGTTATGACGTTCGGACACACCATTACACTATGGTGTTCCAGGTGGCGTGAGTAGTGAAACTATTTCACATTGTTTTTACTGAAGGCCAAACTCGCTAACTCAAATATTTTACCTCTACGATCATATCGTAGAAACTCTTATTTTCTGTTACGATGATTCTCCACTTCACTCTGAAATTCTTTGAACTTTTCAAATGTTTCAGACTTGTGCTTCATTAAGTAGATATACCCATATCTGCTCAAATCATCAGTGAAGGTCAGAAAATAACGATACCCGCCGCGAGCTTCAACACTCATTGGTCCGCATACATCAGTATGTATGATTTCCAACAGCTCTGTTGCTCGCTCCACAGTTCCGGAGAACGGAGTTTTAGTCATCTTGCCCATGAGGCATGGTTCGCAAGCACCAAGTGATTCATAATCAAGTGATTCCAAAAGTCCATCACTATGGAGTTTCTTCATGCGCTTTACAACAATATGACCTAAACGGCAGTGCCACAAATAAGTTGCACTATCATTATTAACCTTGCATCTTTTGGCTTCAATATTATGAATATGTGTATCACACGATCGAGATCCAACAAACCATTTTCATTGGGTGTATGACCATAGAAGGTTTTATTCATGTAAACAGAACAACAATTATTCTCTAACTTACATGAATAACCGTATTGCAATAAACATGATCAAATCATATTCATGCTCAACAAAAACACCAAATAACACTTATTTAGGTTCAACACTAATCCCGAAAGTATAGGGAGTGTGCGATGATGATCATATCAATCTTGGAACTACTTCCAATACACATCGTCACTTCATCCTTTAACTAGTTTCTGTTCATTATGCAACTCCCATTTCGAGTTACTACTCTTTAGCAACTAAACCAGTATCAAATACCGAGGGGTTGCTATGAACACTAGTAAAATACACATCAATAATCTGTATATCAAATATACCTTTGTTCATTTTGCCATCCTTCTTATCCGCCAAGTATCTAGGGTAGTTCCACTTCCAGTGACCATTTCCTTTGCAGTAGAAGCACTTGTTTCAGGCTTGAGTTTAGCTTTTGGGTTTCTTCACGGGAGTGACAACTTGCTTGTCATTCTTCTTGAAGTTCCCCTTCTATCCCTTTGCCCTTTACTTGAAACAAGTGGTCTTGTTAACCATCAACACTTGATGCTCTTTCTTGATTTCTACCTTCGCCGATTTCAGCATCGCGAAGAGCTCGGGAATTACTTTCGTCATCCCTTGCATATTATAGTTCATCACGAAGTTCTACTAACTTGGTGATAGTGACTAGAGAACTTTGTCAATTACTATCTTATCTGGAAGATTAACTCCCACTTGATTCAAGTAATTGCAGTACCCAGACAATCTGAGCACATGCTCACTGGTTGAGCTATTCTCCTCCATCTTGTAGGCAAAGTACTGTCAGAAGTCTTATACCTCTAGACACGGGCATGAGTATGAAATACTAATTTCAACTCTTGGAACATCTCATATGCTCCGTGGCGTTCAAAACGTTTTTGAAGTCCCGGTTATAAGCCGTAAAGTATGGTGCACTAAACTATCATGTAGTCATCATATCGAGCTTTTGTCAAAACGTTCATAACGTCTACATCTGCTCCTGCAATAGGTCTGTCACCTAGCGGTGCATCAAGGACATAATTCTTCTGTGCAGCAATGAGGATAATCCTCAGATCACGGAACAATTCCGCATCATTGCTACTAACATCTTTCAACTTGGTTTTTCTCTAGGAACATATAAAATAAACGGGGAGCAATATCGCGAGCTATTGATCTACAACATAGATATGCTAATACTACCAGGACTAACTTCATGATAAATTAAAGTTCAATTAATCATATTACTTAAGAACTCCCACTTAGATAGACATCCCTCTGGTCATCTAAATGATCACGTGATCCAAATCAACTAAACCATGTCCGATCATCACGTGAGATGGAGTAGTTTTCAATGGTGAACATCTTATGTTGATCATATCTACTATATGATTCACGCTCGACCTTTCGGTCTCCAGTGTTCCGAGGCCATATCTGCATATGCTAGGCTCGTCAAGTTTAACCCGAGTATTCTGCGTGTGCAAAACTGGCTTACACCCGTTGTATTTGAACGTAGAGCTTATCACACCCGATCATCACGTGGTGTCTCGGCACGACGAACTTTCGCAACGGTGCATACTCAGGGAGAACACTTATACCTTGAAATTTAGTGAGGGATCATCTTATAATGCTACCGTCGTTCTAAGCAAAATAAGAAGCATAATAAGATAAACATCACATGTAATCAAAATATGTGACATGATATGGCCATCATCATCTTGTGCTTTTGATCTCCATCTCCAAAGCACCGTCATGATCACCTTCGTCACCGGCGCGACACCTTGATCTCCATCGTAGCATCGTTGTCGTCTCGCCAACTATTGCTTCTACGACTATCGCTACCGCTTAGTGATAAAGTAAAGCAATTACATGGCGGTTGCATTTCATACAATAAAGCGACAACCATATGGCTCCTGCCAGTTGCCGATAACATTACAAAACATGATCATCTCATACAAAGCCGTATAATTCATCATGTCTTGACCATATCACATCACAACATGCCCTGCAAAAACAAGTTAGACGTCCTCTACTTTGTTGTTGCAAGTTTTACGTGGCTGCTACGGGCTTAGCAAGAACCGTTCTTACCTACGCATACAAAACCACAACGATGTTTCGTCAAGTATGTGCTGTTTTAACCTTCACAAGGACCGGGCGTAGCCACACTTGATTCAGCTAAAGTGAGAGAGACAGACACCCGCCAGTCACCTTTAAGCAACGAGTGCTCGTAACGGTGAAACCAGTCTCGCGTAAGCGTACGCGTAATGTCGGTCCGGGCCGCTTCATCTCACAATACCGCCGAAGCAAAGTATGACATGCTGGTAAGCAGTATGACTAGTATCGCCCACAACTCATTGTGTTCTACTCGTGCATATCATCTACGCATAGACCTGGCTCATGATGCCACTGATGGGGAACGTAGTATTTTCAAAAAGTTTCCTACGATCACGCAAGATCTATCTACTAGATGCATAGCAACGAGAGGGGAGAGTGTGTCTACGTACCCTCGTAGACCGAAAGCGGAAGCGTTTATCAACGCGGTTGATGTAGTCGTGCACCTTCACGATCCGTCCCGATATAGTACCGAACGTACGGCACCTCCGCGTTCAGCACACGTTCAGCTCGATGACGTCCTCGCCTTCTTGATCCAGCAAGACGGGCGAAGTAGTAGATGAGTTCCGGCAGCACGACGGCGTGGTGACGGTTGTTGATGAAGAATAATCTCTGCAGGGCTTCGCCAAGCACTACAGAAACTAGACGGAGGATAAACTAGAGGGTCGGGGTAGCCGGCACACGGCTTGGTGTATCTTGATGTATCTTGGGTGCTAGCCCTACCCCTCTATTTATATGTTGAGCCTTGGGGTCGAAACTTGGAGTAAAAGCCTTCACAAAGTCGGTTTCACCCGAAAGGCAAGAGTCCTTCTCGGACTCCAGGGCCAGACGCCAGGGTTCCCGGCGTCTGGACCCAGACGCCAGGGACCCTGGCGTCTGGCCCCTGGACTCCGCAAAACTTCCTTTTGCACTTTCCAAAAACCTTGTGTGCTTTCCCTTTTGGCCCAAATAACGTGTTCTCAAACACTATTATCTCATATATTAATCTTTATCTCCGGACCATTCCGGAGTTCCTCGTCATGTCCGTGATCACATCCGGGACTCCGAACAACATTCGGTCACCAACATACATAACTCATTAAATACTATATCGTCAACGAACGTTTAAGCGTGCGGACCCTACGGGTTCGAGAACTATGTAGACATGACCGAGACATCTCTCCGGTCAATAACCAATAGCGGAACCTGGATGCCCATATTGGCTCCTACATATTCTACGAAGATCTTTATCGGTCGAACCGCATAACAACATATGTTGTTCCTTTTGTCAAGCGGTATGTTACTTGCCCGAGATTCGATCGTCGGTATCTCTATACCTAGTTCAATCTCGTTACTGGCAAGTCTCTTTACTCGTTCCGTAACACATCATCTCGTGACTAACTCATTAGTCTTTTGCTTGCAAGGCTTATTGTGATGTGTGTTACCGAGAGGGCCCAGAGATACCTCTCCGACACTCGGAGTGACAAATCCTAATCTTGATCTATGCCAACACCACGAATACTTTCGGAGACACCTGTAGAGCATCTTTATGATCACCCAGTTACGTTGTGACGTTTGATAGCACACAAGGTGTTCCTACGGTATTCGGGAGTTGCATAATCTCATAGTCATAGGAACATGTATAAGTCATGAAGAAAGCAATAGCAGTTAAACTAAACGATCATAGTGCTATGCTAACGGATGGGTCTTGTCCATCACATCATTCTCCTAATGATGTGATCCCATTGATCAAATGACAACTCATGTCTATGGTTAGGAAACATAACCATCTTTGATCAATGAGCTAGTCTAGTAGAGGCATACTAGGGACACTCTGTTTTGTCTATGTATTCACACATGTACTAAGTTTCCAGTTAATACAATTCTAGCATGAATAAAAGACATTTATCATGATATAAGGAAATATAAATAACAACTTTATTATTGCCTCTAGGGCATATTTCCTTCACACGGGACTTGGATAAAGACCCCGTTGGCGGCCTCCAGATAGACACCCGACCCAGCCGCGGGGGCGGAGGGGTCGGCGGCCGGCGCAGCGTCCGACGCTCCTGCGGCCTCAGGGCCAGCAGTGCGGTCGGCGGTCCCTTCCCCAGCTGTCGCGTCAGCGGTCGGGAAGGTCTCCTCGGCGGCTGGCTTGTCAGCACCAGCCATTCCTTCAGTGGTGGTGGCGTCGCCAGCGTTGCCGCGCACGTCCTCCTCGGCGATGGTCTCCGTCTCCATCGGCTCCGGGGCGGGCGGATTTGACAGAAGAAAAAGAAAGTGAAGATCGTCAAGCAAATATCCAAAAAGAAGAATCCAAGAAGAAGAGATTACAAGGGTTACCTGCGCGGGCCTCTTCCGTAACGGGGTCCCTCACCGGGGAGTTCTCCCTTGGCGGCGTAGTAGAAGCCCCCACCGGCGGAGGGCCGCTGGCGCCTTCCCTTGGCGGGGTGCTCACCCTTGTCGGGGTGCTCGCCCTTGGCGGAGTACCCATCCTTGGCGGAGCGCTGTCCCTCGCTGGGGAGCTCCTCCTTGGCGGGGAGGGTGGAATAAGCGGCTCGTCGGGGGCGGCCTCTTGGTGCTCCTGCGGCTGCGGCTCCATTTCTGCACAAGACAACAAGCAAACAAGGCATCAGTAAGGATAAAAAGCTCAAGCGCGCCCGTCAAGCAGAAAAGTGAACACAAGACTTACGCTGGGGGATGCGCTGGGGGCTGCTCTCCGGAGCAGCAGGCTGGTCCGGCAAGTTTGTCGCTGGCGCATCCCCCGTCGTTGCGACAGGCTCGTCGTCCTCGAGGTCAACCACAGGGATCTTGGCCCTCTTCGCCATCCTCTGGGTCAAGTCCTGGAAGCCAAACGAGATCAGAGTTAGGCAAAGAGAAATTAAGACAAGAACAACAAGAATCAGAAGAAATGAAAGATGCAAGTGCTTACTCTTCCTCCTCCTCGTCGGAGCTAAGGGCGGAGAAGTCAAATTCCGCCTCGCGTGCCCCAGCGCGAGGAGCTGGAGGAGAAGGCTTCCTCGGACGCTTGGCGGGCTCCAGAGCTGCGGGTTGAGAAGACCCTGCTCCAGTCGTCGCCGAGGACCGAGGGGCGGAAGGAACACCACAACCACTCCGGGAAGATCCCCCTCCGCTTGTCGCTTGGGCGCGGGGCGCCTCCTTGACGACCTTGCTTGTCGTGGGGACACGCGTCGAGCGACGCTGCGGCTGCTGTCGAGGTGCTGGCTGCCTCGCCGTCTCAGTGGCCTTGCGGAGGCGCTTCTTCGGCTGTGGCGGAGGACTTGGTGGTGGCGGGGAGTTCTCTGAGGATGAGGAGGCGTCGTCGAGGTTCAGTGACCCGCCGGAGTCTTCGTTAGAATCGCCAGATTCAGCGTCCTCCTCGGCGGGCTCACTGGACTCGGTGCCCTGCCCGGCGGCCTCGCTCGTCCCGGCAGGCTCCCCGGCAAGCTCCGCGGCAAGCTTCCCCGCGGGCCTCAGCAGTTTGAGGATCTCCTCCTCCTCGGCCTGGCTCACCGCATCCGCCACTTCTGCTTCCTCCACGGTGTACCCAAACTCACCCGCGGCCGTCGCTGCGGCGGCCTCCTCCATCCTGTTGGCTATATATGCCACATCCCGGTCGGTGGTCGCCCGAGTGAGGCCCTTCTTTTCTTCGGGGTTGCGCGGCCGTTCAACCAGACTGTCAAAGAAAGTTTGAACGGTCTCTGCTGAAGGCGTCAGCCAGGTGGGAACAACCCCGTGTGAATCGCGCTCAGGCATTGCCGCGCTGTAACATCCCAAATTTTCAATTTGGATGTTTATAAATAGATCATTCATATGCATCCATGATTTATGCATTTTTGTATTATTATTTGATTCTGATCCAAGGAACTTTGAGCAACTCAAGGACCAAAAGAGAGAGTTGGAAGTTTCCCTAAAACACACTTTTGAAATTTCAAAATTTGGACATTGGATCAAACTTGGTTCCAAAAAAAAAAATCATTTCCATTATTCCAAAAATAAAGAGAGAAGATAAAATGACTTCTTCATAATCAGAAGGAAAATATTGGAATTTGAATTTGGAACCAAAATATATTTGTTGGTTTTTATTTGCAATTTATTTTACTAGTTTAACAAAAATGTTTTTTTTTTAATTTGCATTATAGGCAGGATAAATGTTCACAAGGTCATATATAAGACCATATTATTATGTGAACATTTTTCTTCAGATCTAAATAATAATTCTGAGAGGAGCGAACATGACACTCCAAAAAGTCAAAAGAAAACAATGCCGAAAGTTTTGAATTCAAATTTGACTTTCTTTTGAATTTTTTTAGAAAAATGTTTTTTTATAAAGTTTTTATTTAGCCTCTGAAAAATAGTTCTTCTTGTAGGATTTTTTTTTCTGAAATTTTTGATATATATATGTCTTATATTAAAATATTTTTATTTTCTATCTATAATTTTTTTTTTCTCTGTGTCAAAAAAAAAATGCAGCCCAATTGGCCCAATCTTCTCACGACCAAACATGGTCGTCTTCTTCCTTACGTTCATGGCAGAGCGAGGAGAACGCACATCCATCCAGCGCCCCACCCCTCCCCTTCCTCTCCCCCGCCCCAAAACGCCTCTGAATGGAACCCCCTCGCCTCCCTCTACCCCTTCCCCTTCCTAGTGCGCCTTGGAGTCGTCTGTAATGACCATTACGAGGCAGAGAAACAGCCACCATTAACACATCTCGCCCCACCCAACTGTAGACCTCCCCAAGCCCTATAAAAGGCACCCCGCGAGCCCCTCTCACCCCTCGTCCGAAGCCCTCTCCTTCTGGAGCTTTTCCCCCTCCCTAACCTCGCCAATTGCTCGCCGGAGTTCGTGAAGTCCGGCGACCTCTCACCGTGTGTACATGAAGCTATCTTCAACCAAAACTTGATCAAGAGGTTCACCACATCGTCCTCTACACCGTCCCGTACGCGTCCTTCGCCGAAACACACCGGAGCCACCTTCTTCCTCGTCTCCGGCGACAAGTCCGGTGAACACCCTGTTCAATTTTTTTTCTCTTTTATCAGTATATTTTTCCAGTTCAGATTCTATACCAAAACTTGTTTCTAGTATATCTTTTAGTCTATAGACCCGATTTAGTTGATTCGTTTTCCTACGATTTCGTAGAAATATCCTCTATCCAGAGAACCTAACGAAATATATTTTTGAAAATTTTAAAATTTGAATTCAAACAGATCTGAATTCAAACTTCGTTAGGCCATAACTTGAGTTTCGTAACACCGTTTTGGGTGATTCTTTTTGCAAATCGAAGCTTGTGACATGTACTTTCTGTTAAAACCAAAACCATTTATTTTTGTTGCTATGAAAATTATATTCTGGACAAAAACTTATTTTGGTGTTTTTGGAGTTTTCCGAAGTCTTTTATTCGTTTTCTTTTGATTCTTTGCTTGTATGCTTATGTATGTTATTGCTTGCTTACGCTAGATCATCCGGAGTGCAAAGCTTGCTACTACGAATCTTTAGAGTTCAACGAACGTCAGCAAGGCAAGTTCACACTTTGATCATAAGTTTAAATACCCAGTTTTTACTATGCATTAGTTTCACCCTCAAAGATTGCATGAGTAGGATTGGGAACATGTGGTTATGCTATGTAGTTTTTTTGGTAGGAACCTATGACCTTTTATCACCCCGGGAATATTCGTTATGTCATATATTGCTTAGCCATGCTCGTAGACGGGGATTGGTATGTGAGATACATGCAAGTTGCGAGAGATAATAATTTATCGGGACAACATAAGGTGGCAACTTTAATACACATCTGGGTGGATTGTTTGGGGCACCTAGAGAAACCAGTTCTTGCCCAAGGGGAATCCCAGAGTACCCGTGTGATTACCCTAGGTCCGCCACCCAGGCTCAAAGGGATCATAAGATATTTCATGCCTAGAGACTTCCGTGTGCAGCCACAAGCCATTATGGGCTCTGGCATAGTTGAGTAAGTTGTGTGACCTCTTTCCGTGGTAGACTAGCTGATGTAGGGGAAAGTAGGTGTACCGGTCTACCCAGGGTTTGGAGGAAATACTTCAGAAAGACTATGTCTCGATCTTCCGATCATGGAGGTGGTCGAGTCTTGTGGGGAAAAGTGCGCAAACCTCTCCAGAGTGTACAAACTAATCATGATTAGCCGTGTCCCCGGTTATGGACAACTTGAGTATCTAGAAGTGAATTATTGGTTGATCTCATCACTCTTTTTAATGAAATCATTGGGTTACTAATAACTTGGGAATTTTGGGATTGAGTTGGAGGAACCTTCTCAATAATGGCATTTTAATTTTGTAGTAAATAAAAATTTATTCCTTTGTTGTAGGGTAAAAATTGGCTTTATGCAAAAATTAAACTTAGAGCCTCCACCAGCTAAATTTGCATATAGAGATAGTCTTTTTCTTTATATTATTTCTATGGTGTGACATTGCCAGCATATTCCATGTGCTGACCTACACGGCTGCAACGTCTCATGTTGCAGAGTTTTCCGACGAGGAGTAAAGGTGCGATAGGTCGTTGTTCTGCACTCAGTTTGCCGTGGAGTTGGATGGACTCATTTACCTTCGATGCTTCCGCAATTACTTTTATCTAGATGGCCTTTGGCCATATTATTGTAATAATACTCTTTTGAGGACCTCGATGTAATAAAGTGTGTGATTGAACTCTGTTATAATTCATCGAGTACTGTGTGTGTCAGCATACCGATCCAGGGATGACAGTTAAGCACAGAGACTTCGATCCATTTGGGGAACGTAGTATTTTAAAATTTTCCTACGATCACGCAAGATCTATCTACCAGATGCATAGCAACGAGAGGGGAGAGTGTGTCTACGTACCCTCGTAGACCGGGAGCGGAAGCGTCAAGTGACGTGGTTGATGTTGTCGAACTTCTTCGCGATTCAACCGATCAAGCACCGAACGTACGGCACCTCCGCGTTCAGCACACGTTCAGCTTGATGACGTCCCACGAGCTCTTGATCCAGTTGAGCTTCACGGGAGAGTTTCGTCAGCACGACGGCGTGGTGACGGATATGATGTGATCACCGGCGCAGGGCTTCTCCTAAGCTTCGCGACGGTACGACCGAGGTGTGATTCTGTGGAGGGGGGCACCGCACACGGCTAAAACAATTCAACTTGTGTGTCTTTGGGTGCCCCCCTGCCCCCGTATATAAAGGAGCAAGGGAGGAGGGGCCGGCCACCTCCTATGGTGCGGCTAGGGAGGGGACTCCTACTAGGAATAGGATTGCAATCCTATTCCTAGTAGGATTCACCGGAAGGAAGAAGGGGGAAAGGAATAGGAGAGGTGGCGCCCCCCCAATCCTAGTCCAACTAGGATTCCTAGGTGGGGGCGCCGGCCAGCCCTATGGGCTGCCTCTCTCTTACCCTTTAGGCCCACTATGGACCATCCCCTCTCGTAGGGGGTTCCGGTAACCCCCTCCGGCATTCCCGATAAATCCGAAACTTTTCTGGTATACTTCCGGTGTCCGAATATAGCCGTCCAATATATCAATCTTTATGTCTCGGACATTCCGAGACTCCTCGTCATGTCCGTGATCTCATCCGGGACTCCGAACTACCTTCGGTACATCAATACTCAAAAACTCATAATACCAATCGTCATCAAACGTTAAGCGTGCGGACCCTACGGGTTCGAGAACTATGTAGACATGACCGAGACTCATCTCTGGTCAATAACCAATAGCGGAACCTGGATGTTCATATTGGCTCCTACATATTCTACGAAGATCTTTTATCGGTCAGAACCGCATAACAACATACGTTGTTCCTTTTGTCAAACGGCATGTTACTTGCCCGAGATTCGATCGTCGGTATCTTTATACCTAGTTCAATCTCGTTGCTGGCAAGTCTCTTTACTCGTTCCGTAACACATCATCTCGTGACTAACTCATTAGTCTTTTGCTTGCAAGGCTTATTGTGATGTGTGTTACCGAGAGGGCCCAGAGATACCTCTCCGACAATCGGAGTGACAAATCCCAATCTTGATCTATGCCAACACCACGAATACTTTCGGAGACACCTGTAGAGCATCTTTATGATCACCCAGTTACGTTGTGACGTTTGATAGCACACAAGGTGTTCCTACGGTATTCGGGAGTTGCATAATCTCATAGTCATAGGAACATGTATAAGTCATGAAGAAAGCAATAGCAGTTAAACTAAACGATCATATTGCTATGCTAACGGATGGGTCTTGTCCATCACATCATTCTCCTAATGATGTGATCCCGTTGATCAAATGACAACTCATGTCTATGGCTAGGAAACATAACCATCTTTGATCAATGAGCTAGTCTAGTAGAGGCATACTAGGGACATACTGTTTTTGTCTATGTATCCACACATGTACTAAGTTTCCGGTTAATACAATTCTAGCATGAATCAAAGACATTTATCATGATATATAAGGAAATACAAATAACATCTTTATTATTGCCTCTAGGGCATATTTCCTTCAGTTGAACCCCATGACCAAGTTGCTCAGCTGATGAGACCAAGACCCATGAAGACATCATTGACGAAGAAGAAGAAGCTAGAGTTGACTTTGATTTGAGAAGATTTAGTTCAGACCACCACAACCAAATGTAGTCCAACGAATGATTGCGGTAGTATGAAGAGATCATATCTCCTGTGGATATGACCTTACCTGTAGGTTTTGCTTGTGTGGTGTGATTTGTGTGAATTGCTTGATTTGAAGTTTTATTTCTATCATAAGCATATGGGTAGTGATTTCTCTCATTAGGCCCTTATTCTATTCTAATTTCTCATCCACTCTAAACCGAACTGATGCCTCCGAGACATTACCCGGAACTCCGACCGGAACTTACCCAATTGATCCAGAACCAGAATGCCCTCATGCAGCTACTCATCCAAAATCAGAACCAGAACAACAACAACAACAAAAACAACCCACTGTCACTACCCTAGAGGGGAAACGGATCAAGTATGTGTCGAGGCATACGCAAAGGAGGACTCAAGTGAATTCGCTTTCGGGAGTTGTTTAGGAGGAAGTACCAGTTCTGAAGGATTATTCCGATGTATTCCCCGAGGAATTGCCCAGCATGCGACCAGATCGGGACATAGAGTTTTTGATTGAATTGTTACCAGGCACCGGACCAATATCCAAGAGACCGTATCGGATGCCCGCAAATGACCTGGAGGAAATTAAGAAGCAGATTAAGGAATTATTGGAGAAAGGTTATATTCGACCGAGTTCATCACCTTGGGGAGCCCCAGTGCTTCTAGTTGAGAAGAAGGATGGATCCTTGAGAATGGTTGTGGATTACCGTGCGTTGAATGAGGTGACGATCAAGAACAAGTACCCTCTGCCGATGATCAATGATTTGTTTGACCAGCTACAAGGAGCAAAAGTTTTCTCAAAAATCGATCTTCGATCTGGATATCACCAGCTGAAGATTCGAGAACAGGATATACCCAAGACAGCCTTTACCACGAGATATGGGCTTTATGAGTATACAGTCATGTCTTTTGGTTTGACTAATGCCCTTGCCTATTTTATGAGTATGATGAATAAGGTATTCATGGAGTTCTTGGATAAGTTTGTTGTGGTATTCATTGATGACATATTGATTTACTCGAAGAATGAAGAAGAACACAAGGACCATTTGCGCTTGGTTCTTGAGTAGCTCAGGGAACATCAGTTATATGCAAAGTTCAGCAAGTGTGAATTCTGGTTGAAGAAAGTTGAATTTCTCGGACATGTTATATCAGGGGAAGGAATAGCGGTGGACCCTTCAAAAGTTGAAGCCGTCTCCGAATGGAAGGCACCCACCTCAGTCGGAGAGATTCGCAGTTTCCTTGGACTTGCAGGATATTACTGAAGATTTATTGAGAATTTCTCCAAGATCGCAAAGCCCATGACAGAGTTATTGAAGAAAGACACCAAGTTTAATTGGACCGAGGAATGTGAGGCTAGTTTTTAGGAGTTGAAGAAACGTTTGGTCACAGCCCCAGTACTAATTCTTCCGAATATACGCAAGGATTTTTCAGGTATATTGCGACGCTTCTCGTCAGGGACTTGGAGGTGTTCTTATGCAAGAAGGAAGAGTTGTTTCATATGCCTCACGTCAACTTCGACCCCATGAGCGGAATTATGCCACGCATGATTTGGAGTTAGCAGCCGTAGTGCATGCGCTCAAGACCTGGAGGCATTTTCTTATTGGAAATCATTGTGATGTTTACATGGATCACAAGAGTTTGAAATACATCTTCACGCAAAAGGAGTTGAACCTCAGGCAGAGAAGATGGTTGGAGCTCATAAAAGATTATGACATGAAATTGCACTATCACCCAGGAAAGGCCAATGTTATGGCAGATGCATTGAGCCGCAAGAGTTATGTCAATACCCTCACAGTAGGAGGATTACCTCAAGAGTTAATTGATGATCTCAGAGATCTCCGATTGGAGATAGTACCACGAGGTTTTGTTACCGCAATGGAAATTCAATCCACCTTGTTGGGAAAGATCCGAGAAGCCCAGAAGTTAGACAAAGGTATTGCAGAAATAAAGGAAAGGATGAACCAAGGAAAGGCAAAAGGATTTCGTGAGGATGAACACGGAACCATATGGTTTGAGCAGCGTATTTATGTGCCAAATAACACAGAGATCAGGAAGTTGATTCTTCAGGAGGCTCATGATTCGCCTTATTCGATACACCCAGGAAACACCAAGATGTATTTGGACTTGAAGGAAAGTTTCTGGTGGACAGGTATGAAAAAGGATATTGCCGAGTATGTCGCAGTATGTGATGTATGTCAAAGGGTTAAGGCAGAGCACCAGAAACCAGCAGGATTACTTCAGCCTTTGCCGATACCATATTGGAAGTGGGACAAGCTTGGCATGGACTTCATTACAGGATTACCCAGGACCCGATCAGGTTATGATTCTATTTGGGTAGTAGTTGATCGCTTGACCAAGGTAGCTCACTTCATCCCCGTGAAAACCACATATACAAGTGCTAAATTGGCCAAGATATATATGACCAGGATCGTATGTCTGCATGGAGTTCCCAGGACCATCGTATCAGATAGAGGAACACAATTTACCTCAAAGTTTTGGCATCAGTTACACGAAACTTTGGGTACCTGGCTAGAGTTCAGTACAGCCTTTCATCCGCAGACAGATGGGCAGACCGAGAGAGTCAATCAGATTCTGGAGGACATGTTGAGAGCTTGTGCGCTAGATTATGGATCTAGTTGGGATGATAATTTGCCATACGCAGAATTCTCATATAACAACAGCTATCAAGCTAGTTTGAAGATGGCCCCTTTCGAAGCTTTGTACGGAAGGAGGTGCGGGACACCATTAATGTGGGATGGAGTTGGAGATCGTAAATTATTTGGTCCCGACCTTATCAGAGATTCAGAGGAGAAAGTCAAGTTGATCCGTGACAGACTTAAGATAGCCCAATCCAGACAGAAGAGTTATGCCGATACTAAACGCAAGGAAGTAACTTATGAAGTCGGAGATAGAGCATATCTTCGTGTGTCTCCACTTCGAGGAGTTAAACGGTTTGGAGTTAAAGGCAAACTAGCACCATGATTTGTGGGGCCATACAAAATTTTGGAACGCAGAGGAGAAGTTGCATATAAGTTGGAATTACCCGAAGCCTTGTTAGGAGTTCATGATGTGTTTCATGTTTCTCAGTTAAAGAAGTGCCATGCAGAGATGGCTGATATTCCTTTGAGAGATACAGTGCCACTGGAGGCCATACAGTTGGATAGTGATCTGACCTATGAGGAGAAGCCCGTCAAGATTCTCGAAACAGCAAGCAGGGTTACCCGCAGCAAGGTCATCAAGTTTTGCAAGGTTCAGTGGAGTCATCATACTGAGGAAGAAGCCACGTGGGAATGCGAAGAAGATCTTCGACAAGATCACCCACACCTTTTTGCTAGCCAACCCGAATCTCGAGGGCGAGATTCATCTTAAGGGGGGTAGGTTTGTAACATCCCAAATTTTCAATTTGGATGTTTATAAATAGATCATTCATATGCATCCATGATTTATGCATTTTTGTATTATTATTTGATTCTGATCCAAGGAACTTTGAGCAACTCAAGGACCAAAAGAGAGAGTTGGAAGTTTCCCTAAAACACACTTTTGAAATTTCAAAATTTGGACATTGGATCAAACTTGGTTCCAAAAAAAAAATCATTTCCATTATTCCAAAAATAAAGAGAGAAGATAAAATGACTTCTTCATAATCAGAAGGAAAATATTGGAATTTGAATTTGGAACCAAAATATATTTGTTGGTTTTTATTTGCAATTTATTTTACTAGTTTAACAAAAATGTTTTTTTTAATTTGCATTATAGGCAGGATAAATGTTCACAAGGTCATATATAAGACCATATTATTATGTGAACATTTTTCTTCAGATCTAAATAATAATTCTGAGAGGAGCGAACATGACACTCCAAAAAGTCAGAAGAAAACAATGCCGAAAGTTTTGAATTCAAATTTGACTTTCTTTTGAATTTTTTTAGAAAAATGTTTGTTTATAAAGTTTTTATTTAGCCTCTGAAAAATAGTTCTTCTTGTAAGATTTTTTTTTCTGAAATTTTTGATATATATATGTCTTATATTAAAATATTTTTATTTTCTATCTATACATTTTTTTTCTCTGTGTCAAAAATAAAATGCAGCCCAATTGGCCCAATCTTCTCACGACCAAACATGGTCGTCTTCTTCCTTACGTTCATGGCAGAGCGAGGAGAACGCACATCCATCCAGCGCCCCACCCCTCCCCTTCCTCTCCCTCGCCCCAAAACGCCTCTGAATGAAACCCCCTCGCCTCCCTCTACCCCTTCCCCTTCCTAGTGCGCCTTGGAGTCGTCTGTAATGGCCATTACGAGGCAGAGAAATAGCCACCATTAACACATCTCGCCCCACCCAACTGTAGACCTCCCCAAGCCCTATAAAAGGCACCCCGCGAGCCCCTCTCACCCCTCGTCCGAAGCCCTCTCCTTCTGGAGCTTTTCCCCCTCCCTAACCTCGCCAATTGCTCGCCGGAGTTCGTGAAGTCCGGCGACCTCTCACCGTGTGTACATGAAGCTATCTTCAACCAAAACTTGATCAAGAGGTTCACCACATCGTCCTCTACACCGTCCCGTACGCGTCCTTCGCCGAAACACACCGGAGCCACCTTCTTCCTCGTCTCCGGCGACAAGTCCGGTGAACACCCTGTTCAATTTTTTTTCTCTTTTATCAGTATATTTTTCCAGTTCAGATTCTATACCAAAACTTGTTTCTAGTATATCTTTTAGTCTATAGACCCGATTTAGTTGATTCGTTTTCCTACGATTTCGTAGAAATATCCTCTATCCAGAGAACCTAACGAAATATATTTTTGAAAATTTTAAAATTTGAATTCAAACAGATCTGAATTCAAACTTCGTTAGGCCATAACTTGAGTTTCGTAACACCGTTTTGGGTGATTCTTTTTGCAAATCGAAGCTTGTGACATGTACTTTCTGTTAAAACCAAAACCATTTATTTTTGTTGCTATGAAAATTATATTCTGTACAAAAACTTATTTTGGTGTTTTTGGAGTTTTCCGAAGTCTTTTATTCGTTTTCTTTTGATTCTTTGCTTGTATGCTTATGTATGTTATTGCTTGCTTACGCTAGATCATCCGGAGTGCAAAGCTTGCTACTAAGAATCTTTAGAGTTCAACGAACGTCAGCAAGGCAAGTTCACACTTTGATCATAAGTTTAAATACCCAGTTTTTACTATGCATTAGTTTCACCCTCAAAGATTGCATGAGTAGGATTGGGAACATGTGGTTATGCTATGTAGTTTTTTTGGTAGGAACCTATGACCTTTTATCACCCCGAGAATATTCGTTATGTCATATATTGCTTAGCCATGCTCGTAGACGGGGATTGGTATGTGAGATACATGCAAGTTGCGAGAGATAATAATTTATCGGGACAACATAAGGTGGCAACTTTAATACACATCTGGGTGGATTGTTTGGGGCACCTGGAGAAACCAGTTCTTGCCCAAGGGGAATCCCGGAGTACCCGTGTGATTACCCTAGGTCCGCCACCCAGGCTCAAAGGGATCATAAGATATTTCATGCCTAGAGACTTCCGTGTGCAGCCACAAGCCATTATGGGCTCTGGCATAGTTGAGTAAGTTGTGTGACCTCTTTCCGTGGTATACTAGCTGATGTAGGGGAAAGTAGGTGTACCGGTCTACCCAGGGTTTGGAGGAAATACTTCAGAAAGACTATGTCTCGATCTTCCGATCATGGAGGTGGTCGAGTCTTGTGGGGAAAAGTGCGCAAACCTCTGCAGAGTGTACAAACTAATCATGATTAGCCGTGTCCCCGGTTATGGACAACTTGAGTATCTAGAAGTGAATTATTGGTTGATCTCATCACTCTTTTTAATGAAATCATTGGGTTACTAATAACTTGGGAATTTTGGGATTGAGTTGGAGGAACCTTCTCAATAATGGCATTTTAATTTTGTAGTAAATGAAAATTTATTCCTTTGTTGTAGGGTAAAAATTGGCTTTATGCAAAAATTAAACTTAGAGCCTCCACCAGCTAAATTTGCATATAGAGATAGTCTTTTTCTTTATATTATTTCTATGGTGTGACATTGCCAGCATATTCCATGTGCTGACCTACACGGCTGCAACGTCTCATGTTGCAGAGTTTTCCGACGAGGAGTAAAGGTGCGATAGGTCGTTGTTCTGCACTCAGTTTGCCGTGGAGTTGGATGGACTCATTTACCTTCGATGCTTCCGCAGTTACTTTTATCTAGATGGCCTTTGGCCATATTATTGTAATAATACTCTTTTGAGGACCTTGATGTAATAAAGTGTGTGATTGAACTCTGTTATAATTCATCGAGTACTGTGTGTGTCAGCATACCGATCCAGGGATGACACTTAAGCACAGAGACTTCGATCCATTTGGGTCGGGTCGCTACACGCGCGGATGGCACTAAGAGCAGTATTGTTGCACAATGGAACTACTCCCCGGGACGGGGTGAACCACTCCTTGTGCTTGGGGTCGTGCTTAAACAGCGAGCGAACCATTCCCTTGAGCTCCAAAACGGTGAAGTTATAATTCAGCCCGGGGCGCAGCCTCATGCGGTCTACCGCGTTACCAAACTCCCAAGCAGGCCTCTTACATTCCTGCAAGGGAGCAATGCGGCGGCGGAGGAAATCAGCCCCAACTTCACCCACAGTAAGGTTGGCGGCCCGGAGGCGAAGGATCCTAGTAAGGGCAATCTGCAGCTTATCGTCCTCCGGGGCCAAATCACTCCAATCCTTGCCGCGCACTACTGCAGTCCGGCGCGGCGAGGTGAACTGCTGAGGTTCATCTTCCATAACCCAGCACCAATCAGCCCTCCACTCTTCCCACTTGCCGCGGAGCTCTCCAATCAAGTATGCCTCCTTCTTGTTGAGCCTGAAGATCCAGGAGATGCCGCCGGAGAGTGGGGATCCAGACTCTACTCTAGGCGTGAAGAATTGGCGGAAGAGAGTTACGTTGGGGTGGACCCCGACAAAGTTTTCGCACAGATGTGCGAAAACGGCCATAGTAAGGACAGCATTCGGGGTGAAATCTAGGAGGTGGAACCCATATGTGTTCATCACATCACAGAAAAACTTGGAGTGCGGAGGACAAAGACCGCAGTGGAAGAACAGAGCAAAGTAGTAGTAACCTCCCGGGTACATGTCGATGGCTTCGGCGGGGAGGACTCTGGTGCGCGGATGAGCCTTCGTCTCCCTCGCCCAGAACAGGTAATACTTGTCCCGCAACTCCCTCGCGCCGAGCCTCGGCGGGAAGACCACCATCCTCTTCCGCATGGCTGCCAGCTTCGCCGCCTTGTCGGACTTATCGCTCTTCGCCTTGCTGCTCTTCGGGGCCATGGCGGGGACGGCGAGAAGGGTCGACGGTGCCGGAGAGGCAGGCGGCGGCGGAGGCAGGGTGGAGCTTGGCTCTGTCAACCTTTGGGGAGGCGGAGAGCAGCGGGGGTTTCTAGAGATTGAAGACGCAATGAAAGCAATGGGGGGAAACTGCCCCTGCTTCCTCTGCTTTTAAGGGGGAAGTGGGGGACGTTCCGCATTTTCCCATTAAAGAAACAGGCCACGATCTCTCCCACGACGCCGCAATCGACGCGTGTCGTTAGGGAGGGATGCGGCGAATCTGGAGTGGGAAACGGCGTGCCGTGGGCCGCGTGTGCCCGTGCACTGTTTTGGGCCTGGCCCAACAGCGCTCGGCACCGTGTGTGGCCCAGGCCCGGGGGCTCCTGTCGGTGTACTAAAGTAGGGGTACCTTAGTATCCCAACTTGTGCACGGGCAGTAGCAGCGTCCCATGGTCAGGCTCACCACGCGCCCGCCAAGACCCGCTATAGTCCCTTTGGAGCCATTCAAGAACAAAGTATTGAATTTAAGGAACAAGACCCCGGCAAGAGGAGCTTGCCGGGAAGGCCGCACCAGGCTCAAGGTTATCATTTCAGCACAAGACCCTGGCGAGAGGAGCTTGCCAGGAAGACCAAAGAACAGCATCTCAGAAGATATATATCGTGGCACATAGCGCGCCCCGACAGGGCCCGGAGAGCGACAAGCTTCTGGGCCCGGCAAGATAGCAACCTCGGCAAGGTGCTTGCCGGGGGAGGCTTACACTGTGTGCCTGCGCTCCAGCTCATCTGGCCACGGGTCGCCCTGGGGCCCTTCCAGGGGCACGTGGCAGATGGCTGTGCAGCCTGGGGTACACGGTGGCGAGCCGCGGTAACGAGGCCATCGTCGTGGCGAACGGAGACGCCTGGACGGACGCTTTTTGGGGCGACGGCGACGGGCATTCAATGCCCTTGTCCCCCACCGTCAGAGTTACGTATAGACCACTGTGCATACACTGTTCATGCATTGTTCCATCTACCACCTATTTTACGTTTTTAGCCTCATCTACGTTGACACCTGTCGGTGACCCCTTTGAGCTATAAAAGGAGGCCCATGCACAACGTAGAGGGGGTTCGATTCCAGAAACTTGATGACTCCCGCGCTCGGTGTAGCCAGTACTGTAGATCTTCAAGCTCCCGAGCTCGAGAACTCAATACGACCAAGGCAGGAGTAGGGTTTTACGCGTCCGCGCGGCCCGAACCTGGGTAAACTGCCCGCGTGTGCTCCTCGATCTGCTCTTTGTGCTCCCTCCGCTCCCTTGCCGTACCGTAAAAGGGGCTACGGTCCCATAGGTGTTCGTGGGCGACCAGTTTCCCCGACAGCCGGCAAGCTTGATGATCTCATCAATGGCAATTGCCATGGTGAAGGAAAATGGAATCCCACCAGATGCTCTTTGATTGTGACCCGTGGAAGAAAGCAAGGTTGTCTATATATTACAAAAAAACAAGATGTCCAAGGAAGTATTGAGTATTGCTGATAAGGACATTTCAATCAACTAGTCTCGCATATAAAGTTATAATTTATCCAAATGAGCGTTCTTGTACTAGTCTTAATTGCTAGTCATGAATGTGGTGATCGATTTCTCATGTAATGCTTTATTTATTCAATACACTCGTGCTTAACAAAAAGTCCAAAAATCCAGATGACTATTATGTAGGTAGTTCCTATGGACCACTTTTTATTAATCTTCCGGCACTACAGGGACAAGGAGGAGCTTCTCCTTTCGGTGAACCGTTACCCCAAATGATTCAGTCATACTGATGCCAGCATCCATTGATTCTGATGGTAGCTTCCAGTCGAAGTGGTACATGAGATTTGCTAGCATGATTTCAATGGTCACAATTGCAAAGTTGATACCTGGGCATATCCTCCGCCCAGTCCCAAAGGGCAAGTAGGGGAAATCGTTTCCCTTGTAGTCCATAGATGCAGCACTACCACCTTCCATGAACCGCTCAGGCATGAAATCTTCAGCGCTCTCCCAGCTGCTAGGATCCCTTGCAAGAGCCCAGCTGTTGACGATGGCGCGCGTTCCTGATGGTATCATGTAGCCGTTAATTTTGCAGTCGGCCATGGAGAGGTGAGGCACGAGGAGCGGTGCCGGCATATGGAGCCGGAGTGTCTCTTTGATGACTGCCTTTAGGTAGGCCAAACTGCTCAGATCATCTTCGGCGATCATTTCTTTCCCCTTGGATATAGTGCTCCTCACCTCGGTTTTCAGCTTATTCATGAGGTGGGGTTTTTGCATGAGCCGAACCATGGCATATTCCAACACTATGAATGATGTATCAGTGCCAGCTTCAAACATGATCTGCATACATACATACTCATATCAGAATGAACAACTTAAAAGCTACACTCTCCGTTCCAAATTACCTAAACTTTTATGTTCATCTTAAGTCTACTCTTTTAAATTGACCATGTTTATAGAAAAAAATATCAATATTATTGAAACCAAATTATAGCTTCCTATTAAAATATTATGTACACTATATATATTTGATGTTGTAAATATTAAGACACTTTTGTATAGACATGGTCAAATATAGTGAAATTTGACTAAACACAAAGTTATAACTTCAAATAATTTGGAACGGAACCTTAATATGTGTAGGTAGGTGCGGTTTGTGAGGTCATACCGCCAACTGAGCCTTAATATGGTCTCTCGTAAGATTATACTCTTGTTGAATGGAAAGCAACACGTCGATGAAGTCGCTGTCCTCGCCGCCTTGTTCTGATGCGGGCCTGCTTGCATGCTCATCGATGAGGCTATTGAGCAGGTTGTCCCACAACTTGTTCACCTTCCTTGCTTTGGCGCAAACCATCCTCTTGATGACTTCCAGCTTCACCAACACCGGGAAGTAGTCCTCCAGGTTGAAACCGCCGATGAGCGACGAGTTGGCCTCGACCAGCTCCCGGAAGAGCTTGTTGTGGCCCTGTTTCCTGAAAAGCTTGCCTGACACGGCGTGGCACACGACGTCGTTGGTGAAGGCGTTGAGCAGGTCACTCAGGTCCATGGTGGTGCCTGTGGCGGCCGCCTCGCGGATCTTGGCCACCACCAACCTCACCTTGTAGATGGAGGAGGGGAGCAGATGCAACAGTAATTAATTTCAGTATGGCTGATGACGTGGACAACATGGTGCAATCAGATTCAAATTGATGGTTGGTTACCTCGTTCTCGCGCGCATGGCGGTAGGAGCGGACCTTCTTGTTGGTGAGGAGGTGCGTGGTGGCGATCTTCTTGACCTGCCGCCAGTGCTCGCCGTAGGGGCAGAAGGCGACGTCGGTGGAGCCGTAGAAGAGGATGTCGGTGACGGGGGAGTAGGCCCGGGACGCGAAGACGTGGTCGTGCGTGCGCAGCACGGCCTGCGCGGCGTTCGGCGAGGACACGATGAGCGTCGGGACAGCGCCGAGGCGGAGGAGCATGAGTCCATCACGGCCGTGCTCGGCGGCAAGGTCACGGAGGGAGACGTGCGGGAGGGGGCCGACGAGGTGCAGGTGACCGATTATGGGGAGCCTACTTGGAGGAGAAGGCAGCTTGCTCAGCTGATCTTCTCTGGCTCTCGCGGTGACGGTGGCCGTCGACGGCGTCCCGAGGCGACGTGCGACGAGGAGTACGAGAAGGGGACAGACAACAAGCAGGACAGAGACCACTAGAGCCGCCTGTGGAGATGGAAATCTCCCCTGCAGCAGCATCAGCAGCTCGTGGAGGCTATGCTGCACCTGCGACATGGCTGTTCAGTTTATGGAATAAGGGATTGGTCGCTGGGTTTCTTTCCGACAGCAGCTCAGCTGGCTTATTTATAGCTACAAGCTTGGAGATTCCGGCAAGACCAAGGCATTTTCTTAGTCCATAGTTTATTTAGAAGAAGAAAACTGCAGGCCGATGTAGAGAGCCACGACACCATGAGAGGCTATTAATTTGCATACTACATGTGGTGACATCTTGTAGTAATCCCTCATGTCTTCGTCCTCACTGACCTCACACAATAGCCCCTCGATTGTGACACGCTTCAACTACAACAGAACCTTACGTCGATGAGCACTTGAACACAAACTTCGCACCTCACACCGCCCGTCTCTTGTTGGCAAGCCGGCAACTGAGGTCAAGCGGCAATAGAACTCGCCGTATACTAGCACCTCAACTTCGTTACATAGGAACATGCCAGAACTCACTTGAAATATCCCAAGTGCTCATGCAGACACCATGACTTAGTACATGCTAATACCGATCGCATGAACAATCCTCCAGTACCAAATACATATGCCATACCTAACTATAGGATTCATATCCAAACCAGACACTACTACTGTGGTGCCGTCACCACCACCGCTACCACTTGATACATGGAAATTCCGATTCATTATCGACACATTATAAATACGGAGTGTTAACACGTCGAAGAGCGCTTAAAGAAACGACTGAGTAGTTGAAAAGGCAAGTTGCTCTCTGTTCAAGGAAGACTTGTCTTGATCAATTCTGTTCTCACAGGCCTAGTTCTCCATGTGCTCTCGTTTCTCCAGCTCCCAAAAGGAATTCTGCAAGATCCAGATTCTTTTCGTAGGGTACTGTGAAAATGAAAAATATATAGGATAACCCATGGAGTATGGTTTGTCGACAAAAACATCAGGGATATCTGGGTCCATGTAAAAAAATGGCTTACTTGGTAAATGTCTTACAAGCTACATACCGAGGATGGTGACTAGCAACCCCTCTTGTGCAATAAGTAATTGACCTTTTTTACGGTACCCTGGTACTCTGAAAACATACCCCGGAGTACCGAATAGATCTAACCGTCCATGGTCAGGGGCAACTTTGTCATTTTTGACTGAGGCTAAAAACTTCTCCGATCGTGGTTACCATGCCGGAGAAAAAACAAAGGACCGGTTGCTCCGTGCATCCCGATTGGATGGCGGCGGCGCCTCATCCCGCTAAATTTTCTGCTGCACGCCGCCATGCCCTTGTCCCAATGATCGCTCCCCTTCCCCTCCCCGCACCCCACCCCACCCTAGAAACTCTCCGTACAGCGATCATACCAGCCTGCCATCGCCGTCCCCGGTGCGAATCGCTTCTTCTCGTCGCCGTCCGCTCGAGATCGCCATCACCCCAACACTGCCCTAGTTGAGGACCGTATGATTCGTCCACCCCTTTGGATTTTATCACAGCAAAAAATAGCTGATATAATCTAGATGATCGGAAAGTGGTAGCATGGCAATTGATGTCACCGGATGATTATTCAATTTGCGGATAAATGAAGAACTCGCCGGCCGTCAATGCCCTAGCAAACAAGAAACCAAAATAATCTAGCGAGATATAATGATATGGTTGATTGATTATGGTTTTGCCCCTTAGATCAAGGTACTCCATGACTTTTTTAGTCAGTACTGCGCAGGGCAACTGAAAGAGTACCCAGTTATACTAGCCATTGGATCAGCGAAAATATACGGTCTACATTAATTCCGGGGTACAGTAAAAGAACTCAAGTATTTAGGCCCAAAACAATGTCTCAGGCATGATGGAAGCCTGGGAATTCACATTTTTAGGCAAAACTGATGGCGGTAAAGAAACATCTTTTCCTCTTTGATCCTTTGCGATAAAGGATGGCCCAAAAATTCGATTATGCCAGTACAAGTGTTGGGAAATGCCACTCTCCGAAAACAGTGTAAACTATATATTGCATTGTTCGCAAAGAATGATAAAGGACAAGCAAGAAATATAGTGCTCTTGATGAGACAATCAAACAACTCTTCTTCCGATGCAAGGTTGCATGTTCCACGTGGTCACCCATCCAAATAGTTTTGAATCTGTATGCGCTAACAAGTGTTGTCAATATATACTGTCACTGGCTTGACTGCGTACCCAAAAGGTTGTGTATGCTTAGTGGGATTGTCTACCTTATTATGGTCACTTTGACTCTGTAGAGATGATATGGTTTTTAAAGGTAAAAGCTCTTCTGCCATATAGATTATCCATCGCATTACACATTGGCTTCCTACATGATCTGTGCTACACCGAATGTAGTACGAACCGTTGTTGCTCACAAAGGTATGTACAGGGTTGAAGCTGGTTATTAGGGACATTTTTACCCAAATGGGCGGCAACACTGTACAGGGTCGATGGATCCATCCATGTATATGCGCATGATATGACAGGCGGCTAATATGAGAAGAATCATTCAAACAAGCCTAGTTCGGCCGAGTTAGAGCATCTACAGCCGGACGCCTCAAATATAGAGAGGATATGAGGTGTCGCGGACGCGTCCGGATGCTCGGTCAGTCCGCCACATAGGACGCGGCCCATCTCGGACCACCTTTTCTTTTTCTTTATTCATTCTTTTATTCTCTCTTTTCATCTTCATCAATCATGTGCAAGTGACCGAATATATGAGAATAAAAATGAAAGTGTGTAGGGGCTCAAAACGGACACGCCTGTTCACTGACCAGGCGCATCCGCATGGGTTTAAGGGTCATATTTGCTATGGCCGGTTGTAGATGCTTTTACCTACGTTGAAAAGCAGCCGGCCGGCCTCAAAGGCATACTATTTTTATGGACCATGAACACGGGCTTCTTTCTCCAACTCACCCTCTATGGTTTCCTGGCACTTTCTTGAACAACGTTTTGTTCTGGTGAATATATTAACAAGGATTAGTAAAAAGAAAAAATTGATTGTGACAGCATACGTGAGTATATATATATATATATATATATATATATATATATATATATATATATATATATATATATATATATATATATATATATATATATATATAGGAAAATGGTTGTGTACTCAGTCGTTTAATTAAACAAAGTAGCCACAAAGTTCGTAGTTTAAATCCAGTATGCGAGCACAGCCAAAAATATCAATGAAAAAAGGCCACAACCGGCGAAAATAGGACACTATGACTAGCCACCTATCATATTGTTAGACTATCATCCAAAATGGTTTTTAAGTATATCCCATGCTACCGTCTCCCAGTGGTTACACACATAGGTATCTATGACTTTCGCATGATTGAGTAACGACAACGTAAAATGCCAGTCGCCCTGAAGATGACCTGCAAGCAGGAGGCACTTCGACGCCATATACTCAAAGACTAAAGCATGCATGCATGTAGACCACAGAGTATATACATACAAGCTGCAATAACATATCCACTCCACTCAGCTGTGTGTGTGCCTTCAGTTAACTCATTTTTTGCCAAAAATTTTTTAAGGGCAGAAGACTTGCCGCATTCATTAATTAAGAGTGAGTTTAAAACAAGTTTGTCCACCCCAGGGCAAGTAGCCGGTAAAACATTTTCTGCCAATAAATGATGGCCGGCCAAGAAGAAGAGCTACGTACCGAGATACTGAGTGAAACACTAGGGATACGAAAACACACGCACGCGTAGCTCACATACATTGGGTGAACTTTCCTTCGTGCATATTGCTCGTAGTACAGTTGTACGTCGATGGTTTTGGAGTTATGTATTCCCTCCGTCCGAAAATACTTGTCATCAAAATGAATAAAAGGGGATGTATCTAGATGTATTTTAGTTGTAGATACATCTATTTTTGTCCATTTTGATGACAAGTATTTTTGGACGGAGGGAGTACCTACAAAGGTACGTCTTTTGCCCAGCGAGTGAGAAGAATTCGCGAGAATGGTGAAAAGTAAGGATAGGCGTCATCTGTGTAGTCTAAAATATTGTCTCAATGATACCTTTTGACGAAATGTTTGCTGACTACTTTGAGGATCCTTTATCCATTAGTGACCTTGCAAAGGAAGATTTGGTAATCGCTAGCTTCATTTGGACATGCGATGCGCAAACTAATCAGCCGTCCTCTCGGAGGTTATGGGTTCTCGATATATGATGGCGCCTGGCCAAGTCCATGTTTAGCATCCAGGGGACCTCCTATGACTATGAGAAGGCCCTTTTGGTGCAGGGCAGATCCTATTTGCCGCTCGTGGGCGGCAAACAGCAGTGGCTTTGCCCGCAGCGCCAGTGGATGGGCCTGCCAGTTTGCGGCAGCGCGTACCGTGTGTTTCGCTGCTTCGTTTTTTTTGTTCGATTCTTCTGTTTTTTTATCTTATTTGAATTATTATTTTTCTTTTTGGTTATTTCATGTTTTTTCTGGTTTTATGTTTGTTTGGACTTTCTTTCCATTTTTTATTTATTTCTATTTCCTTTTTGCTTTTCCTTTTTCTTCCATCACTACATACATTTATCGTGCATTTGTTCATTAATACTATGAAAAAACTGTGTTTCTTAAATTTTGTATTCATTTTTTTACTTATTTGTGTATTATACATGAGTTCATCATGTATAACAAAAATGTTTATTGTATATTTAAGAAAAAGAGAAAATGATAATTGTACATTATATAAATGTTCAAAGTATTTGGAAAAATGTTCATTGTGTAATTTTTAAAAATCATCTTATTCCCCGAAAAGTGTTCAATGTGTATTGACAATTATTCAGCATGTATCACAAAAATATTCTTTTTCACATGAATTCACATGGCAATATCATCAACAACAATATAGATTTCTGCCAAATCTTGTTCGTGTTTCCTTAGGGTCCATATTCCAAACAACAAGTTAAATACTCCCTCTGTAAACTAATATAAGAGCATTTAGATAACTAAAGTAGTAATATAAACGCTCTTATATTAGTTTACGGAGGGAGTACCAATGAGAACATTGCAGTCCGGGTAGCACTGGTTGAGGTAGCAAATAACGACTGATGGTGATAAGTAGAAGAGAGAAATATGAAGATTGCTGACCCAAGTCTAATACAATTTAACATAGATCGCTGACCAAAGTCTAATATGTTTCCTTGAGGTGCACAATTGTTTGCTATATTTCGATCAAAATTAAATATTGCATCAGTGCTAATTTGAAGACAAAAATAAATAAAATAACATTGGGCCACAAGGGTGGATACTGATGGAAAGAACAAAATATAGTAAAATGAGGTGTGAGTGAATGATAGAGAATATTTTTAGCAATTAAAGAATGACAAAATCATGTCAAGTATGCAATGAATATTTTTACTTTTCTTAAAATTTAAAGTTAAATGCACAAGAAATAAGCATCATCGAAAGTAACATGGTCGAAAGAGGGATAGTGAGAGAAGACAAGATATGAAAGCCTATACATGTCAATAAAACCACAAGCGCAGTATGGCCAATGACGAGATAGGTGATGAAACAGATGACAAGATACGGGTACAGATAATCAATGTTTATATATCATCAGTGAAATTCCATAAATATATAGTAGGTGCAAAGTAAATGTTGAGGGATGAGAAAAGAGGGAACAATATTATCAAAGTATTTTGCATGGCATGACACATACGCTGATTCTCTTGATTGTCCAAGTCTTTACCAACTACTTTAAACATATGATGGAAATATTTCGACCAAAGTTTAATCACGTTTTCAAGTCTTCCAAGTTTTTTCATGGCTATAATTTTCTATATAATATTGAAAAAAAAATGACAGAAGATGCGTAGAAAGAATCGCCAACAGATACATATGTAGACCACGTCTAGCAGTCTGTCTGGCCCACGCATTTGTGCGGTTATAGATATTAAGAAAAATGTTCAGCGTATATCACAAAAAAGTTCAATTTGTACCTACTTGAAAATTGTTCAGCTTATATCACAAAAATGTTCAACATGTATTTAAAAATTGTTCAGTGTATATTATAAAAATGGTCAATGTGTCTTAAAAAATTGTTCATAATATATTACAGAAATGTTCAATGGTCGAAGGTCAATTTTTATTGGATCTATCACTGCATTTATATCTTAGATGTTTGTGCGGCCTATTGATCCATAACACTCATCAGCTCAAGTGGTATGAAACACTTATTCTCTATCGTGGAGTTGCGAGTTTGAGTCCTCAATCAATCGTCTTTTTCTAGGATTTTACTAGCGGCTCGCTATGACGCCACCGTCTAGGCCGGCCCATTCCGATTGCGCACTGCATGAAAGCTCAAATGTTTGAAACTCGCGAGCGTCAGCTAGCAGCAGGAACTAATCGAGGGGTGTCCCTTGAGGGAGCCCCGCAAGGGTCACTTCCACGTGTCGCATGCTGAACGCTTCCATAGAATTTTTTCTGTATGCTTTTCCTGTTTTTGAAGGGTTTTTGGGCTCTTCAGTCTTCGGCCGGTTTTTTCTAGTTTTTTGGGCAAAAACAATTGTTGCGCAAAAAACATGTGTTATTTGTTGCTTCCACGTGAGCCACATGTTTGCTTCTCGTGGAGTCACAAGTTTGCTTCCGATGCACAGTTGTGCCTCTCGGAAAGGAAAAAAGGTATCTTGTTTGCTTCCATAATAGGCACAGATTTGCCTACTTGAGAAGCACAGTTGTGTGTCTCAAAAAAGAAAAAAAATTGCTTTGTTTTGCTTCCACGGGAGGCACAAATTTGCTTCTTGTACACGTACAGTTGTGCCTCTTGGAAATGGATTTTTTATTTGCTTTTAGGCACATATTTGCTTACTCGAGCCTTGCTCCCAGAAAGGGAAAAAGTATACATTTCTTCTGGGTTTTTACGTGAAAAAACTTCATCAAAACCAATGAACATGGGATTTAGTTTCGAAAATCTTGACGTGAGAAGCACTACATGTGTGCCACCTGTCAATCCCTGAGAAAGTGGAAGTGGCCTTTATAAGGGGTGCTTCTTAATTAGTGATTGCACTGGGACGAGGTGCAACGGGTAGCACCAGTCCCCTGGCAGGCTATTTTTGCCGGCCCATATGCGGGGCGCCTGGTTTAATTCATTTCATTGTTTTATTTTTATTTGTATCTGTATTTGTATTTTTGTTTTATTTTTCAAAATAATGCGGGATTTAATAAAAGTTCCAAAAATTTAATAAATTGTTTATTTTGAAAAGAAGTGTTCAATAAATCATCGAATGTTCATGGATTCACAAATATACATTCACGATTTTCCAAAAAATGTTCGCCAATTAAAAACAATGTTCATGATTTTGAAAACAAATGTTCGTGAAATCAAAAATGGTTCGTTTATTCAAATAATGTTCATGAAATTGAACAACAGTTTTTAAATTCAAAATATGTTCATGAATTTTTAAAACATATACACAGATTTTAAAAATGTTCAGGAATCACAAAACATAGTTATTTGATTTAATAAATGTTCTCTAATGCAATAAATGTCCATATACTCGAAAAATGTTCGTCAAAGAAAATTGTGACTTTCAAAAATGGTTCCCCAAATTTCCAAAAGAAATGTTCGTCCTTTCATAATGTTCACCAATTCATAAGAATGTTCTTGGGTTTCCGAAAAAATGTTCACAATTTAGAAAATATTTGTGAAATTGTAAAAAATGATCGTGGATTCAAAGAAGGTTCATGATTTAAATTTGTTTGCAAATTTGTAAAACCTTGGGAGTTTTAAAAATGTTCATGCTTTAAAAAAATATACACAAACAAGAAAAATGTTCATGAGTCCGAAAAAGGATCATGAGTTCAATAAAAAGAAAAAAAGAAAAGGCAAAAGAAAAAGAAGGAAAAGAACGCAAAAGAAAATACCCAAAAAAAATACAAAGAGCAATCACAAAAAATAGGCTGTGAAGGTTCTAGAACATTTCCAAAATGGAAAAGAGCTAATGGGCCGGCCCAATTATGTTTAGCAGCAGCGCAGGGTGTACTCCTTCCCTAAGTATCGACATACGTGCCCAATCGGGTTGGTCCCTCCTCTATGCCGCTTAATGTGACAAATTGCCCTCATTTTGCACAAGGGGGGTCTCCCCGCCTAGGCTGGCCCACAGAGTAGTAGCCACGCATGAGCGGTGGTTCAGACACAGTTATAGCTAGCAAGTGGAACACGTTGGCTGCTACCGCACCATGTTTGTGAGGTAAGCGCAACCTAGGAAGAAAATAAGTTCCACTACCCGGTTAAGTTGTGCATGACTCTTCACTGAGCACCTATGTTTTTCGCATTACGGACCCACATGGACTATATGGCGATGGAAACTTCAGCAACGAGTCGACTCTCAACACCCATCTTGTGCCGATGGACTGGGCCGCTCTCAGCCATAAAGTTGGGAAGACGAGCCATGGTTCCAATGTGATCTAGCAAAGCGATCCCCTCATCGTTCGAATCACAGTCCAGCCCACCAACTAGCCTCCACCATCGAGAATTGTTCATGTGGGTATAACACGTAACCAACTTTCGCGCAAATTAAACCAAGCCTATCCCATCAAACCAAACTTATTGAAGCCCAACAGGGACACCAACAGACAAGATTTTCAGGTGTAGGTGAGCCTGGGCACCCAAACGCCCTCCTCTTGTTCTACATGATTTATGAAGCTTCTATAATTTGTCGATAAAGAAACATTGTTGATGACTCATTTATGGTCTGTTAATCTGTATGTACTTAAATAGCACTTCAGAACAAATACATATGTCTTTGATAGATTTATGCAAGTTTGATATACATTTTTACCCTTGCCATTTATTATCTTCTGATTGTTATGAATCTTGTATCAGTTGTCAATTACTGAACGTGTTTGAACAGTTTCTTTGGTTCCAATACTTCATATCGTAATTGTATTTGATGTCTATGTATGATGTAAACTTCTAATTTGCAAAATGATAATAATTTTGTAATTTCATAATGGGGGTGTTGATGGAGCGCCATATTAAGTTTACTAGATGATACCCCTCGCGTTGCTGCGGGATTGGTTGCAACATTTTTTATGAAACTTCAATGAAAATTGAAATAGATAAAAGAAATTGTAATTCGTTACTATATACTTGTAAATACATACATAACATAAGGTGCATTTTCATGCATGTTAAGAGAGATATAATAAGTGTGATTGAAGGTGGCATGTGTGGTGAATTGGAATGTGTGCATGTTGAGAGAGAATATGAATGCCATTTTCCATTCATGTTTAGAGAAATAATTAGTGTATGTTGAGGCGGCATATGTGCATATTGAGAAAATTGAGATAGTGGAGATCAAATATTTAGGTATAATAAACGATACCCCGTGTGTTGCTGCGGGAATGCAAAGATAAATATCTATATAAAAAATACTATTGAGTTACATTGTATAATAATATAAAGAAAACTGTTTGGTAGGTTCCTCGTGGATTGCCGTAGGTACACAATGAATCGCATGGATAAGAACTGTCAAACACAAAGGAAATGAACTAAGTATCCATATACATAAGTGGTTTGAATTCTTGTAAAATGTGGCTCAAGGTCACAATTTGTCATAATCCTTGGCAGTCCATATAAAAAAGCATCCTATCAATGTGAAATCTGTCCGTTATCTATAGAAGAACAAAAGGTTCATATAGGAACCAGGAATTAATACAACTGACAACCACAAATAATTTCAAATTGCATTAACAAAAAAATGTCCATATTTAAGTTTGCAGTTAAGTTTTGCAAATAAAAAAAGTGGAATCAAATGAAGAACAACAATGATATAGTAATATATGGGAGTATATTAAAAAACCAAGCCATAAAATATCTTTCCAAATAAAACATATTCAAGAGTGTTTCAGCTGTGAAGCACAACATATTGTAAAGCATCGAGCAGTTGTATAATCGCATTATATAATCTAAAAAGAGCATGAGAATTTATAGATATATAAACACCGAGATTAAAATTGCCCATCTAGTTAAAAATGGAAACTACATGAAGCAACTAACCAATAGGAATAGAGGGTATCTTGAACAAGTTTTTAGTTAAAGCGGCAGATTCTTCATTTGAAGCCACCAAGGGGAAAGAGAACTACAAAATATTCATGAAAAGGAAGCATTGATTTAAAAAGATCAGCTGAACTTATAGATATATAAACACTGAGATTAAAATTGCCCATGTACTTAAAAGTGGAAACTAAATTAAGCGACTAACCAATCAACATCGAGGGTGTGTTGATATGATTTCAGTTATAGCGTATTTTTCATTTGAAGCCACGAAGGGCAAAGAGCACTGCAGAATGGAGCTTCATGCACAATATTCATCAAAAGAATATACTAATTTATGCAAGCTGATAAAAGTACGATATGATATGGTGGATTCCATTCGTTATTTACCATAAATTTGGTAAGTGGTCATAGATAAGCTAACTGCATCCCATATTTTATGGCAACTTGGTCTCTATATAATGCATTGATAACCACCTCGAAGAAAAGAACGCATCACTATAATGCAAACTAATATGTTAGATATATTTTTCTTACCAGAAAGTGGCAGGGCCTAGACTACATCCATTCTTCCCTCCTTAATTAACACGATATTGGCAGATTGATAGACAATAGACCGGTGGACTGTTCCTGGATGTGTAGGGCAAAACTTCTCTGAACAACTGTAGCAGCAGAAACCATTTTTTATCCTAATATGTGATGGTTAATTGCATACTGAAGGTCAAGTAGAGTATATATTATATTGATATAAATAGTGACCTTCTCATTTGATAATTTAAAAGGAATTGAGAAAAGAGTTGTAAATTATTGAAATCTCATTTACCTTGCTGATTGGAAGATCGACGCCCACAATAGAGGAGTTTAGCTTGCACGGTACAATGAAATTCCACAAGCTTCCGGTGGTGGCATGGTGCTACTGATGTTGGGGAAACAGAAGATGCATAAGGAAATGAGTTTGTGGAAGCGTAGCCAAACTGCAAAACCTCCTCTTGTTCCTCTCGCACAATACTGCACGTCGACGGCTCGCCGCGCTCTAGGCTGGAACGAAGGGAGGAGGGTCCGAGGTGCTGTACAACGGACAACGGCAATGTTCTTTGTGGTGCCGCGACGTTATGGAGTGGTGGTGTGGATGGCAGCCTCGACCGGGCGAAGGCCTTGCGGACGATCTGGCGATCCGCTGCAGGCGTCCGCCGGTTCTGTCAGGCACGGCATGGTGGCGCAACATGGAGCCCCATCTTGCCGTGTTGACGCTTCGTGTGGTTCAGAGTTCGATCCAGGCGGCTGCAGTGAAGAATTGTTGTAAATATGAGATGTGAGGTGATGGCCGCTCGGAATCTATAGCAATTCCTTCCACGTTTATTGGGTAATGGATGTAATAATGAGATGTGGTGAATGATGCCGTTTCATTTAATACTCCCTCCGTCCCATAATATAAGAGCGTTTTTTACACTAGTGTAGTGTCGACAATGCTCTTATATTATGGGACGGAGGGAGTACAATTGTGGCTGCCGTTTCATGGGGCGTCGGTAGTGGCGGAGACGAGCGGAACACAAAGCGTCGGTAGTGGCGAACCCTCATCCACTGTGATAAGCCTGGTATATTGATCAGATGCGTTAGTTTTTTTTTTGAGTAAAATCAGATACGTTAGTTTTGTTTTAGCATACATATGCGTTAGTTACATGGAATTAGGATGAACGACCAAGCCCATGTAGATAGATTTTTTTAGGGAAACCCATGTAGATAGATGGCACGTTTATACAACACTGAAGACAACCTCACAGTAATTGGCCCGTGCATGAGACGTTAGGTGCAAAAATTCTTTGTGCTGGCCAGGCTACCGTTGAGAAAAACGAATCGGCGAGTACAAACTGTGCGCTTTTCTTTTCTTTTTTGAGGAAACCGCTGTGCATGCAGCAGCGAGAGAATTAGAGAATAGTGATGACGTGCCAGCACCACGCTAGTAACAGAACTGCTGAGTGGAACGGGGCTGCTGACATGGCACATGTGTTGTGGTGGGTTGGCTGCATGTGTCAAGGTAAATGAAGTAGTGAACCTACTTGATGATGTGGATAGGCTGCATGTTAAGAGAAATAACATAGTGGTGATGAACTTTTTTTTTGCGAGAAGGGGATGAATTATTTAGGTATTATAGATGTGTATGTTTAATTATAGGACAAATAATTTGGTCATTACCATTATGGCTCCAGAAATTAAGTAAGGTTATCTCTATGTGATGTGGATTTTTGGGACATGGCGGCATGCGATGCCTAAATCCCGAGCGTCCAAGTGCGCATCGCGATTACTACTTAATATAGGCATTTATGGAATACAAGAGTGGTGATCAATACGATAAATCATGAGTGGACATGGTGACACGCGTGGTCTATATCTCACCGTCCATTATCTCATGATTCGTGATGTATTCATACCAGTCATCAGGTATATGCATTTTTCAGAGTGAAGTATTCGTACATTGACAATGTATTCCCAAAGCCAATTGGTGACCATGGCCCACCAATCTGACGGGAGGAGTTCTTCTCACATTTATCTAGCCCAGATGTCTAACGTCAAGAAACACCACCAGTCTGCATTTTGTCCCCAGCCCCACTCCACCCTGCAGCTCCTCCCTTACTAATCCTTCTACCCTGGTTCTTGTAGTCTCTTCATGTGTTCCTCCTGTATGTCATCTCATATTAGTTCATCAGCTCTACCCCATGGACGAAACGACGAGGTTGTTTCTCTCCCCTGACCTGCTGCCTCGAATGTAACGGCAGTCGGCAGGGTATGTTCTCGGAGTCACCTTCATTGAAGGTTGTCATAGCAACCACCGTCCATGTGCTTTTTTTATGAACTTGATTTACAACAACTTAATTAGCTAAGCTTGGTTTGACATCCAACTATGTTTAGTACTACTATCTAGTTATCTAGTTTTTGCTTTGATGTACTTTCAAATCAGTACTAAGTGCTGAATATGTACCACAACAAGCATGTGCAATGGCAAGAATATGATGGCAGGCTTAACCAGTAATTAACTATCGTCAGTTCCCAAGGGCACCTCTTTGGAGTATTTGAGAGTGGGACAAAAGACATGCATGTGGTTAAGTTGCATAAACACAAGCATGGTGACTCATGAGGCAGTGATTAATTAAATAACTACCGACATGTCATAGGTGCATAAAAAACGAGCTAATGTAAATGCTCCGCGTCATGCCCTTGGGCGGGTATTTATAATACACTGGAGTCAAATATCTTCATCACGCCCACCAACATTTCAGACCAGACATTTAAGTGAAGTGTTAAAGCGTGGCAGACCGTCCATCTGATCATCATTTAAATGATCTGTGTCACAGTAACATGGCAGAGCAGTTAGGACAGTATTTTGCATGTGGATTTGCTTCTATCCAGCTCCATTTAAGAAGGCTAGCTACCAAGTCATGTACACGTATTTTGCCGAATTAAACTGTGTATCGTTTGGGTATTCATTCACTCGCTATATTAATTGCTAATCTCATGGCATGAATGGACTGCCGAGATTTCATCCTCGCGTGGCATCATGTCCCAAAAATCCACGTCCTGATCAATAATGCATGTGAATACACAAACATATACAGGGCAGTAGTAAGGTCAAAATCATTAAAATCGTATGCATATGTCATTGTCTGCTAGCCACGGCCGTACGGGTTTGCTGTGTCATAATTACTCATCGTGTGTCAGCCGGCCATAAGCAACAGCCGTGCTCTCTCGTGTTGCATGTACTGTAGCTGACCTCAAGCTGATACTACATCCGTAGTGCATAATATCATATGTTAGTATCATAGAATAGTCATTTATTGTCATGCATGACACATACTAGCACATCATTTAATATGATACGATATCATAATATGATACTCAACTCCCTTTCTCTTCATTTAATTATATGCCACATCATCAAAATTGCCTAGTTGGCATGCATGATACTACCTATAATACTCCCATTACGGGCAGCCTGAGAAGAACAAAGGGGATGGCTTCAGCAGGCACGGAAGTGCACAGGTTCTTTGTTATGGAGGCTTCAAACTCAGTTCATTTATGAGGCTTTGATTCTTTGTTATGGAGGTGTGTGCTGACTTATGTGTCTTCCATTTTACATTAGCTTGTCAAGGTTTTTGGTGTAGACTTCTGGATTGGGTTATTCAAGGGGAGCGTGGGATTTGGCAGCTTATCCAGATTCACTTGTTTTGGGGTGATAAATGTAGACATAATCCGTCCTAGATGAATTGATGGTCTGCATCACATTTAAAACTGCCTTGGCAGCCAATTAACCCACTATGGGTCATATGTTGATGATTTAAAATTGTTGGTTTGTGAGGCACGAGTTAGTTACATAATTCCCGCTGATTGGTGTGCCCAGGACTATATATTTTCATATGTTTTCCGTAGTTACAGGAGCCAAATAACTCAAATGATGGCCTGCTGATTGGTGTTCGTGTGAACCATAAACGCAGGCAAGGTGGAAGCACGGTAGGTGAGCACGCATCATGTACTAGGAGAAAGACAGGAAAGACTTGATGCAAAAAATATATATACTAGCTATAGAGTGGCTAGCCGGCGAACAGGTGGACTTGCACTGCTAAATGGAGACGTCGACGACGATGACCGGGGGTGAGCTTCAGTGGATGTAGACGAAGAACACGACAATGGCGACCACATTGGCAATGGACCAGATTAATATGTTCTTCAGCCAGGCTTGATTCTCTTCGAGATATGACATGGCGATGCATGGAGGAATGCTATATCAGGTGACTCCATCGGGGGATCAAGTACTGTACATACTTGTTCTTTCGCTTCCAGAACTTGCATCCTCCTGTCTGCAAGGGATTTATGTTAGTTTGACAGAGTCCAAACGATGGGTGAAAAGGTGGATGATGAAGTTACACCATGGCGATCACACTTGTAGAAATGCCTCCCCAGGTTTACTACTGCCTGAAATGAACCAGACCATGTATAGGGCGTTGCACTCAGGGCAATGGATGAGAATGAACGGGGTGGCCTGGTTGGAAATAACGTTGGATGAAGGTGGTGAAGAGCTTCCCTGTGACATGGATAAGAAAATGGTCCTGATCTACGGAGAGAAGATGGTGGCAAGAGAGCGAGAACGAATATGAAAGGTATACAATTTGGATATGGTGCGGAGATATGAATATACATGCTCGCGGTATAAAAACTACACGAATCACGTGGGAACGGATGGGCATGATAACAACCTCGCGTGGCACCATGTCCACTAGTGATTTATCGTATCTCTGTGTGACTAAAATCAAGTTGTTTAATGGATTATTCAGCATTGCTGAGAAGGGTAACTTCTGCCACATACAAACTGTCCAATATGACCATTTATATAACAATTTCAATTGCCAATGCAAATATAGTGTTCTGTTTTTGATGCAATGATTTGATTATTCAATGCACTTGTGCTAACCAATAAGTCCAAAATTCACAAACACAATACTATTATGTAGGCACTGCACACATGAGTGCTCAATATGCTCCACACACACAATAATATGGACCAATATCTTAATTTTCTGGCACTACAGGGACAAGAAGGAGCTTCTCCTTCCGGCGTATTGTCACCCCAAATAATTCAGTCATACTGATGCCGCCTTTCATCGACTCTTCTGGTAGCTTCCAGTTGAAGCGGTACACGAGATTTGCTAGCATGATTTCAATAGTCGCAATCCCAAAGTTGAAGCCTGGACACATCCGCCGCCCGGTGCCAAATGGCAAGTAGGCGAAATCATTTCCCTTGTAGTCCATAAGTGCGGCGCTACCGCCATCCATGAACCGCTCGGGCATGAAATTCTCCGCATTGTCCCAACTGCTAGGGTCCCTTGCAAGGGCCCAACTATTGATGATGGTGCGCGTTCCTGATGGTATCTTGTAGCCTTTTATGTTGCAATCGACCATGGAGAGGTGGGGCACAAGGAGCGGTGCGGGCATATGGAGCCGAAGAGTCTCTTTGATGACCGCCTCCAAATAGGCCAAATTGTTTATATCTTCTTCGGTAACCATTTCTTTTCCCTTTGGTATAGAACTCCTCAACTCCTCTTGTAGCTTCTGCATGAGGTGGGGATTTTGCACGAGCCGAATCATCGCATACTCCAGTACTATAAATGATGTATCTGTTCCAGCTTCGAACATGATCTACAAACATACATATACATATATAAGTATCAATGTCATATAAGCTTCCACATGTGTAGGCAATGTTTCTGACATCATACCGCCATATGGGCTTTAATATGGTCTCTCGTGAGGTTGTACTCGTGTTGAATAGAAAGCAACACATCAATAAAGTCATTCTCCTCGTTGTCATGTTCCAACATCGGCTTGCTTGCATGCTCATCGATGAGGTTATTGAGAAGGTCATCCCACATCTTGTTAACCTTTCGAGCTTTGGCACAAACCATCCTCTTGATGATGTCCAGCTTCACCAACATGGGAAAATAGTCCTCCAGGTTAAATCCACCGATAAGCAATGCGTTGGCGTCGATTAGCTCCCGAAAGAGTTTGTCATGGCCATGTTTCCTGAAAAGCTTGCCGGAGACGACATGGCACACGATGTCGCTTGCATAGGCACTGAGAAGATCACTCAAGTCGATGGAAGTGCATCTGGAGGCTGCATCGCCAATCTTGGCCATGATTAACATCACCTATGACAATTAATTTTAGTATGGCTGATGTGGTGGATAATGTGTAGCCATGCATGGTGCAATATATCACTCAATCAAATCGGTTGTCTATATGTAAGTTGCATGATTTTTTAAAAAGATTTCAGTCACTTTGTTACAAGCATTAGGATAAATTTGCATCTAAGAACTATTGCTTTTTATAAATATGGTGTCCCTTATCCATAACATGACTATGAAAAGTGAGCTAGGCTTATGGGTGAGACTACTATATAAATCTATTGAGCTCTTATGAATATCATGCAGAAAGAAAACAATGGACACCATGACATGGAATGCAACACAATTACCTAAAAAGGAAAAGCAACAAAAACTCTGTTTTTAGTTGAACAACAAAAACTTATTGTAGTAGATATAATTCACGGAATAGTATTACCTTGATAGAAAATGAAACAAAAATAATAAGACTATAATACTTTGGAAGAACAAAAATACTAAAATTCAAGATCTTCACACATATTACAAGCAGAGCTTGCACTATACTAGTATTTGATACTCGCTCCATAGGGTTTATTGAGACCGAGAGTCAAAGCGCTAAGACCAAGGTATACACGTTTCTAGGTGCAATTAACAGCATGCACATTAATTAGCCGTACAAGTTGCAGCGATTTAAGTTGCTGCATGTGTGAGCTTGGACGTAATTGGCTGCATACACATTAACAACAGCTTATTCGGCGGAAAATGTCTTGATATCGGCGCGAATCGGCCCATATTCGGCGAGGTTGGGCGTGGTTCGGCGTGAATTCTCAACATAAATATTATTTTTTTCGCATTGTTCGTCACAGAAAATCAATATAAATTATATAGTTCAACAACAAATTATATAGTTCAACGAATAAAACTCATATTTTATCACACGTCGAGCTAGGCGTCGCCTTTGATCCTCCACCAGATCCTGCTGCAGTTATTGATGCACCTGTGGATCTTGGATCTCCTGACACATATTGAGATAGGCAGTCCAGGTTGCCGGTAGCTCGTGATCAACTTGGGCAAGAGGACCCTGCCTTTAGTATGGTTCAGTGTCAAACACTGGCTCTTTCTGCTCGCTCTCAATGATCATGTTGTGCAAGATGACACAACAAGTCCTGAACTCTCACATTTGATCTTTCGACCATGTCTGAGCAAGGTACTGGACAACTACAAATCGAGACTGTAGCACACCAAATGGATGTTCGACATCCTTCATGCAAGACTCCTGAACCTTGGCAAAGTGGGACTTCTTGCCTCCTGGCACAGTGTTTAAGATCTTCACAAATGTCGACCATCTCGGATAGATGCCATCAGCTAGGTAGCACCCCTTGTTGTACTGCCGCCCATTGACCTCGAAGTTCACCGAAGGAGAATGACCTTCGACAAGCTTGGAGTTAATGTCATTGTGAGTTCCTGGCATACCAAAGAAGGAGTGCCAAATCCAGAGGTCATGTGTGGCCACTGCCTCTAGTACCACACTACAACCGCCTTTGGCGTCTTTGTACATCCCCTGCCAAGCAAATGGACAGTTCTTCCATTTCCAATGCAAGCAGTCGATGCTTCCAACCATTCAGGGAATCCTCTCGCTGCATTCTGTGCTAGGATCCGAGCAGTGTCTTCCGCATTGGGTGTTCGCAAGTATTGCGGTCCAAACACTGCCACCACTGCCCTGCAAAACTTGTAGAAACACTCAATGGTGGTGGACTCGGCCATGCGCCCGTAGTCGTCGAGTGAATCGCCGGGAGCTCCGTATGCAAGCATCATCATCGTTGTCGTGCACTTATGGATGGAGGTGAATCCAAGTTTGCCGGTGCGATCCTTCTTGCACTTGAAGTAGCTGTCGAATACCCAGATGGAATTCACAATCTTGAGGAAAAGCTTTCGGCTCATCCGATAACGGCGCCAAAATACTTTGTCGCCATGCAGTGGAGCATCGGCGAAGTAGTCGGAGTAAAGCATGCAATAGCCTTCCAGACGGTGCCAGTTCTTTGCTTTCATCCGCCCCGGCGCCTAGCCACCTCGCCGCGGCTTTTTATTGCTCGCGAGCAGGCCGGCGAGGGTGGCGATGACCATGAGATGTTCCTCTTCCTGGACGTCGGCATCGACTTCCTCCTCCAGCAGCGCGGCGAGTGCCTCCTCGTCGTCCGAGTCCATTGCCGAGCAGGCAAACCGCCGAACACCTTGCGAGCGTGTTGGACGCACACCCGCCGATACACTGCCCTGCGCGGCCAGAACGCTGGAAAAATCGCCCGGGCGATGGTGGAGTGCCTGCCGCGGCCGAAATCTCTTCTCTTTTCCGGCGGGGAACGACCTATCTAGCGGTGGTGGGCGGTGGGCGGCGCCGGGATCGGCAGGCTGGCGGCCGAGCCGGAGGGGGGATCTGGACGATTGGCTTGCTTTTTCGCTTGGCAGTGTAGGCCAGGCATGTTTTTCCCTTGCGCCGGAGCCCCCAAGCGCCCCCAGTGCGACAGGTTCGGCCTGCGACCGCCGGGCCCAAAAACAGGCCGAGCCGGCAGATTTCGGCGTTTTGGGGGCGCGACTGGGCATTTTTTCAACACCGGTGCCGAAAAAGTCGCCGGGGGGGGGGGGGGGGGGGGGGGGGGGGGGGG
>LR738715.1:878805721-878831471 GCA_902687465.1 Secale cereale | reverse complement strand
CTGGAGTTGCTCTTACAAATAGGAACTCCGCGAGGTTGCTTACGGGTTCAATAAACCAGGACGGAAGGAGTATGTAAGAAGAAGTGTAAAGTAGCGCAACTTTCATTAATTTAACTAGTCAGCAACCCGTGCACCTGCACGGGCTAGCACTTTGGATAAATATTGTATGCCTAAAATTGTGCACATTAGAAATGTTAGGGAAAAACTAGAACACACTCTTTTGAAACATTATTAGTGAAATGCATGTTACTGTTTTCATGGTTAGATTTGGATGTTGAAAGAGTTATATTCCTTTTATATACCTATTGTGCCATGGCGCACTTGACCTCAGATTGATAGATGTTACACCCTCTATTTGTAAATATAAGACGTCTTATATATAGGAACATGGATAGCAGTTAATATGAGGGTGGAACTTTGTTGGAGTTGTGCATACGTGGTCAACATGCATAGGTGTGAATGAAAAAAAAACCATGTTTCTTCAATTCATTTATAAATATCCCATGAATTTGGAGAAGTTCTAGAAAAAGAATGAATGAAAGTCTAAATTTCATCTTCAGTTAGCTCTTACACTCAACAGAAAAATTACAACGTCATATTTTATTTTAAAATCATAGCTCTACTCCCAAATATTAAAGTGGAGTACTTGATATAATTATTTTGAGAAGTACTTCACACATTTTCCTTTTTCTAGTCACAGCGTATTTTATAGAATAACTGATTGGTAATTATAAAAAAAAAATGAATAACTGAATGGTACATATACACTAAAAATATAATTTGCCGCTGAAGCATGCATGCAAATGTAGTAAACTTCCAGGGAAAATATGGAACACATATACTAAAAATATAATTCGCCGCTCAAGCATGCATCACGCAAATGTAGTAAACAAAAGAGAGAAAAGTTAGATGATGCTCCTGTTTTTTTTTAAGGTATAACGCTCAGATTTTTAATTTTGAACGAAACAAAGGGAGGCCATGCATGGGGAGGAGGACCCACGTATGTTTCTCTAGTGATGATGTGCAGTTTTTTTCTTTGAGGGAAACTTTTTCACGTGTATGAAAAACAGCTTCAACCGTTGGAAAAAAAAAAGCTTCCAGGTGGAAGCTTTTTTCACCGCGGGTTGAAGCTTTTCCTAAGCAGGTTGAAGCTTTTTTCCACCATTGAACTCAACATTGCCCTTTGGGCAGAAAAGATCAGCACGTCGGTTGAAGCTTTTTCTCACGCCGGTAGAAGCTTTTTTTCACGCCGGTGGAAGCATTTTTCACATGGTTGAAGTTTTTTCCCATGCCGGTGGAAGCTTTTTTCACCGCGGATTGAAGCTTTTTTCCACGCTGGTTGTAGCAAAAGACAACGATGGTTGCAGCAAAAATTATCGTTACCGTCGTCTCGGATTGCATCTCTGCCATGAATTTGTGTAGCAAATTTTCTCGTCGGTTGTAGCAAAATTAAACGACAGTTGCAACACAATTTTTTTATTCGTGGTTTCCAGCTTTTGATTTTGTTGGTTGCATCATTTTTCTCAGCCGGATGCAACATCTTACAACGGACCAGGACTTGTTGTGGCTGGAGGTAGAAGAAAGCTAACAGATAGAAAGATAAGGCAACAACTAACCGAGGGAAAAAAAGGGAGTCATCCGGGGGGATAAAACTTGCCTGCTCCCTCCTCATGCTCCCATCCGTGCTCCCACTTCATCCTACGGCTGTCTTTCTTTCTTTTTCCTTTCTAATCTAACCATCTCCCCCCCTGATTTTAAGGGGGTGGGGCCGGGCCTTATTTTGGTCCAATCAAATCTAGCCACGTACGCGGGAGCACGGATGGGAACACGTGAGGGGAGCAGGCAAGCCTCGTCCCATCCGGGGTCCACCACGTACGCGTGAGACGTGGGGAGTAGTTTTCCTGGGCGTAAGAGGCCAGCCTGGCACAAAACCAGAATAGTACGCATACTGTACGTGTGAGCGAGCGTGTCCGGCCGAAAGTTACGTCGGCACACCGTATATAAACGTTTCCCTATATTAATTGGATGGTCAAAATTTCTTTGTTCCAAGGATTAACATGGTGTCTCGTATGGTGCTTCCAATTACACGGGGAGGAGGACTCCTGTACGTGGAATATGAGAGCTGGTCTCCTGTTTTTTTTTTTTAACAATTATCTGATCTCATGTTTGATCCTACGACTATAGATGAATGATATATTAATCGGATGGTCAAAATTTCTTTATTCCAAGGATTAACGTGGTGTCTCGTATGGTGCTTCCAATTAGTAAATACTCCCTCCGTCCCAAAATACTTGTCATCAAAATAAACAAAAATGGATGTATCTAGAACTAAAATACATCTAGATACATCCCCTTTTATTTATTTTGATGACAAGTATTTTAGGACGGAGGGAGTATAAGATTAAAGAGAAAAATGGTTATAGATAACTGATATTACTCGTGCATCACATCACTTAGAATCTGACTCTCACTGGCCCCCCTAGAAAATAATACTTCAAAGCTCAGAAAATAATAATACTTCAAAGCTCAGAAAATAATAATCAATCACAGGATGGAGCCCATAATCAAACCACGCAGAAAAACTCAAGATAATCCAATGGACATGGAACCGACTGAAATGAAGAACATGAGCTGCCTAAACCTTAGGATATGAAATGCATAGAATATTTTATGTTTTAAAACGAATATGTGTGTAATATGAATAGACAAAGACACTATACGGATGAACGAATAGTCTCAATCTCGAAGGGGAAGATAGAAGATTCCAAGTTTTCTTACCCCGAACAGTTTTATAGGGGAAATAATTTTACTTAGAGAGAGTTTTCGGTGTGATTGGTCGTGTATACCAACAGACTGCCAGCAATAATTAGGAGCACACATTTCCACTAGTCCCCCAAATATATTTTTTAGCAAGTGAAAAAGCAGAGAAATACATAAACATTGAAAATGACAAAATGATTCTATACGATAGGGGTAGGCCCTCGAAACAATGACAAAATGTTTCAGCAAAAAATTCGGGAGACTGAAAAATACCAAACATGCGATCAAATTGACGGTTTTACCTCGTGCTCGCGCGCATGGCGGTAGGAGCGGACCTTCCTGTTGCTGAGGAGATGCGTGGTGGCGATCTTCTTGACCTGCCGCCAGTGCTCGCCGAAGGGGCAGAAGGCGACATCCGAGGGGCCGTAGAAGAGGATTTCGGTGACGGGGGAGTAGGGCCGGGAAGCGAAGACTTGGTCGTGCGTGCGCAGCACGGCCTGCGCAGCCCTCGGCGACGAGACGACGAGCGTCGGGACGGCACCGAGGCGAAGGAGCATGAGCCCGTCGCGGCTGTGCTTGGCCGCGAGGTCGCGGAGGGAGACGTGCGGTAGGGAGCCGACGAGGTGCAGGTGGCCGATGATCGGCAGCCTGCGGTTGGGAGAAGGCAGCTTGCTCAGCATCTGCTCTCTTGCCGTGGCCGTCCCAAAGTGGCGCACGACCAGGATGGCGAGAAGAGGACAGACGAGCAAGGCAGAGAGCACTAGGGCTGCATGTACAGACGGAGACCTCGCCTGCAGCAGCAGCAGCAGCAGCTCATGGAGGCCATGCTGCACCTGCGACATGGCTGTTCAGTTTACTGAATGATGGTCGCTGGGTTTGTGTTCCACCGCAGCCCAGCTGGCTTTATAGCTAGAAGCTTGGAAGTTATACCAAGAGCAAGGCATCTTTTTTAGTCCACAATTTGTTCAAGAAACTGCAGGCCGATGTAGAGAGACACGACCATATTCAGACGCTATTTGCCAACTCCAAGTGGTAACTTGTGTTCGACATTCGACAATTCAAGATAAGAATATGACGCAGCTATTCTATGCTCGAGCTCAAATGAGCCCGCATGAACAGTAAAATCATTTTTTTAACAAATCAAAAAAGTTCTGATTTTTTTTTACGAAACATTGACAAAATTTCTAAGTGCTTCTAAAATTTCAACCTCTATAAGAAATGCGGACATGAATAAAAAAGGAACAATTCAAGTAGTATCTACAAATATTATCAAAAACATTGTTAAAATACTTCTACGAGAGGGTTTTATTGAAAGTGTTTGGAAACATCAGGAACGTAACCAGTGGCGGAGAGGGGTGGGGCTGGCCCCCCTAACGATCGAGCGAACGTTGAGTATACACTAATATAGTTAGCGATAGTGAAACATGCATAATACTTGCCCCCCCCTATCTAGAAAAATGGAAAACGGCCCAGGTTAAAGCCCAATAGTGAAACGTTTTCAGGTTGGGCAACTGTTGTTCTCTGCTATCTCCTGCGCGTGGGCATTATCTCCCGTGATTAGCGCGTGCGTGGATTAGTCCCGCCCGGCCGCCGTCCTGTGGCCTTGCACAACGCACAAGCTGCTGCTCGTCGATTCTTCAGGATGTAGCCAATGAAATACCGAGTAGCAAGGTTAACACATCACACTTTCTACTAATTTCTCAATTCACATCTTGTATCGTTTCAAACTTATTCATCAGATTTTTATTATTTTGGCTATGTGATTTGTGATGCATCACTAGGGCATACGCACCCGCAATCATTCTATAGCTTGGATCTGAAAAATCAGTGAGCAGTGATGGTTGCCTAGAGTATGACAACAATGACCAGCCGATCTACTTCTACCTAGCGACAAAGGGGTTGAGCAGAGGCTAGATTTATTTCTCTAGGTATTTGTTCTGGCAATTTTGAATAGTTTTGCCTAATACAACAAAAAAAAGTTCTAATGTAATTAGTGATGATTTGCCATTCAAATATTATTTTTGCGGGGATTTGCAATTCAAATATGTATCAATATAAGCTAAAAGCCAGCCATTTGGTTATACAATGATTGTTCTTTCCATATGACAATGTTTTGTAGCAAGACATTTCATGTCATGTTTGGGAGTAGTTTGATTATCACTTGGTCTACTTTGCGCATATGTGAAATAATTGACCATATTAACTATAGCTAGACAATCCGGAAAAAAAACTATAGCTAGAGACGATGCAGCTGAAAAAATGTCTGTCTAGACAAATTAAATGCAAAATATACTGGGATATATAACTATTGGATAGTTTGAGAGAAAAAAAATATTTTCTCGCTTGACCATCGTTTGCCCCCCCCCCCTATGCCTAAATCTTGGCTCCGCCCCTGAATGTAACAAACATTTCTTGGTTTCAACTTTCCGACATCAAAAGAGAAAGACTAGAAAAGGAATATATAGAACAAGAACCTTTTTAAAGCGTATCAGCTGACCCGGCTTACGATTTATACTAACTATCAAGGAATTCCTAAAGTTTTGGATGGAATGAGAATTGCTATTCTTTCAACTTCTCGAGGAATAATGACAGATCATCACATGGGTGGAAGTGATGGCATAAAAAAATTGATGCCCCAAGAATGCCATTTTCAAAAGCATTTTGAAATGCTATTTCTTTTGCGACTTCCACGAATGTCATTTCAAAGTGAAAATTTCAAGGCTCTTAAAACATTTGTTAAAGTTTATCAGACAAAAAGTTCGAATTTTTTCAATTTGTTTTGCAATTTTGTTTTTGAATTTACTGTTCACCTGAGCTCATTTGAGCTGGGGAGCAGAAGAACAATTTCGATAAGAACAAACATATACCAGTAAGAAGTGAAACGATTTTCTAGGGGGACTGGTTTCTACCAGAGCCTATAGTGATCAACTGGAGCCTGCCACATGCTCTCGGCTCGTTATACAATACGATGTATTTGATCATTTTCCCTTATTTTTTTTCCTTTCTCATTCTCAGGTGGGACTCACCGCTATTTTGGGGCTGATAGATATTGTATTCTTTCTATTCCTATTTTTATTTTTATTTTAAAATTCGTATCTCTTAGATCTTTTGAATCATCGATAATGATCCATTTGGATATTACTATTCCTATTATTTAAATATGGAAAAAGTCCAATCTTGTACATGTTTTGAAAAGTTTATAATCCAAATATCGAGACTAGAATGAAACTTATTTGAAATCCAAAATGAAACAGTTACAAAATCAAAATGAAATGGCAACAAATAACTGTAATGAAATGATAATGAAAAAAATCTAAAATTGTGATTACATGATACCACAATGAAAACATGTAAATAGACATTTTAGAACCCGATTTCAAACCATGGAAGGCAATTGAACCGAATAATATGAAAAATTGTTCAAAAAATAAAATCTGAATGATACAGGTCAAACATGATTAATTAGCAGAATACAAAATCTGAATGAAATGATTCAAACCTGATAAATTTATTTCATAGTATAAGTCATTGTTAGGCAAACGAGACACATAGTTAGGCAATCATCATTTAATCTTCACTCATGTCTACGCCTCTAGATGATACACCTCACTAAACATCTTCTCGATAGTGACAAAACCTTAAGTCGATGAGCACATGGAAACAAATAGCTTCACGCCTCGCCCTCGTTTCACACCGCTTCTCTCATACGGCGGCAGCACAACTCGACATATGCAAACATGCTAGAACCCCTTTGGATGAGCAGTTGAAAATAAAATACAAACCTCATCCTCGTCTCATAACACCCGTCTCGTAGCAGCAACTCACATAATTGTGAACTAACCCGTGGTTGGATGGTTAGGTGAAGAGTGGTATCCGCAGCTCACCAGGGTTCATGCCCCGGTGTTCGCATTAATCCTGGATTTATTTCGGGATTTCCGGCGATGCGTGTTCAGTGGAAGGAGACGTTCCCGTCGAATACGAGGCGCCTACGATGACTTCGTAAAATCTTATGTTGATAAGCCGGCTCAGTCTCTCGGAGGTGCTCATACGGTAGGATGCGCGTGTGTGCGCTTATAGAGGTGAGTGTATGCGTGTATATATGAGCGGTTATGTTTGTACTCAGTTTTTTTTAAAGCAACTCACATAATCGACCGGCAACACAACTCGCCAAATGCTAGCACCTGAACTTCATCGTATATGATTATTACATAACTCCTCGAAATGTTTCCGCTGCTCATGCAAGCACAGCGACTCAGACTAAACATGCTAACTCACACGGAAATGACATCTTTGTCCATCATTATCCCTTGAAGACAATCTTCTTTTTCAGATTACCTTCATGGTAATCTCAAACCTTGAAGACAACCTTGACACACTTTTTTGGGTCCTTGGCATCACTGCTTCCACCTGATTCTCTGCATCTCGCCACTAGTTGACTGTCCATGCCCTGCCACAGAATAAGAAAAATAGACAAAAGATCAAACAAGTTTTCTAATTCAGCAATCGACTTACCCATACGTTGCCATGGATTTTTAAGTGGTCATTTTCACCCATGCCACGGCAAATGTTGGTGTTACCTCTCCCTTCCCCACTCTCTCTCCATTTGGTAAATCTCCTCTTCCACCACCAGTTTGTAAGAATACAGATTTCCTTTCGGCCTCTAGCACATGATGCTCCACTATGCCGCCGTATGGCACGGACGCACGGTACTCTTAAACATTGGTGAATCCATTGTGATTGTCACAACAGGGGTTAAATGGATGACACAACATTAAGAGCATCAACATAGTATGGCTAACGGAGGTAACATGGACTAATAACTTGTTTGTACGCGGGACCGGAAACTCCGTCGAGTGTAGCACCACGCGAATGGAAACGTATTTGTTTCTCTAGCACACCCTCACCGGTACTACTGGTTTTCTCCCGCACATCTTGTCCAACAACGTTCTGTCTGTGGATATATAATACGAGTAACGATATATAGCAAAGGTCAAATTACACAGTAAGACACATTAAGCACCACATCTGTAAGAAGAAGAAATTGACTGTTACAACGTACACTGACATGCACATACGACATGGAACGGGGGGGCACTTCCATGCTATATACTCCTATTTAGAGACAGCATGCATGCATACATGTAGACCGTAAGAGCATATATATATACAAGTTGCATGATCAGATCCACTCGACTCAGCTGTGTGCGTGTGCGCAGCTGGTTCACTTAATTTCCAACTCATTCTTTGGTGACCTAAAAACGTCTCATAAAAGTTTACAGTGGGGGTACTAAATGATGGTTGGTGAAGACAAAGAGGTAACGTAACGAGAGATACATTGACTGAACTGCTCTTCTTCGTGGATTGCTCCTCGTACAGTCCTACGGCGACGGAATTGGACTTATCTACCTACCATGGTACGATGTGAGTGAGAGATGTGTCTCACTGTCGGAAAAAGAACGGTAAGCATCAGCTGCAGTGCAAACAATGACTCGTGAGCTGTTTGTTGACTACTTTAGTCTTTCTCCATCAGTGACCTTGCAAAGGAACAATTGGTAATCGCTACCTTCGTTACGAACATACGTAAGCTAATCATGCCTCCTTCGTGCTTCATCAACTCCACGTTTAGAATGGAACTAGGGGCTAAGCGCGCTTTGTAGCGACGTTTTTTACTCGTGAGATTAACTCCTTTATATTTAGTTGATTGTTCCAATTGATTTATTATTAATTTTGGATTTTATCTTTGTTAACTTGTGTTCTAATTATGTTCTAGCAGAATGTATTTCATTGTATGCCGTGTCGGATTATTATAGAAGGCATTATTTCTTCCAAGAGATGAATGAAATTATTGCGTGTGTCCTTGTGTTCTCTTTTCGTGTTGGCCCTGATGTAAGCCGGTGGTAGTCGTTTGAGCCTCTTGGGACCAATGCCATATTGAAACCGTGGAATTGCTGCTATAAACCTCACATGGGTCGGCACACAAAACTCCTGCTCGCTCAGCATGCCTCTCGCTCGCTTAGCTCTTTTTTCGCTCGTCCGACTGCTAGCTTAATTAGAAAACTCGCCTATCTTTTTCATTTGAAAATATTAGTTTAATTAAAAGATGTTCAATGATTTAAAAAATTTGTGCATTTCAAAATCATGAATTTTATAAAATGTTCATGAATTTAAATATGCTTACAGATTTATAGAATAGTCACAAATTATATGACTTTGCAAAATTAAAAAATGTTCACGGATTTTAAAATGATCACGAACTTTAAAAATATCCGTGGATGAAATAAATATTTATTATTCAGGAAAATGTTTTTTTCTTTTTAATGTTGACAAATTTCAATAAGCACTCATGAATTAAATGTGCAGAGAAAAAGTAGAAATAGAATTAACAACACAAAAGCTTACATGCAGGGCCCACAGTGACCCCACAACCCCTAAAGCACCAGAGGGCTTCAAATCATGGGAGCTTAGTATCTCTATAGATCCGGTCCCACCAGTATGACTTCCACATGCATGTTCTCGCGATATAAACCTGTGCAAAACGAAAGGAAGGGCACTTGTGCCAATTGTATCACAAGGATGTGGCAATAATTAGTCATTTTTAAATTGGTTTGATCAAGGTTAAATTTTTATCCAATGCTAGCAATAGTAAGCACATATCATAAACTAGTGTCACACATTGTAAGCTAATTGTGTGAGTGTGAGAGTAGGTACTACAAAACATGCAACTAACATATCTAGGAAATCCGCACTAATAGCAATCTCATGAATCAATACGAGGGAGAGTGGAACGCATCCTTCAGTTAGAATTGCCATGGCACAACATTCTTTGCGGCACCACAGTTGTCACATCAGTCAACCATGAAACTCGGAGCAGGCTTTTCGACTCAGACCAAAACTCTCTCCAACTCGGCCCACCGAGGAAATTAGCGGAGCCATGCTGGTATTTATCAGCGCTGGTTTGGGGAGCTCTTATTGATGTATCAAAATAGAGGTCAAAAAGTACACATGAGTGCCCGACTGGGCTAGCCAATCGGCAAGCAAAGTAGCGGCGTTTCCACCGGCACTGCACAACGCGGATCACTCTAGCCCATGCGCTAAATCCTATTTGGCGCTTGTAGTGCCAAATATGGTATAATTCGTACGTGGCACACACCCTTCGATCGATTATTCGTTGACAGGCTGCCCATCTTGCATAGCATAGAGCCATCCCGTCGGTAGCTCCTCCCAATTTTAGGCTGCTTCTAGAAGCTTCCAAGCCCCATTTTGGGAATTTTCTAGAAACTTCCACCCCTTTTTTTCATTTTTCTATTGTTCTTACCCGGCTTTGTCTGATTTTTTAATATTTTTTGTTTCCTTTATTTTTTATGTTTTCCTTTTCTCAAATGTGCTACTTTTTCAAATTAATGAAAGGGATGGAAATTCATGTAATTCTAATACGTGAAACATGTTTTCAAATATGAAAGTGTAAATATTTTCAAATATGCAAACGTGTTTTCATTTGTGAGCATTTTTAAAATTCATGGTAATTTTTAAAATTATTGAACCTTGTATAATTCCCAAACAGTTTCTAAATTGATGAATATTTTTTTAAATTACAAAAAATCTACAAATAAGTATTCGAGAACTTATTTGAAAATTAATCAATTAAACCAATGAGAACTAGAAATAAACAAAAAAACGAAGAACAAAAAAGATCCAGTGAAAACTGAGAAGGAAACAAATTAAACCAATGAGAACTAAAAACAAAAACCAGTAAAAGTAGAGAAAAGAATTAATATGCTGATTGGTAAATTAATCAATTACTCGGATGATTTATCGGTTTATCGGCTAGTTGCTGACCCTGCGAGTAGGGATTAGTCGGCAAGTTAATTGGTTAATCGGGTGAATTCTTGAAGGGTTACAAACACGCTTCAGGCAGAGCTTGCTTCATCACGCGTGAAGCCAGCGCTCCCCTACAGTGTTGTAGAAAGTGGGACGGCCTAGAAAAATCATAATTTTTCCTTTTCCATTTCCTTCTATATTGCTTTTCTGTTTTTCACTTTTATTTCTATTTCCTCTTTTTTTTTTCATTTTCCGTTTTCCCTTTCATTTTAAAAAGTACTGATCACATATTTAGAAAATGCTAATCGTGTATTTGAAAAATATAAGACATTTATGAAACAATGTTTGACACGTATTACAAAATGTTTTGAATACATATACACAAATTTCAAACATATATATTTAAAAATTGTTAATAATGTGTCTGAATTTTTTAAAATAAGTATGGAAAAAGTTCCATATGTATAAGTTAAAAGTACGGCATGTATGAAAAACAATTAGACATAAAAAATATAAATTAAAAAATGTTATTCATTTACTTAAAAATGTTAACACGTCTATTAAAAAGTTTTCCTTGTGCATGAAAAATGTACAACGTCTTTGCAAAAAAGTAGATATAAAAAATGTATGAAAAGCAGATAGGCATCAAAAACATATATTTGAAAAAAAAATCACAAATTTAACAATGTTCAACATGCACATAAAAATGTTTTGATTGGATATAAAAAATTTTAAATATGTATAACAAATATTAGACATCTATATAAAACTCATTCCTGGTGTAAACAAAAAATTTAGTGGAAATTGTTTATTTACATTAAAAAAATATTTACCATGTATCTGAAAGATGTAGACATTTCTCAATATTTATTTCAAAATATTTATTTAACTAAAAAGGTACATCATGTTCATAAAAAATCAACAAGTGTCAACAAAATGTTTCACGTATACAATAAAACATAAAATGTAAACTGAGAATGTACGCATGTGTTGAAGAAAAAAGTAACTAATGAAAACCGGCAGAAGTAACAAATAAAACAAAGAAAACTAAGTAACAAACAAAGAAAACCAATGTATAACGAAAACAACCAAAGCATAACAAAGAAAACAAATAGACAAAGAGCAGGAAAAAACAGAAGTAAAACGATGAAAAAACAAAAAGAGTGGAAACGGATGCAAAAATAGCAACAACAAAAAACAGTGAAAAATAAAACAGAAAATAATCCAGATTGCTGGGCGCTCCCTCCGGATTTCGTTTTAACTTTAGTTTTTTGTACTCATTTTCGATGCATTTTTCCCGAGTTTTTTGGTCATTTTGGTTTTCCCTATGTTTTCAAGTTTTTTCATGAATATTAGTTTTTTCATAACTAATTGTACATCCATGAGAAGTACATGTTTGCTTTTCATGAGGTCGTAGATTTACTACCATGATGCTTCGCGGAAAGAAAAAAAATCACAAATTTTCTTTTTTAGTGAATCTTATTTTGCTTCCACGAGAAACATATATTTGCCTTTGAAATGTAAAAAAAGTCATGATTTTGTTGCATGATTTTTTCTTGCTTCCACGGGAAGCACATTTATACCTTTTGGAAAGGGGAAAAATAATTTTTTTGCATGCAATTTTTTTTGGAAGCACATATTTGCTTCTCCTGGAGACACAAATGTGTTTTCACTAGAAGCACAACTGTGCCTCTCAGAAAGGGAAAAAATCGTGATATTTTATTTGCGTGAAATTCTTTTTTCAATTCCACAAGAAGTGCAAATTTGCATCTCATGGAGGCACAATTGTGCTTCCTGCTGCTTCCGCAGGAAGCACAATTGTGCCTCTTGGAAATGGGCAAATGTGAAGAAAACATGTACATACCACTCTGTTTTTTGGGTTTTTTTTCTCATAAAAGAACGTTCATTCAAACATATCAATGTGAGATCTAGTTTTGAAGGACGCGATGTGAGAAATCCAACGGTGAAAACTTTCCGGGATATGTATGTACGGTTCAAGAGATAAAGCGTTTAGAAAAATGAATCTACGAAAAAAGAGAAAACTCTCAGCTTGCAACAAGTGATGCACATGTAGTGTGTCACTTGTCAGCATCTAGTAGACGAGATATGACATCTAAAAGCATTGTTTCTTGAAAATACACGTGTCACCTTCTCGGTCGTGACATAGAGAAAGGAAGAAAAAGGTTGTTAATTCTTCTTAGCTGTCGAGTTAAATTATGCTTCAGTTGACGGCCACGTAAGATTCCGTAATCCTAATTTGTGATCATTTTTCTAATCATGTTACTGTTTGTGATCCTGTAGCAGTAAGGTTTCATATTATTCCAGCAAAACACCCAAAAATAGTGAGGTGCATTTGCCAATAAGATGCTCTAGTTTGAGATCATGCAGTTTTGTAACTGGCAGGTACAAGTATTTTAAAATATCAAATGTTGTTGATTAGCGTGTGCCTCAGCATGTATGTATGGACGTATTTTCTTTCCTGCTAAGAACCCCTTATGTATTTGTCTATTATGTTTATTGAAGCTAATGTAGTTGCGAAATCTTGTCACTAGCTTATAAAACTGATTCTAATGAGGTCTTGATCTTTTTTAGTAGCGTGCTATTCATGCTTGTCATTTGGAGCCGCGAACGCCATGTGTTAGCAAATTTGCAATGTTTTCTGAAGGAACAGAATAAATTAATACGTTGTATTCTGTAACGATGGTGTTGAGTTTTATATTTCTAGGCTCATAATGAATCGATTATTCCATTCGTGTCTGGTAGTTTGAAATACTCAGTATGCAGCGATCTTCGCGCCTCATTGCTTTTGTATGAGCAAATTGGCAATTATTCAACTAAATTTCGTGGAAATTTTTGGTTATTTTGTGAGCATCTGTCTCGTGTTGATTATTAAGAACTGACTTGGTTCTTTCAACATTTTACAGGAGAGCATATTTACAGAAGAGAAAACCTGGATGAAAATCATGGATGTTACATGCCGAGGGAACTTGATACGCTCAAGGGTCACCTAGAGTTGGTTGTGCAAAGCTTGTTTGCTGCCACGATCAGGGAAAGTAGTTGGTAGGTAGCACAATGGCATCGGTACCGACATTTGGATAAATCTGATGATCAGCCAATGTACAGTATATGTTAGCATGTCAACTTCATCACTGCACAGCGATGAAATGCTCCGATGATGGGTCTGGTTGACAATTACGTTATGAAGTATGGCTGATGTTGCTATGTAGTATGTGAAGGAAGCGCGCAAAGTGCTTGTGCTTCCTGGGAGGTGTAGTAGACTCCAAAAGTTTTTATTAGCTCATTTAAGTAGTTGATGACATAATCAACTTTGGTTTTGGGTCAAAATATATTGCACTGTGTGCATGCTTCTATTTGAGCAAATCTGCGGGAGTGTTTTTTTGGTTGGTATATATCTTCATACTTCTGTTGGATATGCTAAGAAAATTTTCATTACCCTTGTATATTTTGTTTGCGAATCAAGTGGATTTCTTTCGAAGGAGACGAGAGATGTACTTACTACAAAGAACATAGGCAGAGATTCCTTCTATAACCTTGATGATATTGTTATGGCGTAGGTTTGGCTGCTTGAGATGGCATACCTTCTCTTTTGCGACGGAGCAACAATATTTCGATGAGGTATCCTTTCAATTTTGTCCAAGGGTAGCGCATGAGGTGGCTAGATCCGTTTTGATACGAGAGTCTCTCTCTTGTGTGCGAGATCCGTTTTGGACGATACTCTTGGTTTGAAGTGAGCTACTCAAGATGGTAGCCAGAGAGATTGGATGTGCACTCGATCATGTGTTGAGCTTGGTCATCATCATGTGTTGTTCCCAGCATCTTTTCTCTAATATGAAAGCCAATCTATTTTCAGTGCATTTGTCGAGTACAGGAAGCATATGCAAGCCTGAAGATATGATGGAGATACGTGATTAGTGTAAATAAAAATCCCACGCATGCAAAATACATATCTTTATTTGAGGGATTACCACTACCTATTTTTAATATTAAACTAAATTAAAACAAATCATACAAAGAAAGAGAGAGAAATCAAGTCCCTGAAAAAATGGATCATGTGCAAGGAATGAATTAGTCCCCATGAAATCTTACTGTTGCTTTGATTCTCTCGTAGGTCTTCTACCTCGAAACCAGACTTTCCTTCAATTCTCTCCCAAACCAACGCCCGCTTCTACCATTTAATTCATCGTCCTTCATTATGTAGGAATTTTGCTAGTAGGCCTTTGGCCCAAAGCTCAACTAAAATTCTGAAATTCTCTTGGCCTATTCATGCACACATGTGAGTAGAGTGAGTGGCACTAAAGTTTAGTCCCACCACGGAAGTTGAAAAAGAGTTGCACATCTTTATAAGGTTAGCTCTTCTACCACTTGTATGAGCATGAGAAGATGAGACCTACACGCGCGCTCCTCCTCCTCGCCTCGTCACGACGCGAAGCGCCATGCTGCGTGTTGCGGGAATGAGCCGAGCCGAGGACAGAGCTATGCACGTTGTCTATATTTTTGCTGATCGGGAATAATTAATAAATCATAATTAACGGACGCATTAATTGCTCAGCCGTTTCCGATCCTTTTGGATCGTGGGGCTGTTACTCTGTTCGAGATTCGTGATAGAATTCATGTTTCTAGTATGTGCCCTAGATGTGATTTATTCATCTAATATGCTAGTTCACATGATTAGTTTAATCTCTGCTTTTGCTATCATGATTTACCTTCTATTTATTCGGATTAAATCTCATAGAAATTTGCTCATATTACCAACAATCCAAAAACCTGATTATAGCGAAATTACTCCGAGTGGTTTTACTGTGTATTTGAAGCCGCCTGCCTTTAAGGGGGCCCAATATAAGAGGTGGCGCACGAGAGCAATCTACTAATTTCAAACCATGGGCTGCTATGACGCCTCTAAGAGCAAGCTTGAGGGCGATCTTAATCCAGCACAACTGTAAGCTTTTGAGAAGATCGACACTTTCTTTAAAGGCGCCCTTCTGAGTGTTCTTGATGATTCTGTTGTGGATTCATATATGTCGTTTGACAATGGCAAGGACATGTGGGCTGCGCTCGAGGCCAAGTTTGATGCCTCGAACGCCGGCAACGAGTTGTACGTCATGGAGCAATTCTATGACTACAAGATGACTGATGAGCGCCCTGTTGTACAGCAGGCTCATGAGATACAGTCACTCGCCAAGGAAGTTGAGTACTTTAAGTGTGTGTTGCCGGAAAAATTTGTCGCCGGGGGCATCATTGCCAAGCTTCCACCTTTGTGGAACAATTTTTCTACTTCCCTGAAACACAAGAGACAGGAGTTTTCCGTTTCGGATCTCATTGGTACTCTTGATGTTGAAGAGAAGGCGAGAGCAAAAGACACACGTGCTCGAGTTGCTGAGGGAGCTTCTAGTGCCCACATGGTACAGAAGAAGAATTTCCAGCCCAACAATTTCAAAAATAACAAGAACAAAACTCAGGACAAAGGCAAGTTTGATGCAAAGAACAAGCGTCACATCTTATCAACTTCAAGAAGAATTCTCATAAGAAGGGGAAGGGACTTTGCCATGTCTGCGGTGATCCTAATCACAGGGCTCCGAAGTGCCCTAACCGCTTTGAGGAGCGCGAACATGACAAGAGCGGCAAGTCCGCTAATGTTGTCATCGGTGATACTGATATGAAGGAATTTGGGTACGGTATTCTTCCTATCATCCTTTCAGTATTTCAATCTCCTGATTGGCTAATTGACACCGGTGCCAATGTACATGTTTGTGCTGACGCCTCCATGTTTTCTTCTTACCAGGTCGCAGGGACTTCTTCCGTGCTGATGGGGAATGGGTCACATGCCATCGTTCGAGGTGTTGGTACAATCGATCTGAAGTTTACTTCGGGGAAGATCGTGCGTCTGAAGAACGGTCATCATGTGCCCTCCATCAGTAAGAATCTTGTCAGTGGTTCCAACTTGTGTCGAGATGGTTTTAAGTTGGTTTTCGAGTCCAATAAAGTTGTAATTTCTAAGTATGAACAATTTGTTGGAAAATGCTATGAGTGCGGAGGCTTGTTCCGCCTGTCTTTGTCAGATATTTGCACTAAAGTTATTAATAATGTTTGCCACAATAATGAGTCTAATATTTGGCATTCACGACTTTGTCATATTAACTTTGGTTGCATGACGCGGCTAGCCAATATGAGTTTAATTCCGAAATTCACTAATGTCAAGGGCTCCAAGTGCCAAGTGTGTGTGCAAGCTAAGCAACCTCACAAGTCCCATAAGACTGCAGAGGCTAGAGACTTGGCGCCACTAGAGCTTATACATTCTGATTTATGTGAGATGAATGGCGTGTTGACAAAAGGTGGAAAGAAATACTTCATGACGTTGATTGATAACTCCACTATATTATGTCATGTGTATCTTCTGAAATCAAAAGATGAGGCTTTAAATTTCTTCAAAATCTATAAAGCTGAAGCAGAGAACCAACTTGATCGAAAAATTAAACGGCTTAGGTCTGATCATGGTGGAGAATATTTTTCCAATGAGTTTGATTTTTGTGTGTGCAGAACATGGTATAATCCATGAGAGGACGCCTCCCTACTCACCTCAGTCAAATGGGGTGGCCGAAAGAAAGAACCGAACACTAACTTAGTTGGTTAACGCCATGTTAGACACATCGGGTCTCTCCGAGGCATGGTGGGGGAGGTGCTAATGACTGCATGTCATGTCCTAAAACGAGTTCCCACAAAGCATAAAACCATGACTCCTTTTGAGGAATGGGAAAGGAAAAAGTTGAAACTCTCCTACCTACGTACTTGGGGTTGTTTGGCGAAAGTCAATATACCAATTTCCAAGAAGCGCAAGCTTGGACCAAAAACCATGGATTGTGTTTTTCTGGGCTATGCTTTTCATAACATTGGCTATAGACTTTTGATAATAAAATCTGAGGTGTCCGACATGCATGTTGGTACAATTATGGAGTCGAATGATGCGACTTTCTTTGAGGACATATTTCCTATGAAGGGTATGTTGAGTTCATCAAATCAGGAGATACCTACTCCATCTAGTGAGGAATTTGCTGTAATTCCTGAACCCACCATTGCGATAGAACACATTGAGAATCCTGTTGAGGATGACAATGAAACTCCTGTAAGGAGTAAGAGACAGAGGACTGCAAAGTCCTTTGGTGTTGATTTCATTGTGTACCTCGTGGATGACACACCCATGACTATTTCAGAAGCCTATGCATCTTCTGATGCTGACTACTGGAAGGAAGCTGTACGTAGCGAGATGGATTCCATCTTATCTAATGAAACCTGGGAAATCACTGATCGTCCTTATGGGTGCAAACCTGTAGGATGTAAGTGGGTGTTCAAGAAAAAGCTTAGACCTGATGGTACGATTGAAAAGTACAAGGCACGGCTTGTGGCTAAGGGTTATACCCAAAAAGAAGGTAAAAACTATTTTGATACTTACTCACCTGTGGCTAGACTGACCACTATTCGGGTGCTACTATCATTAGCTGCCTCACATGGTCTTCTCGTTCATCAAATGGACGTTAAGACGGCTTTCCTCAATGGAGAGTTGAAGGAGGAAATTTACATGGATCAACCCGATGGTTTTGTAGTACCTGGTCAGGAAGGAAAGGTGTGCAAGTTATTAAAGTCTTTATATGGCCTTAAACAAGCTCCTAAGGAGTGGCATGAGAAGTTCGAAAGAACATTAACTGCTGCAGGCTTTGTAGTAATTGATGGTGACAAGTGTGTGTACTATTGCCATGGAGGGGGCGAAGGAGTTATTCTTTGTCTGTATGCCGATGACATACTGATCTTTGGAACCAAACTTGATTTAATCAAGGAGGTTAAGGATTTCTTATCTCATTGTTTTGAGATGAAGGATCTAGGAGTGGCTGATGTTATCTTAAACATCAAGCTATTGGGAGATGAGAATGGTGGGATTACACTGCTTCAGTCTCACTATGTGGAAAAGGTCTTGAGTCGTTTTGGGTATAGCGACTGCCAGCCTTCTCCAACTCCATATGACACTAGTGTGTTGCTTCAAAAGAATCGACGGATTGCTAGAGACCAACTGAGATACTCTCAGATTATTGGCTCGCTTATGTATTTGGCGAGTGCCACGAGGCCTGATATCTCGTTCGCTGTGAGCAAACTGAGCCGGTTTGTGTCAAAACCAGGAGATGATCATTGGCGTGCGCTTGAGAGAGTTATGTGCTACTTGAAAGGCACTGCGAGCTATGGAATTCACTACACCGGGTATCCAAGGGTACTGGAGGGTTATAGTGACTCAAACTGGATATCTGATGCTGATGAGATTAAGGCCACAAGTGGTTATGTTTTTACACTTGGTGGTGGCACTGTTTCCTGGAAGTCTTGCAAGAAGACCATCTTAACGAGGTCAACTATGGAAGCAGAACTCACAGCATTAGACACTGCCACCGTTGAAGCAGAGTGGCTTCGTGAACTCTTGATGGACTTACCTATGGTTGAAAAATCAATACCCCCTATCCTGCTGAACTGTGATAATCAAACTGTGATCGTTAAGATAAACAATTCTAAGGATAATATGAAGTCCTCAAGGCATGTGAAGAGGAGATTGAAATCTGTCCGAAAATTCAAGAACTCCGGAGTTATTACGTTGGATTATATCCAAACATCGAAAAACTTGGCAGATCCCTTCACAAAGGGTTTATCATGTAATGTGATAGATAATGCATCGATGGAGATGGGTTTGAGACCCACCGCATGAGTTGTACACAGTGGTAACCCACTCTATGTGATCGGAGATCCCGTGAAGTAGAAGTGGGAGACAAGCTGTTGGTCAGCTGGGAGGAGAGTATCCTTGTATTAGTTATCCCACTCCGTGAAGATGCAATACTCTCCTGATCTGCATGGCAGGTTGATACTTATCTTAATGTGTTCCAAGTGGCCTATTCTGGTAAGCAGAGATGTTGCCCTGCAGAGCATCTCCTGAGGAACACACCTATATGAATTTGACTGTTAACGTCGCAGTATGTGAGAATTGGGTGTTCTCTAATAAATTCATGAAAGTCCCTGGAGTATGACATATACGCTCCACCCGCGGGGAAGCCTTGCGGCAGCCCAGTATCGGTCAAGAATTTGTGTGAAACTAGTCTCGCAGAAAACTTGTAGTTCAAGGCATAGTCCACTATTCAAGTTGTGATCTAGTGTAGCATAAATCCCTGAGTGGAAGTTCATCTTTACAGTCTCCACTGAGAACCGGTATATAAACAATGTTTTGGAACTAAATGATAAGATGTGTCAATGAGACTTTGTGGGGGATTGTTGGAATTTTGCTAGTAGGCCTTTGGCCCAAAGCCCAACTACACTAAAGTTTAGTCCCACCACGGAAGTTGAGAGAGAGTTGCACCTCTTTATAAGGTTAGCTCTTCTACCACTTGTATGAGCATGAGAAGATGAGACCTACACGCGCGCTCCTCCTCCTCGCTTGCTTCGTCACGCCACGCCTCGTCACGACGCGCCACGGGTTGCGGGAATGAGTCGAGCCGAGGACAGAACTATGCACATTGTCTATATTTTTGCTGCTCGGAAATAATTAATAAATCATAATTAACGGACGCGTTAGTTGCTTAGCCGTTTCTGATCCTTTTGGATCGTGGGGCTGTTACTTGGACGTGGGGTTTTCTCCACGACCTACCCGGCCCACATTATATAGCCAGGCAGACGTCTACCCTAGCCAACGTCACAACATATGGTTTCGCGTCACCGTTCCAGATCATTGCGCCGCCACGCAAGTCTTCTCCATCCCTCTTTCCATCGTGCACCGTGAGAACGGACAACAGGCCTCCGGAACCGCGCCTCTTGTGATCCTGTACGGGAGAGGGGCGATCGGGTTTTTGGGGAGCGCACTCGCGCGACTACTGGCAGCGACGACTTCGCCAACGACGACTTCTTCCCCGACCTCGGCAACCTCATCCTCAATGACATGGGTGATAACACCGGCGTCGGTGGTGCTGCTCCTGCTACAGCGTACGTGTTTCTATCCTTCCTGTTCGAGATCGTGGTAGAATTCATGTTTCTAGTATGTGCCCTAGATGTGATCTGTTCATCTAATATGCTAATTCACATGATTAGTTTAATCTCTGCTTTTGTTGTCATGATTTACCTTCTGTTTATTCAGATTAAATCTTGTAGTAATTTGCTCATATTTCCAACACATTACTCCCGCCCGTTCTTCTTCTTCTTCTCGAGAGAGAGAGAGAGAGAAACCATGCATCTAATTAAAACAAACCATACACACACGCAAGAGAGAGAGAGATCAACGCCCTGTAAAAATGGATGATGTGCCAAGGAATGAATTAGTCCCATGGATGGATGGATATCCCTGAAATCTCGCTGCTGCTTTGATTCACTAGTATGTCTTCCAAAGTTCCATGTCGAAACCAGGCAATCCTTTAATGCTCTCCCAAACCAACGCCCGCTTCCACCATTACTTCGGCCCGCCCTCCCGTTCTTCTCGATCCAACCTTCCGCGATCCACTGGCCACCGCCTCCCCTCATGCGGATCAGTCTTCCATCCGATGTCTCTCTGTGTTCCCCGCTCGCTCATCCCTGGCCAAGCCCGTCCACGATCTCTCTATAATGGTTGCTCCTTGCTCTTGACCTGACACGCGCCACCTCCTTTCTCCTCAGTCCATAGCCTTGCTTCGTCTACAACTCGGACATCGAGCGATAGTCAACCGAAGGCCACGCCACACCGTGTTGATATGCAAGCGTCCAGCCAGCATGGCGCTAGGAGAAGCTTTGTTGTCGAGCGGAGCAGTCAGGTGCGTGACAAGACCGGCCTGCCGTGTCCTGCTCATGCTTCGGCACCCCGGCCATGCATGTGGCCGCCGCCTAGCACTTGCCCAAGATCTCAGCTTCATCGGTTGGCCCACCCTGCCTACGGTGAGTGTAAACTCTTTTTCTTTTGAAGTAAATCTCTCGCTTTATTAAACTGTCAAGAGATTACAATCTTACTGAATAATCCTAGTCAGGAATGCAGGAATTGCATCAGAGTAAATAGAGGAAAGATTCTTGAGCTAACTTTCTTCCAGTAAATCTCAGCATGCATGGCGCCACTCAAACTGTAGTGGTTTTGTCACGACAGATGCCCTTGTGAAAGGACTTAGGTGTGAGGACATGATCACGGTGATTAGCTTGGAGGGGTATAGCGGGACGAGCGACACGAGTTTACCTAGGTTCGGCCTCTCACCAACGAGGTAAAAGCCTACTCCTGCTTATTGTTGTATTGCTATAGTATCGATTACAAGGGAGCGAATATGCTTGACCTAGCTATCGATCAATTGTTTCTTGTCCTAAGCCGCCGCCAAGTCTCGCCTTTATATACACAGGTCGAGGCCCGGCGGCTTACAGAAGTCCAGGTCGGGTCATACAACGTAACCGACTCTGACTCTAAGTCGCCTTGCCTTGCTAGGCAAGTTACCATCTGGCGGCTTACACCTTCGGGTCTATGAGTCGCTTCCGGGTTATGGGCTTCCAATGAGCCTGCTCATAAGCCGCCTCCTGGTCTTCTCATCAGCCCTTCTTGGGCCTTCTCTGTTGAATCGTCCATATTATAACCCGGCCCCTCCTGGGCGGGTCATACCACGGTGTTATATCCCCAACATTAGGCCCCGGGTTGATTTTAACTTGTTCATATCAATCCTCATCCCTTGATTTGTGAGTCTTATGTATCCTTTTATCATTTGATCCAAATAAAGTTTGGTAACCCGCCTTGACGAAAGATGACATCACATTTATTAATCTTAACGGAATCTGAGGACTTCATAACGGATCTTTGTATTAATTTATCACTCCAAGAATCGAGGTACCTCTGCTGTTAAGATAATGATTTTGCCTCCTCGAATTCCGCACAAGCCATTTTATGGTTTGCCTTTCCCTTTATAAATAGGTAGGGGGTCCTTTTCACCTTTTACCACATCCCTCCACATCTTCCTCGCGCTGTCTGTCGCTCTTCGAGCTCTGCCGCCGCTGTCAACCTTCGTCGTCAGTTCCAGCCCGGTCGATGCATCAACCCGAATGGACCAGAGAATGGCGGCGCCCTTCCGCTGTTCATCAGCTTCATCAGGTACTCATCTCTTTTCTGCTCCAATCTGCATTAGGGTTTCCTTAGTTTCTCTATTCGTCGTTGCTCATCTTGTCCGCTCATAGTTCATCCCTCATATTGCCTACTGGAACACTTGACGCAATACTGAAATCATGCCGCCGTAATTTTTAGTATCCGCGACTCGTTTATAGATCCATCCGGCCTCTGCAAGATTCACTTTTGATATACTAATTCTTCCATAGCCTCTTTAGGTCTAGGAATATTTTTTCTTTTCTGAATTGTCGTAGATCCATAAACAAAGTTGCTATCTGTAGAAATTGGTTAGGCAACACTTAGCTGAATTTCGTCCATTCTTATTCTCATAGACCGTTGGTTAATTAACCCGCCAGTCTCTGGCCGGCTTAACACTTGCAAATCCGCGGGGACTCATAAAAATGATCTTTTGACCCGCCAGTCTCTGGTCAGCTTAACACTTGCAAAAAGCTTTATACTATCACGCTTGAATTTATTGTATTTTCTTCCTGCTCATAGCTTCGCTATCTCTGGCTCATTATGACTAAGGCTTCAACAACCAAGTCTCCAACAACCTGTGATTGGGTTGTCTCTCACGTCACTAAGGCATCTCTCAGTGATTTCGTTGCCATGGGTATTTTAGCCGCCAAGGAGGTTATCAATTGGCGGGTTCTGGGTTTCGAACGCTGTCCTACACCTCAAGATGATGAGGTCATAGTCTTTACAGACCATATGCTTCGCCACTTTGCACCCCCCAGCTCTAAATTCTTTCGGGATGTTCTGCACTACTACAATATTCACCCGCAAGACATTGACCCAAATTCCGTTTCAAACATATGCAATTTCCAAGTGTTCTGTGAAGTATATCTTGGTGAAGAACCCATCGTTGATTTATTTAGAGATTATTATATCAACTGCCAAACTGAGATGACCAATGGACCTAGCCTTGAACTTGGAGGTCTTTCTATTCAGAGGCGGAGGGACATAGTATTTCCAGTAGCTACTCTACCAAGTCATCCGAAAGACTGGAATTTGACCTGGTTCTATTGCAAAGATACCTCTCCAGATGGAGAAAATCCTCTGCCGGGTTTCCGCCCATACCGGCTCTTGACCAACACCCCGCTTCCAAATAAATTAACCGCCACAGAACGGGCTCCTTTTTCTTCTACTATATCAAAAACCTGAGCTCTAGTTGCCAACGGCTTAACCGGAGTCGATCTGGTTCGATGCTGGGTGGCGTGAAGAATTTGTCTTTTAAGCCACCGCTTCGTCTTAATGTGTGAATATACTGGACAACCCAACCATCCATTACGCTACAACTCCATAGAACTTACTGAAGAGGAGATCAACAACACTGTCAAGTCGCTCCTTGGTGACCCGTTTGAGAATTGCTCCAAGACATGCCTCGCCCCTTTATATGTTCTTAACCCGGCTCCAGCTGTAAGTATCTAACTGAAACTTCGTCGTTTTATCAATTTTCTATATATCAAATGCTTACTTTTATGCATAAACATGACAATTCCACCTTTTGGAAGAAGAAGCTGCCAACCACCACATCTACTACCAAGAGGGTTAAAACAACTAGTCGTGGCCCGGGTCATCCTAAGAAGACCACAACTCAAGATCTGTGTGAATTAGACGAGTCAGAGGTAGAACCCGAGTCACTTGGTATTATTTTTATGCAACTTATTGACATCGATTTACTTCAGGAGGATGCAGATGCAAGTCATGCCAAAGTTGCTGAGGTAATTCATGGCTCCTTGATGGCTTCTCGCCCCTCGTTGGTTACCCCAAGTGGAAGGTTTGAGATGCAGTGTAGCGGAAGTTTTCCCTTGGCAAAGATACCAAGGATCGATTTCCCCAGAGACTCCCAGTTTCAACAAGAAGGTGTCAACTGCTAACGGCGCCAGATATTAGCAATCAACGTGGACCTGCACACAGATACAAATAACTTTGCTCCCAACGAGTACAGAGAGGTTGTCAATCCCTCCGGCCTTGTCGTTTACAAAGGATCAAACGCAAGTGATAATAGTGATAGATATTGCTGCAATAGTAAATAAAAGCGGAAAGTAAATAGCGGATGTGATCAATGATGGTAATATGGACCGGAGTCCCATGATGTTCACTAGTGATGTCTCTCTCCCAAAAGACGATAAAACTGCTATGTGAGGTAAACGAATTACAGCTGGGCAATTGACATGACCATGTGCGCAAACCAATGCTGACTAAGTTGCAAGAAAGGTAGAGGTTCAAAGCATGGGCGGTACGCCGAGGTAAGTAGACCGAAATCCATCTGCATCTACTACTAATCATCCACCTTGAGATATCTATCCAGAACATCTCGCTGGTATTAAGTTGCGAGTCCCACCCATAGTGTCAACTCAAAGCAACAGACAACTGCATTAAAAGAACTTTGCGTAAAGTAAACAATCCTTGCACCCGCAGGCACAAGCACCGTTGTTTTCTCCCTTGTGGCAACAACACATCCCCTAGACTCATGTTTCTATCACTCAAGCTAGTCATCGAGGGGCATGAACCCACAATCAAGCATAACGTTCCCTCTTGGAGTCACTACCTACTACTTGGCCAAAGCAATAAATAACAACGGAGAACATGCAAGAATTACTTACGAACATAAATATAAAAGAGGTGAATCAAATATATTACTCAAACACAATCTGAACATCATCTCACAATCCATCGGATCCCAGCAAACTCATCATAGCAACAGCATAAGGATTACATATGTGCCTCGATCATGTAGGGCAGCTCACGAGGACTAATTAGTGAAGCACAAGAACGGGAGGAGAACATCACATAGCTACTGGTCATGGACCCATGGTCCAAGGGAGACTACTCACAACTCATCCGGGAGGCGTCCATGGTGGTGGAGAAGCTCCCGGTGGTGATCCTCCCCTCCGGCAGGGTGCCGGGAAGAGTTCTCCTGGTGCTCCCGATCTTGGAAGCGCGGCGGCGACGGAACAGAGATGAGATCGCGAAAAAGGGTTCCCGTCTCGAGGGTTTCGGGACACGATATAAATATATGCCAAAGGGGGGCATCAG
>LR738715.1:878771182-878805677 GCA_902687465.1 Secale cereale | reverse complement strand
GCCCCCCCCCCCCCCCCCGGCGTGGCCAGGGGGGCCGCGCCACCAGGGCGCCTGGAGCCCTGGTGGCCCCCCTTCGATTGTGCTTCGGGTGCCTGGTAGCTTCTGGAACGCTGATTTTTTATATAATTTTCCGGGATTTTTCTGGCAGTTCTCGTAATGGGAAAACCTGAAATACAAAAACAGCCGAAAACAGAAACTGGCACTGGGGTGCACTGAGATAATAGGTTAGTCCAAATATGATCAGAAGTGTATGGAAGTGTATAAATATCATAGCAATATCACCCAAAAGAGGCATGGAGCAAGCAGAAATTATAGATACGTTTTGGAAGTATCACTCCTCCGACTCAGAACCTTTGCAAGATAGAAATAACAGCGGGTTGTCAGGAAAGTAAGGTTTTCCCATCCTCTTGCTTACTTGGAGCCAAATTTTCTTTTGAAGAAACAGCAACACGAGTCAAAGCTTAGCACACGGAGTAGCGGCCAAGAATAACTTGTGGCCGGCTTACCAAATACCCTGGCGGGTCATAAACGTTGTCAAGAGGTGCCTTATCATCCTACTATCAGTTCCACGAGCCGGCCTTAGACGGCAACCTCTTAATCCATCTGATTCGGCATACCAGGAATCATCTAACTCTTCTGGCGAGTCCACTGCTACACAGCTCCCCACTTTTGTGGTTAACCCGGTATAAGCATCAATTTCTGCTGAGTAAATCTTCTTTTCGATTCATACCTGATAACTTTGATTATTTTCTTCGCAGGGCTAAAGCTAAGATGGGTAAGAAGCAAAAGGTGGTCGGGTCTTCCAAAGCTGCAGAATAAAAGCAACCAAAAGTCCATGTAATAGAAGAGACTGGGCAATACATTTATACGCCGATAGGCATATCCGACGTCCTGCCTTCATCAAGCTGGGACGCAAAAGTGTGAGCCGAAGAAATAAAAAGAAGAGCGCGGCGAGGATAAATATACAAAGGAACCAAGTAAACGTGCGAGACTAGTTCCACCATGATTGACAATGTGAGGACTCCTTAGTCACTGAAAATGAATAGTGATATATTGTTGCTCGTGATGAAGCCATGAGTTGGACTATTGATTCAGGTGCACCCTTCCACAACACATCACAATGAGAGCACCTCGCATCATACACCAGTGGAATCACTGGTTCATGAGGTTGACGGACTTTGGGTTGTCGAAAAAATGTCATTGAGGGCACTATTGAAACAAACACATGTTGTAGGTTAGTGCTCAATCATGTGACGCATATCCCTGATATATGGCCAAGGCTATTGTTAGTGGCCAAGCTTGATGATATCAGACATGTCACTTACTTTTGTGAAGGAAAATAGAGTGTCAGCAAATACAATTTGATTGTGACTCGAGGAACTAACCAAGGTTGTCTCAATCTGACTTTTTTTTTGCAATGTAGTGTTGAACATTGCCAAGAAGAACACTTCCGTAGACTTTTGGCACATATCAAACAACGAATATGAGTGTGTATGAAGTAGTGTTAATTGCTAATCAGAAATATAATAATAAATTTAATTCAATGTTTTCTTTAATTACTTATTACACTTGTTCTTAACAAGAATTCCAAAGCCACATTCACGATACTATTATGGTAGGTACCCAATATGTTTCCCACACACAATAAATAGACCAATCTATTAATCCTGTGCCGGTACGGGAACAAGGAGGAGCTTCTCCTTCCGGTGCACAGTCATCCCAAATACTTCAGTCATATCGAGGCCACCTTCCATCAACTCTACTGGTAGCTTCCAATTGAAGTGGTACATTAGATTCGCGAGCATGATTTCAATGGTCACAATAGCAAAGTTGATACCTGGGCAAATCCTTCGCCCGGTCCCAAATGGCAAGTAGAGGAAGTCATTTCCCTTATAGTCCATAGCCACGGCACTGCCGCATTCCATAAATCGCTCAGGCATGAACTCATCTGCACGCTCCCAACTGCTAGGGTCCCTTGCAAGAGCCCAGCTGTTGACAATGACACGTATTCCTGATGGTATCATGTAGCCCTTTATGTTGCAGTCGGCCATGGAGAGGTGGGGTATGAGGAGCGGCCCAGGCATATGGAGCCGGAGTGTCTCTTTGATGACCGCCTTTAGGTAGGCCAAACTAGTGAGATCATCTTCGGTAACCATTTCTTTGCCCTTGGGTATAGTGCTCCTCACCTCAGCTTGTAGTTTGTTCATGAGGTGGGGGTTTTGCATGAGCTGGACCATCGCATATTCTAACACTATGAATGATGTATCCGTGCCAGCTTCAAACATGACCTACATTTACAGACAAATCCATATGTAAAAATCAAATCAACAATATATATAAGCTGTATATATTAATGTGTAGTTGTTATTTTTTTTTGCTAGTGAGGTGATACATACCTCCAACTGAGCCTTAATATGATCTCGTGTGAGTTTGTACTCTTGCTGGATAGAAAGCAACACATCGGTGAAGTCGCTGTCCTCGTTGTTGTTTTCAGGCGTCGACTTGCTTGCATGCTCATCAATGATATTATTGAGCAGGTTGTCCCACATCTTGTTCACCTGTTGGGCCTTAGCGCAAACCATCCTTTTGATGATGTCCAGCTTCACCAACATGGGGAAGTAGTCCTCTAGGTTGAATCCACCCATGAGCAATGAGTTGGCCTCGACGAGCTCTCGGAAGAGTTTATTATGACCTTGTTCCCTAAAAAGCTTGCCTGACACAGCATGACACACAATGTCATTGGTGAAGGCATTGAGAAGGTCAGTCAGGTCGATGGCGGTACATTTGGAGGCCGCATCATGTATCTTGGCCACTACCAATCTCACCTGTGAATTAACAATAATTAATTTTGGCACAACTGACGATGTTGACAGCATGCATGCATGCATGGTGCAATATGTCTAGCAATCAAGTAAGTTGTCTATATTTAAGTTGCCTATTTTTTAAAGATTTTAGTCAATTTTTACTAGCCTTTAGATTAATTTACATTTAAGAATAATCATTTTTTTCTAAACATGGTATCCCTTGGCAATAAAAGGACTGAGTGGCCCTAATGGTGAGCCTACTGCAACGCTTCGGCTCAAATAATTCATGCACAAAGAAAACAATAGGCACAATAACTATGATATGAAAAATCAACACAGTTACCTAAAAAAGCCACACACAGACTTATTTTAATAAATTTAATACATGGAGTAGTATCACTTTGGTATAACATGAAACAAAAGTAATAAGACTACAATACTGTATGTGTCCTCGGCAAAAAAAAAACAATTATTTCAGCTCATTGCGACATATATATATACTGAACTATTTGTTTTTTTGTCCACGACACATACAATCATAATTTGTCAATCCCTCCGTTGAATCTTTTTATATTATAGGTATGTTCCTTCAGTATTTCTTTCAGGATTTTTAGAGACTTTTAGTGCCAGTTCTTTTCCTAGCTTTTTTGGGCCTCCAGAATAAGATGCCCCCTACCCAGCTTATTCTAGAAGCCCAACCATTTTTTTTATTTCGGAAGCCTACTAATCAAGTCTTAACTACTAGGCTTCTAAAAAAATAAATTTCGTTGGGCTTCTAGAATAAGTTGGGTAGGGGGCAGCTTATTTCAGCTTATCCAAAAGAACTGGCTCTTACACCGTAGAAAACCTTAACTAGTTCTGTGGCAAGCTATTGTACAAAATCCTGCTATATATATATAATTGATCAAACTTTATGAAGTTCGATTTCACTCAAATATAATATGCAAAATAAATAAAAAAGAGGGAATATACTGTATCAGGATAGACCAGCCATACAGAACCTAGCTGGCAGCACCCTATTATTGCAAACCACACCAATAGATACTGATAACGCTGCGACTCAGAAGACAACTCTAGTTTTTTTTCTTTGTCTTTTCGATGGCAACTTTAGTTATAAAAAAAATCAGAACCGGAATGCATCGTATTTCATATGTGACACTTATTATTTGAGAAGAAAAAAAATAAAGATAACGCTAGAGAAACCATTTTCTCCGAGCCCACATGACACAGTCATCGGAAAGATGTGTGCGCGCGCACGCTTGTCCATGCTTGCCGGAGGGCCGGATCTCATGGACAGCAGAAAAACAATCTATCTAAGAAGCAAACTAATCGGCTGAACGCATAAAAAAATTCAGGCAACGAAATTGATGCATGCATAGTTACCTACCTCGTGCTCGCGGGCATGGCGGTAGGAGCGGACCTTCTTGTTGGTGAGGAGGTGCGTGGTGGCGATCTTCTTGACCTGACGCCAGTGCTCGCCGTAGGGGCAGAAGGCCACGTCCTTGGAGCCGTAGAAAAGGATGTCGATGACGGGGGAGTAGGCCCGGGACGCGAAGACATGGTCGTGCGTGCGCAGCACGGCCTGTGCCGCGCTCGGCGATGAGACGACGAGCGTCGGGACGGCGCCGAGCCGGAGGAGCATGAGCCCGTCGCGGCCGTGCTTGGCAGCAAGGTCACGGAGGGAGACATGCGGGAGGGGACCGACGAGGTGCAGGTGGCCGATGACGGGGAGCCTACTGGGAGGAGAAGGCAGCTTGCTCAGCTGCTCTTCTCGGGCTCTCACGGTGGCCGTGGCCATCAACGGCGTCCCGAGGCGACGCACGATCAGGAGGACTATAAGTGGGCAGAGGAGGAGGGCAGAGACGACTAGGGCTGCCTGTGGAGATGGAGACCTCGCCTGCATCAGCAGCAGCAGCTCATGGAGGCCATGCTGCACCTGCGACACTTGTGCCATCACAGTAGCGTAGCCGCCAGTTGCACTGGCTTTTCAACTTACTGTAAGGTTACCGCTGGGTATGTTTGTTTTCCACAGCAGCCCTGCTGGCTTTATAGTTACAACAGTAGAGATTGCAGCCAGAGCAAGGAATCTTTTTTGGTCCATGGTTTATGTACAAAACTCCAAGTGGTGCTTGTGACCGATAGCTCAAAATGACGTAGACGTAGTCTGGGACTAGATTTTTTCGGAGCTAGGTCCAAGTGGTGCTTGAGCCGACAACTCAAAATGGAAACGTACACTTTTTTTCGGCGGATTGTTTGGCGAGTGGATGAGAACGAGAAGAAATATTTTTTCGAAACGGAGACAAAAGATTTGCCTCATCCATTAATTAAGCAGAAGAGAATTGCCCGGTTAATTAACGGAGAACCGGGCAAAAACCGTCACAAACCGTTGAGCGGCACAAAAACGGACCGTGCCAGAACTCAGCCACCCGCGTCGAGGGCAGCGCAGCTCCGACTCTAAAGGTGAGATCCACCTAGTCCAGTGGTCAAATGTCTGTCAGCTGTTTTAAATTCTCGATATGTGAATAAAACCTTGCTGGCAAAATGCTTGGAGAGGGTGGAGACAGAGAACAAGGCCGCGCCTATGATAGACTGTTTTGATGGAGAGAAATTTTTATTTGGTCCTAGCAATTTGTAATCAAGATGAATTCTCAGGATGCAATTTATAATGTGTATAAAATTTTCTTGGAGGGTTAACGTGTATGCATATTATATATGTTATATAAGGGCATCTCCAACGGCAACCCGTAAATACGGATGCGGATGCGGATGCGTGGACACGGGGGCCAGTTCATGGATACGAATGCAGGAGGTGGCCATCCAACCGTAGCCGCATATATTTCGACAACAGTTTGAACCAACCGGAAGAAATTCTTGCAAATACGGTCAGATTTCATATAAACACGACTGATTTCAGACAAACCAGACGAAAACATTTACATTTTAAACATATTTTAACTAAAAAGGTAAAACAATATGCATGTATGGTCGCGCGGAGCTCCACTTCGATGATACGGATGCACTACACTACTCTATGGCCGGTCGCGGCGGATCCTTTTGCCTTCCCCATGTCCGGCAGCCCGCTCATCAGACTGCCGGGAGCCCCGGAGGTATATGCTTCAGCGCAAAGGGCGGCTCCCTTCCCCACCGCTCATCAGTGTGGAACTGACGGCTGATGATTTAGCCATAGGGGAAGGGTGTGCCTCCGCTTCCGTAGAGCCAAGGCGGGGATTCCACGATGGTCTGCGCTAAAGAACCGGGCAAGACACCGACTGTGTACACCGGCGTCGCCACGGCGGTGGCCTTCATGGAACCCAAGCAATTGTAGACTCCGTTGCTCTACTTATCCTCAATGGAGGGGGTGGACGCATACGTGTTGGCCGCCACCACGTTGATGTCCACAGAGTCTGCTTCTTTCACTGCCGGCATGGCGCGGCTACGTGGGCATCAATGACAGATGGCATGGTCATAGGCATGGGAGGCATGGTACGGCGCAACGTCGTCGACAGTAGCGACGCTGCCCATGCCGCCTTACTCCGGTCGTGCGGCCTGGAGCAACTCGCCACTCCTCCGCGAGCTAGCTTGAAGCGACGAGTTGTTGAACCACGCACCGGCTTGAGTCGCAACTTGCTCCGTCGTCGAGGTAGGCGAGAGAGGTGGAGCAGCGAGTTGCCTCGCTCGTATTCGGTGGGCTACCTAGCCGACCTTTATGCCAGAGAACTGTTCTTCCTGCTCGTCGGATGCCATCGAAAGAGTGCAGAAAGTGTGGGAGGAGATGAGCAGTGGCGGAGTGGTGCAATTATTGCCCGGCGTCCGACCTCTTTTGAATAGAGGGCGGACGGGAGGAGCTAGCACAGTGTTGTGTTTAATGCTAGCCCGCTTGCGAACGGACGTGTGGCCGGAGTAGATTTCTCGGCTTCCAGGCGAATTTAATGGAGGAGTTTGAATGTGGTGATGAGGCATGTTCAGACGGGCGTGCAGCGGGTGGCACCCTCGGCCAGCGCATCGCTTCAATGCCGGAGGCAGTTAGAGGCCGCGTCCGCCCTGAGCCACCTTGAATGTGGAGCGGGACGCTCTACAGCGGCATGAATGCAGGCGGTTGGTGACAGCCGGGAAGCATGCGCCACAGGGGGTAGGGATTTTTGGTGGGTCAGGGCGGTCAGAAGCTGGCGTGGGAGCGGTTCGAACTCCCGCAAAACTCCCCACATTTGTCACTGCTTCGAGGGAGAAAGTACGTCCGGACCGCGCCGCGGGCCAATATAGTTCCATGTTGAATGGCTTCCGCTGTCCGAACAGCAAGGTACGGACGCATGCGGGAGATTTGCCATGCATGAAAGTGACTAGGCATGAGACTCTCTACAATGAAGAACATGGTGCTACTTTGAAACACAAGTGTGGAAAAAGATAGTAGCAATTGTCCCTTTTTCTTTTCTCTTTTTTTTTTCTTTTTTTTTGGGCCTTTCTTTTTTTCTTTGGCTTTTTTTTTCTTTTTTTTGCGGAGGGGCTTTATAGATTCAGCCTTTCCTCCCATGGGACAATGCTCTAATAATGATGATCATCACACTTTCATTACAACACGAAATTACAACTCGATACTACAACAACAAAGTATGACTCTATATGAATGCCTCCGGCGATGTACCGGTATGTGCAATGAAACAAGAGTGACATTTATGAAAAATTATGCATGGTGGCCTTGCCACAAATACGATGTCAACTACATGATCATGCATGGCAATATGACAATATGATGCGTGTCATATGAACGGAATGGTGGAAATTTGCATGGCAATATTATCTCGGAATGGCTATGGAAATGCCATGATAGGTAGGTATGGTGGCTGTTTTGAGGAACAATATGGTGGCTGTTTTGAGGAAGGATATATAGTGGGTTTATGGCACCGGCGAAAGTTGCGCGGTACAAGAGAGGTTAGCAATGGTGGAAGGGTGAGAGTGCGTATAATCCATGGACTCAACATTAGTCATAGGAACTCATATACTTATTGCAAAAATCTACGAGTCATCAAAACAAAGCAATCAACGCATGCTCCTAGGGGGGAGGTTGGTAGGAGTTAACCATCGCGCGCCCCCGACCTCCACACAAATGTTGACACTCTACAAATACCTCATGCTCTAACTTAGTCACACAACGGTTCACCATACGTGCATGCTACGGGAGTCACTAACCTTAACACAAGTATTTCTCAATTTTATAATAACTCCACTAGCATGACTCTAATATCACTATCCTCATGTCTCAAAACAATTATCAAGCATCCAATATCTCATTCTATTCAATGCACTTGGTGTGAAATATTTTACTACACTGACATTGGATGTTTATCATGTGAAGACTAGTTTCTTTAGTCTAAACACTTTACCATGCTGTTTTAATAGACTCTCAAATAGATATAAGTGAAGCATGAGAGTTCAACATTTTCTACAAAATATTACCACCACCATGCTCTAAAAGATATAAGTGAAGCACTAGAGCAAAAACTATTCAACTCAAAAGATATAAGTGATGCACTTAGAGTGTTCTAATAATTTCTAGGCCATGTTTAACTCTCTCAAATAGGTGTGTCCAGTAAGGATGATTGTGGTAAACTAACAAGCAAAGACTCAAATTATACAAGACGCTCCAAGCAAAACACATAACATGTTGCGAATAAAAATATAGCTCCAAGTATAGTTACCGATGGATGAAGACGAAAGAGGGGATGCCTTCCCGGGGCATCCCCAAGCTTAGGCTTTTGATTATCTTGAATTTACTTGGGGTTCCATGGGTATCCCCAAGCTTACGCCTTTTCTACTTCTTGTTCCATAGTCCATCAAAGCAATACTCAAAACTTGAAAACTTCACAAGACAAAACTTAGACAAAAATTCTCGTGAGCTCCGTTAGTAAGAGAAAACAAATCACTACTCAAAGGTACAGAAAGGAATTCATTCTTTGTTTATAATGGTGTTAAACCTACTTTACTCCAAGTTCTCTATGGTTCATATCCTCCAATATTACTCATAGATGCATCGGAATAAGCAAACAACACACGAGAAACAGAATCTGTCAAAGACAGAACAGTCTGTAGTAATCTGCAGGGTTCGCCTACTTCTGGAACTCCAAAAAATTCAAACTAAATTGGTAAATTTGCAAATTTTTCTACCAATCAGGAGAAAAAATAATCAACTAAAAATGACGCTCCAGTAAAATCCCACGACTACTTTAGCGGGCGCTAACGATTCTGTTTTTCACAGCAAGATCATATAAACCTCACACAAGTCTTCCCAAAGGTTCTACTTGGCACAAACACTAAACAAAACATGAAACCACATCTAATCAGAGGCTAGATGTAATATTTATTCCCTAACAGCAACAAAAACAAAAAACAAAAAATTGGGTTGCCTCCCAACAAGCGCTATCGTTTTACGCCCTTAGCTAGGCACGAAGATTTCAATGATGCTCACATGAAAGACAAGAATTGAAGCACAAAGAGAGCATCATAAAACATGTGACAAACACATCTAAGTCTAACATACTTCCTATGCATAGGCATTTTATAGGAAAAAAATTACCCAGACAAGCAAGATCTAGCATATGCAAAGAAGGAGAAAGAAACAATAGCAATCTCAACATAACGAGAGGTAATTTAGTAACATGAAAATTTCTACAACCATATTTTCCTCTCTCAAAGTAATTGCATCTAGGATCATAAGAAAATTCAAAAAAATAGCTATCACATAACATATTCTCAACACAATCCACATGCATACGAAGTTGACACTCTTCCAAAATAGTGGGATCAATATTAACTACAGTCATGACCTCTCCAAACCCACTTTCATTATTATGGCAAACAAATATTATCAATCTCATATTCATGATGGTGTTTAAATAAATTTTCAAGATCGTAAGAATCATCACCCAATCATGATCATTGCAATAAGTGGTGGGCGTAGCAAAATAAGCATCCCCAAGCTTAGGGTTTTGCATATTATTAACACAATTGACATTAATAGAATTTATAATACCATCATTGCAATCATGCTTTTTACTCAAAGAGCTATCGTGAATCACTTTATATTTTTCTTTCAATATTTCATCACAATTTTCAGATTCACTAATTTTAAGCAAAACCTCATAAAGATAATCTAGTGCACGCAGCTCCCTAGCAATAGGTTCACCATAATGGGATCTCTTAAAAAGACTAGCAAGTGGATGAGGATCCATACTTTAGCAAGCAAAGATGCAAGCTAATTGAGGGCACATAGCACACAAGCAAACAAGAGGCAAGCGAACGAAAAACACACGGCGGAAGAAGGGCAAATAAAACGGCAAGGGTGAAGTGGGGGAGAGGAAAACGAGAGGCAAATAAATGTAATGCGAATGATAAGGGTTTGTGATAGGTACTTGGTATATGGCTTTTGCGTAAGCCTACCGGCAATGGCGCCAGAAATTCTTCTTGCTACCTCTTGAGCTTGTGTTGTATTCCCTCGAAGAGGAAAGGGAGATGCATCACAGTAGCGTAAGTATTTCCCTCAGTTTTTTAGAACCAAGGTATCAATCCAATAGGAGACCACGCGCGAGTCCCTCGCACCTGCACAAACAAATAAGAACTTCGCAGCCAACGCGATAAGGGGTTGTCAATCCCTTTACGGTCACTTACGAGAATGAGATCAGATAGAGATGATAGTTTATAGTTTTGGTATTTTTAGTTTAATAAAACATCAAATAAAAGCAAGAAAAGTAAAGTAGATGTAGATTGATATGTTGAGAATAGACCCGGGGGCCATAGTTTTCTCTAGTGGCTTCTCTCATGATAGCGCTATTCTATGGCGGTTAAACAAATTACTGTTGAGCAATTGATAGAAAAGCGAATAATTATGAGACTATCTAGGAATGATCATTGTATATAGGCATCACGTCCGAGACAAGTAGACCGAAACGATTCTGCATCTACTACTATTACTCCACAAATCGACCGCTATCCAGCATGCATCTAGTGTATTGAGTTCATACGAACAGAGTAACGCCTTAAGCAAGATGACATGATGTAGAGGGATAAACTCAAGCAATATGATGAAAACCCCATCTTTTATTCTCGATGGCAACAATACAATACGTGCCGCGAGATTGAACCCAAAGCCAAGCACTTCTCCCATTGCAAGAAGTATAGATCTAGTAGGCCAAACCAAACCAATAATTTGAAGAGACTTGCAAGGATATTATGAGCACACATAAAAAGTTCACTGAAGAACCAAATATCTTTCATAGATAACCTTGATCATAAACTCACAATTCATCGGATCTCGAAAAACACACCGCAAAAAGAGATTACATCGAATAGATCTCCTCGAAGAACTTTGTATTGAGATCCGGAGAGAGAGAGAGAGAGAGAGAGAGAAGAAGCCATCTAGATACTAGCTATGGACCCGAAGGTCTGTGGTGAACTACTCACAACTCATGGTGAGGGTGATGATGATGATGATGAAGGCCTCCGTGATGGATCCCCCTCCCGGAACAGGCTCCAAGATGGGATCTCCACGGGAACAGAAGCTACGGCGGTGGAATTAGGGTTTTCTCTCTGCGTATGGAGTTTCCGGGGTACGTAGGTATATATAGGAAGAAGGAGGGCACCGGGGGCCACACGGGTCAGCCTCGAGGCAGGGGGGGCGCGCCCCCACCCTCAAGGGCAGGCCCTCTGTCCCTTGACTTGGTCCTGACATTTCCCGAGCGTGATTTTCTCCAAAAATATCTCTAGCGAAGGTTTCATTCCATTTGGACTCCGTTCAATATTCCTTTTCTGCAAAACCCTGAAATAGGCAAAAAAAAATAGCAATCTGGACTGGGCCTTTGGGTCAGTAGGTTAGTCCCAAAAATGATATAAAAGTGAATGATAAAGCCCATTTAACATCCAAGACTTCATAAATAATAGCATGGAACAATAAAAAATTATAGATACGTTGGAGACGTATCACTGCCATCGCCTCGGCTGCTTCGATTGCGGCCGCGACCTCAGTGGCCTCCCTTGTGACAGCCGCCGCCACCGCCTCCGACGCCCGTAGGGCGACGTGGTACCCCGGGGTGTCATCCGGGTCGCCGTCCTCGCCGAGGATGACCTGCTCCGCTGATGACCCTCAACCGTAAGGGATCTATTGCAGTGTTTTCGATAAGTAAGAGTGTCGAACCCAACGAGGAGCAGAAGGTATTGATAAGCGATTCTGAGCAAGAAATCACTGCAAGCACTGAAAGATAACTTTTTAGGGGTTTCTCGATATAAGTAACAGGAAAGTAAAAGCAAGCAATGTAAAAGGCACTGAGAGTAGCAAGTGGCCCAATCCTTTCTTACCAAAGGAGAGGCCTAGCAACTGAACTTATAAAGACTAAAGCGTTCCTGAGGACACACGGGAGAGGTAGTCATGTGCTTTCACCATATTCCGTATCGATACTATGTTATGTGTTGATAAGTGTTGACTGGGTGGATCTATGCTAGTACACTCTCTAGACTAAGATGAGTGCACTCTTATGATTAAACACCTTGCAAGCAACCGCAAATACAAGATAGAATTTAAGGCAAAAGCCTAACCATAGCAATACGATCGAGGATCCATTATTCCCTTATGCAAAAGCGTGCGAACTGGGGTTCAGGTTTCTGTCACTCCGGCAACCCACCATAAGCATTCTTTATACACAATGTATTCTCCTAGGTCCTTAATAAGGCGAAGTGTTGGGTGTTTGACTCACACAACACCACTAGTAGAATGACAACGCAACTTAAGTATCAAACAACACATATTACTTCAACAGCATATGACTACTAACAACAAGACTTCCCCCATGTCCTCAAGAACTAAGGTAACTACTCACGAGACATAAAGGAGATCATGATCAGTGGGGATAAATAGGTGATAAACAATCTGGACATAATAATATTTCTCCAACAAAACTCAATAGCATTCACCACAAAGTAGTAATCAACACCGATGGAGTAGAGAGGATAGATAATACGAGTTACAACACAAGTTGCGATTGTAAGATGAGATTTGGATGAAGATGGAGATGGTGCTGGTGTTGGGGATGATGTTGATGATGATCTCGATGATGCCCGTGACGATGGTGATGACGATGGCGACGATCTCCCCTTCCGGGAGGTGATCTCCCCGGCGGAATCTGCCCGCCGAAGATGGCTTTTTCTTCTCTGTAGGTTTCCGCCACGGAGCGGCGGCGGAACTCCGTAAAAATTCCCGTCCCTAGGGTTTTTGGATAACGGAGAGCATATATGCAAAAGGGGGCGGCCAGAGGTGGGCCAGGGGCTCCAGGCGCCCCCCCGGCGCGGCCAGGGGGGGCGCGCCCCCAGGGCGCCTGGGCACCCTGTGGCCCCCCTCTGGTTGCCCTTTCGCGTGCCTTCGTGATCCGTCTGAAAAATATCTCCCATCAATGGTAATTTGGAGGTATTCTTCTTCAGCAACTCAGCGTCCACTTTTTAGTGCTGAATCCTGCGTCTGCTGCTTCGGCATCGGAAAGTTTGCAAACTATGTAAAATAGACCAAAACAACATAAGAACATCACCGTAACGTGAAATATATCAATGAATAAGGATAAATTATGATACAAAATAGTGATGCATTTTGGACGTATCAACACCCCCAAGCTTAGACCTCGCTTGTCCCCAAGCGAATACTGAGCTCGGTAAACCTGTCCACAAGTTTAGTGAGTGAAGTGTCGATAAACAGAATACGAACAAGAAGCATCACGGTTTCCTCACCAACTTAAATATCCTCAACAGCAATCTTCAACTCATAAGGCCTTTATAAAAGAGTGGTAACACTTATATTCGAAAGTAGGGCTAAGGAAACTTATTGAATCATGGCAAACATGTCCTTTGGTCAAAGAACAACTAATAGCTTTTACTTTTGCTCTTTCTTTATGTTTTGATGAGACTAATTGAAGCTTTTAAAAAGAACATGTCATCAGGCAAGAAGTGAAAGTGTTAACACAAAGGAATATATTTGCCTTAGCTGGGCTTTGACAAACAACTTACTTATCAAATGATAATGTCAACAAGGATATGATATGACAAATCTTAATGCAACTGTACATGAATGAATCCTTATCAACATCAAATGTCTGCTCTCTTTAAGAATAGAAGGGAGTAGGAATAACTGACTCAACTTAAAATTAAAAGATGGGCCCTGCTCTAGGGTAGTAGGGAAAACTCATGTGCTATCCTTAAATCAAACAGAATGAAAACAAGTTTTGAGAGGTGCATGATTTGTCAACGAATGCTAATAGATAACTCAACTACTTCTTGAGCTGGACAAGTTTCGAGGAACGGCTCCCGCACGAGGACGATCACATCCTCTTATTCTCCTTTGTTAATCACTGCCAAAGTTTTCTGATTTCTCATGAACAAAGCGTGAAGGAGGGTTTGTTTGTTGTATTATCTTTTTGAGCCGGGCGCACTCAATGCCAGTTCCTTATCGTATTATGGGTTTGCACATTACACATGCAATCCCGGGGTGAAGCTTGTCCAATTCAAGAAGACTATTAATTAGCTATTACTTCCTCATGAGCTAAAACAGAGGCACAAAATAAAAGATTTTGAACATTTAAGGATAACACATAAATTATATACTTTTAGGAGGTGGTAGTGGAACACCACGAGTAGGTAGGTATGGTGGACTCATATGGAAGGTATTGGTTTTAAGGGTATGGACGCACAAGCAGAATACTGCTTAGTACAGAGTTAGGCTAGCAAAGGTTTTGAGAGAGCAGACAACTGATGATGACTAAGATGCAAAGCAATATAAAGCATGAACATTGAAATAAGCATAACACATCAAGTTGTCTTCCTTGTCAGCATAACACTTCAAGCATAATAACATAAAGGTTTTGGCTATGTTGATACTTTAAGAAAATCATGCTTGTTGTTATGACCAAAGCTATGTTTGCCAAGATTAAATAAAGTTTTCACGGCCATACCTGACATAAGGTCAATACTCCCCATAAGAATCATCATATAAGGTCGATTGCATGAAGAGAATACCGAGTGCAGCAAAAGGAACCAATAAACTTCTCATTAATATTCCATCATGGACGACTCCACACTCACGGATACAATTCTTCACCGAAGGAGTGATAGACCTCAATGCACACACCTATCTCATATAATAACCTCCCTAGACATGATACGACTCTACTTGACTCTAAAAGACAAAAGGTAAAGATAAAGATACCGGGCACTCCCCCAAGCTTGGAACAAGCCAAGGGAATGCCGTTACCCAAGGAGATTTCACTCATCATGCTTGTTGGCGTTGATCACGTAGTCCTTGGCGAAACGCTTCCATGGATATCTAGCTAAAGTCTCATATGAGAAGCTCGTCTCCTGAATCCTGCATTCAGCACCCATACTCATGCGCATAAACCTTAGTTCATACTCACAGTTCTGGTTATGTAGATCATTAATTTGCCCTTGGAGCTCTATAATTCTTTCTTCAAACGCGGTGATTCTTTTCCACATCTCCTTCATATCCTTCAGGAAGTAGTTCTTCAGCTCGTTGGTGATGTTAAAGTTAGCTTCAACACCACGCTCGATCATCTTCTTGTACTCGAAGACTTCTTGCTCCACTTCTTCCAGCCTGGCCTGGACGCTCCCCTCCTTGATAGGTCCCTTCAGATCTTCTTGATAAAGGACACCGTCCTCCATCCGAACAACCTGAGGGTGCTTCTTCACCTCAGCGAGGTAAGGGTTGATGACGTTGACGACGAACTCGTCCTTGGGGGAGCTTGGAGAAGCCATGGCACCTAAATTCAGCTGAAAGATTCCCTGACAGAAACAGATCAAAGAGAAAACACGCGAAATCGCAAGATACGTTACCGGAACAGTCCGGGAAAATATATTGGAAAAATTTATGCACAGAAAGGAAGGTAATGGACCAAAGCGGGGTCGGAGACGGACTCACGGGTGTCCAGGCGGCCTCCCGGCGCGGCCCAGGGGGGGGCGCCAGGGGGGCGCCTGGACTCCCTGGAGGTCGTCTTCGGCTCCACTTAGGCTCGGAATTTTACTAATTTTGCAGAAACTTGTAATACGGAACTTTTATGGCGGTTTGCGATGTTTCCTTACCGTACTACATATCTTTTCTTTATTCTGCTTCTGCTGGCGTCTGAAACAGGGCTGCAACATGTTCTTCGTGGGTTGTTGTGTATATTATATTCACATCAACATTGACAGGGTCTCCTGCTATGTAATGTTTAAGCCTTTGCCCATTCACAACTTGAGGTTTGGTGCCTTCAAAACTATTAATCTTAATTGCTCCAGATCGATAAAATTCTTCAATATGAAATGGTCCTTCCCACCTGGAAAGTAGTTTACCTGGAGAAAACCTGAAACGGGATCTGAACAACAAAACTTTATCACCAACATTAAATTCATGTTTCAGAATCTTCCTATCATGCCACTTTTTTACCTTTTCCTTGAACATTTTAGCGCTCTCGTAAGCTTCACTTCTCCATTCATCTAGAGAAGTCAAGTTCATGAGACGCTTCTCACCAGCTAGTTTTGGGTCAGCGTTAAGCTCTCTAACAGCCCAGAAAGCTTTGTGCTCTAACTCTAATGGCAAATGGCAAGCCTTGCCATACACCATCTTATAGGGGGACATGCCCATGGAGTTTTTGTAAGCAGTTCTATATGCCCACAAAGCATCTCCTAACTTATTTGACCAGTCCTTTCTATTTCTGTTTACTGTCTTCTGCAAGATCAACTTAATCTCTCTATTGGTGAGCTCAACTTGCCCACTAGTTTGAGGATGATATGGTGAAGCAATTCTATGATTAACATCGTATTTAGCCAAAGCTTTTCTAAAAGCTCCGTGCGTGAAGTGTGATCCCCCATCAGTCATGAGATACCTTGGTACACCAAACCTAGGAAAAATTACATCTTTAAGCATTTTCAAAGATGTCTTGTGATCAGCACTTTCAGTGGGGATTGCTTCAACCCACTTGGTCACATAATCAACAGCTACTAAAATGTGAGTGTACTTGTGCGAAGAAGGAAAAGGACCCATAAAATCAAAACCCCAACAATCGAAAAGTTCAATCACTAGTGAGTAATTCATAGGCATCTCATTCCTTCTACTAATGTTACCAACTCTCTGACATTTATCACAGGCTAAAACATAATTTCTAGCATCTTTAAAGAAAGTAGGCCAATAAAAACCTGATTGAAGAACCTTATGTGCAGTCCTCTCACCGGCATGATGTCCTCCATAGGGACTATCATGACACCGTCTGAGAATGTCCTTTTGCTCATGTTCCGGTATGCATCTTCTCAGGATCCCGTCGGGACCTTCTTTAAAAAGATGTAGGTCATCCCAAAAGTAGTACCTCAAATCATGAAAGAACTTCTTCCTTTGCTGAAGTGTTAAACCTGGAGGCAAAAACTTTGCAACAATAAAATTAGCATAATCTGCATACCAAGGGTCGGAAAGAGATTGTACTTTTACAATGGCAAGCTGCTCGTCTGGAAAACTATCGTTGACTGGGATGGGATCATGCGGTATATCTTCCATCCTTGAAAGATTGTCCGCTACCGGATTGTCTTCTCCTTTCCTATCAACAATCTGCAAATCAAATTCTTGAAGAAGGAGTACCCATCTGATAAGCCTTGGCTTGGCATCCTTCTTTGTCATAAGGTACTTAATGGCAGCAAGATCAGTATGAATAATAACTTTGGAATCAACAATATACTGTCTAAATTTATCACAAGCAAAAACTACAGCTAAGAATTCCTTCTCAGTAGTAGCATAATTCCTTTGAGCCCTATCAAGAGTTTTGCTAGCATAATGTATAACATTCAATTTCTTATCAACTCTTTGTCCTAAAATGGCTCCAACAGCAAAATCACTTGCATCACACATAATCTCAAAAGGTAAATTCCAGTCAGGTGGTTGTACTATAGGAGCGGTTATTAAAGCTTTCTTAAGGACTTCAAAAGCTTCCTTACAATTTTCGTCAAATACAAAAGGAACGTCCTTCTGGAGAAGATTAGTGAGGGGTCTTGAGGTTTTAGAAAAGTCTTTAATAAATCTTCTATAAAAACCTGCATGACCGAGGAAACTGCGAATACCTTTGATGTCCCTTGGATAGGGCATCCTCTCAATAGCTTTGATCTTGGCTTTGTCCACTTCAATTCCCCTTTCGGAAATCTTGTGACCAAGAACAATTCCTTCATTAACCATGAAGTGGCACTTTTCCCAGTTGAGTACCAAATTTGTCTCCTCGCATCTCTGCAAAACTTTATTAAGGTTGTGAAGACAATGGTCAAAAGAAGTTCCGTAGACGGAGAAATCGTCCATGAAGACTTCCATAATATCCCCGCAGAAACCATGAAAGATAGCAGGCATACACCTTTGAAAAGTAGCAGGGGCATTACATAAACCAAAAGGCATACGCCTGTAAGCATAAGTACCAAAGGGACAAGTAAAAGTGGTCTTCTCTTGATCGGCAGTGTTAACATGAATTTGAGAGAAGCCAGAATAACCATCGAGATAACAAAAGTGGGTATTTTTGGATAACCTTTCAAGCATTTGGTCGATGAACGACAACGGGTAGTGATCCTTCCTAGTTGCCTTGTTTAACTTCCTGTAATCAATACACATTCTATATCCAATAATAATTCTCTAAGGTATTAATTCATTTTTATCATTAGGAACCACAGTTGTACCTCCTTTCTTAGGAACACAATGTACCGGACTTACCCACTTACTATCAGCTATAGAGTAGATAATACCTGCAGCCAGAAGCTTGAGAATCTCAGTTCTCACAACATCCATCATCTTTGGGTTCAACCGTCGTTGATGATCAACAACTGGTTTAGCATCAGGCTCAAGGTTGATAGTATGTTGACAGATAGATGGACTAATCCCCTTAAGGTCATCAAGGGTATAGCCAATTGCGCCTCGGTGTTTACGAAGTACTTCCAATAATCGCTCTTCTTCATATCCTGAAAGGTTAGAATTGATAATAACAGGATATACTTTCTTTCATCTAAATAAGCATACTTGAGCGTATCTGGCAGAGGTTTAAGATCGAACACCGGGTCTTCTTTCGGTTTTGATAAAATTCCCAAAGGTTCAACCGGAAGGTTGTGCTTCAGGATAGCAGGCTGCCTCAAGAATATTTCATCTAGTTCATTTCTTTCCTGCATATGCAAATCATTCTCGTGGTCCTCCATGTATTGCTGCAAATGATCATTAGGGGGAATAGCAATAGAGGCAATACTTTCAATAATTTTATCATCACTAGGTAAATCAGTACCACGAGGCTGCTTAGAGAACTTAGAAAAATTAAATTCATATGGCTCACCATCGAATTCAACAGAAACTTTACCTTTCTTGCAATCTATTATAGCTCCACAAGTTCTAAGAAAAGGCCTACCAAAAATAATTGGACAAAAAATCTCCCTCTCTGAACCAAGTACTAGAAAGTCGGTAGGGTATTTTACCTTTCCACATAGGACTTCAACGTCCCTCACAATCCCGATAGGAGAGATAGTTGTTATGTTTGCAAGATGAATGGTAACATCAACTTCTTCAAGTTCACAAGGGGAAATCTCACCGATGATTTCTTCATAAAGTGAATAGGGGATAGCGCTTGCACTCAATCCCAAATCGCATAGCCCATAATAATTGTGATCTCCTATTTTAACAGATACCACTGGAGTACCTGAAATTTGGCCTTTATTCTTGGCTGTGACAAGGTTAGTGGAAACAGCACAAAAATTTATATTGGGATCCAAAACATCATTAGTCGCAAGGTCTTTAATCAATGCAACTTGAGGATCGACCCTGATCTGGTCCTCAGGCTCATCAACTCTTCTCTCACTTTTATTTATTATGCCCGTCACAAGATAGTGCCCCCTTATCCTCGTGGGAAAAGGAGGCTGTTCATATATAACTGCAGGCAAGATAGGGTCAGCAACATAAATATCAATAGGTGGCTCTTTAAAAGGTTCATGGTGCTGGTCTCTCTTCTTTTTAAAAGAATCAACGTGAGAGGCAAAATTCTTACAGAAATCAATCACTAGATGGGAATCAAGACCAATCTTAGAGCAAAAAGTATTGAAGTAATCAGTTTTCACATAGCTCTCAATATAATCATGTTCATAATTTATAGCGGGTTCAATACCTTTATCAATTTCCCAATCTTCGGTATTCCTCTGGATCCTTTCAATGAGATCCCACCTTTCTAAAGGAAATATGCCCTAGAGACAATAATAAAGATGTTATTTGTATTTCCTTATATCATGATAAATGTCTTTTATTCATGCTAGAATTGTATTAACCGGAAACTTAGTACATGTGTGGATACATAGACAAAACAGTATGTCCCTAGTATGCCTCTACTAGACTAGCTCATTGATCAAAGATGGATATGTTTCCTAGCCATAGACATGAGTTGTCATTTGATCAACGGGGTCACATCATTAGGAGAATGATGTGATGGACTAGACCCATCCGTTAGCATAGCACTATGATCGTTTAGTTTTACTGCTATTGCTTTCTTCATGACTTATACATGTTCCTATGACTATGAGATTATGCAACTCCCGAATACCGTAGGAACACCTTGTGTGCTATCAAATGTCACAACGTAACTGGGTGATCATAAAGATGCTCTACAGGTGTCTCCGAAAGTATTCGTGGTGTTGGCATAGATCAAGATTAGGATTTGTCACTCCGAATGTCGGAGAGGTATCTCTGGGCCCTCTCGGTAACACACATCACAATAAGCCTTGCAAGCAAAATACTAATGAGTTAGTCACGAGATGATGTGTTACGGAACGAGTAAAGAGACTTGCCGGTAACGAGATTGAACTAGGTATAGAGATACCGACGATCGAATCTCGGGCAAGTAACATACCGATGACAAAAGGAACAACGTATGTTGTTATGCGGTTTGACCGGTAAAGATCTTCGTAGAATATGTAGGAGCCAATATGAGCATCCAGGTTCCGCTATTGGTTATTGACCGGAGATGAGTCTCGGTCATGTCTACATAGTTCTCGAACCCGTAGGGTCCGCACGCTTAACGTTTGATGATGATCGGTATTATGAGTTTATGAGTTTTGATGTACCGAAGGTAGTTCGGAGTCCCGAATGAGATCACGAACATGACGAGGAGTCTCGGAATGTCCGAGACATAAAGATTGATATATTGGACGACTATATTCGGACACCGTAAGTGTTCTGGAAAGTTTCAGAATTTACCGGAGTGCCGGGGGGGTTACCGAAACCCCCCGGGGGAATGGTGGGCCATAGGGGAGAGAGAGGGCAGCAGCCAGGAGCTGGCGCGCCCCCTCTCTAGGAGGAGTCCGAATAGGACAAGGGGAGGGGGGCGCGGCCCCTCTTTCCCTCTCCCTCTCCCTCTCTTTCCTTCCCCCTTCTTCCTTCTTTGATAGTTCCTACTAGGAATAGGATTGCAATCCTATTCCTAGTAGGATTGCACCCTAGCCGCACCATAGGAGGGCCGGCCGGCCTCCCCCTTGCTCCTTTATATACGGGGGCAGGGGGGCACCCAAAGACACAAGTTGAATTGTTCTAGCCGTGTGCGGTGCCCCCCTCCACAGAAACACACCTCGGTCATACTGTCGCAGTGCTTAGGCGAAGCCCTGTGCCAGTAGATACATCATATCCGTCACCACGCCGTCGTGCTGACGAAACTCTCTCGTGAAGCTCAGCTGGATCAAGAGCTCGTGGGACGTCATCAAGCTGAACGTGTGCTGAACGCGGAGGTGCCGTACGTTCGGTGCTTGATCGGTTGGATCACGAAGAAGTTCGACTACATCAACCGCGTCACTTGACGCTTCCGCTTCCGGTCTACGAGGGTACGTAGACACACTCTTCCCTCTCGTTGCTATGCATCTGGTAGATAGATCTTGCGTGATCGTAGGAAAATTTTAAAATACTATGTTCCCCAACAGTGGCATCATGAGCCAGGTCTATGCGTAGATGATATGCACGAGTAGAACACAATGAGTTGTGGGCGATACTAGTCATACTGCTTACCAGCATGTCATACTTTGCTTCGGCGGTATTGTGAGATGAAGCGGCCCGGACCGACATTACGCGTACGCTTACGCGAGACTGGTTTCACCGTTACGAGCACTCGTTGCTTAAAGGTGACTGGCGGGTGTCTGTCTCTCTCACTTTAGCTGAATCAAGTGTGGCTACGCCCGGTCCTTGTGAAAGTTAAAACAACACATACTTGACGAAACATCATTGTGGTTTTGTATGCGTAGGTAAGAACGGTTCTTGCTAAGCCCGTAGCAGCCTCGTAAAACTTGCAACAACAAAGTAGAGGATGTCTAACTTGTTTTTGCAGGGCATGTTGTGATGTGATATGGTCAAGACATGATGAGTTATACGGTTTTGTATGAGATGATCATGTTTTGTAATGTTATCGGCAACTGGCAGGAGCCATATGGTTATCGCTTTATTGTATGAAATGCAATCGCCATGTAATTGCTTTACTTTATCACTAAGCGGTAGCGATAGTCGTAGAAGCAATAGTTGGCGAGACAACAACGATGCTACGATGGAGATCAAGGTGTCGCGCCGGTGACGGAGGTGATCATGACGGTGCTTTGGAGGTGGAGATCAAAAGCACAAGATGATGATGGCCATATCATGTCACATATTTTGATTGCATGTGATGTTTATATTATTATGCTTCTTATTTTGCTTAGAACGAGGATAGCATTATAAGATGATCCCTTACTAAATTTCAAGGTATAAGCGTTCTCCCTGAGTATGCACCGTTGCAAAAGTTCGTCGTGCCGAGACACCACGTGATGATCGGGTGTGATAAGCTCTACGTTCAAATACAATGGGTGTAAGCCAGTTTTGCACACGCATAATACTCAGGTTAAACTTGACGAGCCTAGCATATGCAGATATGGCCTCGGAACACTGGAGACCGAAAGGTCGAGCGTGAATCATATAGTAGATATGATCAACATAAGATGTTCACCATTGAAACTACTCCATCTCACGTGATGATCGGACATGGTTTAGTTGATTTGGATCACGTGATCATTTAGATGACCGGAGGGATGTCTATCTAAGTGGGAGTTCTTTGATTAATATGATTAAATTGAACTTTAATTTATCATGAACTTAGTCCTGATAGTTTTATCATATCTATGTTGTTGTAGATCAATGGCCCGTGCAACCGTTCCTTTGAATTTTAATGCATTCCTAGAGAAAGCTAAGTTGAAAGATGATGGTAGCAATTACACGGCTGGGTCCGTAACTTGAGGATTATCCTCATTGCTGCACAGAAGAATTATGTCCTTGAAGCACCGCTAGGTGACAAGCCCCCTCCCGCTAATGTAGACGCTTTGAACGTCTGGCAATCGCGGTCTGATGACTACATGATAGTTCAGTGTGCCATGCTTTACGGCTTAGAACCGGGACTTCAACGATGTTTTGAACGTCATGGACCATATGAGATGTTCCAAGAGTTGAAGTTAATATTTCAAGCAAATGCCCGGATTGAGAAATATGAGATTTCCAATAAGTTCTATAGCTGCAAGATGGAGGGGAATAGTTCTATCAGTGAACACTTGCTCAGAATGTCTGGGTACTACAATCATATGACTCAACTTGGTTGCAAAGTTGACGAGGATAGTGTTATTGATAGAGTTCTTCAATCACTGCCACCAAGCTATAAAGGCTTCGTGATGAACTATAATATGCAAGGGATGCAAAAGACAATTCCCGAGCTCTTCGCTATGCTCAAAGCTGCGGAGGTAGAAATAAAAAAGGAGCATCAAGTGTTGATGATTAACAAGACCACTAGTTTCAAGAAAAGGGGCAAGGGAAAGAAGGGGAACTTCAAGAAGAATAGCAAGACAGTTGCTACTCCCACGAAGAAACCCAAGTCTGGAGCCAAGCCTGAAACTGAGTGCTTCTACTGCAAGGGGACTGGACACTGGAAGCGGAACTGCCCCAAGTATTTGGCGGATAAGAAGGATGGCAAGGTGAACAAAGGTATATGTGATATACATGTTATTGATGTGTACCTTACTAATACTCGTAGTAGTACCCGGGTATTTGATACCGGTTCGGTTGCTAATATTTGTAACTCGAAACAGGGACTACGGATTAAACGAAGATTGGCTAAGGACGAGGTGACGATGCATGTGGGAAATGGTTCCAAAGTCGATGTGATCGCCGTCGGCACGCTACCTCTACATCTATCTTCGGGATTAGTTTTAGACCTAAATAATTGTTATTTGGTGCCAGCGTTGAGCATGAACATTATATCTCGATCTTGTTTGTTGCGAGACGGTTATTCATTTAAATCAGAGAATAGGTTGTTCTATTTTTATGAATAATATCTTTTATGGTCATGCACCCTTGAAGAGTGGTTTATTCTTATTGGATCTCGATTGTAGTGATACACATATTCATAATATTGAAACCAAAATATGCAAGGTTAATAATGATAGTGCAACTTATTTGTGGCACTACCGTTTAGGTCATATTGGTGTAAAGCGCATGAAGAAACTCCATAGTGATGGACTTTTGGAATCACTTGATTATGAATCACTTGGTGCTTGCGAACCATGCCTCATGGGCAAGATGACTAAAACTCCGTTCTCCGGAACTATGGAGCGAGCAACAGATTTGTTGGAAATCATACATACTGATGTATGTGGGCCAATGAGTGTTGAAGCTCGCGGCGGGTATCGTTATTTTCTGACCTTCACTGATGATTTGAGCAGATATGGGTATGTCTACTTAATGAAGCACAAGTCTGAAACATTTGAAAAGTTCAAAGAATTTCAGAGTGAAGTAGAGAATCATCGTAACAAGAGAATAAAATTTCTGCGATCTGATCGTGGAGGAGAATATTTGAGTTACGAGTTTGGTCTTCATTTGAAACAATGTGGAATAGTTTCACAGCTCACGCCACCCGGAACACCACAGCGTAATGGTGTGTCCGAACGGCGTAACCGTACTTTATTGGATATGGTGTGATCTATGATGTCTCTTACCGATTTACCACTATCGTTTTGGGGTTATGCTTTAGAGACAGCTACATTCACATTAAATAGGGCACCATCTAAATCCGTTGATACAACACCTTATGAACTATGGTTTGGCAAGAAACCAAAGTTGTCGTTTCTTAAAGTTTGGGGCTGCGATGCTTATGTGAAAAAACTTCAACCTTATAAGCTCGAACCCAAGTCGGAGAAATGTGTCTTCATAGGATACCCAAAAGAGACTGTTGGGTACACCTTCTATCACAGATCCGAAGGCAAGATATTCGTTGCTAAGAATGGATCCTTTCTAGAGAAGGAGTTTCTCTCGAAAGAAGTGAGTGGGAGGAAAGTAGAACTTGATGAGGTAATTGTACCTTCTCCCGAATTGGAAAGTAGTACATCACAGAAAATTGTTCCAGTGATTCCTGCACCAATCAGTGAGGAAGTTAATGATGATGATCATGAAACTTCGGATCAAGTTTCTGCTGAACGTTGTAGATCAACCAGAGTACGTTCCGCACCAGAGTGGTACGGCAACCCAGTTCTGGAAATCATGTTACTAGACCATGATGAACCTACGAACTATGAGGAAGCGATGATGAGCCCAGATTCCGCAAAATGGCTTGAAGCCATGAAATCTGAGATGGGATCCATGTATGAGAACAAAGTGTGGACTTTGGTTGACTTGCCCGATGATCGGCAGGCCATCGAAAATAAATGGATCTTCAAGAGGAAGACCGACGCAGACGGTAATGTTACTGTTTACAAAGCTCGGCTTGTTGCGAAAGGGTTTCGACAAGTTCAAGGAGTTGACTACGATGAGACTTTCTCACCTGTAGCGATGCTTAAGTCTGTCCGAATCATGTTAGCAATTGCCGCATTTTATGATTATGAAATCTGGCAAATGGATGTCAAAACTGCATTCCTGAATGGATATCTCAAAGAAGAGTTGTATATGATGCAACTAGAAGGTTTTGTCGATCCAAAAGGTGCTAACAAAGTGTGCAAGCTCCAGAGATCCATCTATGGACTGGTGCAAGCATCTTGGAGTTGGAATATACGCTTTGATGAGGTGATCAAAGCATATGGTTTTATACAGACTTTTGGAGAAGCCTGTATTTACAAGAAAGTGAGTGGGAGCTCTGTAGCATTTCTAATATTATATGTAGATGACATATTATTGATTGGAAATGATATAGAATTTCTGGATAGCATAAAAGGATACTTGAATAAGAATTTTTCAATGAAAGACCTCGGTGAAGCTGCTTATATATTAGGCATCAAGATCTATAGAGATAGATCAAGACGCTTAATTGGACTTTCACAAAGCACATACCTTGATAAGATTTTGAAGAAGTTCAAAATGGATCAGTCAAAGAAAGGGTTCTTGCCTGTATTACAAGGTATGAAGTTGAGTAAGACTCAATGCCCGACCACTGCAAAAGATAGAGAGAAAATGAAAGTCATTCCCTATGCCTCAGCCATAGGATCTATCATGTATGCAATGCTGTGTACCAGACCTGATGTGTGCCTTGCTATAAGTCTAGCAGGGAGGTACCAAATTAATCCAGGAGTGGATCACTGGACAGCGGTCAAGAACATCCTGAAGTACCTGAAAAGGACAAAGGATATGTTTCTCGTATATGGAGGTGACAAAGAGCTCGTCGTAAACGGTTACGTCGATTCTAGCTTTGACACTGATCCGGATGACTCTAAGTCACAAACCGGATATGTATTTTTATTGAACGGTGGAGCTGTCAGTTGGTGCAGTTCCAAGCAGAGCGTCGTGGCGGGATCTACGTGTGAAGCGGAATACATAGCTGCTTCGGAAGCAGCAAATGTAGGAGTCTGGATGAAGGAGTTCATATCCGATCTAGGTGTAATACCTAGTGCATCGGGTCCAATGAAAATCTTTTGTGACAACACAGGAGCAATAGCCTTGGCGAAGGAATCCAGGTTTCACAAGAGAACAAAGCACATCAAAAGACGCTTCAATTCCATCCGCGATCTAGTCAAGGAGGGAGACATACAGATTTGCAAAATACATACGGATCTGAATGTTGCAGACCCGTTGACTAAGCCTCTTCCACGGGCAAAACATGATCAACACCAGGACTCCATGGGTGTGAGGATCATCACTTTGTAATCTAGATTATTGACTCTAGTTCAAGTGGGAGACTAAAGGAAATATGCCCTAGAGGCAATAATAAAGATGTTATTTGTATTTCCTTATATCATGATAAATGTCTTTTATTCATGCTAGAATTGTATTAACCGGAAACTTAGTACATGTGTGGATACATAGACAAAACAGTATGTCCCTAGTATGCCTCTACTAGACTAGCTCATTGATCAAAGATGGCTATGTTTCCTAGCCATAGACATGAGTTGTCATTTGATCAACGGGATCACATCATTAGGAGAATGATGTGATGGACTAGACCCATCTGTTAGCATATCACTATGATCGTTTAGTTTTACTGCTATTGCTTTCTTCATGACTTATACATGTTCCTATGACTATGAGATTATGCAACTCCCGAATACCGTAGGAACACCTTGTGTGCTATCAAACGTCACAACGTAACTGGGTGATCATAAAGATGCTCTACATGTGTCTCCGAAAGTATTTGTGGTGTTGGCATAGATCAAGATTAGGATTTGTCACTCCGAATGTCGGAGAGGTATCTCTGGGCCCTCTCGGTAACACACATCACAATAAGCCTTGCAAGCAAAAGACTAATGAGTTAGTCACGAGATGATGTGTTACGGAACGAGTAAAGAGACTTGCCGGTAACGAGATTGAACTAGGTATAGAGATACCGACGATCGAATCTCGGGCAAGTAACATACCGATGACAAAAAGAACAACGTATGTTGTTATGCGGTTTGACCGGTAAAGATCTTCGTAGAATATGTAGGAGCCAATATGAGCATCCAGGTTCCGCTATTGGGTATTGACCGGAGATGAGTCTCGGTCATGTCTACATAGTTCTCGAACCCGTAGGGTCCGCACGCTTAACGTTTGATGACGATCGGTATTATGAGTTTTGATGTACCGAAGGTAGTTCGGAGTCCCGGATTAGATCACGGACATGACGAGGAGTCTCGGAATGTCCGAGACATAAAGATTGATATATTGGACGACTATATTCGGACACCATAAGTGTTCTGGAAAGTTTCAGAATTTACCGGAGTGCCGGGGGGGTTACCGGAACCCCCCGGGGGAATGGTGGGCCCTGGTGGGCCATAGGGGAGAGAGAGGGCAGCAGCCAGGAGGTGGCGCGCCCCCTCCCTAGGAGGAGTCCGAATAGGACAAGGGGAGGGGGGCGCGGCCCCTCTTTCCCTCTCCCTCTCCCTCTCTTTCCTTCCCCCTTCTTCCTTCTTTGGTAGTTCCTACTAGGAATAGGATTGCAATCCTATTCCTAGTAGGATTGCACCCTAGCCGCACCATAGGAGGGCCGGCCGGCCTCCCCCCTTGCTCCTTTATATACGGGGGCAGGGGGGCACCCAAAGACACAAGTTGAATTGTTCTAGCCGTGTGCGGTGCCCCCCTCCACAGAAACACACCTCGGTCATACCGTCGCAGTGCTTAGGCAAAGCCCTGTGCCAGTAGATACATCATATCCGTCACCATGCCGTCGTGCTGACGAAACTCTCCTGTGAAGCTCAGCTGGATCAAGAGCTCGTGGGACATCATCAAGCTGAACGTGTGCTGAACGCGGAGGTGCCGTACGTTCGGTGCTTGATCGGTTGGATCGTGAAGAAGTTCGACTACATCAACCGCGTCACTTGACGCTTCCGCTTCCGGTCTACGAGGGTACGTAGACACACTGTTCCCTCTCGTTGCTATGCATCTGGTAGATAGATCTTGTGTGATCGTAGGAAAATTTTAAAATACTACGTTCCCCAACACTTTCTTCAACACTCTTCTTCTGAAATGCCCCACTAGAGGAGGCATCTAGCATCTCCTTATCCTGACGAGGAAGCCTGGCATAAAAATTTGTAAGTATAATTTCCTTGGGAAGCTTATGAATAGGGCATTTGAGCATTAGGGACTTCAATCTCCCCCAAGCTTGAGCAATGCTTTCTCCGTCACGAGACCTAAAGTTATAGATATAGTTCCTGTCTCGATGAATTTCATGAAGAGGATAAAACTTAGTATAAAAGAGAGACATAAGCTCCTGCCAGTCAAGCAAGTGTGAGTTATCGAGAAGCCTATACCAATCCGAAGCTTTATGTATAAGTGATACGGCAAACAATTTTCTCATGAAAAACTCCCTTGATACACCTGCAAGCTTAAATAATGAACTTAGTTGTGACAGATATAGCAAGTGTTCACCGGGATGTCTGTCTCCTGCATAACGATTAGCCAAAACATAATCGATAATGCCAGCTGGTATTTTATAAGGCACAATTTCAGTAGGGGGAGGATCAACCACCACAGGTGTGGGGCGTCTTCCCGCAAGCAACACTCCAATAACAGGGTTATCCATAAGGACAAAGGGCAGCAATAGCAAAAACAAAAACAGAATTATAAAAACTTCCTTACCAGTTTCACTTTACCAATAGTGCTACACTCCCCGGCAACGGCGCCAGAAAACGGTACTTGATGACCCTCAACCGTAAGGGATCTATTGCAGCGTTTTCGATAAGTAAGAGTGTCGAACCCAACGAGGAGCAGAAGGTATTGATAAGCGATTCTGAGCAAGAAATCACTGCAAGCACTGAAAGATAACTTTTTAGGGGTTTCTCGATATAAGTAACAGGAAAGTAAAGGCAAGCAATGTAAAAGGCACTGAGAGTAGCAAGTGGCCCAATCCTTTCTTAGCAAAGGAGAGGCCTAGCAACTGAACTTATAAAGACTAAAGCGTTCCTGAGGACACACGGGAGAGGTAGTCATGTGCTTTCACCATATTCCGTATCGATACTATGTTATGTGTTGATAAGTGTTGAGTGGGTGGATCTATGCTAGTACACTCTCTAGACTAAGATGAGTGCACTCTTATGATTAAACACCTTGCAAGCATCCGCAAATACAAGATAGAATTTAAGGCAAAAGACTAACCATAGCAATACGATCGAGGATCCATTATTCCCTTATGCAAAAGCGTGCGAACTGGGGTTCAGGTTTCTGTCACTCCGGCAACCCACCATAAGCATTCTTTATACACAATGTATTCTCCTAGGTCCTTAATAAGGTGAAGTGTTGGGTGTTCGACTCACACAACACCACTAGTAGAATGACAACGCAACTTAAGTATCAAACAACACATATTACTTCAACAGCATATGACTACTAACAACAAGACTTTCCCCATGTCCGCAAGAACTAAGGTAACTACTCACGAGACATAAAGGAGATCATGATCAGTGGGGATAAATAGGTGATAAACAATCTGGACATAATAATATTTCTCCAACAAAACTCAATAGCATTCACCAAAAAGTAGTAATAAACACCGATGGAGTAGAGAGGATAGGTAGTACGAGTTACAACACAAGTTGCGATTGTAAGATGAGATTTGGATGAAGATGGAGATGGTGCTGGTGTTGGGGATGATGTTGATGATGATCTCGATGATGCCCGTGACAATGGTGATGACGATGGCGACGATCTCCCCTTCCGGGAAGTGATCTCCCCGGTGGAATCTGCCCGCCGGAGATGGCTTTTTCTTCTCTGTAGGTTTCCGCCACGGAGCGGCGGTGGAACTCCGTAAAAATTCCCGTCCCTAGGGTTTTTCGATAATGGAGAGCATATATGCAAAAGGGGGCGGCCAGAGGTGGGCCAGGGGCTCCAGGCACCCCCCGACGCGGCCAGGGGGGCGCCCCCAGGGCGCCTGGGCACCCTGTGGCCCCCCTCTGGTTGCCCTTTCGCGTGCCTTCGTGATCCGTCTGAAAAATATCTCCCGTCAATTTTCAGGTAATTTGGAGGTATTCTTCTTCAGCAACTCAGCGTCCACTTTTTACTGCTGAATCCTGCGTCTACTGCTTTGGCATCGGAAAGTTTGCAAACTGTGTAAAATAGACCAAAACAACATAAGAACATCACCGTAACGTGAAATATATCAATGAATAAGGATAAATTATGATACAAAATAGTGATGCATTTTGGACGTATCATCCGCCGGCAACTCAAACTCTACTACCTCTTCAGCTTGCGTTGTATTCCCTCGAAGAGGAAAGGGAGATGCAGCACAGTACCGTAAGTATTTCCCACAGTTTTTGAGAACCAAGGTATCAATATAGTAGGAGACCACGCGCGAGTCCCTCGCACCTGCACAAACAAATAAGAACTTCGCAGCTAACGCGATAAGGGGTTGTCAATCCCTTTAAGGTCACTTACGAGAGTGAGATCTGATAGAGATGATAATTATATTTTTGGTATTTTTGGTTTAATAAAACTGCAAATAAAAGCAATAAAAGTAAAGTAGATGTAGATTGATATGTTGAGAATAGACCCGGGGGCCATAGTTTTCTCTAGTGGCTTCTCTCATGATAGCGGTATTCTACGGCGGGTAAACAAATTACTGTCGAGCAATTGATAGAAAAGCGAATAATTATGAGACTATCAAGGCATGATCATTGTATATAGGCATCACGTCCGAGACAAGTAGACCAAAACGATTCTGCATCTACTACTATTACTCCACACATCGACCGCTATCCAGCATGCATCTAGTGTATTGAGTTCATACGAACAGAGTAACGCCTTAAGCAAGATGATGTAGAGGGATAAACTCAAGCAATATGATGAAAACCCCATCTTTTTATCCTTGATGGAAACAATACAATACATGCCTTCCTGCCCCTACTGTCACTGGGAAAGGACACCGCAAGATTGAACCCAAAGCCGAGCACTTCTTCCATTGCTAGAACTATAGATCTAGTAGGACAAACCAAACCAATAATTCGAAGAGACTTGCAAGGATATTATGAGCACACATAAAAAGTTCACAGAAGAACCAAATATCTTTCATAGATAACCATGATCATAAACTCACAATTCATCGGATCTCGACAAACACACCGCAAAAGGAGAGTGCATCGAATAGATCTCCTCGAAGACCAAGGAGAACTTTGTATTGAGATCCAGAGAGAGAGAAGAAGCCATCTAGATACTAGCTATGGACCCGAAGTTCTATGGTAAACTACTCACAACTCATGGTGAGGGCGATGATGATGATGATGAAGGCCTCTGTGATGGATCCCCCTCCCGGAACAAGCTCCAAGATGGGATCTCCACGGGAACAGAAGCTACGACGGTGGAATTAGGGTTTTCTCTCTGCGTATGGAGTTTCTGGGGTACGTAGGTATATATAGGAAGAAGGAGGGCATCGGGGGCCGTGTGGGCCAGCCTCGAGGCAGGGGGCGCGCCCCCACCCTCGAGGGCTGGCCCCTTGCCCCCTGACTTGGTCCTGACGTTTCCCGAGCGTGATTTCCTCCAAAAATATCTCTCGCGAAGGTTTCATTCTGTTTGGACTCCGTTTGATATTCCTTTTCTACAAAACCCTGAAATAGGCAAAAACAGCAATCTGGACTGGGCCTTTGGGTTAGTAGGTTAGTCCCAAAAATGATATAAAAGTGAATGATAAAGCCCATTAAACATCCAAGACTTCATAAATAATAGCATGGAACAATCAAAAATTATAGATATGTTGGAGACGTATCAAGCATCCCCAAGCTTAATTCCTGCTCGTCCTCAAGTAGGTAAATGATAAAGAAATAATTTTTTATGTGGAATGCTAACCAATATAGCTTTTCAATCTAATTCTCTTAATTGTGGCATGAATGTTCAGATCTGAAAGATTCAAGATAAAAGTCTATATTGACATAAGAAATAACAATACTTCAAGCAATACTAACAAAGCAATCATGTCTTCTCAAAATACTATGGCTAAAGGAAGTTATCCCTACAAAATCATATAGTCTGGCTATGCTCCCTCTTCATCACACAAAATATTCATATCATGCACAACCCCGGTTTCAGCCAAGCATTTTTTTTCATACTCTATTTTTTCAAACCTTCCAACTTTCACGCAATACATGAGCGTGAGCCATGGATATAGCACTATGGGTGGAATAGAGGTGGTTGTGGAGAAGACAAAAAAGAGGAAGATAGTCTCACATCGACTAGGCGTATCAACGGGCTATGGAGATGCCCATTAATAGATATCAATGTGAGTGAGTAGGGATTGCCATGCAACGGATGCACTAGAGCTAAATATGAATGAAAGCTCAACAAAAGAAACTAGTGGGTATGCATCCAACTTGCTTGCTCACGAAGACCTAGGGCATTTGAGGAAGCTGCTAGGCTTCTCGCCCCTCGTTGGTTACCCCAAGTGGAAGGTGTGAGATGTAGTGTTGCGGAAGTTTTTCCCTTGGCAAAGATACCAAGGATCGAATCCCCAGAGACTCCTAGGTTCAACAAGAAGGTGTCAACTGCTACGGCGCCAGATATTACCAATCAACATGGACCTGCACACAGATAGAAATAACTTTGCTCCCAACGAGTACAGAGAGGTTGTCAATCCCTCCGGCCTTGTAGTTCACAAAGGATTAAACGCAAGTGATAGTAGTGATAGATATAATTGCAATAGTAAATAAAAGCGAAAAGTAAATAGCGGATGTGATCAATGATGGTAATATGGACCGGAGTATCATGATGTTCACTAGTGATGTCTCTCTCCCAAAAGACGATAAAACAGCTATGTGAGGTAAACGAATTACAGCTGGGCAATTGACAGGACCATGTGCGCAAACCAATGCTGACTACATTGCAAGAAAGGTTGAGGTTCAAAGCATGGGCGGTACGCCAAAGTAAGTAGACCGAAATCCATCAATATCTACTACTAATCATCCACCTTGAGATATCTATCCAGAACATCTCGCTGGTATTAAGTTGCGAGTCCCACCCATAGTGTAAACTCAATGCAACAGACAACTGCATTAAAAGAACTTTGCGTAAAGTAAACAATCCTTGCACCCGCGGGCACAAGCACCGTTGTTTCCCCCTTGTGGCAACAGCACATCCCCTAGACTCATGTTTTTGTCACTCAAGCTGGTCATCGAGGGGCATGAACCCACAATCAAGCATAACGTTCCCTCTTGGAGTCACTACCTATTACTTGGCCAAAGCAATAAATAACAACGGAGAACATGCAAGAATTACTTACGAACATAAATATAAAAGAGGTAGATCAAATATATTACTCAAGCACAATCTGAACATAATCTCATAATCCATCGGATCCCAGCAAACTCATCATAGCAACAGCATAAGGATTACATATGTGCCTCGATCATGTAGGGCAGCTCACGAGGACTAATTAGTGAAGCACAAGAACGGGAGGAGAACATCACATAGCTACTGGTCATAAACTCATGGTCCAAGGGAGACTACTCACAACTCATCCGGGAGGCGTCCATGGTGGTGGAGAGGCTCCCGGTGGTGATCCTCCCCTTCGGCAGGGTGCCGGGAAGAGTTCTCTTGGTGCTCCCGATCTTGGAAGCGGCGGCGGCGGCGGAACAGAGATGAGATCGCGAAAAGAGTTCCTCCCTCGAGGGTTTTGGGAGACGCTTTAAATATATGCCAAAGGGGGGCATCGGAGGAGCCTCGGGGGGCCCAGGCCCCCCCCGGAGCGGCACAG
>LR738715.1:878760374-878771172 GCA_902687465.1 Secale cereale | reverse complement strand
CCCCCGGCTGTCCTTCGGGCGCACGGTAGTTTCTGGAACGCTGATTTTTTATATAATTTTTCTGGATTTTTCCTTTTAGTTCTCGTAACGTGAAAACCTGAAATACAAAAACAGCCGAAAACATAAACTGGCACTGGGGTGCACTGAGTTAATAGGTTAGTCCAAATATGATCAAAAGTGTATGGAAGTGTATAAATATCATAGCAATATCACCCAAAAGAGGCATGGAGCAAGCAGAAATTATAGATACGTTTAGGACGTATCAACATCCCCAAGCTTAGTTCCTACTCGTCCTCGAGTAGGTAAATGATAACAAGAATAATTTCTATGGTGACATGCTATTAACCATATAGGACTTTTTCATAGTCATATGACAAAAGCTTACTGAGACAATGAATCTATAGTAATTAAGTTGCCTCATGAGAAAATCACAAAGGACTGAAAGTTTTACAATATGATACTGAAACATCAAATAGATTTGCAATGAACATGATGTGCAAATATGATAAAGTGATATCTAGCTTGCCCCCTTTAGTGAAGCAAAACATAAATGCAGGGGCACCTCCAAGGTTTAAGTGATGACTAGATACAATGATTTCAGAATAAACGATATCACAATCATGCAAAAGACAATGCTACTTTGGGACAATGCACATTACACTCAGAATGACAACCATGCTCTCAGTAGTTGGTGCTTTTAAAAGAAGGTGGATACTCAACATAAAAGTAAAAGAATGGCCCTTCGCAGAGGGAAGCAGGGATTACTCATGTGCTAGAGCTTTTTATTTTGAAAACATAGAAACAATTTTGTCAACGGTAGTAGTACTTCATATGTGTTATGCATAAGACATCCTATAAGTTGCAAGCCTCATGCATCGAATACCAATAGTGCTCGCACCTTGTCCTAATTAGCTCGGATTTCCATGGATTGTCATTGCATTACATATGTTTCAACCAAGTGTCACAAAGGGGTACCTCTATGTCACCTGTACAAAGGTCCAAGGAGATAGATCGCATTTGATTTCTCGTTTTTGATAGATCTCAACTTGAGGACATCCATACCGGGACAACATAGAAAATAGATAATGGACTCCTCTTTAATGCTTAAGCATATTCTCATAAGAGATTGAGGATTAATGTCCAGGCTAAAACTTCCACCATGATACATGGCTTTGGTTGGCGGCCCAATGTTCTTCTATAACAATATGCATACTCAAACCATTCTACCCATGGCAAATCACCCTTACTTTAGACAAGACGAACATGCATAGCAACTCACATGATATTCAACAAAAGTGTAACAGTTGATGGCGTCCCTAGAAACATGGTTACCGCTCAGCAAGCAACTTATAAGAAATAAGATACATAAGCAACATATTCTTTACCACAATAGTTTTGAAGCTACTTTCCCATGAGCTATGTATTGCAAAAACTGAAGGTTTTAAAGGTAGCACATGTAAATTTACTTGGAGTGGCGGTGAAATACCACATATAGGTAGGTATGGTGGACTCATATGGCATAACTGGTTTAAAAGGATGTGGATGCACAAGCAGTCAGTCCGCTTAGTACAGGTGGAGGTTAGCAAAAGACTGGGAGCGACCAACTAAGAGAGCAATGACGGTCATAATCATGCAGAGCGACAAACAACATTGAATCAGGCATGGAAGTTATATCGCTACTCAGAAATAAAAGATCATCAAGGCTTGACAGACTTTCTTTACAGTCTTAAATATGCGTGAGCATACGCCAAGTCAATCAAAATAAATTCTCGAAGGAAGATATTACTAAACCATACCACATCATAGGCAAACAAATCATGTTGGTACTGCAATAACACATTGGGAACCCTCCAGCTATTTGAGACTAACCATAAGAAAACATGAACTACTAAGCGCCATCATGCACGTAGCATCTTTATCATAGAAATATCAACCAATGCAACGGAAGCAAACTCTCTTAATAAGGTGAGCATGGTAATTAAAGAGAGTTCAAGCAACCAACTAAACAAAAGCTCTTGAAAAGATAAGCATGAAAGCTAAGAGCTGAACATGATAGTAGCTATTAAAAGACAAAGAACACACACAGCAAGGATAGACATGAAAATTCTATGTTATGTTCTAGGTAGAAGTGGAGCGTGTTTCTCTCCCACATAAAGAAAGCTGAGTTCCGACTCTATATGAAAAACTAAAGAAAACTAAAAGCAAGACGCTCCAAGCATAGCACATAACACATGAAGTGATTAAAATATAGTGGAACGAAAGACGAACTGATAATGTTGATGGAGAAGGGGATGCACGGGGGCATCCCCAAGCTTAGACGCTTGAGTCTCCTTGAATATTTCTTGGGGTGCATGGGGGCATCCCCAAGCTTGAGCGCTTGACACTCCTGAATCTTTTTATCATCTTCCCTCGCACACTTGAAAACTCCCTTCATACATAACTCATCATAATCTGATTAGCGAGGTTAGTACCCATAATAAAATAATTATACCTTGCTGGAAATAAAGATATTCTTGAAGGTCTACTGTTTCTCAAGATTGCCAAAAGGTTTTTGCAAAGAAAAAGCAAGCTCTTGGTTTGCAAAATGAAGGAAAGGCAAAACAGGACAGAATCTGTGAAAAACAGAACAGCAGGTAGTAATTGATTTGTTCGGGGCACTTCTGCAACTCTAATCAAAAAACTCAGAACAGACGCACAAAAGACAATTATATAGAGCACGCTGTCGAAACAATTCAGACCAAAAAGATGGTCTGGTGATTTTATACGAATTTTTCTATCCAAGGACAGAATCTGTTTCCTGGACAGCACCTCACAACTTTTGAACTTTCTAGCAATCAGAGGCTACACTTGGCACAAAATTGAAAAGCAAAGATACAATGATGATGCTACAGTAGTAACAACATCAAGACACAACAAAAGCAAAATAAATTTATTCATGTGGGCTGCCTCCCAAAAGCGTTTTCTTTTATGCCTTTAAGCTAGGCATAATGCATATAGATCAAGTTGTATCAATTGAACCATCATCAAGATCATCAAAAAGCTCTTCAACAATACAACTAGTCTTAAGAGGACTTTCAAATAAAGGCCTCATAGAGATACTTCTAGGTAGAAGACCAAAAGGATAAAAGTCAAGGGAAGATTCATTTATAAATTCATCAAAGACAAGTGTTTCTTCCAAAGTCTTTACAGTTTCAACCCCTTTGGCAATAGGTGGATTACTTTTAGAGCGGGGAACCTTTGGAACGTGAACGAACTTAGGCTCCTTCTTTGCCAGAGTTTCTACCTTTTTGGTTTTGATTGAGGAGAAGGTGGTTCCTAGAGTATCAAAGATATCCTCAATCTTGTCTATCCTAGAAGAGTCCAAGTCATGGAATTTGACGGTCTCCAAAATTTTGAAAATTTTATGCATGGAGCTATCAAGTCTATTCAAATTCCCTTGGATCTTACGATCCAACTCATTTAATGCTTGGCATCTCTAGCTCTATCTTTTCATGTTTTTTCATAATGTGAGCTAGGGTGATGTCCTCTCGAATGCTAACAACAGGGAGATTCCCAACAAGATTTTCAATAATACTAAGGGACTCCCAAACTGGGGCCTCTAGGAAATTCCCATTAATAGCAGTATCTAGAATAAACCTATTCCAAGAAGTAATTCCAACATAAAAATTTCTAAGCAGGATAGTAGTAGGTTGCTTCTTGGTGGCTCTTTTTTGTGAATCATTAATTCTATACCAAGCATCTTTCAAAATTTCCCCACCTCTTTGTTTAAAGGTGAGAACTTCTGCCTCGTCAAAGACAAAAGGACCCGACATAATGACAACTAAAGAACGAGATAACTATTTTTGTGATTTTTGATAAAAAGGTACTAGAGCAAAAACTGAAAGGTAAACTAACAAGACTAAAAGCAAAGGTAAAAGATAGCGTGCAACTCCCCTATCTTGAAGAGTGGAGTCCCTGGCAACGGCGCCAGAAAAAATCTTGCTAGGCTTCTCGCCCCTCGTTGGTTACCCCAAGTGAAAGGTGTGAGATGTAGTGTTGCGGAAGTTTTTCCCTTGGCAAAGATACCAAGGATCGAATCCCCAGAGACTCCTAGGTTCAACAAGAAGGTGTCAACTGCTACGGCGCTAGATATTAGCAATCAACATGGACCTGCACACAGATACAAATAACTTTGCTCCCAACGAGTACAGAGAGGTTGTCAATCTGTAATGCCCCGAATGTAATACTTTCCCTTTTGGGTATATAATATATCTCTGGCTTCATCTATTTCCATTCCGGGTTCTTTGTCTTTCGGGTTTTCGTCGTTTTGTTGTGTGCGTGTGTGGCATTCATTCATATCATGTAGACATGTGCATCGCATTGCATTGTGTTGTCGATTGCATCCGGTTCCACGCGTTCCTTCCGTTGTCCGTTTCGCGTTCCGGAGCTCCCTCACGTGTCCGTGACATCCCGTAGGCCTACTTTGGTGTTTGGGCGTGTAACGTTACCGGTGTGCCGCGAGACTTGTTGTGTGTTGTTGTTTTGTCGTGTGCAACCCGCCTCTCAAATCTCGTCGCGTTTGGACTCCGTTGCTATTCCATCAGTTATTCGTGTGGGTCCAAAGTGCCTCCACTTGTGGCCCAGAAACACCCCTACAGCAGCCCACTACCCTCTCCTACGCCCTTCTAAACTCCCCCCGCGATCAGATCCGTCGGATCGCGATCGGAGGGCTCCTAACACCCCAAATCCCCCCTAACCCTAAAAATCTGCTATATAATAGACCCCCTAGTTTATTTTTGGTATCTCTAGCTTCTTCCTCCTCCTTCCCCTAAATTTTTGGATCTGGCCACCCCCTCCTCTCCACTTGGCAGATCCCCTCGATCCGCCTGCTGGTTCCTTCGAACCAGCCAACGAGCGCCCTCTTCCTCGATCGAAGCCTGCAGGTCAACGCCTCCAGCCACCGCCGCCGCAAGCTTCGCTGGCTCCAGGCCAGTCCCTCGACCGGTGGGTCAACGCCCGCTCGCCTCGAGCCCCAGCCGCCCGAAGGCCTGGACCGCATCGTCGCGTCCCGTCCACCGCATCAGGCCGACTCCCGCCTCGGCCAGGCTCCGGGACCACATCGCCACCGACCGGGCCCGTCCACCGCATCAGGCCGGCCCTCGCCAGCTCCCGCGTCGCCCCCTCCACCGAGCCGAGCCGCTGGGCTCCCTTCCCCTCCGCGCCAGGATCCCGCTCGGCCCACTCCCTCGGTTCGTCGCCCCGCCTGAGCGCCCCTCCTCCAGGCCTCCTCGCCCCGCCGCTCGGGCCGAGGACCCCGCCAGGCCGTGTCGCCAGGCTCCGCGGGCCCTTCGCCTGGGCCGCCGTCCGCCCTCCGCTGGAGCCCTCCAGCAGGCCGCGCCAGATCGTCCAGCAGGCTGAAGCCCAGCCGCCGGGCCGGGTCCTTCTCCTTCGCTTGGGCCAGATCTGCCGAACCCCGGGGCGTTTGTTTTTTTTTCGGATCTGAGGTTATTTCTAAACCCTGATCTAGTCCCTGTTAATTTTGTGTGCTGATGCTAGTTTCCACTGAGGATAACTTTTAGTGTGGTGCTCCGTTTTGCGCAAATAGCATGTCTAGACGCTCGTGGTGAATAGCACTACGTTTTATCTTTTGCTGTCATGCATGATAGAAGTCATCTAGATGCTTGTTTTCCCGTTGCAATAGTGCATCATGATATAATTGCTGCTATGTGATGTTTTTATGCCATCTTTGCCATGCGATAACTTTTAGGTCGTTTGTCCGAATGATGCAAATGACATGTCCACGTGTTCGTCTTGCCATGCTCTACATGTTGTATGTGCTAGGTAGCATGTTAGATTTATTCTTGCCATGTTTATCATCGTTGCAAAGTGCCATGTGGCTGTGATGTTGTTTCACTTGTTATGAAATGCCATCTTGTTGAGCTCATTGCTATCGTTGTGTTTATCTCCATGAAGCATGCTTGTGTGTTTCGGAATCACCATCATGTGTACTTTGATGTGGTGCTTACCACTTGCCATGTTTAGTTTCGAGGTGACTTAAACTTGTTCTTTTAGATGCCATGATGAAATTGTTGTTTTAGGACTTAGTGGATTTTCACTAAGTCTGAAATCTGTAATGTTCCGATGCCATGTTTGCTTGATGTTCAAGGACAAAGCATGATAGTTTTGGAGTGGATCTTGATTGTTCCTTGTAGTATATATTGTTGACTTTCCATTCATGTTCTCTCATGCTTATTTGAGTGGCTGTAGCATGTTTATCTTTTGCTCCAAAGTTTCAATAAAATTCTGCTGCCAGAATTTTATTGTCAAGTTCAATATGTCCAAGCTCATTGCTATTGATCCATGACTCCTTTGGGGGTGCACCTTTGGACTAAATTGCTGTAGGATATGTCTAGTTTATGTTCATGCTCTTTGCCATGTTGTTTGAGTGCTGTAGCTTAATTATTTTGTGCTCCGAAGTTGCTAGGTTGCTGTAATTTTCAGCTTTCGCTCATTTCTTGTTTCGGGCCTAACTTTTAGCCCGTAACTCCGATTTCAACGAATCTTATATGAAACTTGATTGATTTTCTGTGTAGATTCATAATATCTTATTGTTATCATGTTTTGAGGTGTTTTGCTTGAGTGCTATTTTACGTGCTCCGTGTGCATCCTTAGTGCGTCCATCATGCATCCATCATTTTCGAGTGCGCATTGCATCTTGTTGATTTGTGCTTGGTGTGATTGTTTTGTTTAGAGCCGAAAGCTAAGGCTGAGTACGAGTACGAGCACGAGGTTACCAACGAGGTTGAGCACGAGGACCCTTCTTACGATCCGAACGACTTCTCTTCAGGCAAGATGACCGAACCTCGATAACATTACTATCTTTGCCTATTGCTAGTAGATCCGCTCTATAGTTTTGCCTCGATGCCCATGTTCTTCTTGTCAGCCTCCTACTTGTAACCATTGCCATGTTTAACCACCCTACCTACGCAAACCGTTTCTTGGCTAAGTACGCTTCGCTCAGCCCTTCTTATAGCATTGCTAGTTGCAGGTGAAGATCGAAGATGCTTGCTTCATGTTGAAGTTTGGTTGGGTTATATCACACTATATAAAGGCTTAAAATGAAATCATCTATATATTGGCAAGGGTGGAAGGCTAAGTCTTTTGCTTGGTGATTTGTTCCACTCATGCCGTTAGGAACCGTATAAACCGGTGTTATGTTCCTTGATTATGCGTTCCTAACACGGTTAGGGTGTATGGGACCCCCTCGATAAACCGCTAAGTGCTAAGTCTTTTCCAGCAAGTCCCAACATTGGTACTATTTTCCTAATAACAAACTAAACTTGCATAGGGAGTAATTAACCCTCTTTCTTAATCAACAACCCCGGGCCAGTGCTCCACATGAGTGTTGGTCCGAAACGGGGAGTCTGCGGGGCCACCTCAAGGAAACTCGAGGTTTGGTAAAAACCTATAGAATCGCCCATCCGGTCGTGTCCTGAGACTTAGATACGCGCGGCTACTATCAGGGTGTCCACACGCCGGGAGGATTTGCTGGATTAGCCTTACCTTAGTTCGGAGTATCTTGAGCACGGGATTCCGAGAATACTCGGGTCTTCCCACTTTGGAGTTGCGACTCCGCGGATCGTGGGCTCTTAATGGGTCAAGTTGGAACACCCCTGCAGGGTTTTGAACTTTCGAAAGCCGTGCCCGCGGTTATGTGGCAGATGGGAGCTTGTTAATATCCGTTGTAGATAACTTGACACAATGTTTTAATACACTACTAGCGTGTGTACCGTGACTGTCAGTTTCCGAATAGGGATTCGGGAGTTGAACACGGTGGGGTTATGTTTGACGTGTTGTAGCTAGGATCACTTCGTGATCATCTCTTGACCGAGGCTTTCTCTTCTCGCTCTCACTCACGTAAGCTAGTTGCTAGTTGCTGCTGCAGACACTTATTCTTTTCTTCAGCCTTATCCTCTCCCAAGGCTTAAATAGTCTTGTTACCCGGGAACGGGATTGCTGAGTCCTCTGTGGCTCACAGTTACTTCACCACACCAGATGCAGGTCCAGTTGTGAGCTATCCAGGTGATGGCACCGAGCTAGACTGGGAGTTCGACGAGGAGCGTAGTCGGTACTATGTTCGTTATCCGGATGATCAGTAGTGGAGACTTCTACTAGGATTCGATCCGACCTGTGGATTTTATTTAAGTTTGGTATCTTGACATTTGGTTTTGCCCTTAGAGGGTTGTGATATTCTTAATGTATGATGTTTGAGACATGTATTGTATTTGTGTGATGTGGCGAGTGTAAGCCAACTATTTATGTTTACAATCCCCTCTTTTACATGAGATGTGCAAAGATTACCAAACTTGAGATCATTCTAGGATGGACTTATGCCTTTAAGTCGTGCCTCGACACGTAGGAGGTATAACTCCATCCTGGGCATTACACAATCCCTCCGGCCTTGTAGTTCACAAAGCATTAAACGCAAGTGATAGTAGTGATAGATATAATTGCAATAGTAAATAAAAGCGAAAAGTAAATAGCGGATGTGATCAATGATGGTAATATGGACCGGAGTCTCATGATGTTCACTAGTGATGTCTCTCTCCCAAAGGACGATAAAACAGCTATGTGAGGTAAACGAATTACAGCTGGGCAATTGACAGGACCATGTGCGCAAACCAATGCTGACTACATTGCAAGAAAGGTTGAGGTTCAAAGCATGGGCGGTACGCCAAAGTAAGTAGACCGAAATCCATCAATATCTACTACTAATCATCCACCTTGAGATATCTATCCAGAACATCTCGCTGGTATTAAGTTGCGAGTCCCACCCATAGTGTAAACTCAATGCAACAGACAACTGCATTAAAAGAACATTGCGTAAAGTAAACAATCCTTGCACCCGCGGGCACAAGCACCGTTGTTTTCCCCCTTGTGGCAACAGCACATCCCCTAGACTCATGTTTCTGTCACTCAAACTAGTCATCGAGGGGCATGAACCCACAATCAAGCATAACGTTCCCTCTTGGAGTCACTACCTATTACTTGGCCAAAGCAATAAATAACAACGGAGAACATGCAAGAATTACTTACAAACATAAATATAAAAGAGGTAGATCAAATATATTACTCAAGCACAATCTGAACATAATCTCATAATCCATCGGATCCCAGCAAACTCATCATAGCAACAACATAAGGATTACATATGTGCCTCGATCATGTAGGGCAGCTCACGAGGACTAATTAGTGAAGCACAAGAACGGGAGGAGAACATCACATAGCTACTGGTCATGGACTCATGGTCCAAGGGAGACTACTCACAACTCATCTGGGAGGCGTCCATGGTGGTGGAGAGGCTCCCGGTGGTGATCCTCCCCTCCGGCAGGGTGCCGGGAAGAGTTCTCCTGGTGCTCCCGATCTTGGAAGCGGCGGCGGCGGCGGAACAGAGATGAGATCGCGAAAAGAGTTCCTCCCTCGAGGGTTTCGGGAGACGCTTTAAATATATGCCAAAGGGGGGCATCGGAGGAGCCTCGGGGGGCCCAGGCGCCCCCCCGGCGCGGCCCAGGGGGGGCGCGCCGCCAGGGCGCCTGGAGCCCTGGTGCCCCCCCCCCCCGGCTGTCCTTCGGGCGCACGGTAGTTTCTGGAACGCTGATTTTTTATATAATTTTTTTGGATTTTTCCTGGCAGTTCTCGTAACGTGAAAACCTGAAATACAAAAACAGCCGAAAACAGAAACTGGCACTGGGGTGCACTGAGTTAATAGGTTAGTCCAAATATGATCGAAAGTGTATAGAAGTGTATAAATATCATAGCAATATCACCCAAAAGAGGCATGTAGCAAGCAGAAATTATAGATACGTTTTGGACGTATCAGAAGCCAATTGTTGGAATATACAAGCCAAGTTCTATAATGAAGTGCCATACACCACAAGAAGAATCAGGACCACCCTACCTAAAGGACGTCCGTTCAAGAGAAGAACTCCATTTGCGAAAAAGAAGGGCAAGAAGATTGTGGACAGATAACTAGCTAAGTTTGATTATATTTAAATTGTAGCCTTCATTTCTCGATTGTATTTCGACATATTCATAAATGTTTTTTCATGGGCACTTTTTGAATTCATGAATATTTTTTCAAATTTGATGATATTTTTTCATATTCATAAATGTTTTACCAATTCACAAATGAATGCAACTAAAAATCCAGAAAAAAGACTAGTTGTGCTTGGTTATATGTTACTCCCAAAAGCATATAAAGTTTGTCAAATTTGGAGCTATGGATATTTAGTTATGATTTAAACAAGTTTGAACATATTTAAACACAAATAAATATCAAACAGCATTTAAAATGTTGTTAACATGGCAACAAACTGCATATTATTTTTCTACATGATATTCTCAGCATCTAGCATATGTGACATGTTATATTTGGATGCATGGATAAAAATATATGTACAAAGGAAAAAAATGCATAAAAAATTGGGGAGGTTGGGAATCGAACCCAAGACCTCCTGGTGTGTGCGCTGCGTGTTGACCAGTCGGTCTAGTTGATGGGGTTTGATGTAGATAAAGTTTGGTGGAAGAAAATATGTGGGCTCGAACAGAAATAAAAAAATACTAATGGCGCACCATGGGGGAGGTGCGCCATTAGAATAGATGTACTTATGGCGCACGAGGGGGAGGTGCGCCATTAGTATTCTGCCCCCATCCATACCTCTGGCCTCTCTCCCTCGCTCGCCAGATCCCATTTCGTCCCTCCCCATCCTCCCCTTCCTCCCCCTCGAGCGCCGTCTCCCCCCGAGCCCCGCCTCCCCCC
>LR738715.1:878735602-878760301 GCA_902687465.1 Secale cereale | reverse complement strand
CTAACGTCTCGGCCGCGCGCAGGCAGTGAGGCAGGCAGTCACCTATTCCGCCCCCCCCCTCCCCCGCTCCGGCGACGTTGAAGAGGTCGACAACACGCGCTTCGCTCACCACCCACTTCTCCTCCGCCACCCCCGCTCCGGCTGGCGGATGTATGGTCGATTTTGGGTCCGTTTTCCATGGATTTCGACTCTGTTAGATCAGTCGATGCTTCCTAGTACATATTGAATGAGTGATTGCTGCTGGATATCGCCCTGGATCCTGTCCCTGTCTGTCTGTCTCGTTGTATCGGTGTGTTTGTTTTGCTGCTTCAGCTCTGGACCTCCGCGTTGTCTCTATTGTCTCCGGTAGTTCAAGTCCGTCGAGTCCTTGAGTTGTGTACTGGATTTTGCAAGCCAGCGCCCAAGAGTATCCTACATCGATCGGATTTCTGTGGTCTGCGGGAGCAGCTTAGTATTGTAACTACCCGGTTTCAACAATCTTCTTTCTAAATTATCGGATCTCGTCCGCTAGAAAAGTAAGCCAATAGTGAAATTATCTATGAGTTGACTGTCATTTGTAATCTGCAGTATATCTGATCGATGCATTATTAATGTATTGTTTAACAACTACAGTATATCTGAATTTTATATTTTCAATAATGCATGTAGAGGCGGGGGTTATCCTTCTTAAAAAAACTGCAGTATACAAAGTAGATCATGCCTTTTGAGTTTAGAGATCCTGTGTCATTGCCAAAATAATGGTGATGAAACGTGTGGCTGGGAGCATTCGCTTGCGGCATACTACAGTTTCTCACTCTTGTTTGCCACCTTTGCCGCAGTTGGCATTGCTCATTTTGATTGAAAAAATGGAGGGGCATATAAAGAAAAGAACGGCGGAAGGTACCTCGAAATGATAGGATAGCATGTATGCATTGGAAAGAAAAATTATAGTATGTATTTTTTACATCGACATGTTAGAGAGGACAAGGGGAGGAGCTTATAAAAGGTTGTGATGTAGAACGGGACAGGTAGAAACTGCAAGACTTGATTGGAATACAAAGTCATCCTTCACGGTTGAATAAGTCGACGTGGAACGATTCGTAAATCTTTCTAGAAAAAGTGTATTGGTGGATGGTGGCGTGGTCAGCACCTCGGTTGCTGATGCTAATGCTGTTAGATTCAAATATATATGTCATGGGACCAAATGTCAAGCTTGCTTCAATTATTGTTGAAATTATCTAATGCAGTAATTCTCGTCCGCTAGAAAACTAAGCCAATAGCGCAGGACACGACTTACAGTACCCCAACTAATGACCAGTTTTAACCCCCATGACTGGTTTACTGTTTTCTATCTTAAAACCGTAATATTTTGTAAAGTCCATCCTCCTATGTCATGTGAGTTGACTAGTTAATTCAATCAACATGGCATTCACCATCAACCCTACAAGGCCTCATTTACATTATGATTTGAAGGCACAGACACCATCTGAAGTCTGAATGTTCCATCTTCTCTAGCCTGTCATTTTATTTATGCTATGGCAATGGGTATGCCTCTGCTACTTATGTGTTGTACAACTCTACTTATGTGCTTCAGCTCTGTACCTCCGTTCCATTTTCTTTACTTAAATGCACACTGCATCTCCTTTGTCTTAATGATTTTCTGTCCAATGATATCGGATTGTTTCATGATGTAACTGCGAAAGCAAATGATATATGTGGATTTCTGAAAGTTGTGTACTGGATTTTAAGAAGCGAGTGTATGATGAGGAGCAAACTGTCAATCATTTAAGAGTACTAGAAGCTTTCATTTGATTACGTTTGGCACAGCTCTGTTTTATACTTGTATATTACTGCTTCTTAGTAATTAATGCTCTTTGAAACCCAGTATGTTTCTTAGTAATGCTCTATATGTTTCTTTATGAAGCTTCAGTACAAGACAATATATGCTTTTGCAAGCTATACACAGCTATTTGAAATGATATGCTCAAGCCTATGCAAACTAGAATTTGAATAGTCTAAAGTGGAGTTGAAAGCCCGATGCACTCCATCCAGATTTTTGCTGGGTTTTGTCTCCGACCATCGTGTCGTGATGATTTTGCAGGTACCCCGAGAGGCCCTTGAGTTTGCTGGAATGTCAATTAACTTCCGTTCCGGCAAATTCGGGTACTCCATATGTCCTATTTTCAGCAAAGGTCATGCTGAAATTTTCCGTGAATTTTAGCATGACTTTGCTAAAAATAGGACATATGGGGTACTTGTGACTAATGCATGGGTCGGGGTATCTTAGTACTTAATTAAGTAGGATCAACTGCCCCTTTATTCTTTGCCGATCATGGGTACGATGGCGAATTCCTAGATCTCTTTCCTTCTTGTGCATTGACAAAAAAATGATTTTCAACATTTTCTAAATTATATAATATATTTGTAATGGAAGATTCGATCATGCTAACTTATGAAAACCTCAAGTCCATGTTTTTCACAATCTATCCTATGTAGATAAGGCTTGTTCTTTGCACACACCATTACCAAGCACATGCCCACTGTATGCAGCATGTCTCATCAGTCAATCAACATTGAAGCACCTACTGTGATCATTGCAGCATCAGAATATAAACACTGCAACAAAGCATAGCTGACCGGCATCTAGACAGTTGATATACTTCAGAGACATACTAGATTAATTAAGTCTCTATCATACTTAAGAGTCTGCCATACTACTTAATAGTTAACAAACACTTCCCACCTTCCAGATTCTTCACAGTTCACAACCATACTAGCGCAAAAGTTAAACATCATCAACTATACTGATGATTAGTACCACTACCAGCTTCACAGAGGGTGACTAGATGGGACCCATAGCCTTCAAGAGGGCTGCATGCTCTGCCCTGATCTTCACGTCCCTCCCACTCGTCTTTAAACCGCGTGCATGCGACATAAGGTGCTCATACATCCCATCCTTGGGAATTGGCTTAGTGGTGCAGCATGGGCACCTGAACTTGCCCCACTTGTAGTACGCCGCCTTCCCCTTCTCCCTGATCTTGTTGGCTTCATTCTCAATGAAGGACTTGTGGTTCCACTCTTCCACCTCATCTCCAGAGTTGTACAGCACATACAAATGATTTGCATAAATACATACTTCCCATTTAGAGTAATGTAATTAACAAACATCATATAATTGCCATTTACTGGAATTTAATGAACAAACAAACATAATAGCCCATTCATATAGGGCATCATCAACGAACAACATCTCACACAGATTAATAAACAGACAAAAAACAGCTTGGGGTTACCTCCTCGTCGTCGTCAGAATCAGACGGGTCGTTGAACCTAGCGATGTCCAGCTTCCTCTTGTTGCCAGTAACTTCCTCATTCTGCAATATAAGTAATTAATTCAATTATACTACTAACTACATATAACACAGTATGCAAAGGTCAAGCAATCTGCAATGTGCTTCTAATAACCTAAAATGTAATTTGACCTAAAATTATCCAAAGATCAAGCATTCTACAATGATAGCTTGGTCAAACTAAAATTTTAGATCATGCTGACTATTTTGAAATTGCGCACTAGTTATTTTAGTTTATGGATAATGAAGTGAAGCTCCTAACTATTTTGAAATTGTGCACTAGTTATAAATGTACCGTGTTCATTTCAACAATTAATTGAGGGAATATGCACAACAAATCTAACAACATATACAGCACATAACAGAATCTGAGCACATGCGGCAATCCAGATTCTAATATAAATAACCTAACTAAACATCTAATTAGAAAACCCTAACCACTACATCCACTGAATGATTAAATCACAGATTCTACATATAACTGCCTATAAATTAATCCAATACAAAAAAACCCTAACCACACTACATCCACTGGATGATTAATTCAATCATAGATTCCACATATCAGTGGCTATAATTGAATCCAATACAAAAAAACCCCAACTAAACATCTAACTCAAAAACCTGAACTAGTAGATCTACTGGATGATGCAATCACACCAAACTTAACCTTTCACTATAAATCAATCAATCAAACATCTAAAAACCCTAATTAATTATGAGAAGGGGATCGATGTAGCAACTAGCAACAACAAAAAAACCTAACACCTAAATCTACTGCTTAATGGGGGTAACTAGAAACGGAGGGGACTGCTGGCAAGGATTACCTGCAGGTCCACGTGCTCGCTGCTGGCCTCCGTAGGTCCATGAGATGGTCCGCTCGACGTCGTCACGCCAAGCTCCGGCACGGCGGAGGCCGCCATGGCCACCTTCTTCTCCTCCACACCCGCCGCCGCAGCGACCGATCCAGCGCGTGGCTCCTGCACCCGCACCGCCGACGAGGGCATGCACGACATCTGCTACGGTCTCCGTGGCCATCCTATCAAGATCTCCTTCTGTGATGGCAGCTTCGCCACGGCCTTGCTCCATCCGAGCCAGAAGCAAGCAGGAGGAGAGAGGGAGGCGATGGTGGTGAGCGAGCAGGTGGGGTGGCCGGTGAGGGAGACGACGAGGCAGAGGAGAGAGGAGGGAGAGGGAGGCGATTTGGGGGAAATGGGGTGGGCGATGCGGCCGGTGCCCGTTCCCCTCCTCTTATACTAGGGGCCTTTTTTGGAAAATATCCACACACACACGTGCACGCGCACGACCACGGGGAAACAGAACCGCCAGCGTATAATACACGTATAATACTCTCGGTAATGGCCACCTTTTTCGAGAGGAGCTCTCGGTAAAGCATCTAAACTTGATCTCTTTCCTTCTTGTGCATTCTCGATAATATGTATTATACTTTTGTTGTTCTTTTCTTCCATGCTTGGCAAACAACCTTAGCACATCATAATTACCGTCTTGTGTTTTCTTATTTGGATGGGCCTCATCCATTTCTAGAGACCGGCACCCCTCCGGTGGCCCCGGCAGTTTAGGGCGTTGTTCGGCACCTAGAGGGGGTAGGCCACGGAGAATAACTGCTTCTTCGTGTAAGTGCATGTCATTGCGAGATGATAGACCAAGTCTAGGCCCGTTCTGTCACGGGATCACCTACCAAAGACTCTGTCTCGGGGACGAACGCAGCCGGTCCTCGACGTTCCCGCCCGTGTGTGTGGTTTGTGAGGCGCGTGCCACGTCAAGGACGTGCGTTGCTTATTCATTGCTTATGTAATGTCTTGCTTTTCTCTTCCGATCCTTTTGTTGCATACTTATATATTGCTTATGTATTGTCTGTGATTTGGTACTAACGTTTCGTTTGGCTAGTGCATAGCGATGCCGTCATATGTCGTGTACAAGGGTAAGGTTCCCGGAGTCTACGACGACTGGGAGGAGTGTCGGAGACAGGTTCACCGTTTCAGCGGTAACAGTTACAAAGGGTACACCACTAGGGCGGAGGCGGAATCTAGATACGCGCGCTATCTAGCGGGAGATAGGAGGGAGCATTGGAGGAACCGGATGAAGACGATTTTCATCGCGATGATGCTTATCATGATGACCGCAGCTCTCTTCTATGTGATGGTAGTTTAGATGATCGATATCGACTTGTAATGTGAAGACAAACTCGCTGCTCGCGGTCTCGAGACTTGTAATATAATGTTCTATCTTTGTTCGGTCTTTTGAATTCGGAGACTAATATGATGAATTGTATTTGGAGACTAATATGATGAGTTGTATTCGGAGACTAATATGATGAATTGTATTCGGAGACTAACCTTCTATTGTATTCGATGAATCTGGTGTTGTCTAAATTTTGTCTAATAATATATTTTGTATCATGCGAAAATATCATAAAAGAAAAAAAATCCCTAATATTCATACTAGTGGCGCACCACTCAAGATACTAATGGCGCACAGTCCAGATGATACTAATGGCGCATCACCCATCAGTGCGCCATTAGTATGCCAAAGCACATGGGTACATATGGCCCCCTGGGAGGCATACTAATGGCGCACAGATGGACATACTAATGGCGCACTGCCTGGAGCGCCATTAGTGCACCAGATACTAATGGCACACCAGGGGTGCGCCATTAGTAAAAAAATCTAATGGCGTGGTGCTAGTGGCGCACCACTAGTGCGCCATTAGTAGGTGATACGTCCAAAACGTATCTATAATTTCTGCTTGCTCCATGCCTCTTTTGGGTGATATTGCTATGATATTTATACACTTCCATACACTTTTGATCATATTTGGACTAACCTATTAACTCAGTGCACCCCAGTGCCAGTTTCTGTTTTCGGCTGTTTTTGTATTTCAGGTTTCACGTTACGAGAACTGCCAGGAAAAATCCAGAAAAATTATATAAAAAATCAGTGTTCCAGAAACTACCGTGCGCCCGAAGGACAGCCGGGGGGGCCACCAGGGCTCCAGGCGCCCTGGCGGCGCCCCCCCCCCCCCTTGGGCCGCGCCGGGGGGGCGCCTGGGCCCCCTTTGGCATATATTTAAAGCGTGTCGCGGAAACCCTGATTCCAGACCCATTTTCTCCAGACGCGATTCCGATCTCCGCCGCCATCTCCATCAAGCTTCGGGGGACCAGAATTCCCGCGCCGGCACCCTGCCAGGACGGGGAAGTGCCCCCGGATTCATCTCCATCGACGTTGCTTCCTCCCTCCATGATGCGGGAGTAGTTCCTCCTCGGGGCTGAGGTTCTTACCAGTAGCTATGTGGTCAATTCTCTCTCCCATGATGTGATCTTCGTTGTGATCATAGGCTATGTTAATCTAGGGTGATCCCATGATATTTCCCCTTCCTCTATGTATTGGATTGATGCACTCACTTGTCTTTATCTAGTATAATCCCCGAGATCAAGGTGACAGCGGTCTATTGGACATGGATTAGAAAAGTATTTTCATGAGTGATTTCCTCTCGTGTGTGTTGATTGAAGATTGAGAGTCTCTTGGTGCTTGTCTTTGACTATCCTTTAGATATGTTGTGGTGATTGTGGGACTCTCTTTGGATGGCCGCGGTGACATTGGGAAATCCTTAGATTGAGAACTACGAACTTTTGAGGTGTGCTTTTGTAGCCCTACATAATTCTCGTCCTCTCTTGACCACGAAGGAATGACCTCCGAGTGTATCCCCTTTGCATGTTTTATGGGAAATATCATGTGATTCGATTATGTTAATGTTGTTGGGAGTTGCCACTAGTGAAAGTATGAATCCTAGGCCTTGTTTCCACCATTACAATACCATTTGTGCTCACGTTTACCACTTGTTTGCTTGCTGCACTTTTTATTACATATTTATATTAATTTGCTTTGCCACTCCTATCATCCATATTTTACCATCTCTTCGCCGAACTAGTGCACCTATACAACTCCTAGTTGTATTCGGTGTGTTGGGGACACAAGAGACTTCTTGTATCTTAGTTGCAGGGTTGCTTGAGAGAGACCATCTTCAACCTCTACTTCCCTGAGTTCGATAAACCTTAGGTCATCCACTTGAGGGAAATTGCTACTGTCCTACAAACCTCTGCGCTTGGAGGCCCAACATAGTCTACAAGAGTAGAAGCGTGTGTAGACATCAAGCTATTTCTGGCGTCGTTGCCGGGGAGGTGAGCTCTTGAAGGGTATATCTTTAGATCTTGCAATTAAATCTTTTTGTTTCTTGTTTTTATTTCACTAGTTATGCTTATGGACAACCTTGCTATTGGATCGTTGCTTGCGGGAAGACGCCCCACACCTGTGGTGGTTGCTCCTCCCCCTACTGAAATTGTGCCCTATAAAATACCAGCTGGTATTATCGATTATGTTTTGGCTGATCGTTATGCAGGAGACAGACATCCCGGTGAACACTTGCTATATCTGTCACAACTATGTTCATTATTTAAGCTTGCAGGTGTATCAAGGGAGTTTGTCATGAGGAATTTATTTGCCTTGTCACTGAAAGGAAAAGCATTGGAATGGTATAGGCTACTAAATGACTCTCACCTGCTGGAGTGGGAAGAGATCCAGTCTCTCTTTTACTCCAAGTTTTATCCTCTTCATGAAGTCCATGAGAATAGGAATTATGTTTATAATGTTTATCCTCATGACGGAGAGAGCATAGCTCAAGCTTGGGGGAGACTGAAAACGTTAATGCTAAAATGTCCTAACCATGGGCTCCCCAAAGATATGATTATTACTAATTTCTATGCGAGGCTTTCTCGACAGGATAAAGATTTGCTCAACGCTTCCTCTATGGGTTCTTTCACAAACAAAAAGATTGATGCTAAATGGGAACTCCTTGAAAGAATTCAACGCAACACTGAAGATTGGGAGATCGACAAAGGTAAAGAGTCAGGTATAATTTATGAGTATGATTGCATTAAGTCCTTTGTTGAAACTACAAGTTTTAATAAGTTTAGTGCTAAGTTTGGGCTTGATTCTCAACTCCTTGTTGATTTCCTCAAATCTTTTGCTTCACATCTTAATATGCCTAAGGAGGATTGGATCAAGTATCATAAACCTTTTAAAGAGACTTGCAAAGAAAATGAAATTGTTCATGATGATTGCAACATGCATGATCCAATTCCTAAAAATGAAGTTTTATATAAGCATGTTAATTTTTGTGGAGTGGATAGACCTTGTGAAAGGCCTGTGATTGAAGAAGAGAAGTATTGTAAGCAACATAAGCATGAAAGAACAAGCACTTGGGTCAGAGATTTAAATGAAATTGCTAGAGAATTGTGTGACCTTTATACTTTTACTTGTGAACTTTGTCGTATAGAGGGTCACTTTAATTTTCAATGCATGAACTTTCAAAACATAACTGTTAACCGGTTGTGTGATAACATGATCACCTCTGATCTTTATGGTGAGCTTATATTATTTTTGATGTGTGAAGAGTTATCAGAAAAGACTTCATGGCTAGATGTTAATGCCATAGGAATAAAAAACACTTTGCAAAATTGCCATCTCTATTGTGTTGTTAATTGCCATGAAAATGATTACATAGGTAAGATTATAAAGGAGGGAACTTTACCAAAGTATAAAAATGTCTCTTATATTTCTGCTAATAAAAAGGAGAGTTTCTCCCAAGTTTCCCCTATTGTTTCTAATGATAAACCAGGATATGTGGAGAAGCTTCATCTCCAACCACTCCCTCCTAAGGTTAAGAAGAATAAAAAGAAGAGGAGGAGGAAGAGGAGCAAGAAAGAAGAAGAATGGGTATCAACCTGGCCTGAGCATATTCCTCCCATCAACTTTTATCCTAACGATTGTAAGTTTAGAGAAGAAGGTGAAGTTTATTGCCTTAATTATCATCTTGATGATACGTCCGTAGGTACTATTGAAGATGATTTTGATTATGATATGCATGTTACTTATTGTGATTGGGAAAATGATGATAATGCTACTTATGATCTTGAAAATCTTTTTGGTACCAACTCTGAAAGTGATGATATGGGAAGCTCTAAGCTTGGGTGTGATAGGATTGCAAACCCTTTACCCACTAGTGATGTGATAATTGATAATTCTTTTGCTAGTAAGAATAAAGACAACATGATTACAAATATAGTTGCTAGCAATGATAATGCTCTTCTCTACTATGATGATGTCATAACTCCAACCTATAGTGATTATAAAGGTACCTACGACATAAGGAGAAATTATCCTTATGAAACTTGTCATAATCATGGAGGGAATTACTCCCTTGTTGAACACCACCCTCCTAATACACAAGTAATCTATAGTGTTCAAGTTGTTTATGATAGTCCTACTCCTACTATTACCAATGAGAAAGATTATGCTTATGTGGAGAGTAAGAGTACCTTTTTGCATGTGGATCATGGTAACAATGCTTTACGTGATGCTTATATTGTTGAGGTCATCCATAATGCCACTGAAATTTATAATGAGAGAGGGAGACTTGGTTCTAAATATCTTAATAATAAGAAGTTTCCTCTCTTTATGGTGAATATTTTGAAGTTATGCTTGTTTTGCCTTCCTATGCTAGTTGCTTTGTGCTTCAATGAATTATTCTATTGCAATATTCCTATGCATAGGAAGCATGTTAGGCTTAAATGTGTTTGGTATTTGCTTCTTGATGCTCTCTTTTGTTCTTCAGCTCTTATTCCTACGAGAGCATCATTAAAGTCTTAAGCCTATCTTTATGGCTATAAAGAAAGAGCTCTAGGAAGACAACCCTTGTTATGTTTACTTTCAGTTTTAGTGGTCTTGATGTTTGTTACTACTGTAGCAACATCATTGTATCTTTATTTTTCAGCTTTGTGCCAAGTTTAGCCTCTGATTGCAAGAAAGTTCAAAAGTTGTAACGTGCTGTCCAGGAAACAGATTCTGTCCTTGGATAGAAAAATTCGTATAAAATCACCAGATCATCTTTTTGGTCTGAATTTTTTCGACAGCGTCCTCTATATAATTTTCTTTCGTGCATCTGTTTTGAGTTTTTTTATTAGAGTTGCAGAAGTGCCCCGAAAAAATCATTTACTACCTGCTGGTCTGTTTTTCACAGATTCTGTCATGTTTTGCCTTTCCTTCATTTTGCAAACCTTGAGCTTGCTTTTTCTTTGCAAAAACCTTTTGGCAATCTTGAGAAACAGTAGACCTTCAAGAATATCCTTATTTCCAGCAAGGAACAATTATTTTATTAAGGGTACTAACCTCGCTAATCAGATTATGATGAGTTATGTATGAAGGGAGTTTTCAAGTGTGCGAGGGAAGATGATAAAAAGATTCAGGAGTGTCAAACGATCAAGCTTGGGGATGCCCCCATGCACCCCCAAGAAATATTCAAGAAGACTCAGGCGTCTAAGCTTGGGGATGCCCCCCGTGCATCCCCTTCTCCATCAACATTATCAGTTCGTCTTTCGTTCCACTATATTTTTATCACTTCATGTGTTATGTGTTATGCTTGGAGCGTCTTGCTTTTAGTTTCCTTTTTAGTTTTCTTTAGCTTTGCTTGCTGTTCATAACGGGTTGGAACTCAGCTTTCTTTGTGTGGGAGAGAAACACGCTCCACTTCTACCTAGAACATAACATAGAATTTGCATGTCTATCTTTGCTGTGTGTGTTCTTTGTCTTTTAATAGCTACTAACATGCTGAGCTCTTAACTTTCATGCTTATCTTTTTAAAGAGCTTTTGTTTAGTTGGTTGCTTGAACTCTCTTTAGTTATCATGTTTATCTTATTAAGAGAGTTTGCTTCCGTTGCATTGGTTGATATGTCTATGATAAAGATGCTACGTGCATAATGGCGCTTAGTAGTTCATGTTTTCTTATCGTTAGTCTCAAATAGTTGGGGGGTTCCCAATGTGTTATTGGAGTACCAACATGATTTGTTTGCCTATGATGTGGTATGGTTTAGTAATATCTTCCTTCAAAGAATTTATTTTGATTGACTTGGCGTATGCTCACGCATATTTAAGACTGTAAAGAAAGTCTGTCAAGCCTTGATGATCTTTTGTTTCTGAGTAGCGATATAACTTCCATGCCTGATTCAATGTTGATTTGTCGCTCTGCATGATTATGACCGTCATTGCTCTCTTAGTTGGTCGCTCCCCGTCTTTTGCTAATCTTCTCCTGTACTAAGCGGACTGACTGCTTGTGCATCCACATCCTTTTAATCCAGTTATGCCATATGAGTCCACCATATCTTCCTACATGGTATTTACCTGCCATTCCTAACGGAGACTTGCATGTACCATCTCGAAATTATTCAAAGAAAAAGCATTCCTATTTTGTGCCTCTGTTTTAAGTTCATGAGGAAGTAGTAGTTAATTCATGATCTTTTTAAGTTGGACAAGCTTTACCCCGGGATTGCATGTATAATGTGCAAACCCATAATACGAGAAGGAACTGGCATTGAGTGCGCCTGGCTCAAAAAGATAATATAACAAACAAACCCTCCTTCACGCTTTGTTCATGAGAAATCAGAGAAATTGGCAGTGATAAACAAAGGATATTAAGAGGATGTGATCGTCCTCATTCGGGAGCCGTTCCTCGAAACTTATCCATCTCGAAAAGTGATTGAGTTGTCTGCTAGCATTCGTTGACGAAACATGCATGATCTAAAATAAATTATTACCTCTATTTTAAAGCCAAGAGCTCTGGTACATGTTTTGTCTTTGTTTCCGACTACGGGTTTTCAACCTTGCCAACAAAAGCCACGGTTCGAGAGTCTCCACCTTCTTTTAAAAGCACCAACTACTGAGAGCATGATTGTCATTCTGAGTGTAATGTGCATTGTCCAAAGTAGCATTGCCTTTTGCATGATCGTGATATCGTTTATTCTGAAATCATTGTATCTAGTCATCACTTAAACCTTGGAGGTGCCCCTGCATTTATGTTTTGCTTCACTAAAGGGGGCAAGCTAGATATCACTTTATCATATTTGCACATCATGTTCATTGCAAATCTATTTGATGTTTTAGTATCATATTGTAAAACTTTCAGTCCTTTGTGATTTTCTCATGAGGCAACTTAATTACTATAGATTCATTGTCTCAGTAAGCTTTTGTCATATGACTATGAAAAAGTCCTATATGGTTAATAGCATGTCACCGCAGAAATTATTCTTGTTATCATTTACCTACTCGAGGACGAGCAGGAATTAAGCTTGGGGATGTTGATACGTCCAAAACGTATCTATAATTTCTGCTTGCTCCATGCCTCTTTTGGGTGATATTGCTATGATATTTATACACTTCCATACACTTTTGATCATATTTGGACTAACCTATTAACTCAGTGCACCCAGTGCCAGTTTCTGTTTTCGGCTGTTTTTGTATTTCACGTTTTCACGTTACGAGAACTGCCAGGAAAAATCCAGAAAAATTATATAAAAAATCAGCGTTCCAGAAACTACCGTGCGCCCGAAGGACAGCCGGGGGGGCTACCAGGGCTCCAGGCGCCCTGGAGGCGCCCCCCCCCCTGGGCCGCGCCGGGGGGGCGCCTGGGCCCCCCGAGGCTCCTCCGAGGCCCCCCTTTGGCATATATTTAAAGCGTGTCACGGAAACCCTGATTCCAGACCCCTTTTCTCCAGACGCGATTCCGATCTCCGCCGCCATCGCCATCAAGCTTCGAGGGACCAGAATTCCTGCGCCGGCACCCTGCCGGGACGGGGAAGTGCCCCCGGATTCATCTCCATCGACGTTGCTTCCTCCCTCCCTGATGCGGGAGTAGTTCCTCCTCGGGGCTGAGGTTCTTACCAGTAGCTATGTGGTCAATTATCTCTCCCATGATGTGATCTTCGTTGTTATCATAGGCTATGTTAATCTAGGGTGATCCAATGATATTTCCCCTTCCTCTATGTATTGGATTGATGTACTCACTTGTCTTTATCTAGTATAATCCCCGAGACCAAGGTGACAGCGGTCTATTGGACATGGATTAGAAAAGTATTCTCGTGAGTGATTTCCTCTCTTGTGTGTTGATTGAAGATTGAGAGTCTCTTGGTGCTTGTCTTTGACTATCCTTTAGATATGTTGTGGTGATTGTGGGACTCTCTTTGGATGGCCGCGGTGACATTGGGAAATCCTTAGATTGAGAACTACGAACTTTGAGGTGTGCTTTTGTAGCCCTACATAATTCTCGTCCTCTCTTGACCACGAAGGAATGACCTCTGAGTGTGTCCCCTTTGCATATTTTATGGGAAATATCATGTGATTCGATTATGTTAATGTTGTTGGGAGTTGCCACTAGTGAAAGTACGAACCCTAGGCCTTGTTTCCACCATTACAATACCATTTGTGCTCACGTTTAACACTTGTTTGCTTGCTGCACTTTTTATTACATATTTATATTACTTTGCTTTGCCACTCCTATCATCCATATTTTACCATCTCTTCGCCGAACTAGTGCACCTATACAACTCCTAGTTGTATTCGGTGTGTTGGGGACACAAGAGACTTCTTGTATCTTAGTTGCAGGGTTGCTTGAGAGAGACCATCTTCAACCTCTACTTCCCTGAGTTCGATAAACCTTAGGTCATCCACTTGAGGGAAATTGCTACTGTCCTACAAACCTCTGCGCTTGGAGGCCCAACATAGTCTACAAGAGTAGAAGCGTGTGTAGACATCAGTAGGCAAAAGTGGTGCGCCACTAGCATGCCTTTTCCTAGTAGTTCGGAACAGGCTCCAAGATGGGATCTCCACGGGAACAGAAGCTACGGCGGTGGAATTAGGGTTTTCTCTCTGCGTATGGAGTTTCTGGGGTACGTAGGTATATATGGGAAGAAGGAGGGCACCGGGGGCCGTGTGGGCCAGCCTCGAGGCAGGGGGCGTGCCCCCCACCCTCGAGGGTTGGCCCCTTGCCCCCTGACTTGGTCCTGACGTTTCCCGAGCGTGATTTCCTCCAAAAATATCTCTCGCGAAGGTTTCATTCCGTTTGGACTCCGTTTGATATTCCTTTTCTGTAAAACCCTGAAATAGGCAAACAAACAGCAATCTGGACTGGGCCTTTGGGTTAGTAGGTTAGTCCCAAAAATGATATAAAAGTGAATGGTAAAGCCCATTAAACATCCAAGACTTCATAAATAATAGCATGGAACAATCAAAAATTATAGATACGTTGGAGACGTATCAAACTCCGGCGGCGAGGGAGGGGCAGGCGGCGCGGGCGCCGCTGCCGGGTGCGCCCCGTGGCCGCCGGCACGTCCGCGGCGATCGCGCGGCAGAGGAGGGGCGCGGAGACGGCCGCTGCCGCCCATCAGGTCAGGGGTCACGTCGGCCGCCACGAGCCGGAAGGCGGCCATGACCTCCCAAAAGTCCTTTCTGCGCCAAAAATTGCGGCGACCAACGATGTTGTGTCGGCCGCCGCTGTGGCTCCGCAGCTCTTCCTCCGTCGCGCCGGGCCCCGACGTCGAGTACCCGTCCTTGTTGATCTTCCAGTTGCGTGGAAGACGACAACCCGGCGGCACGGGGAGGCAGTACCGGTGGAGCTCCTCCGTCTCCAGCACACCGATGCTCGTCGGCCAGGAGCCGGGGATGTCGTCGTCGTCGTTGCCGTCGCCGACGCTGCTGCTGCGCGGTAGAACGCCATTGCCGGCGGGAAGGGGGCTGCGAGGGGCGCCGGTGGGATTGGGGGCTGCGATGGGCGCCGGTGGTTCTGGGGGAGGAGGTATATATAGCGGCGGGCCGGCGGGGTGAGGAGACGGCAATCGGCGTTGGCATCCGCGCCAGTTTTAATGACGCGGTAGGTGAGCAGGAGGGAGTCGGCGTGGGCATCCGCGCCGGTTTAACCAAGCGGCAGTCGAGGTGGCGTGCGGCGGCCGCGCTGGCGCGACAAGCGAGGACGGGACAGCGGCGGCAGGCGGTTGCGTCCGGCAGGCGAGGAGGCGGCAGCGCTGGCGCGGAAAGCGAGGATGCGACAGCGGCGGTAGACGGTTGCGTCCGGCAGGCGAGGAGGCGGCAGCGCAGGCGGCAGGCGGTGGCGTCCGGCAGGCGAGGAGGCGGCAGCGGCAGGCGAGCCGGCGACACGAGCGTGCATCTCGCCTAGGGCGGCGCGATTGGAGGGATGTGCGGGCGGGTGTGGCAGCGACGGGTGCGGGCGGGCGGGGAAGGGGGACGTGAGGGTGGAAACGCGACAGAAAGGCGTGTTGACTGCGGGACTGCCGCGTTGATCGCGGGCGGGCGGCACGGGCACGTTTGCATGCGCACCACGTCACCAGGCGCGTGCGGGCGGGAGGCCCGGACAGTTCATTTTTTTCATGGCGAGCGGGATCGAGCGGGCGGGACATGTCTACATATACGTACTAGTATATATGCACGTGCAATGCACATTTTAACTTTTTTCTTTTTTCTTTTGGCCAGCGGGCGGGCAGGCAGGATACGCTCCTTCTGTTTATTTTTTTTTCTTTTGGCCAGCGGGCGGGCAGGCAGGATACGCTCCTTCTGTTTTTTCTTTTTTCTTTTGGCCAGCGGGCGGGCCGGTGGACTTTTGTTTTCTTCAAAAAATGTCCATCCTGCCCTCTATTATGAAGAGGTATTAGGCAATCTCGACCGCCCTTGTGTTTGGGGGGTCTACCGAAGCGGAAGTGGCTATATAATCCTATTTAGAGACAGCATGCATGCATATATATAGACAGTAAGAGTATATATATATATATATATATATATATATATATATATATACAAGTTGCAGGATCAGATCCACTCGACTCAGCTGTGTGTGTGTGCGCGCGCGCCTGGTTCACTTAATTTGCAACTCTTTTTTTGATGACCTAAAAACGTTTCATAAAAGTTTACTGTGGGGGTACTAAATGTTGGTTGGTGAAGACAAAGAGGTAACGTAACGAGAAATACATTGACTTCGTGGATTGCTCCTCGTACCGTCCTACGGCGACGGAATTGGACTTGTCTACCTACCATGGTACAATGTGAGTGAGATGTGTCTCTGTGGCGGCAAAATTAACGTAAGCATCAGCTGCAGTGCAAACAATGACACGTAATGTCCTTTTGTGAACTGTTTGTTGACTACTTTAGTCTTTGTCCATTAGTGACCTTGCAAAGGAAGAATTGGTAATCGCTACCTTCGTTACGAACATACGTACAAGCTAAGCATGCCTCCTTCGTGCTTCATCAACTCCACGTTTAGAATGGAATTAGGGGCTAAGCGCGCTTTGTAGCGATGTTTTTCACTCATGAGATTAACTCCTTTATATTTAGTTGATTGTTCCAATTGATTTATTATTAATTTTGGATTTTATCTTTGTTAACTTGTGTTTTAATTATGTTCTAGCAGAATTTATTTCATTGTATGCCGTGTCGGATTATTATAGAAGGCATTATTTCTTCCAAGAGGTGAATGAAGTTATTGCGTGCGTCCTTGTGTTCTCTTTTCGTGTTGGCCCTGATGTAAGCCGGTGGTAGTCGTTTGAGCCTCTTGGGACCAATTCCATATTGAAACCATGGAATTGCTGCTATAAACCTCACATGGGTCGGCACACAAAACTCCCGCTCGCTCAGCATGACTCTCTGCTCCTCCCGCTCGCTTAGCTCTTTTTTCGCTCGTCCCACTGCAAGCTTAATAGAAAAATCGCCTATCTTTTTTATTTGAAAATATTAGTTTAATTAAAAGATGTTCAATGATTTAAATAAATTGTGCATTTCAAAACCATGAATTTTAGAAAATGTTCATGAATTTAAATATGCTTACGGATTTATATAATAGTCACAAATTATATGACTTTGCAAAATTAAAAAATGTTCACGGATTTTAAAATGATCATGAACTTTAAAAATATCCATGGATGAAATAAATTTTTATTATTCAGGAAAAATGTTTTTTTCTTTTTAATGTTGACAAATTTCAATAAGCACTCATGAATTAAATGTGCAGAGAAAAAGTAGAAATAGAATTAACAACACACAAGCTTACATGCAGGGCCCACAATGACCCCACAACCCCTAAAGCACCAGAGCGCTTCAAATCATGGGAGCTTAGTATCTCTATAGATCTGATCCCACCAGTATGACTTCCACATGCATGTTCTCGCGATATAAACCTGTGCAAAACGAAAGGAAGGGCACTCGTGCCAATTGTATCAAAAGGATGCGGCAATAATTAGTCATTTTTGAATTGGTTTGATCAAGGTTAAATTTTTATCCAATGCTATCAATAGTAAGCACATATCATAAACTAGTCTCACACATTGTAAGATAACTGTGTGAGTGTGAGAGTAGGTACTACAAAACATGCAACTAACGTATCTAGGAAATCCGCACGAATTGCAATCTCATGAATCAATAGGAGGGAGAGTGGAACTGTGACATCTCAATTTTTCAATTTGGAATGTTATACATAGATCATATTGCATTGCATATTTCTTTGCATTTTGTTTGTGGCAATCCTCGAAAATTCTAAGCAACTCAAGGACCTACGGAGAGAGTTGGGAATTCTACCGTTTTTGTATTTGAGTTTTCTCGAATACCGGTACGAGTATAGCGTTGGTTTTAATTATTTTTCTCTCGTAAATATTTCTAATTAAAATATATGAGCGGAGATAATATGACTTCTCCAAAATGACAGAAATATTGGAGGAAAAATATTCAAATCACTTTTTGTATTTATTTGGATTTATTTGTGATTTTATTTGCATAGGAAATATACGCATTTAGGACAGTATAACCGCACCTAAAGCGAGCGCTCTCAGGCCCTCAGCATTTTTGGCCGTCGGAATCGCGTTAGGTTAGTTTTTGACCGTCAGATCTTCCTCTAAGTGGCAGATTATCGCGATCTGGGCTGCCTGTCCTAATAGGCCGCTACTCTGGGGACTTTTTTGAAGGCTTGTGGTTGATTGGGCCTCTATGGGCCGACCGATCCGTCGCTGCGCTAAAAAAAATCGCACGAGGGGATCCGAGCGGCTCGATACCAAGGATTCGCGGACGCGACGGTTTTCCTCCTTCCAGCCTAGGCGAGCCTCGCGAGGGATTCCGGCGCGGGTGGGGATCAATCCGAGGCGAGGCTTGCCAATGATCCGGTGCGGGAGGAGATCGACCCGAGGCGACGCTCGCGAGGATGCAGCTCTCGACAGGATCGGTTTGCGTCGATCTAGCCCTCCGCCACCTCGCCGCCGCCGCCACCATTCTCCCTCCCAACCTGGCAACCTTGCGCCACATCCGCCATCTCTAACCTTGGTGAGCTGCCTTCCTCTCCAATCTCATGTTTGACCACACCGCTGATGGATCCCCTTCCCTTTTCCCCTAGATCGGGCATCTGCTCAGTGCACACCGCGCACGGCAGCTGCTCGACGGAATGTCACAACGGATGGATCCCCTCTCCCTCGGTGACGCCGCCCGTACCTGCGCGTGCTCTCTCCCTCCAAGATCCCGTCTCCGCGTTGTCTGCAACATCGGTAGGTTCGTAGCCCAATGCCCTCTCCCTCTGTTATATTTTCTTCCTTCCTGAATCCTGATGTTCAATTCATAAGCATGTGTGTCTTGGTGGTCCACTGTGGCGTTAGTCTCAACACTAGCATACGGTATTTTCTTCCTTCTTGATGTGATACAGCACGTTCACTTGCTCTGAAGAAATAGTTGATTGCTCTTTTTTTTACATGTTCTTCTTTGTTTTGTTACACCTACCCATTGCGATCCATTTGATTTCTTGAAACATAAGAATAACCATGTATGATTTTCTTTCCATGTGGAAATTATTATGATATCATTTATCAGAGGTGCACAACATGCATGATTTTCTCTTATAAATAAATTCACATTTAGAACTTAGATTCGGCCGTTATTTTGCATGGTATGTAGTGTGTACTGCGCCACTCACAAAAGCCATAGCATCCATCGAGCGGCTTTGGCAGAGTTAATCCGTACGTGGATGTTTAGCTGGTTCCTGAAGTATAACTCTTATGGTTTCCTGCATATTATTGTTCAGGTTACTGCAATTAGTCCACTGATTGAAGGCTAGCTGTTGCTTCTTAGTCAACTCTATTAGCTTTTAGATGTGTTTTCAAGTGTGTTCATAGTAGTCCGGTGTTGTTGTTTAAGTTGAAGTGAGAGCTATTACATCAATTTATTTTTCGACCTTTTCATTTGAAAGTAGCCAAAGCTACAAATGGACATGCAGATTGTGTACACAACTTCTATGAAACAACTTTTGTCAGACTATCGTATAATTTTCAATATTTTGTGATTCAATTATGTTTACCTTTTGTGTCCTTCCATTTATAGAAATTTCTATCATATTATTGCCAAAATAGATGGGCGCAGCAACGCGCGCCAATCATGATCTAGTGAAAACAAATAGCTTCACGCCTCGCCCTCATTTCACACTGCTTCTCTCATACGGCGGCAGCACAACTCGACATATGCAAACATGCTAGAACCCCTTTGGATGAGCAGTTGAAAATAAAATACAAACCTCATCCTCGTCTCATAACACCCGTCTCGTAGCAGCAACTCACATAATTGTGAACTAACCCGTTGTTGGATGGTTAGGTGAAGAGTGGTATCCGCAGCTCACCAGGGTTTATGCCTCGGTGTTCGCATTAATCCTGAATTTATTTCGGGATTTCCGGCGATGCGTGCTCAGTGGGAGGAGACATTCCCGTCGACTACGAGGCGCCTACGATGACTTCATAAAATCTTATGATGATAAGCCGGCTCAGTCTCTCGGAGGTGCTCATAGGGTAGGATGCGCGTGTGTGCGTTTATAGAGGTGAGTGTATGCGTGTATATATGAGCGGTTATGTTTGTACTCAGTTTTTTTTTAAAGCAACTCACATAATTGACCGGCAACACAACTCGCCAAATGCTAGCACCTGAACTTCATCGTATATGATTATTACATAACTCCTCGAAATGTCTCCGCTGCTCATGCAAGCACAGCGACTCAGACTAAACATGCTAACTCACACGGAAATGATATCTTTGTCCATCATTATCCCTTGAAGACAATCTTCTTTTTTAGATTACCTTCATGGTAATCTCAAACCTTGAAGACAACCTTGACACACTTTTTTGGGTCCTTGGTATCACCGCTTCCACCTTTTTTTTCAATAAAGGGTTTTTCATTGAATTAAAATATCGAGTTGATACAACCGCATCAAAGATTACCCGGCCTCTGCATAGCTGGATGCACACAGCCAAAGGTTCAAAGTACTAAAAGTCGAAATAAAGTGGCATATCCGCCAAGCACAAGCGAAAAAAAGTAAAAAAGCCTATGGGGAGGCCGGTCCTATCCGAAGGTCACACCGCCATCCATGGGGGTAAAAAATCTCCCTGGCCGAACGCTCCAACCGAGTAGAAGCCATCATAAAGAAGTCTCTGTCCTCCGGCCTCTGCAGGATAGACCACATACGGAGCCATCGCGAGCATATATGAATTACCTGCATAGGAGATGAAACACATTTACGATTAAAAACAATATCATTCCTAGTGAGCCACAGCGCCCAACATAAGGCAGCCGCCCTCACTTGAATGTGCTTAGAAAATTGTTTATCTATTCCCCTCAACCAATTGCCGAACATATTCCGAACGCTGCGTGGAGGATATAGATTTGAAGCTATTTGGACTATGGCCCATACAGATCGAGCAAACTTGCCATCAAAAAATAGATGTTTAATGGATTCATCATGATGACAGAAAACACATTTTTTGCAACCTTGCCAGTTTCGTCTTGCCAATTTGTCCCCAGTTAAGATAACTCCTTTATTGAGAAACCATAGGAAGATTTTCACTTTTAAAGGAATCTTCAGCTTCCACAATTTTCTATTATCAGTTGGAACCTCGTTATGAACCAATGCATCATACATAGATTTAACCAAAAAAATTCCATTCTGATGCAATTTCCATTTAAAGATATCCGAATCTACCGATAGTTGGACGGCTCCCAAACGAGTTAGCAAATCGTCCCATACAGCCAGGCGAGGTCCAGTAATCGTTCTACGAAAAGAAATATCCGGGTTTTCTTGTCCAAACACCTGCTTAATCGTGACAAACTTATGTCTAACTATCCGATATAAGCTTGGGTATTGCACATTTAGAGGAGTGGTCCCGAGCCAGGTGTCTTCCCAGAAGCGAATCTGGGAGCCGTCCCTAACCGAGAAAGTGCCAAATTGGAAAAAGAATTCTTTAGCTTTCATTACGCCACTCCAAAAATGAGAGTCACCCGGTTTCCACTAGACCTAGGAGATTGCTTTGGAGCCAACGTATTTATTACGAATGATCTCCTGCCAAACACCATCCTCAGTGAGTAATCTGTATACCCATTTGCTGAGCAATGCAATGTTTTTTATCTCAAGATCCTGGATTCCGAGTCCCCCTTGGCTTTTAGGATGACATAATATATTCCACCGAACCAAGCAATATTTCTTGGTTTCATTGTCACTCTGCCAAAAAAACATTGATCTAAAATAATCAAGGCGTTGGAGAACACCTTTTGGCAGATGAAAGAAAGAGAGCATATAAAGGACCATGTTGGTAAGAACCGAGTTGATCAGAACTAGTCGGCCCCCATAGGACAAGAGTTTGGCCTTTCAGCTCGCCAACCGTTTCTCCAGTCTCTCTTCAACATGCTTCCATTCAGCGATTGTCAATCGCCGAAAATGAATAGGAATACCTAGATAGCGAATCGGGAATTGTCCGAGTTGGCATCCAAATATATCAGCATAGTCTTGTGAGGTTTCTGCGGCCTCGCCAAAGCAGAAGAGTTCACTCTTATGAAAATTAATCTTAAGTCCAGAAAGATCCTCAAAAGCACATAACAACAATTTGAGGTTTCTAGCCTTTTCTAGGTCGTGATCCAAAAACAAAATAGTGTCATCCGCATACTGTAAGATTGACAGGCCTCCTTCTACTAGATGAGGAATGACCCCGGTGATTTGACCAGCTGACTTGGCCCTCTCAATAAGAGTAGCTAGCATATCAGCCACGATATTGAAAAGGATAGGTGACGCGGGGTCGCCTTGACGTAGCCCCTTCCTAGTCTGGAAGTATTTGCCTACATCATCGTTCACCTTAATAGCCACACTACCTCCGGACACAAAGCTCTCAACCCATCGGCACCAAGTATCGGAAAACCCTTTCATTCGTAGAGTTTGTAACAGAAAAGGCCACTTCACTTTATCATAAGCTTTCTCGAAGTCAATTTTAAAGATGACCCCATTCAACTTTTTATGATGGAGCTCATGGACAGTTTCATGTAGGACAGCAACACCATCTAAAATGTTCCGTCCTTGCATGAAAGCTGTTTGTGTTGGTTTGACTACATGGTCTGCGACCCCATTCAGCCGGTTAGTCGCGACCTTAGTGAAAATTTAAAACTCACGTTTAATAAGCAAATCGGTCTGTATTGTTGAATCCGACTGGCATCCTTTGTCTTTGGTAAAAGAATAATTTCCCCAAAATTGAGTCGGGAGATGTCGAGTCTATGAGCATGCAGTTCATTAAACAACTGAACCAAGTCAGACTTTAACACATCCCAAAAAAATTGATAAAACTTCGCCGGAAAACCATCCGGGCCCGGAGATTTGTTATGTTCCATTTGAAATACCGCAGTCCGGATTTCCTCCTCAGTGAAAGCAAAGGTTAGGAATTCATTTTCCACAGCGGAAACTTGCTGAATGTCATGACAAATAGTCTCATCCATCTCCGGCGTAGTTTTTAAAGAAGGACCAAACAAATCTTTACAGTACTTAGTAATAAAGTCCTTCAGCGAGGCGTCCCCCTCAATGCGACCCTCCTCCTGATCAAGAGTGAATATACGTTTCTTTCTATGTTTCTTTCTATGTCTGCCATTGGCTAACATTTGAAAGTACTTCGTGTTATCATCCCCAAGTACCAACAAGTCACTCTTGCACCTTTGGTACCATTTAATTTCCTCTTCCCGTAAGAGACGGGCTAGCTGCTCATTGAGATGACTTTTTTGCTCAATCTCAGCCGCAGAAAGAAGCCTCACCTCCGCGGTCTTATCTAAGGAGTCAATTAAGGCAGAGAGTCGCAACTTCTCTTTCTTACAAATCCCAGCGGTGTGTTTAGCCCAACCGTGAAGGAATTGACGCAACGCGCGAATACGATTGTTCCATCGTTGAATTGGTGTGTCACCACGAGTTGGGCGTTGCCACACCCTTTTTACCAATTCAGGGAAACCCTCTCTAGTGAGCCACCCTAGTTCAAATTTAAACTAATGGCGGTTCGTGCTGGGGGCTGCTTGACCAAAATCAGTAAGCAGTGGAGCATGATCCGATAAGGCCTCAATTCTCTCCAAAGCCCGCACTGATGCTAATGGATATTTAAATTCCCAGTCGTTGGTGACTAGCACCCGGTCAAGTTTTTCAAACGTTGGGATAGACCTATTATTGGCCCAGGTAAATTATAGACTACTCATGTCAATAAGGAATTCCTTCTTTTCCGGGAGCCCATTCGGACATAACTCCAAAGTTAAGCGTGCTCAGCTTGGAGTAGTTTCAGGATGGGTGACCGACCGGGAAGTTGCTCCCGGGTGCGCACGAGTGAGGACAAAGTGCGCAGAAAAGACTAGTATTGATATGTGAGGGCAGTCTAGATCCTGCCAGGAGTAACGGCCATCGGCGGGTGTGTCCGGGCGTTATAAGTTGGTATCAGAGCCGACCCTCGCGGTTACACGGATGTTTGCGGACAGTTTGCAGTCATGTTGTGCATGACGTTTGTGACCCGTCGTGGCACACGGCATGGCACATGTGCTGTCCTGGAAGCACAGACGGTTGTGCCAAGAGGAAACGTTCTTGTGGCCCGACGAGGACGTCGGTTCCTCTGAGTGTGGGTGTATGTGATAGTCTGGCTTATTAGGGATTATAGACTACTCATGTCAATAAGGAATTCCTTCTTTTCCGGGAGCCCATTCGGACATAACTCCAAAGTTAAGCGTGCTCAGCTTGAAGTAGTTTCAGGATGGGTGACCGACCGGGAAGTTGCTCCCGGGTGCGCACGAATGAGGACAAAGTGCGCAGAAAAGACTAGTATTGATATGTGAGGCCAGTCTAGATCCTGCCAGGAGTAACGACCACCGGCGGGTGTGTCCGGGGCGTTACAGCAGTGGAGCATGATCCGATAAGGCCTCAATTCTCTCCAAAGCCCGCACTGATGCTAATGGATATTTAAATTCCCAGTCGTTGGTGACTAGCACCCGGTCAAGTTTTTCAAACGTTGGGATAGACCTATTATTGGCCCAGGTAAATTGGCGCCCAGAAAGAGAAAGTTCCCGCAGATCAAGACTGTCGATTACAGCGTTAAAAAGAAACGGCCATCGAGTGTCGAACCTATCATTGTTTTTATCCTGCTGATATCGTAAAATATTGAAGT
>LR738715.1:878695304-878735561 GCA_902687465.1 Secale cereale | reverse complement strand
CCCCAAGTAGCATGGGGTGAGGATTTTCTCTGTAGGTATTGACAAGTTCTTTGAGGAAGGCCGCTTTAAATTCATCTTGAGCAGCGCCATAAATAGCAACCAAGCTCAAGATGAAATTATCGGACTTGTTTCTAAGGTGGAATTTAATGTGATACTCCCCCTTCGAAGTAGAAAGAAGTTCCAAGTAAGTGGAGTGTATACCTAAAATAATACCTCCAGACCTCCCAGAAGGCGGCAGAATATGCCATTCGTAATCTTTGCCACATGAAAAATGGTACAGATCACGTGTTGGAAAGTCACGCTTACCACACTCAGAGATTGCCACGAAGTCGAGAGCATGATCCCTAACACAATCAGAAATATGTTTATGCTTAGCCAAGTCACCAAGACCTCTGCTATTCCAAAACATTCCTTTCATGGAGAAACTTTTTTACGTTTGGACACTTTCGCCTTCTTATTTGGGCGACCCTTTTTACTACCAGAATTGGACTTGTTCTTTCGTACCGATGCAACGAGCTCGCAAAGCATCGTATCACCGCTTCCACCTGAACCTCTGCATCTCGCCACTAGTTGACTGTCCATATCCTGCGACAGAATAAGAAAAATAGACAAAAGATCAAACAAGTTTTCCAATTCAGCAATTGACTTACCCATACGTTGCCATGGATTTTTAAGTGGTCATTTTCACCCATGCCACGGCAAATGTTGGTGTTACCTCTCCCTTCCCACTCACTCCCACCACCTATCTCTACTATCCTCCATTTGGTAAATCTCCTCTGGCACCACCAGTTTGTAAGAATACAGATTTCCTTTCCGCCTCTAGCACATGATGCTCCACTATGCCGCAGTATGGCACGGTACTCTTAAACATTGGTGAATCCATTGTGATTGTCACCACAGGGGTTAAACGGATGACACAACATTAAGAGCAGCAACACAGTATGACTAATAACTTATTTGTACGCAGGACCAAAAACTCCATTGAGTGTAGCACCACGCGGAATGGAAACGTATTTGTTTCTCTAGCACACCCTCACCGGTACTACTGGTTTTCTCCCGCACACCTCCAACAACGTTCTGTCTGTCGGTAAGAAGAAAAAAATGATTGTTACAACATACACTGACATGCACATACGGCATGGAACAGGGGGCACTTCCATGCTATATACTCCTATTTAGAGACAGCATGCATATATGTAGATCGTATGAGTATATATATACAAGTTGCAGGATCAGATCCACTCGACTCAGCTGTGTGTGTGTGTGCGCGCGCCTGGTTTACTTAATTTGCAACTCTTTTTTTGGTGACCTAAAAACTTCTCATAAAGGTTTACTGTGGGGGTACTAAATGTTGGTTGGTGAAGATAAAGAGGTAACGTAACGAGAGATACATTGACTGAACTTTCTTCATGGATTGCTCCTCGTACAGTCCTACGGCGACGGAATTGGACTTGTCTACCTACCATGGTACAATGTGAGTGAGATGTGTCTATGTGGCGGCAAAATTAGCGTAAGCATCAGCTGCAGTGCAAACAATGACACATAATGTCCTTTTGTGAACTGTTTGTTGACGACTTTAGTCTTTGTCCATTAGTGACCTTGCAAAGGAAGAATTGGTAATCGCTACCTTCGTTACGAACATACGTACAAGCTAATCATGCCTCCTTCGTGCTTCATCAACTCCACGTTTAGAATGGAACTAGGGGCTAAGCGCGCTTTGTAGCGATGTTTTTCACTTGTGAGATTAACTCCTTTATATTTAGTTGATTGTTCCAATTGATTTATTATTAATTTTGGATTTTATCTTTGTTAACTTGTGTTTTAATTATGTTCTAGCAGAATTTACTTCATTGTATGCCGTGTCAGATTATTATAGAAGGCATTATTTCTTCCAAGAGGTGAATGAAGTTATTGCGTGCGTCCTTGTGTTCTCTTTTCGTGTTGGCCCTGATGTAAGCCGGTGGTAGTCGTATGAGCCTCTTGGGACCAATTCCATATTGAAACCGTGGAATTGCTGCTATAAACCTCACATGGGTCGGCACACCAAACTCCCGCTCGCTCAGCATGACTCTCTGCTCCTCCCGCTCGCTTAGCTCTTTTTTCGCTCGTCCCACTGCTAGCTTAATAGAAAAATCGCCTATCTTTTTTATTTGAAAATATTAGTTTAATTAAAAGATGTTCAATGATTTAAATAAATTGTGCATTTCAAAACCATGAATTTTAGAAAATGTTCATGAATTTAAATATGCTTACGGATTTATATAATAGTCACAAATTATATGACTTTGCAAAATTAAAAAATGTTCACGGATTTTAAAATGATCATGAACTTTAAAAATATCCATGGATGAAATAATTTTTTATTATTCAGGAAAAATGTTTTTTTCTTTTTAATGTTGACAAATTTCAATAAGCACTCATGAATTAAATGTGCAGAGAAAAAGTAGAAATAGAATTAACAACACACAAGCTTACATGCAGGGCCCACAATGACCCCACAACCCCTAAAGCACCAGAGCGCTTCAAATCATGGGAGCTTAGTATCTCTATAGATCTGATCCCACCAGTATGACTTCCACATGCATGTTCTCGCGATATAAACCTGTACAAAACGAAAGGAAGGGCACTCGTGCCAATTGTATCATAAGGATGCGGCAATAATTAGTCATTTTTGAATTGGTTTGATCAAGGTTAAATTTTTATCCAATGCTATCAATAGTAAGCACATATCATAAACTAGTCTCACACATTGTAAGATAACTGTGTGAGTGTGAGAGTAGGTACTACAAAACATGCAACTAACGTATCTAGGAAATCCGCACGAATAGCAATCTCATGAATCAATAGGAGGGAGAGTGGAACTGTAACATCTCAAATTTTCAATTTGGAATGTTATACATAGATCATATTGCATTGCATATTTCTTTGCATTTTGTTTGTGGCAATCCTCGAAAATTCTAAGCAACTCAAGGACCTACGGAGAGAGTTGGGAATTCTACCGTTTTTGTATTTGACTTTTCTCGAATACCGGTACGAGTATAGCGTTGGTTTTAATTATTTTTCTCTCCTAAAAATATTTCTAATTAAAATATATGAGCGGAGATAATATGACTTCTCCAAAATGACAGAGGAAAAATATTCAAATCACTTTTGGTATTTATTTGGATTATTTGTGATTTTATTTGCATAGGAAAAATACGCATTTTTTAAAATTGCATTTAGGTCCGGGAAAATGTTCACTTTGTCCCAAATATTATTAGAGGACGGTGAAAATTTATTTCGGGATTTTTGGTTGGAGTTCGTTTAGTATTTCTTTTGTTAGTTTTCGTACGTCAGGACTCTTTTTTTTTTAAAAAAAAAAGGGGAACCGACTCCGGGCCGTAACCGGCTAGGACTCCCTAGCAGGGGCCTTTATAAATCGCGCCGCCGGCCCGCGAAGCTAGCCCGCCTCGCCCGCCCCGCCCTTGCCCTAGCCGCCGCCTGCCGCGCCAGCCGCCGCCGCCGCGCCTCGCGCCGCCGCCGCCGCCCGTGCCTCGCGCTGCCGCCGCCGGTGTTGTCCTTTTCGAGGTAGCCGCCGCCGCCGGTTCTTTTCGGTTAACCGATCGGTTTTTTTCGAGAAATCCTAGATCCGTTTTTTAGGTTAGATCGATTTTCCTCTGGTTTAGTTATTTAGCGGACGTTCGTCCGTACGTTCGTTTTAACGAACGTTGTTCGCCCGTTAGCCGCAGACAGCGAACGTTCGTTCGCTAGCCTGTTCGTCAGTTTTCTTTTTCGGGGTATTTATCCGCGATTATTTTCGATCGCGATTTCTGCCCTGATCTTATTTTTCGTTTTTTTTTCGCTCAAGAGTCAGAATCTGGTGATTCAAAATCCCAGATCTTCGCCTCGACGCCCTCTTTCCGTTTAACCATCTTGAACAAAGTTTTGGCTACTGTAAAATTTGACCCTAGATCAAATTAGTAATCGGAGCTCGTTTCTTTCGCAGTTTGAGTTTCGTTGCTTCTTTCGATTTGATTATTTTTGCAAACCGGAGTTTTTAAGTTGAACTTTCTGGTTAGATCTTATCTTTTGGAGTTTTGTTTGTGCATCATTGCTTGTTTGCTTATGTATGCTATTGTTTGCTTGCGATAGAATACCCGGACTGTGAAGCGTGCTACTACGAGTCTCTAGGTTTTGTGGGACTGGGAAGTAGATTGAGGTAGAACATATTACCTGCATTATTATTCAAACCCTTGAGAGTTATTTCTACGTTTGGTAGGTTGCCATGCTATGCTCGTAGACGTGGGTTTGGGTTTGAGTGAAATCCATGACAGATGTGAGTCGTTAATTAATGGTTCAACTTAAGGTGGCTACTTGAATACACATCTGGGTGGATTGGTTGCAGGGCACCTGGAAAATCCAGTGTTGTCCTAGGAAATCCCGGGGTTCCGTGTGATTGTTCTATGGAATGCCACCCAGGCTCAAAGGGATCATAAAACTATTCATGCTAGAAACTTTCGTGTGCAGCCACAATGCCAATATGGGCTCTGGCATAGTATGAGTAAGTTGTGTGACCTCTTTCGTGGTGGACTAGCAGATGTTGGGGAAAGTAGGTGTACGGGTTCACCTGGGGTGAAGAGTAAATGCTTCTGAAAGACTGTGTCTCAGTTATCCGTTTCTCAAACACCATGCAGTGCGAGAAAATCAAACGGAGGCGATCGAGTCTTGTGGGAAAAGTGCACAAACCTATGCAGAGTGCACAAACTGATCATGATTAGCCGTGTCCCCGGTTATGGACAATCTTGAGTATCTGGTACTTGAATTATTGGTTGATCTCATCACTCTAAAGTTTAATTTGTTGGGTTAATGATTACTTTAATTTGGGATTGAGTTGGAGGTACCTTCTTAATGATGTTTCAACTACCATGATAGTTAAAATAAAATTTATTCCTTTGTTGTAGGAAAAATTGGCTTTACGCAAAAACTTTAACCTTAAAGCCTCCACCAGCCAAATATGCATATAGTGTAGCCTTTATTCTGTTACTTGCATCTTCTGTGTTACCTTGCCAGCATATTCCTTCTGCTGACCCGTTTCGGGCTGCAACATATTACGTTGCAGACTTTTCAGACGAGGAGTAAGACGTTCTAGGTCGTTTGTCATGCACTCAGCTATGCCGTTGGAGTTGATGGACTCGTTTATCTTCCAAGCCTTTCGCTGTTATTTTGTTAGATGGCCTTATGCCATAGACTTTTGTAATAAGTTCTCTTTGGAGACATTCGATGTAATAAGTGTGTGATTGCCACTCTGTTATAAATCCTTCAAGTACTGTGTGTGTCAGCATTACCGATCCAGGGATGACACTGGAACACAGAGACTTCGGTCAATTCGGATCGTGGTCGCTACAAGATGGTATCAAAGCACACGCTGACTGTAGGACACGACCACTAAGATAAACCCTAGGTCACTCTTCTCTACTCATTTCTGACTCCTCTCCATTTTCTACTTCTTTAGGATGGTGGACCCAAGGAACAGGTTCACGCAACCAGATGAAGACACACCTTTTGGATGACACTTGAAGGAAGTCACTAGGTACCTGAACATAGGAATACCAAGCTTTACCGGGACCTACACCGCCACCTTACCAGAAGAGGAGCGATGGAGCATTCAAGTTCAAATTCCCGGGAGAACCTTCGCACCATCCATGGAGCCAATAGAGTTTTCCTTTGATGCACAAACCTGGAGCCTAGGCAAGAGTATGGCTGCCCACATCACTATAGGAAGGATCGGAGAAGTCTACAAGGAGGAGCTGAAGGACACTATCTACCAGATTTGTGGACGCCGAGATGAGCGTTGGGACATGATCAGCACCCGGAAGGATAAGTCCATTGCAGCATTCATCCAGGAGCTAAACCAGCACATTCGACGATAGGAGCACCAGATGTGCGCTGGGATGATAGATTTGAAGAAGGCACTAACCAGGAACTTGGAGCTAGAAGAAGAACTCAAGTCTACTCGTGACGGATACGAGGAGGAGATGTTGATACTAGTGGAGAAGAATGATGATTTCACAAGGAAACTAGGAGTATTCATGGGAGATCCAGCACCAGGAGGAGAAGAAGAGGAAGAAAAACCCAAGGAGATTCGTTCTGAAGATTACATCATCATCGACGACACGGATTCGGACCCCGATGATAGTGAAGACGAAGACTATGAAGATGAAGCTGGAGCAGACATCATGGAATCTTCCGCCGATCAAAATTTCTAGATGACCACCCTATGACTAGTAGCTTTTCCCCCACAAAGTAGTTTTAGAGCACTTTTGTACCGTTAGTTAGATCTTGTAAGACCTTGCTTGAAATTGATTGGTGTGATATGATTGTGTTTGTCTCATGTGCATATGGGTAGTGATTTTCTCTTAGACCTCAGTTCTATTCTAATCTCTTCCCTCTACACCCACCAGATGCCTCCAAGACGTGAGCCCGGATTTGAGTTTCCCCCTGAGCTCACTCAGTTGATCCAGTAGCAGAACACTTTGATGCAAATTCTTGTCCAGAACACTCAAAACAACCAGAACAACAACAACCCTCTACCACCGCCACCCGTGGACAACCTGACACGTTTCTTAAGGTTGCAACCACCGGTGTTTGCTAGCAGCATTGAACCAATAGTTGCCGATGACTGGCTGCGCAAGATTGGAGGGATTTGACCACCGCCAATTGCTCGGATGCTGAGAAAGTGCGATTTGCCGCACACCAGTTGTCTGGACCAGCCGCAGCATGGTGGGAGAATTACACAGCCACCTTCCCTATAGCCAATGTCACTTGTGAGCAGTTTCAGCAAGCTTTCCGTACTGCACATGTCTCGACTGGAGCTATGAGCATGAAGAAGCGGGAGTTTCGCAACTCGCGCCAAGGAAATCGTACTGTGGCTCAGTACGTGGATAAGTTTAGTACCCTATCTCGTTATGCCCCAGATGATGTGGCCACAGATGCCGCTAAGCAGGAGAGATTTATGGAAGGGCTAAATGATGAGATGAGCGTACAGTTGATGGTGGCAACTTTCAACAACTACCAGGAGTTGGTAGATAAAGCTCATATGATTGAAGGGATGCAGCAGTAGATTGAGAGCCGCAAGAGGAAGTATGGACAAGGAAGGAATAATTCTGGAGCCCAGCAGAAGCCCCGATTCACTCCGAATTCAGGAGGATACACCCATAACCATGGAAGCCACACCCACACTGGAGGAAATTCCCACAACCACAATGGCTCCAAGAATGGGAATGGGAATGGAGCAAACAATAATCAGAACCGCTCTACTCCATCCACACCCGCCAAGAGGGATTTGAGCCATGTCACATGTTTCAAGTGCGGGAAGAATGTACACTATGCCATGGAGTGCCCTGAAGCTAAGAATGGGAACGTCAATGGAAGCACCGGGAAGAAGCCCAACCCGTTCAACAAAGGACAAGTGAACCACGTGACCGTGGAGGAGGTTGAAGAGCAACCAGATGCGGTGATCGGTAAGTTTTTGGTTAAGTCATTTACCGCAGTAGTTCTTTTCGATACTGGTAGATCGCATTCATACATTTCAAGGGGATTTGTAAATAGACATAAGTTGTCCACTAGAGTCCTCATGGCCCCCATGTTAGTAAGTTCACTCGGAGCGGAATATGTGGCAAATCAAGGATGTTTTCAGATGCCATTGACCATTGGACGCCATGTTTTCCCCTCAGACCTAATAGTTTTGGAGTCACAAGGATTGAACGTGATATTAGGTATGGATTGGCTATCGAAGTATGGAGGTAACATCGATTGTGCCAGCAAGTCTATTTTGCTTACCACCCCGGAGGGGAAAAGGATTAAGTATGTATCTAGGCATTTGCCTATACGGACACAAGTACATTCTCTCACGGGAGTTGTTCAGGAGGAAGTGCCGGTAGTAAAGGATTATCCGGATGTGTTTCCAGAGGAGTTATCAGGCATGCCAACGGATAGGGATATTGAGTTTTTGATTGAGTTGTTGCCTGGCACCGGACCAATATCTAAGAGACCGTATCGGATGCCAGTGAATGATCTGGAGGAGATCAAGAAGCGGATTAAGGAGTTATTGGAGAAAGGATTTATTCGCCGAAGTTCATCACCTTGGGGAGCCCCTGTGCTTTTCATCGAGAAGAAGGATGGATCTTTAAGAATGGTCGTTGATTATCGTGCACTGAATGAAGTGACTATTAAGAATAAGTACCCGCTGCCGATGATCAATGATTTGTTCGACCAACTCCAGGGAGTGAAAGTATTCTCCAAGATCGACCTACGATCTGGATACCACCAGTTGAAGATCCGAGAGAAGGATATACCTAAGATAGCCTTCACCACAAGGTACGGGCTATATGAGTATACGGTTATGTCATTTGGATTGACTAACGCCCCTGCCTATTTCATGAGTATGATGAACAAGGTGTTCATGGAGTTCTTGGATAAGTTTGTCGTGGTATTCATTGATGACATTTTGGTGTACCCGAAGGATGAAGAGGAGCATGCAGAGCATTTGCGTTTGGTATTGGAGAAGCTCAGAGAACATCAGTTGTATGCCAAGTTTAGCAAATGTGAGTTTTGGTTCAAGGAAGTTGGATTCTTAGGGCATGTTATATCGGGAGAAGGTATAGCAGTGGACCCCGTCAAAGTGCAGGCAGTCACTAAATGGTTGGCACCCACTTCAGTTGGAGAGATCCGCAATTTTCTTGGACTCGCGAGATACTACCGGAGGTTCATAGAAAATTTCTCCAAGATTGCTAAGCCAATGACGACATTGTTGAAGAAGGAGACAAAGTTCGATTGGACTGAAGAATGTGAAGAAAGTTTCCAGGAGTTGAAGAAACGGTTGACGACAGCCCCAGTGATGATATTACCAGATATACGCAAGGATTTCCAAGTATACTGCGATGCATCACGCTTAGGACTTGGAGGAGTACTTATGCAGGATGGAAGAGTTGTCTCTTATGCATCCCGTCAACTACGGCCGCACGAGTTGAATTATGCGACGCACGATCTGGAGTTAGCAGCTGTAGTGCACGCACTCAAAACCTAGAGATACTTTCTTATTGCAAATCGTTGTGATGTGTACACGGATCACAAGAGTTTAAAGTACATTTTCACTCAGAAGGAGCTGAACCTCAGAAAGAGGAGATGGTTGGAGCTCATAAAGGATTATGACATGAAGCTGCACTATCACCCAGGAAAGGCCAATGTCGTTGCAGACGCTTTGAGCCAAAAGAGTTATGCAAATACCTTAGTAAAGGGAGGATTGCCACAGGAGTTAGCAGAAGATCTCAGGGAGCTTCGTTTGGAGATAGTTCCTAGAGGTTTTGTCGCAAATTTGGAGGTTCAGTTGACATTGCTGGGAAAGATACGCGAAGCCCAGAAGGAGGACAGAGAGATTTCCGAGATAAAGAAGAGGATGAGTGAAGGAAAAGCCAAAGGATTTCGTGAGGATGAACACGACACCTTGTGGTTTGAGGATCGAATCTATGTGCCCAATGACCCGGAGATCAGGAAGTTGATACTGCAGGAAGCACATGATTCGCAATACTCGATACACCCCGGAAACACCAAGATGTATTTGTATTTGAAGGAACATTTCTGGTGGACGAGAATGAAGAAGGATATTGCCGAGTATGTAGCCGTATGTGATGTATGCTAGAGAGTAAAGGCAGAGCATCATAAGCCAGCAGGATTGCTACAGCCTATGCAGATACCCGAATGGAAGTGGGAGAAACTTGGCATGGATTTTATCACCGGATTGCCCAGGACCAAATCAAGATATGACTCAATCTGGGTAGTAGTGGATCGTTTGACCAAAGTAGCCCACTTTATCCCCGTGAAAACCACGTATACCAGTGCAAAGTTGGCCAAGATATACATGACCAGGATCGTATGTCTGCATGGAGTTCCGAGGACCATTGTATCAGATAGAGGAACACAGTTCACCTCAAAGTTTTGGCATCAGCTACACCAAACCTTGGGAACGAGGCTGGAATTCAGCACACTTTTCATCCGCAGACCGATGGACAGACCGAGAGAGTCAATCAGATTCTGGAGGACATATTGAGAGCGTGTGCGCTAGATTATGGATCTAATTGGGATGATAATTTGCCCTACGCGGAGTTCTCGTACAACAACAGTTACCAGGCCAGTTTGAAGATGGTACCGTTCGAAGCATTGTACGGAAGAAGATGCCGAACACCGTTAATGTGGGATGAAGTTGGAGATAGACAGTTTTTTGGACCGGACTTGATCAAAGAGTCTGAAGAGAAGGTTAAGTTGATTCGGGATAGACTGCAGGTAGCTTAGTCCAGGCAGAAGAGTTATGCAGACTCGAAGTGCAAGGAGATAACTTACGAAATTGGAGACAGAGCGTACCTGAGAGTATCGCCTCTGCGAGGAGTTAAACGTTTCGGAGTCAAGGGAAAACTAGCCCCGAGATTTGTGGGACCTTACCGTGTTTTGGAACGCATGGGAGAGGTTGCCTATAAGTTGGAGTTGCCCGAAGGATTGTCAAAAGTGCACAACGTTTTTCACGTTTCGCAGCTTAAGAAGTGCCATGCGGAGATGGCCGATATCCCTCTTAGAGACACAGTACCCCTGGAAGCAATTCAGTTGGATAGTGATCTGACTTATCAGGAGAAGCCTGTTAAGATTCTCCAATTTTCGAGCAGAGTCACCCGTAGTAAGGTTATCAAGTTTTGCAAAGTTCAGTGAAGTCACCACACCGAGGAAGAAGCCACCTGGGAACGAAAAGATAATCTACGCAAGGACCACCCACACCTGTTCTCTAGCCAAGTCGAATCTCGAGGGCGAGAATCATTCTAAGGGGGTAGGTTTGTAACATCCCAAATTTTCAATTTGGAATGTTATACATAAATCATATTGCAGTGCATATTTCTTTGCATTTTGTTCGTGGCAATCCTCGAAAATTCTAAGCAACTCAAGGACCTACGGAGAGAGTTGGGAATTCTACCGTTTTTGTATTTGAGTTTTCTCGAATACCGGTAAGAGGATAGCGTTGGTTTTAATTTTTTTTCTCCTAAAATATTTCTTATTAAAATATATGAGCGGAGATAATATGACTTCTCCAAAATGACAGAAATATTGGAGGAAAAATATTAAAATCACTTTTGGTATGTATTTGGATTTATTTGTGATTTTATTTGCATAGGAAAAATACGTGTTTTTCAAAATTGCATTTAGTTCCGGGAAAAATGTTCACTTTGTCCTAAATATTATTAGAGGACGGTGAAAATTTATTTCGGGATATTTGAAGTACGTTTAGTATTTCTTTTGTTAGTTTTCGTACGTCAGGACTCGTTTAAATAAAAAAAAAGGAACCGACTCCGGGCCGTAACCGGCTAGGACTCCCTAGCCGGGGCCTTTATAAATCGCGCCGCAGGCCGGCGAAGCCAGCCCGCCTCGCCCGCCCCGCCCTTGCCCTAGCCGCCGCCTGCCGCGCCAGCCGCCGCGCCTCGCGCCTCGCGCCGTTGCCGTGCGCTGCCGCCGCCGCCACTACCGCCGCCGCCGCCGTGCGCCGCTGCCGCTGCTCGCCGCCGCCGGAGTAGCCGCCGGTGTTGTCCTTTTCGAGGTAGCCGCCGCCGCCGATTCTTTTCGGTTAACCGATCGGTTTTTTTCGAGAAACCCTAGATCTTTTTTTATGTTAGACCGGTTTTCCTCCGGTTTAGTTATTTAGCGGACGTTCGTCCGTACGTTCGTTTTAACAAACGTTGTTCGCCCGTTAGCCGCAGACAGCGAACGTTCGTTCGCTAGCCAGTTCGTCAGTTTTCTTTTTCGGGGTATTTATCCGCGATTATTTTCGATCGCGATTTCTGCCCTGATCTTGTTTTTCGTTTTTCTTTTCGCTCGAGAGTCGGAATCTGGTGATTCAAAATGCCAGATCCTTGTCTCGACGCCCTCTTTCCGTTTAACCAACTTGAACAAAGTTTTGGCTACTGTAAAATTTGACCCTAGATCAAATTAGTAATCGGAGCTCGTTTCTTTCGCAGTTTGGGTTTCGTTGCTTCTTTCGATTTGATTCTTTTTGCAAACCAGAGTTCTTAAGTTGAACTTTCTGGTTAGATCTTATCTTTTGGAGTTTTTTTTGTGCATCATTGCTTTTTTGCTTATGTATGCTATTGTTTGCTTGCGATAGACTACCCGGACTGTGAAGCGTGCTACTACGAGTCTCTAGGTTTTGCGAATCGTCAGCAAGGCAAGTACCACTTTGATCGTACCCCTTTATTACCCAGTTTTTATGCATTACATCAAACCCTCACACATTGCATAAGTAGGATCTGATAACTTGTTGGACTGGGAAGTAGATTGAGGTAGAACCTATTACCTGCATTATTGTTCAAACCCTTGAGAGTTATTTCTAGGTTTGCTAGGTTGCCATGCTATGCTCGTAGACGTGGGTTTGGGTTTCAGTGAAATCCATGACAGATGTGAGTTGTTAATTAATGGTTCAACTTAAGGTGGTTACTTGAATACACATCTGGATGGATTGGTTGCAGGGCACCTGGAGAATCCAGTGTTGTCCTAGGAAATCCCGGGGTTCCGTGTGATTGTCCTATGGAATGCCACCCAGGCTCAAAGGGATCATAAAACTATTCATGCTAGAAACTGCCGTGTGCAGCCACAATGTCAATATGGGCTCTGGCATAGTATGAGTAATTTGTGTGACCTCTTTCGTGGTGGACTAGCAGATGTTGGGGAAAGTAAGTGTACGGGTTCACCTGAGGTAAAGAGTAAATGCTTCTAAAAGACTGTGTCTCGGTCATCCGTTTCTCAAACACCATGCAGTGCGAGAAAATCAAACGGAGGCAATCGAGTCTTGTGGGAAAAGTGCACAAACCTATGCAGAGTGTACAAACTGATCATGATTAGCCGTGTCCCCGGTTATGGACAATCTTGAGTATCTGGTACTTGAATTATTGGTTGATCTCATCACTCTAAAGTTTAATTTGTTGGGTTAATGATTACTTTAATTTGGGATTGAGTTGGAGGTACCTTCTCAATGATGTTTCAACTACCATGATAGTTAAAATAAAATTTATTCCTTTGTTGTAGGAAAAATTGGCTTTACGCAAAAACTTTAACCTTAGAGCCTTCACCAGCCAAATATGCATATAGTGTAGCATTTATTCTGTTACTTGCATCTTTTGTGTTACCTTGCCAACATATTTCATGTGCTGACCCGTTTCGGGCTGCAACATATTACGTTGCAGACTTTTCAGACGAGAAGTAAGACTTTCTAGGTCGTTTGTCATGCACTCAGCTATGCTGTTGGAGTTGATGGACTCGTTTATCTTCCAAGCCTTCCGCTGTTATTTTGTTAGATGGCCTTATGCCATAGACTTTTGTAATAAGTTCTCTTTGGAGACATTTGATGTAATAAGTGTGTGATTGCCACTCTATTATAAATCCTTCAAGTATTGTGTGTGTCAGCATTACCGATCTAGGGATGACACTAAAACACAGAGACTTCGGTACATTCGGATCGTGGTCGCTACAGGAACGCATCCTTCGGTCAAAATTGCCTTGGCGCAACATTCTTTGCGGCACCACAGTTTTCACATCTGTCAACCATGAGACTCGTAGCAGGCTTTTCGACTCAGACCAAAATTCTCTGCAACTCGGCCCACTAAGGAAATTAGCGGAGCCATGCTGGTATTTATCAGCGTTGGTTTGGGGAGTTCTTATTGACGTATCAAAATAGAGGTCGAAAAGTACACATGAGTGCCCGACTGGGCTAGCCAATCGGCAAGCAAAGTAGCGGCGTTTCCACCGGCACTGCACAACGCGGATCACTCTAGCCCATGCGCTAAATCCTATTTGGCGCTTGTAGTGCCAAATATGGTATAATTCGTACGTGGCACACACCCTTCGATCGATTATTCGTTGACAGGCTGCCCATCTTGCATAGCATAGAGCGATCCCGTCGGTAGCTCCTCCCAATTTTAGGCTGCTTCTAGAAGCTTCGAAGCCCCATTTTGGGAATTTTCTAGAAACTTCCACCCATTTTTTTCATTTTTCTATTGTTCTTACCCGGCTTTGTCTGATTTTTAATATTTTTTTGTTTCCTTTATTTTTTTCTGTTTTCCTTTTCTCAAATGTGCTACTTTTTCAAATTAATGAAAGGGATGGAAATTCATGTAATTCTAATACGTGAAACATGTTTTCAAATATGAAAGTGTGCATATTTTAAAATATGCAAACATGTTTTCATTTGTGAGCATTTTTAAAATTCATGGTAATTTTTAAAATTGATGAATCTTGTATAATTACCAAACAGTTTCTAAATTGATGAATATGTTTTTAAAATTACAAAAAACCTACAAATAAGTATTCGAGAACTTTTTATTTGATACAATAATAGAGGGATGAAGAGTGTCACAAAAATGAGAAAACAAACAGTTGAGCTGACTATAGGAAAGGGGCTAGCTTACCAAAAATCAGACAAACATGCGGAAAAAACGGGTGATCCCTATTTGGCGCTTCAGGCGCCGTTTCCTATTGTTTTTACAAATGGATGCTCACAGACGCGTCTAGTATTGATTGGCCCATCTTTCTTTCTTTTCTCTGTAAAACAAAAATATGCGCACACACCAAGATTCGAACATCCGATCTCCTGTTCACTGCACTAATCACACGACTACAACCATACACGCACTCAGCTACATATTCTTCACACTTTTCTTATTATATCTGTCTATTTTCTTTTTTATCTTTTTTATTTGGAATGTTTTTGTTCGGTTTCTTATTCATTTTTTATATTTCATTTTGCTAAGTTGAATTAACTTTTTTTGAAAATGGAATCAACTTTTCTTAAAATGTATGAACTTTTTTCAAAATTGATCAAATTGTTTTAAAATTGACGATTTTCAAAACAAATGAACTTTTTTAAAAAAATCAGTGAACTTTTTTCAAAATCAATAAACTTTTTCCATCTGCAATAAATATTTTTTTCAACATTGATGAACTTATTTCGATATCAATGAACATTTATTTTTTCAATATCAATGAATATTTTTTTAATTGATAAACGTTTTTCAAATCATATAAACTTTTTTCAAACTCAATGACCTTTTTGTGAAATTCTATAAACTATTTTTCCTAATTCGATGATTTGTTTTTGAATTTGATGAACTTCTTTCAAAATCAATGAAATTTTCTTCAAAATCAATGAACATTTTATCAAAATTGATGAAAATTTTCAAAATACCTGACTTTTGGAGTTTATGTTTTTTCATATATGGTTTTTTTAATGCATGAACTTTTTGAAAAAGGTCAATGGTGATGTCAACTATCAGTGGTCAACGTGTCCCGTCAATAGATCAAACCATTTTTTATCGGGAGCGTCCGGAGCGAATTCCAGTGGTCGTCAACGCTCAAGAGAGATCGCTCCCTGTTGGTTGGCTAGCCCACATAGTATTGCTTGTGAGCGCCATCAGTGGAGCTGAAGGCACCCAATAGGAGCTCGCATAAAAAACCAGCACAAGCTACATCCATTTTTGGGCCTTGGCCCATGTAAGCACTCATGCGAGCAATACCATGTGAAACGGGGCTTGAAGCCCCGATTAGGAGGTCTTCTGTAGCACACCATTCATTATGTGAGTGGATAACTATAGTCATCGGTTTACTATACCGACCTAATACTGTAGTGAGATTACTGTACCATAGAAACCCAGTTATTTGATCGAGTTATTTTTCAAAAAAAAAATGTATTTTTTATATAAAATCTATTTTTATTAACATGAGCAATTCTTGGAAATCAAACCACAATTTTTTTAACATAAATATTCATTTATTTTACAATTTATTGGGAAAGAAGATATATTTTATAAAATTATGAACAATTTATGAATATTCAAAATAGAATATTTGTTAAAACTGTAAACAAGTTTAGATAATGCAGGCATTTTTCGATTTCCTGGTAAACTAATTGAGAATGGAAATATTTCTCAATTTGCAAACAATTTTTGAAATTCAACAGAAAATTTGATATATGAACATTATTTGGAATTTCAAAATATTTTTTGAAAATGAAAATGTTGGAATTATGAACAAATTTCGAGAATTGTCATGCATTTTTTGAAGAAAAAAAAAGGCCAAAAATATTGGTCAGCTGGATAACTTAAAAATACTAAAAAAAAAACACGCAAGAAAAAGAGAAATTTGGACTAAAGCCTTCTAGATGGTTTACCAAAACAGATAAAAATTAGACTAGGGTCATATCGGGTAGGGGGTCCCACGCTGGCAGTCTTAGCACAATGGTAACATGACACAAGAGGGACATGATGTTGACCCAGGTTTAGGCCCTTTCAAAGAGGAAAAACCCTACATCTTAGTTGTATTGTATTTTTTTAAGCTTTGAAGACATTGGGAGAAGCTCCCACTATCACTTTTTATTAAATAAAAGGAGTGTGTACAAGAGCTGGGGTGGATACATATTTTTACATTGGGGGAGACACACAAGAAGTGTGAGACCTACTTACTAGCAGAGGGGTACTAGGATTAGATGGAAGCAGCAAAGGAGATTATGAAGGTTCTCAAGCTCTCTTTGGCCCTATACGCAAGCATGGCAAAGTCCTCCTTGAATCTCGCCCTCCAGGATGCGTGGGAGTGGTTAATATTTCTGAAATATTGGTTATTCCTCTCCTTCCAAATCCCCCATGCAGTAACCACATAGACCTCCATGAACATAGGCTTGTCCCATGCAAGCTTAGAGCATCTCCAGCCGCGCCCCCAAGAGCCTCCCCAGGCCACTTATTCGGCGCGGGCGCCGAAAAAATGGGCCAGTCGCGCCCCAGGAGCCTGTTTTCTGCCGGATTGGGCCGAAATTGACGCCGGCGTACCCAACTCGAACCCGGTGCGCTGGGGGTTCTTGATAACCCACAAGGGTAGGGGATCACAACAGTTTTCGAGGGTAAGTATTAAACCCAAATTTGTTGATTCAACACAAGGGGAGCCGAAGAATACTCTTAAGTATTAGCAGCTGAGTTGTCAATTCAACCACACCTGGAAACATAGTATCTGCAGCAAGATAGTTTAGTAGCAAAGTAATATGATAGTGGCGGTAGCACCAATAAAAGTAACGATAGTGTTTTTGTAGTTTTTGTGATAGTAGCAACGGAAAAGTAAATAAGCGACAAGCAATATAGGTAAAGCTCGTAGGCATTGGATCGATGATGGGAAATTACGTCGGATGCAATTCATCATGTAGAAGTTATAACCTAGGGTCACACAGAACTAGCTCTAGTTCAACAATGCAATGTAGGCATGTATTCCGAATATAGTCATACGTTCTTATGGAAAAGAACTTGCATGACATCTTTTGTCCTACCTTCCCGTGGCAGTGGGGTCCTATTGGAAACTAAGGGATATTAAGGCCTTCTTTTAATAGAGTACCGGACCAAAGCATTAACACATAGTGAATACATGAACTCCTCAAACTATGGTCATCACCGGGAGTGGTCCCGATTATTGTCATTTCGGAGTTGACGGATCATAACACATAGTATGTGACTATAGACTTGCAAGATAGGATCAAGAACACACATATATTCATGGCACTCGGGCCCTAGTGACAAGCATTAAGCATAGCAAATTCATAGCAACATCAATCTCAGAACATAGTGGATACTAGGGATCAAACCCTAACAAAACTAACTCGATTACATGATAGATCACATCCAACCCATCACCGTCCAGCAAGCCTACGATGGAATTACTCACACACGGCGGTGAGCATCATGGAATTGGTGATGGAGGAAGGTTGATGATGACGATGGCGACGATCTCCACTCTCCGGAGCCCCGAACGGACTCCAGATCAGCCCTCTCGAGAGAGATTAGGGCTTGGCGGCGGCTCCGTCTCGCGAAACGCGATAATTCCTTCTCCCTAATTTTTTTCTCCCCGAAACGGAATATATAGGACCTGGGGGTACGTCGGTGGAGCATCGGGGGGCCCTCGAGGCAGGGGGCGCCCTGGGAAGGGGGCGCACCCCCCACCCTCGAGGACAGGCCGTGGGCCCCAAGGTGTGGATCTTCTTGCAGGTATTTTTTATATTTTCTGAAATAATTTTCTATTGATTTTTAGGTGATTACGAAAACTTTTTATTTCTGCACAAAAACAACACCATGGCAGTTTTGTTGAAAACAGCATCAGTCCGGGTTAGTTCCATTCAAATCATGCAAGTTAGAGTCCAAAACAAGGGCAAAAGGGTTTGGAAAAGTAGATACATTGGAGACGTATCAACTCCCCCAAGCTTAAACATTTGCTTGTCCTCAAGCAATTCAGTTGATAAACTGAAAGTGATAAAGAAAAACTTTGACAAACTCTGTTTGCTCTTGTTGTTGTAAATATGTAAGCTAGCATTCAGGTTTTCAACAAGATCATGAACTAACCACATTCACAATAACTTTCAGGTCTCAAGACTACTCACATCAATGGCATAATCAACTAGCGAGCAATAATAATAAACCTCGGATGAAAACACTTCTCAAAACAATCATGATATGATATAACAGGATGGTATCTCGCTAGCCCTTTCTAAGACCGCAAAACATAAATGCAGAGCACCTTTAAAGATCAAGGACTGACTAGACATTGTAATTCATGGTAAAAGAGATCTAGTCATGATCATACTCAATGCAAATTAACAGTATACATGCAACGACAGAGGTGCTCTCCTACTGGTGCTCTTTCATAAGAGGATGATGACTCTGCATAAAAGTAAATAGATAGGCCCTTCACAGAGGGAAGCAGGGATTTGTAGAGGTGCCAGAGCTCGATTTTTAAATAGAGATTGAATAACATTTTGAGCGGTATACTTTCATTGTCAACATAACGACCAAGAATCTCGATATCTCCCATGCTACACACATTATAGGCGGTTCCCAAACAGAATGGTTAAGTTTATACTCCCCCAACCACCAACAAGCACACTCCACGGCCAGCCGAATCCATGGATTACCGTCCAAACAAGCAACAGCCCTGGGGGAGTTTTGTTTAATTATTATGATTCTGAGCATGGGACTGGGTATCCCGATTACCAGCCATTTTCTCATGAATGATGAGCGGAGTCCACTCATCGTGAGAATAACCCACCTAGCATGGAAGATATAGACAACCCTAGTTGATACATGAGCTGTTCGAGCATACAAAACATAATTTCATTTGAAGGTTTAGAGTTTAGCACATACAAATTTACTTGGAACGGCAGGTAAATACAACATATAGGAAGGTATGGTGGACTCATATGGAACAACTTTGGGGTTTATGGAAGTGGATGCAGAAGCAGTATTCCCGCTTAGTACAGGTGAAGACTAGAAGGAGACTGAGAAGCGACCAGCTAGAGAGCAACAACGGTCATGAACATGCATTAAAATTAATCAACAATGAATGCAAGCATGAGCAGGATATAAATCACCATGAACATAAATATCGTGAAGGCTATGTTGATGTGTTTCAACTACATGCGTGAACATGTGCCAAGTCAAGTCACTTAAATCATTCAGAGGAGGATACCACCCATCATACCACATCACAACCATTTTAATATCATGTTGGCACGCAAGATAGACCATTATAAACTCTCAGCTAATTAAGCATGGCATAAGCAGCTATGATCTCTAATTGTCATTGCAAATATGTTTCATTCATAACAAGCTGAATCAAGAACGACGAGCAATCATATTTACAAAAACAAGAGAGGTCGAGTTCATACCAGCTTTTCTCATCTCAATTAGTTCATCATATATCATCCTTATTGCCTTTCACTCGCACGACCGAACGGTGTGAAAAATAATAATAGTGCACGTGCATTGGACTAAGCTGGAATCTGTAGACATTTAATACAAGAGAGAAGACAAGGTAATATGGCTCAAGGTTAAATCTACAACAAAGCATATGAGAGCCACTAAGCATTTTCAATCATGGTCTTCTACTCTTAACCCCTAAAGAAAAAGAAAAGAAACTATTTACACGGGAAAGCTCCCAACAAGCAAAAGAAGAACGGGAAATCTTTTTGGGTTTTCATTTTTAGCTACTACTACAAGCAAAGAAAGTAAACTAGCTAGAAGCTACAACTAGTAATTTTTTTGTTTTTCTAGGTTTTCTAGCATACAAGAAAAAGACTAAAAAAAGAAATTGAAACTAAGCATGGATGGTACAGTGAAAGAGTGTGAGCACCGACAACTAGAATAAGTATGTAAACATGAATGTAAGTCGGTGAGAAACACGTACTCCCCCAAGCTTAGGCTTTTGGCCTAAGTTGGTCTATGGCCACGAATCGAAGCCACTCCCTCCAGTGTGCTGAGATGTGTCCTCTGGGCGCCACTGGTTGGCGAGCTCGTCCAGCTCCCAACCATTTACAGATTGACGGAAAGGATCAAGTGGTGGTTCTGGCTCAGGCTCTGAAGCTTCTGCCTGGCCTTGGTACTTGTAGAAGACATCTGAGGTGATGAGGAATACGCCTGTAGATAGATCAAACAAAGAAGGTGCAGGAAAGGTAACAATTTCACAGTATATTTCATCAAACCTCAATTTATAATGGAGCTGCATATTTTTGTCTTTAACAATAAAGTCATGAGCTACCATGCTCTTGTAGTCTAGATAAACAGGGGCAAGAAATTTTTCTTCCTTCTCATGATGCCTAATGGGTATATTAAAATGTTCAGCAAGGCGAGAAGCAAGGATGCCTCCAAAGACGGGCCCTCTTGAGCGGTTAAGACTTAATCGTTTGGCAACGACAGCGCCCAAACTAAAAGTTGTGTCGCGAAACAAAGCATGGCATAAAATTATAATATCGGGGGCACTAAGATTCCCACTGTTCCCGCGACCAATTAAACATCTACTAGCAAATAAAGCAAAGTAGCGCAGAACAAGGAAGTGTATACTAGTTATTCTTGCCCTTGCAACTTGTCTAGTTTCACCTATGGCTATCATATCAATAAACCCTTTGACGTCTTCATGACGTGGTTCATCGAGTCTACCTCCAAAGGATACTTTGCATATTTCACAAAAGTCTAACAGTGATATATCCTTACTCACATCATATAAGCGAAACTCCACCGTAGGTGGTGTTTTCCTAGAATGAAAATGAAAACTTTGCGTGAAAATATTGGTGAGTAAGAGATACTGTTTTCTTGATCGTTGAGGAAGTCGGTGAGGCCTGCATTATTGGCCATCCAATAAAAGTCTTCGTAATTAAATACCGACGGACATCATGAAATTATTACAAGGCCATTCGCACGGTCGAACTTCCGCCATGCGAGGAAGATGATACTTGGGCTTCTTATTTTCTTCTGTCTTCTTCTCCTCTGAGCTCTTGCTGGAAGAGCCCCTCAATAATATTTTTAACATTTTCCTTTTCTGAAAATTTCTGAAATTTTTAGTAACTCACAATAAAAGTTAACCAAACTCAACAAGAATGATAGCAACAACTCCTATAAGTGCCTAGAGGCTATATCATGCATTAGAACTACTTGGGACCAAGAAAATTTGACATGCAAGCTCAAGAACAAGGTCACCACAGGAGCAAAAATTTGCAACAAATAAAGAACTAGAACAAAAACTAATTGGACCAATGGAGGAGTCACATACCAAGGAACAATCTCCCCAAACAGTTTGGTGAATGGTGCTTTGAGCAAGGAGATCGAAAATGGCAGCAAAATGGGCTAGAACTCGGGTTTGAGCTGGTTGGGGATTTTTTTTTGGAGGAAGAAGAAGAGCATGGGTCAAAGGATAAGTGGAGGGGGGGGCACGTGGAGCCCTCGAGGCAGGGGGGCGTGCCTTGTGAAGGGGGGCGCGCCCTGTGCCCTCGAGGCCACGTGCTGGCTCCCCTCGCTGTGAGTTCAGTGCCATATTTTCTTAAATATTCTAGAAAAAATCATATTTCATTTTCATGGCATTTGGAGAACTTTTATTTTCGGGATATTTTTTATTGCACGGATAAGTCTGGAAACAGACAGAGAATGCTACTTTTCTTTTATTTAACCTAATTAACAGAAAGTAAAAGGAGGGTACAGAAGGTTTGTGCTATCTAGATTCACCTATCCCATGTTCATCAAAAGGAATCCATTAAGAAGGTTGATCAGGTCTTGTTAATAAACTCTTTCCGAGTAACATGAAACCGGAGAATTTTCGAATAACACTATGTTACCTCAATGGGGATATGTATGTCGCCAACAATAAGTATGTCATATGCCTTCTTGATAGTAGGAATGGGAAACCCAAAACCTCCAATAGTAATAGTCAAAAAAATTCCAATATAATTGATACTATAGATCTGAGGTTGTTTCCTCGGAAAGTGTACCGTATGCTCATTACCATTGACATGAGAAGTGACATTGCCTTTGTTGCAATCAATAACAACCCCTGCAGTATTCAAAAAAGGTCGTCCAAGAATAATAGACATACTATCGTCCTCGGGAATATCAAGTATGACAAAGTCCGTTAGAATAGTAACATTTGCAACAACAACAGACACATCCTCACAAATACCGACAGGTATCGCAGTTGATTTATCGGCCATTTGCAAAGATATTTCAGTAGGTGTCAACTTACTCAAGTCAGGTCTACGATATAAAGAGAGAGGCATAACACTAACACCAGCTCCAAGATCAGACAAAGCAGTTTTAACATAGTTTCTCTTAATGGAGCAAGGTATAGTAGGTACTCCTGGATCACCTAATTTCTTAGGCATTCCACCCTCAAAAGTGTAATTGGAAAGCATGGTGGATATTTCTACTTCAGGTATCTTTCTTTTGTTGGTAATAGTATCTTTCATATACTTGGCATAAGGATTTGTCTTAAGCACATCAGCCAGATGCATACGCAAAAAGATAGGTCTAATCATTTCAGCGAAGCGCTCAAAATCTTCATCATCCTTTTTCTTGGATGGTTTTGGAGGAAAAGGCATGGGTTTCTGAACCCATGGTTCTCTTTCCCTACCGTGCTTCCTAGCAACAAAGTCTCTCTTATCATAACATTGATTCTTTGATTGTGGGTTATCAAGATCAACAGCAGGTTCAATCTCTACATCATTATCATTGCTAGGTTGAGCATCATCATTAACATTATCACTAGGTTCATGTTCATTACCAGATTGTGTCTCAGCATCAAAAACAGATATATCATTGGGATTCTCAGGTGGGTGAGCTACAGGTTCACTAGAAGCATGCAAAGTCCTATCATTTTTCTTTTTCTTCTTCTTAGAAGAACTAGGTGCATCTAAATTAGCTCTCTGAGAATCTTGTTCAATTCTCTTAGGGTGGCCTTCAGGATACAGAGGTTCCTGAGTCATTTTACCACCTCTAGTTGCAACTCTAAGAACATAGTCATTATTCTTACTATTTAGTTCATTGAGCAAATCATTCTGAGCCTTAAGTACTTGTTCTACTTGAGTGGTGACCATGGAAGCATGTTTACTAATAAGTTTTAGTTCATCTTTAGCACTAGACAGGTAATCACTCAAGCGTTCAATCATATGAGCATTGTGTTGTAATTGTCTACCATCATAAGCATTGAAGTTTTCTTGTTTCACAATGAAATTGTCAAACTCATCTAAGTATTGGCTAGCAGACTTATAACGAGGAATATCACCTTCATCAAATCTATAAAAAGAATTTACCTTTACTACCTGTGTCGGGTTATCAAGGCCATGTATTTCTTCAATAGGCGGTAAATTCTTAACTTCTTCAGCTTTAATACCTTTTTCTTTCATAGATTTCTTTGCCTCTTGCATATCTTCAGGACTGAGAAATAGAACACATCTTTTCTTCGGAGTTGGCTTAGGGGCTGGTTCAGGAAGTGTCCAATTATTTTCATTGGCCAACATATTATTCAATAGTAATTCAGCTTGTTCCACTGTTCTTTCCCTGAAAACACAACCAGCACAACTATCCAGGTGGTCTCTGGAAGCATCGGTTAGTCCATTATAAAAGACATCAAGTATATCATGCATCTCCAGAGGATGAGCATGCAAAGCATTAAGTAACTGGAGAAGCCTCCCCTAAGCTTGTGGGAGACTCTCTTCTTCAGTTTGAGCAAAGTTATATATTTCCCGTAAGGCAGCTTGTTTCTTATGAGCGGGAAAATATTTAGCAGAGAAGTAATACATCATATCATGTGGACTACGCACACAACCAGGATCAAGAGAATTAAACCAAGTCTTAGCATCACCCTTTAACGAGAACGGAAATAGCTTAAGGATAGAGTAGTAACGAATCTTTTCATCATTGGTAAACAGTGTGGCTATATCATTCAACTTAGTAAGATGTGCCACAACAGTTTCAGACTCATAGCCATGGAAAGGATCAGATTCAACCAAAGTAATTAACTCAGGATTAACAGGGAATTCGTAATCCTTATCAGTAACACAAATAGGTGAAGTAGCAAAAGCAAGGTCATGTTTCATTCTAGCATTCAAGGACTTTTCTTTCAGCTTAGCTAATAACTTCTTAAGATCATATCTATCATTGCAAGCAAGAAAGTCTCTAGCAGTTTCATTATCTATAACATAACCCTCAAGCACAACATGCAATTCATATCTATTGGGAGTAGTTTCATCATCACTTTCATAAATATCATCAACATTTGCACTCTCCCTAACCTTAGCAATTTGTTCATCTAGAAATTCACCTATTGGCACGGTATCATGCATAGAGGTAGTTTCATCGTACCTAGCAGAAGTAGTATCATCAAGAACATATGACATATCAGATTCAATAGCAGGAGTAGGTATCGCAAGTTTACTCATAACAGAAGGAGAATCAAGTGCAGAGCTAGATGGCAGTTCCTTACCTCCCCTCGTAGTTGAGGGTAAGATCTTGGTTTTTGAGTCCTTCAAATTATTCATAGTGATAAGCAGATATAAATCCCAAGTGACTTAAAGAATAGAGCTATGCTCCCCGGCAACGGCGCCAGAAAATAGTCTTGATAACCCACAAGTGTAGGGGATCGCAACAGTTTTCGAGGGTAAAGTATGAAACCCAAATTTGTTGATTCGACACAAGGGGAGCCAAAGAATACTCTTAAGTATTAGCAGCTGAGTTGTCAATTCAACCACACCTGGAAACTTAGTATCTGCAGCAAGATAGTTTAGTAGCAAAGTAATATGATAGTGGCGGTAGCAACAATAAAAGTAACGATAGTGTTTTTGTAATTTTTGTGATAGTAGCAACGAAAAAGTAAAAAAATCGACAAGCAATATAGGTAAAGCTCGTAGGCATTGGATCGGTGATGGGAAATTACGTCGGATGCAATTCATCATGTAGAAGTTATAACCTAGGGTGACACAGAACTAGCTACAGTTCATCAATGCAATGCAGGCATGTATTCCGAATATAGTCATACGTGCTTATGGAAAAGAACTTGCATGACATCTTTTGTCCTACCCTCCCGTGGCAGCGGGGTCCTATTGGAAACTAAGGGATATTAAGGCCTCCTTTTAATAGAGTACCGGACCAAAGCATTAACACATAGTGAATACATGAACTCCTCAAACTATGGTCATCACTGTAACATCCCAAATTTTTAATTTGGAATGTTATACATTAGATCATCATGCATATCATATTTTCTTGCTTTTGGTGGATCCAAGAAAACCCTAAGCAACTCAAGGACCCTCGGAGAGAGTTGGGGATTTCAATATTTTCATTTTTGAGGTTTCTCAAATTTTGAAAATAGGATCATTTGATTTTATTTATTTTATTATCAAGTATTTCTATCATGAAAAATATGAGAGAGGGAGTAAAATGACTCTCCCAAAAAAATAAAGAAATACTGAGGATTTAATAAAGAAATCAAATAAGTTTTATTTGGAGTTTTATTTGAATTAGGAAAAATTGCATGTTTTCAAAAATGCATTTTAGTGCCAAGAAAATGTTCATCTTGTTCTAAATATTCTATTTAGACGGTGAAAATTTGTTTTGGCAATTTTAGATTTTTATTTTATTTTCTAGACTTCTTTTTCGTAGCGCCGGCGTTAATTAGAAAAAAAATAGGGGGACCCGACCCGACTGGGTTGAAGCCCAGCCGAGCCAGGCCCAGCCGCCCGTGCCGCCTTCCCCGCCTGAGCTGCCACCGTGGCCGGATCGGACTCCGCCACCGCCGCCGATTCTTGCCCCTCCCCCAAGTTTCTACCCCCCCTATATAAGCCGCCGTCCCCTACCCCTTGCCGCACACCGCCCCGCCGCCGCATAGCCGCCGCCGCCGCCGCAGCGCACCACCCCCGCCACCGCTGCACACCGCCGCCGCCGCTGCACACCGCCGCACCACCACCACCGCAGCCCCGTCGCAGCATCGCCGCCCGCCGGCCGAAACGACGAGGTAGCCGCCCGCCGCCGGTTTTCGGTAGAAAACCATAGGTCATTTTTTTTAGAACCCTAGTTCGAGTTTTTTTAGCTAGATCGTTTTTTTCTTTTTCCGGTTTAGTTAATTAGTGAGCGTTCACCCGTTCGTTCGTTTTAACGAACGAGTTCATCGTTTAGTCTCAGCTGACGAACGTCCGTTCGTTAAGCTGTTTTTAGTTTTCTTTTTCGTAGTTATTTTCTGATCGCGATTTCTGATCTGATCTTCGTTCTAGTTTATCTTTTTGCTCGTTTATCGGAATCAGGCGATTCAAGCGCCTGGAGTTTCATCTCGAAACTCTCTTTCCGTTTAACCTAGTCACCCAAGCGTTTGCCTCTGCTAATTTGAACTTAGGTTCAGATTGGTTCGGTAGTTGTTTTCTCTTTTGCCGTTTGTCTTTCGTTGCTTTCTTTTGGTTGTTTCATTTGCTAACCGGAGTTCTTAAGTTGAACTATCTGGTTGGGTCTCTTATTTGAGTTTTACCCGTGCATTAGTTAAGTACTTATTGTGTGTTTGTTTGTTTGTGATAGATTACCCGAAGTGCGCCGCTTGCTACTTTGAATCTCTAGGTTTTGCGGATCATCAGCAAGGTAAGTAACACTTGATCATACTTTCCAACTACCCACTTTTCATTGCATTAGTCAAACTCTCACACATTGCATGAATAGGAACTATAACTTGTGGGACTGGGAAGTAGATTGAGGTAGAACCTATTACCTGCATTACATTCAAACCTTTGGGAGATACTTCTACGTTTGCTGTTAGGTTATGATATGCTCGTAGACGTGGAATGGGTGAGTGTATCCATGACAGATGTGAGATTGTTAAATTAATGGTTCAACTTAAGGTGGCAACTTTAACACACATCTAGGTGGATTGAGGCACCTGGGTATTCCAGCGATTGCCTGTTTTCTTTATGGACCGCCACCCAGGCTCAAAGGGATCATGAGATTATTCATACTAGAAACTTCCGTGTGCAGCCACAAGCTATTATGGGCTCTAGCATAGTTGACTAAGTTGTACGAACTCTTACAGTGGTGGACTAGCAGATGTAGGGGATGTAGGTTGGTATGGTCCACCCGGACGTAAGGTGCTAGTGCTTCTGAAAGACTGTGTCTCGGTCATCTGTTTCTCAAACATCTTGTAGTGCGAGAATTCCAACGGAGGCGATTGAGTCTTGTGGGGAAAAGTGCACAAACCTCTGCAGAGTGTACAAACTGATCATGATTAGCCGTGTCCCCGGTTATGGACGTCTTGAGTATCTAGTACTTGGATTATCATGTGAATCTCATCATGTTACTTTTAATTAATATTGTTGGGTTAATGATGATTATTAATTGGGGTTGAGAGAATGTCTATCTTCTCAACGATGTTTCAACTATCATGATAGTTAATTAAAATCTATTCCTTTGTAGTAGGGAAAATTGGCTTTACGCAAAACTGTAACCATAGAGCTTTCCACCAGCCAGATTGCATATAGTATAGCTTTACTTTTGTTAATCTCTATGTGTTACTTTGCCAGCATATTCCATGTGCTGACCCGTTTTCGGGCTGCAACGTTCATGTTGCAGACTTTTCAGACGACGAGTAAGGTGCCTCTTAGGTCGTGGTTCTATACTCAGTGATGCCGTTGGAGTTGATGGACTCACTTCTTCCTAGCCTTCCGCTGTTATCGTGTTAGATGGCCTTAAGCCATTTTTATTGTAATAAGTTCATCATTGGAACTATCGATGTAATAAGTGTGTGATTGCCACTCTGTTATAATTCCTTCAAGTATTGTGCGTGTCAGCATTACTGATCCAGGGATGACACTGATGCACAGAGATCAGACTGTTTGAGGTCTGGTCGCTACAAGATGGTATCAGAGCACACGCTGACTGTAGGACACGACCACTAAGCTAATACCCTAGAGCACTATTCACTCTTCTCTTTTTTGACTCCTCATCTTTTCTACTCTTTTAGGATGGTGGATGCAAGGAACAAGTTCACGCAACCTGATGAAGATACACCATTTGGACGACACCTGAAGGAAGTCACCAGATATCTAAACATCGGACTACCAAGTTTCACCGGAACCTATGATGTCTACTACACGCTTCTATTCCTGTACACAGTGTTGGGCCTCCAAGAGCAGAGGTTTGTAGGATAGCAGCAAATTTCCCTTAAGTGAGTAACCCAAGGTTTATCAAACTCAGGGAAGTGGAGGTTGAACGTACCCCTTTCAAGCAACCCTGCAATCAAGATACAAGAAGTCTCTTGTGTCCCCAACACACCTAATACACTTGTCAGATGTATAGGTGCACTAGTTCGGCGAAGAGATGTTAAATGGCAAGTGATATGGATGGCAAAAGATGTATTTGTAAATCTGAAATAAAAAGTGCAGCAAGCAAACAAGTGGTAAACGTGAGCACAAATGGTATTGCAATGGTGGAAACAAGGCCTAGGCTTCATACTTTCACTAGTGGCAACTCCCAACAACATTAACATAATCGAATCACATGATATTTCCCATAAAACATGCAATGGAGACACACCCGGAGGTCATTCCTTCGTGGTCAAGAGAGGACGAGAATTATGTAGGGCTACAAAAGCACACCTCAAAGTTCGTAGTTCTCAATCTATGGATTTCCCAATGTCACCGCGGCCATCCAATGAGAGTACCACAATCACCACAACATATCTCAAGGATAGTCAAAGACAAGCACCAAGAGACTCTCAATCTTCAATCAACACACAAAAGAGGAAATCACTCATGAAAATATTCTTCTAATCCATGTCCAATAGACCGCTGTCACCTTGGTCTCGGAGATTATACTAGATAAAGACAAGTGAGTACATCAATCAAATACATAGAGGAAGGGGAAATATCATGGGATCACCCTAGATTGACATAGCCTATGATCACAACGAAGATCACATCATGGGAGATAGAATTGACCACATAGCTACTGGTAGAAATGTAATGCCCAGGATGGGACTATACCTCCTACGTGTCGAGGCACGACTTAAAGGTATAAGCCCATCCTAGAATGATCTCAAGTTTGGTATCTTTGCACGACTCATGTAAAAGAGGGATTAAATTGCAAAAGGAGATAGTTGGCTTACACTCGCCACTTCACACAATACAATAAATAAACAAAACATCATACAAAACATCACAGCCCGACTACGGGTAAGATCCAAAAGAAAGATACCAAAACAACATAAAGCCACAGGTCAGGATCGAATCCTAGTAGAAACCACTACTGATCAACGAAACAACACAAACAAACGGCAACTCTCTTCCTCGAGCTCCTGGTGAAGAACTTGAACCAGCTCCTGCTTCAAACTCGGCTGAACCTGCATCTGGTGTTGTAGTAACTGTGAGCCACGAGGACTCAGCAATCCCATAACCATGGGTAACAAGACTAGCAAAGCTTTGTGGGTAGGAAGAGGTAAAGTGGTGAGGCTGCAGCAGCGGCTAAGCAATAATATGGTGGCTAACTTACGAGTACCAGAATAAGATGAGAAGCTACGCAAACGGTCGCAAAAGAGGTGATCGCTAAAGATCCTAACTACATACGTTCAAACATAACCCCACCGTGTTCTCTTCTCAAAGTGAAAAGAGACAGTCACGGTTACTCACACAGTTGTGTGTTTTACTTCGGATCATCTGTCAAGTTTTCTACAACCGGACATTAACAAATTCCAATCTGCCACATAACCGCGGGCACGGCTTTCGAAAGATCATAACCCTGCAGGGGTGTTCCAACTTAGCCCATCACAAGCTCTCACGATTAGCTGAAGTGATAAATATAATATCATCACTCCTTATCTTAGGGAAAATCCGATCAGGCTCGGAATCCCTGTAGCACAAGTCATTTCGACAATGGTAAAACAAGTCCAGCAAGACCTCCCGGCGTGCCGACACCCTGATAGTAGCCGCGCGTATCTCGTCTCAGGCCACGACCGGATGAGCACAGCGTACAGCAACCGAAGACCCCAGGTGACTGGGTGGCACCGCACACGACTCTATTTGGGACCAACACCATCAGCACTGGCCCCCCCTGTTATGTAGAATTAAGAATCCTCGGGTAGCGCTAACTCCCTATGCAAATTTAATTAATTAATTAAGTTGTTATTATGAGCAAATAAAACCAATGTTGGGCCTTGCTGGAGGAGTTTTATTCAAAGTCGAACTGTCAAGGGGTCCCCATTACACCCATCGTGTTAGGAACGCAAAATCAAGGAACATAATGCCGGTTTATCGGCGCCTAAGGTGGCATGAGTGGAACAAAACACCGAGCAAAAGGCCAAGCCTTCCACCCATGCCCAGTGTATAGGTGTGTTAATAATTATTATAGATATTGTGATATATCCAACAACAAGTTCCCTCCTGGAACAGACTTCATCTTCACCTGCAACTAACAACGCTATAAGAGAGACTGAGCAAGCGGGGCTGAGCAAGCGGGTAACATAGCCAAACAGTGGTTTTGCTAGGAAGGTGTCAAGGTTAGAGGTTTCATGGCAACAAGGAGAGGCTGACATAAAAGATGGGTATCGCGACATGTAACGATAGCATCGAGACAACTAAGCATGGCAATGGTAGTAAAGGTATCCAAGGGTATGATCATCTTGCCTGGGATTCCACAAGGGAGAAGAACGGATCCATGAAGTAGACGGGGCAACAGTCGAGCGAAACCTCACAACTCCGGAACGAAACCGAAGCTAACAAGAGAAGCAACCGGAAAGAAGCAAACAACACGGTAAACACACAAGCATAAACATGGCATACGATGCACAAACAAGTATGATGCATGTCCGGTTTAAAAATGCATGGCATGGCAAGTGCACAAACAATACTACAAGTTAAGTGGAGATCAATATGCAACGAGTAGCATATTGACGAAACACCACATTTAATTATTTAATTGACTCTCGTTATTTACAAGACAAGGTTAAATGTTTTTAACATGGCAAGAGGTGAAACATAAAGAAACTACACTATTAGGCAATTTAAATGAGGCCGGAGAATAACAACAACATATCCGGAAAATCCTCATGAGCATGTTTAATAATTATAAGCAAACAACAATTTAACATTTTTAGTGTTGTTAACATGATGCGGATGACATGAACAAGTTTATGCAAGTTTTATTAAAAGGTTGACTTAAAGGAGATAAGAAGTATTGTCACCGTGGTGGAAGAAAGGGTGCCACGCAACGATCCGAAAATGAAGCATGGCAACATCTCGGTTCCCGTACTCGTTGAGAGTCCGGTGCAAAAGAAAGATGGTGGCGTGAGCGAGTCAAACGAGATGAAAGAGGTGGGACGATCCCGTTACCGGGTTCCCACGAGTCGGCGACGAGGCAACCGATGAGCTCAACAAAAGGTCGGAACGGGCACGAGCACACACAAGGGAGACATTTCATACAACACAACAAGCATACACGGGTCACGTCTCGGGGTTATACCTTTGAAGCGTGCGTTTCGGGGCGGTTCGAGACGTAGTGGAAGAAGTCGTTCACGTGGCGGTAGTTGTACTCGGGCGACGGTAGAGGAAGTAGTGGTACTCGGCGACGTAGAGGAAGTAGTGGTACTCGGCGACGTAGAGGAAGTAGTGGTACTCGGCGACGTAGACGTTCACGTAGGCGTTTCCGTTTTCGAGGAGGTACTTGTCGCGTCGGCGTTCGTAGTGGTACTTGTGGTCTCCGAACTTGTCGACGGTAGTGGTACTCGCCGTAGGGGTACTTGGTCGGGTCGCCGGTAGTCGTACACGGGGCGTTCTGTAGATGTTCACTGATCTTGTTCGTAGATGTACTTGACGGTCCGGTCTCGATTCTTGTGACGTAGAGGTACATGTGGAACCGAGGGCTCCGAGCGTCGTGGTACTTGTACATCCGGGTTCGTTCGTCGAGTAGTCGTTCCGGGTCATCTGTCAAGTAAACCTAACAAGGCAGCACACAACAACAACCAAAAACAGCAAGGGCGACGAGGTTGCAGCAGCTCCTCGGAGGGGCTTGGGGCGGCCGGCTGCTGGACAGGGCCGGGGCGGTTCACGGAGGCAGATGAGGAGCACCGTGGTGCACGGATCCGGCCGGCCCTGGCGTCGGGGACGGGCGCAGCGGCAAGGGAGGCCACGGCGCTCATCCTTGGCTGGAGGTGGTCCTCGCGTCGGCGTTCGAGGAAGGAGGCCGCGCGGCTGGCGGCTCGAGGAGCTGGGAGGGGCCACGGACGCGGAGGTCCAGCGGGCGCCCTGGCCGCGGGAGGAGGAGGGCGCTCGGGGCCAGGCCGTTCGGGATGAAGCCGTGGCCGGCTCTGGAGGATGGGGAGGGAGCCGCGGCGAGGGAGGCCCTGCGCTGCACCTGGGGCGTGCTCCCGGCCGGCTTGAGGAACGCCGAGGGCGCGACAGGCTCGCGGCACCGCGGCGCACACTGGAGCTCCCAACGCGTCGGGCTGCGAGGCGCCAGGGAAACGGCCGGCTTGGCGAAGGTCGGGGCGCACCGGGCGAGGTCCTGGCCGACGGGAAGGGAAGGCGTCGGCCTGGGCTGGATGCGGGGCTCGAGAAGAAGGGGCGAGCGAGAGAAAGGGAGATCGAGGGAGAAGGGAGAGGCTCGGGCGAGCGAAGGGGAGTCGGACCGAGAGAGCGCTGGCGGCGGGGGTCGGGACGAGAGGGAGAGAGCGATCGCTAGGTTAGGGTTCTCGGTGCGGGAGGAGTTGGGCCAGGGTGGCCTGGAGTGGCTAGTGGGCCGGAGTGAGGTCTGGGCCAGGGAGGAGGGAGGAGGAGAGGCCTGGATGGGCCGGCGGCCTGGGCTGCTGCTCTTTTCTTTGTATTTCTTAGCTGAAAACTGAAAAGAGAGAGAGAGTCAAGAAAAAATTAAGAAAGGAGGCCATGAACAGTATAAAAAAAATGGAACATTTTTGAAAGGGTTTATGGAATAATTCCAACCCCACAAAATAGTTCCGGCAAAAGGGGGAGTGCAAACTAAAATAAATAGTTTGCCTCAAGGAGTTTCAAAAGAGTCTAGATAAAAAAAAAATGGAGGAGCCTCGAAAAAAAACGGAAAAGAATTAGCAAGGTTTAGAAGGAGAAGCTCGAAGTGAAAAAAAAACATGGGGAGAATATGCAAGTGTGTTTGAGTAATTCCGAGGAATGGAATGATTATTAATATAGCTCCAAAAAAAATATTAGGAGGCTTTTATATGTTATAAAGAGAAGTCACCTTCCCTCGATTTAAATGGACCGAAGGTCCACACGAATTATTTTAGGTTGAGATGCAAAATAAATATGACATGATGGCATGATGACATGATGCAATGCAAAAATAAAAACACAAGCACAAAAGAACACACGGGCAACCCCGGAACATCTGGAATCTTCGGGAAGCTTCTGGAATCTTCTGGGACGTCGGTCTCGGGCGTCACAAGAAACCTCAGCCCAGAGGAGGAACTACTCCCGCATCATGGAGGGAGGAAGCAACGTCGATGGAGATGAATCCGGGGGCACTTCCCCGTCCCGGCAGGATGCCGGCACAGGAATTCTGGTCCCCCGAAACTTGGTGGCGATGGCGGCGGAGATCGGAATAGCTTCTGGAGAAAATGGTTCTGTAATCAGGGTTTCCGCGACGGGAGGCAAATATATGCCAAAGGGGGTCACCAGAGGCGGAGAGGGGGGCCCAGGCGCCCCCCCCCCCCGGCGCGGCCAGGGGTGGGGCCGCGTGGGCTGGCCGCCTGGGCTGCCCCTGGCTCTCCTCTGGCCCCACTTCTGGCGCGTGGAAGCTTCTGGAGTGCTGATTTTTTATATATTTTTCCCGGAATTTTTCTGGCAATTTAAGTAATGGGAAAACCTGAAATACAAAAACAGCAGAGAACAGAAACTGGCACTGGGGTGCACTGAGTTAATAGGTTAGTCCAAATATGATCAAAAGTGTATGGAAGTGCATAAATATCATAGCAATATCACACAAAAGAAGCATGGAGCAAGCAGAAATTATAGATACGTTTTGGACGTATCAACCTACAACGCCACTTTACCTGAAGAGGAGCGCTGGTTGATTCAAGCTCAAGTTCCAGGAAGGACGTTCAAGCCCGTCACCGCATCCATATAATTTTCCTTTAATGCGCCTACATGGAGCCTAGGCAGGAGCATGGCAGCCCACATCGCTATGGGAAGGATTGGAGAAATCTACAAGCAGGAGCTAAAGGACACCATCTACCAAATTTGTGGACGTAGAGATGAGCGGTGGGAGATGGTCAACACCCGGAAGGACAGGTCTATTGCCTCGTTCATTCAAGAGTTAAACCAGCACATTCATCGCCAGGAGCACCAGATGTGTGCATGGATGATAGATTTGAAGAAAGCACTAACCAGAAACTTGGAGTTAGAGGAAGAACTCAAGTTGATACGTGACGGATACGAGGAGGAGATGTTAATACTTGTGGAGAAGAACGATGATTTGACACGAAAGCTAGGAGTATTCATGGGAGAAGAGGAAGAAGAACCCAAGGAGATTCCACCTGAAGATTACATCATCATTGACGACACGGACTCAGACCCTGATGATAGTGATGATGAGGACTATGAAGATGAAGCTGGAGCTGACATCATGGAATCCTCTGCCGATCAAAATTTCTAGAAGATCTTCCTATGACCAGTAGTTTTTCCTGTTTAGTAGACTTAGAGCACTTTTGTAACGATTAGATCCGTGTAGGACCTTGTTTGAATTGATATTGGTGTGATAATGTTTGTGTTTGCCTCATGTGCATTTGGGTAGTGATTTCCCCTTAGACCTCTTTTCTATTCTAATCTCTTCCCTCTACACCCATCAGATGCCTCCAAGACGTGAGCCCGGATTTGAGTTTCCCCCTGAGCTCACTCAGTTGATCCAGCAGCAGAACACTTTGATGCAACTTCTTGTCCAGAACACTCAAAACAACCAGAACAACAACAACAACCCTCCACCACCACCATCCGTGGATAACCTGACCCGTTTCTTAAGGTTACAACCACCGGTGTTTGCTAGTAGCATTGAACCAATAGTAGTTGATGACTGGCTGCGCAAGATTGGAAGGGATTTGACCACTGCTAACTGCTCAGATGCTGAGAAGGTGCGTTTTGCCGCACACCAGTTGTGTGGACCAGCCGCAGCATGGTGGGAGAATTACACAGCCACTTTTCCCATAGCCAATGTTACTTGGGATCAGTTTCAGCAAGCTTTTCGTACCGCCCATGTCTCAACTGGAGCTATGAGCATGAAGAAGCGGGAGTTTCGCAATTTGCGCCAAGGTAATCGTAATGTGGCTCAGTACATGGATGAGTTTAGTACCCTATCTCGTTATGCCCCAAATGATGTGGCCACAGATGCCGCTAAGCAGGAGAGATTTATGGAAGGGCTGAATGATGAGATGAGTGTACAGTTGATGGTGGCAACTTTCAACAACTACCAGGAACTGGTTGATCGAGCTCTAATGATTGAAGGGAAGCACCAACAGATTGAAAGTCGCAAGAGGAAGTATGGACAAGGAAAATACAATTCTGGATCTCAGCAGAAGCCTCGTTTTACCCCTAAAAGGCTAGGACAATTTCAACATACCCATGGTGGAGGTAGCTCGCATAATCATAGTGGCCCCAAGAATGGGAATGGGAATGGAGGAAGCAACGGACAGAACCGCACCATCCCAACAACTCCAGCCAAGTGAGACCTGAGTCAAGTCACTTGCTTTAAGTGCCAGAAGACGAGACATTACGCCAATGAATGTCCAGAAGCCCAGAATGGAAATGGCAATGCAAGCTCTAGAAAGAAGCCAAACCCTTTTAATAGGGGACAAGTGAACCACGTTAGCGTGGAGGAGGTTGAAGCTCAGCCAGATGGAGTAATAGGTAAGTTTTTAGTTAAGTCCTTTACTGCACTCGTTCTTTTCGATACTGGTGCAACACATTCATACATTTCAAGGGGATTTGTGGATAAGTATAAGCTGCCAACCCAAGCCCTTAGGTCACCCATGTTAGTAACCTCACCAGGAGCAGAGTATATGGCTAAGTTATGGTGTGATCAGTTGCCATTAAGGATTGGTAACTACACATTCCCTTCAGACCTAATAGTATTGGAATCTCAAGGATTGGATGTGATATTAGGCATGGATTGGTTATCTAAGTATGAAGGGAATATTGAATGCGCCAGTAAGTCCATTATGATTACCACGCCAGAAGGAAGAAGAATCAAGTATGTATCCCGGCATGTGCCGAAAAGGAACAGAGTAAATTCCTTATCAGGAGTTGTTCAGGAGGAAGTACCAGTGGTGAAAGATTTCCCTGACGTATTTCCAGAGGAACTGCCAGGCATGCCACCAAATAGAGATATTGAGTTTTTGATTGATCTTTTGCCAGGCACAGGGCCAATTTCTAAGAGACCATACAGGATGCCCGCAAAGGATTTGGAGGAGATTAATAAACAGATTAAGGAGTTACCGGATAAAGGTTACATTTGCCCAAGTTTTTCGCCTTGGGGTTCGCCAGTACTTCTAGTGGAGAAGAAGGACGGATCATTAAGAATGGTTGTTGATTATCGAGGATTGAATGAAGTAACGATCAAGAACAAGTAACCACTGCCAATGATCAATGATCTGTTCGATAGATTGCAAGGAGCTAAGGTATTTTCCAAGATCGATCTGCGATCAGGGTACCATCAATTGAAGATTCGAGAGCAAGACATACCTAAGACGGCTTTTACCACCAGGTATGGGTTGTACGAGTGTACCGTTATGTCTTTCGGTCTGACTAACGCACCAGCATACTTTATGAACCTGATGAACAAAGTGTTTATGGAGTTTTTGGATAAGTTCGTCGTGGTGTTCATAGATGATATATTGATCTTCTCAAAGGATGAAGAGGAACATGCAGAGCATTTGCGTTTGGTATTGGAGAAGCTCAGGGAACATCAGTTGTATGCCAAGTTTAGCAAATGCGAGTTTTTGGTTGAAGGAAGTTGGATTCCTCGGACACGTTATATCCGGAGAAGGAATAGCAGTAGATCCCGCCAAGGTGGACACTGTGACCAATTGGGAAGCACCGACAACAGTTGGGGAGATCCGGAGTTTTCTTGGACTTGCAGGATACTACCAGAGACTTATTGAAAATTTCTCGAGGATTGCCAAACCAATGACGGAGTTGTTAAAGAAGGATACCAAGTTCAATTGGACAGAAGAATGTGAGGCCAGTTTCCAGGAATTAAAGAAACGTTTGGTCTCATCACCTGTGTTGATTCTGCCAGATCAACATAAGGACTATGAGGTGTACTGCGACGCTTCACGTCGAGGACTTGGAGCAGTTCTTATGCAGGAAGGAAGAGTTGTTTCGAATGCTCCACGACAATTGAAACCACATGAATTGAATTATGCCACTCATGATTTGGAATTAGCAGTCGTAGTTCATGCATTGAAGACATGGAGACATTTTCTCATTGGAAACCATTGTGAAGTATATACGGATCACAAGAGTTTGAAGTATATATTCACTCAGAAGGAGCTGAATCTCGGGCAAAGGAGATGGCTGGAACTCATTAAGGACTATGACATGAGATTGCATTATCATCCCGGAAAGGCTAACGTGGTAGCCGATGCGCTAAGCCGTAAGAGCCATGTCAATAACCTAATGACGAAGGATTTACCAAAGGAGTTAGCCGAGGACTTACAAGAACTATGTTTGGAGATAGTTCCGAGAGGCTATGTAGCAACACTGGAGATCCACTCTACCTTGATGGATAAAATCAAAGAAACTCAGAAAACTGACGAGGAGGTTGCCTCTATAAAGGAGAGGATGAGCGAAGGAAAGGCTAAAGGATTTCGTGAGGATGAGCACGACACCCTATGGTTTGAGGACCGCGTTTATGTGCCTAACGACCCAGGGATTAGGAAGTTGATTCTGCAGGAGGCCCGTGATTCACCATACTCAATTCACCCAGGAAATACTAAGATGTATTTCGATTTGAAGGATATTTTCTGGTGGACCGGTATGAAGAAGGATATTGCGGAGTATGTAGCAGTTTGTGATGTATGTCAGAGAGTGAAGGCAGAACATCAGAAGCCGGCAGGATTGTTACAACCATTGCCAATACCCGAATGGAAGTGGGATAAGCCGGGCATGGATTTTATTATGGGATTACCCAGAACTCGTTCTGGCTATGAGTCGATTTGGGTTGTAGTCGATCGTTTGACGAAGGTAGCTCATTTCATCCCAGTAAAGACTACTTATACCAGTGCAAAATTGGCAAAGATATACATGACCAGAATCGTATGCCTGCATGGAGTTCCGAGGAGCATCGTATCAGATAGAGGAACCCAGTTTACCTCAAAGTTCTGGAGTCAGTTACACGAAACTTTAGGTACCAGGCTAGAGTTCAGTACAACTTTTCATCCGCAGACAGATGGACAGACTGAGAGAGTCAATCAGATTTTGGAGGATATGATGAGAGCTTGTGCGCTAGATTATGGATCAAATTGGGACGACAATTTGCCTTATGCCGAGTTTTCTTACAACAACAGTTATCAATCCAGTTTGAAGATGGCCCCTTTAGAAGCATTATATAGAAGGAGGTGTAGGACTCCGTTGTCGTGGGACGAAGTTGGGGATCGCCAGTTGTTTGGGCCAGATCTGATCAAGGAATCAGAACAGAAGGTGAAGTTGATTCGCGATAGGCTCAAGATAGCCCAGTCCAGGCAGAAGAGCTACGCGGATTCAAAATGCAAGGAGATCGTTTACGAAGTCAGAGACCGAGTTAATCTTCGAGTATCTCCACTTCGAGGAGTTAAGCGCTTTGGAGTTAAGGGAAAGCTAGCGCCACGTTTTGTAGGACCATACAAGATTATGGAACGTATGGGAGAAGTAGCCTACAAGTTGGAACTGCCCGAAGGATTGTCAGGAGTTCACGATGTATTACGCGTTTCCCAGTTGAAGAAATGCCACGCCGAGATGGCTGAGATACCGCTGAGGGATACTGTGCCATTGGAAGCTATTCAGCTGGATTGCGACTTGACCTATGAAGAGAGACCAGTCAAGATTCTTGAGTATGCCAGCCGAGTCACCCGCAGCAAGGTTATCAAGTTTTGTAAAGTTTAGTGGAGTCACCACACCAAGGATGAAGCCACCTAGGAACGAGAGGAAGACCTGCGGAAGGACCACCCTCACCTATTTTCTAGCCAACCTGAATCTCGAGGGCGAGATTCATCTTAAGGGGGGGTAGGTTTGTAACATCCCAAATTTTCAATTTGGAATGTTATACATTAGATCATCATGCATATCATATTTTCTTCCTTTTGGTGGATCCAAGAAAATCCTAAGCAACTCAAGGACCCTCGGAGAGAGTTGGGGATTTCAATATTTTCATTTTTGAGGTTTCTCAAATTTTGAAAATAGGATCATTTGATTTTATTTATTTTATCATCAAGAATTTCTATCATGAAAAATATGAGAGAGGGAGTAAAATGACTCTCCCAAAAAAATAAAGAAATACTGAGGATTTAATAAAGAAATCAAATAAGTTTTATTTGGAGTTTTATTTGAATTAGGAAAAATTGCATGTTTTCAAAAATGCATTTTAGTGCCAAGAAAATGTTCATCTTGTTCTAAATATTCTATTTAGACGGTGAAAATTTGTTTTGGCAATTTTAGATTTTAATTTATTTTCTAGATTTCTTTTTCGTAGCGCCGGCGTTAATTAGGAAAAAAAATATGGGGACCCGACCCGACTGGGCCGAAGCCCAGCCGAGCCAGGCCCAGCCGCCCGCGCCGCCTTCCCCGCCCGAGCCGCCGCCGTGGCCGGATCGGACTCCGCCGCTGCCGCCGATTCTTGCCCCCTCCCCCAAGTTTCTAGCCCCCCCCTATATAAGCCGCCGCCCCCTGCC
>LR738715.1:878671982-878695146 GCA_902687465.1 Secale cereale | reverse complement strand
CCGCCGCCACCGCATAGCCGCCACCGCCGTAGTGCATCGCCGCCGCTGCCGCCACAGCGCACCACCGCCGCCGCTGCTGCACACCGCCGCCGCCGCCGCTGCACCACCACCACCGCAGCCCCGCCGCAGCACCGCCGCCCGCCGGCCGAAACGACGAGATAGCCGCCCGCCGCCGGTTTTCTGTAGAAAACCATCGGTCTTTTTTTTAGAACCCTAGTTCGAGTTTTTTTAGCTAGATCGTTTTTTTTTTCTTTTTTCGGTTTAGTTAAATAGTGAGCGTTCACCCGTTCGTTCGTTTTAACGAACAAGTTCATCGTTTAGTCTCAGCTGACGAACGTCCGTTCGTTAAGCTGTTTTTAGTTTTCTTTTTCGTAGTTATTTTCTGATCACGATTTCTGATCCGATCTTCGTCCTAGTTTATCTTTTTGCTCGTTTATCGGAATCAGGCGATTCAAGCGCCTGGAGTTTCGTCTCGAAACTCTCTTTCCGTTTAACCTAGTCACCCAAGCGTTTGCCTCTGCTAGTTTGGACTTAGGTTCAGATTGGTTCGGTAGTTGTTTTCTCTTTCGCCGTTTGTCTTTCGTTGCTTTCTTTTGGTTGTTTCTTTTGCTATCGGAGTTCTTAAGTTGAACTATCTGGTTGGGTCTCTTATTTGACTTTTACCCGTGCATTAGTTAAGTGCTTATTGTGTGTTTGTTTGTTTGCGATAGAGTACCCGGAATGCGCCGCTTGCTACTTTGAATCTCTAGGTTTTGCGGATCACCAGCAAGGCAAGTAACACTTGATCATACTTTCCAACTACCCAGTTTTCATTGCATTAGTCAAACCCTCACACATTGCATGAGTAGGAACTATAACTTGTGGGACTGGGAAGTAGCTTGAGGTAGAACCTATTACCTGCATTACATTCAAACCTTTGGGAGATACTTCTACGTTTGCTGTTAGGTTATGCTATGCTCGTAGACGTGGAATGGGTGAGTGTATTCATGACAGATGTGAGATTGTTAAATTAATGGTTCAACTTAAGGTGGCAACTTTAACACACATCTGGGTGGATTGAGGCACCTGGGTATTCCAGCGATTGCCTGTTTTCTTTATGGACCGCCACCCAGGCTCAAAGGGATCATGAGATTATTCATACTAGAAACTTCCGTGTGCAGCCACAAGCTATTATGGGCTCTAGCATAGTTGACTAAGTTGTGCGAACTCGTACAGTGGTGGACTAGCAGATGTAGGGGATGTAGGTTGGTACGGTCCACCAGGACGTAAGGTGCTAGTGCTTCTGAAAGACTGTGTCTCGGTCATCCGTTTCTCAAACAACTTGTAGTGCGAGAATCCAACGGAGGCGATCGAGTCTTGTGGGGAAAAGTGCACAAACCTCTATAGAGTGTACAAACTGATCATGATTAGTCGTGTCCCCGGTTATGGACGTCTTCAGTATCTAGTACTTGGATTATCATGTGAATCTCATCATGTTACTTTTAATTAATATTGCTGGGTCAATGATGATTATTGATTGGGGTTGAGAGGATGTCTATCTTCTCAACGATGTTTCAACTACCATGATAGTTAATTGAAATCTATTCCTTTGTAGTAGGGAAAATTTGGCTTTACGCAAAACTGTAACCATAGAGCTTTCCATCAGCCATATTGCATATAGTATAGCTTTACTTTTGTTACTCTCTATGTGTTACTTTGCCAGCATATTCCATGTGCTGACCCATTTTCGGGCTGCAATGTTCATGTTGCAGACTTTTCAGACGACGAGTAAGGTGCCTCTTAGGTCGTGGTTCTATACTCAGTGATGCCGTTGGAGTTGATGGACTCACTTCTTCCAAGCCTTCCGCTGTTATCGTGTTAGATGGCCTTAAGCCATTTTTATTGTAATAAGTTCATCGTTGGAACTATCGATGTAATAAGTGTGTGATTGCCACTCTGTTATAATTCCTTCAAGTACTGTGCGTCTCAGCATTACTGATCCAGGGATGACACTGATGCACAGAGATCAGACTGTTTGAGGTCTGGTCGCTACAATCACCGGGAGTGGTCCCGATTATTGTCATGTCGGGGTTGCCGGATCATAACACATAGTAGGTGACTATAGACTTGCAAGATAGGATCAAGAACACACATATATTCATGGAAACATAATAGGTTCAGATCTGAAATCATGGCACTCGGGCCCTAGTGACAAGCATTAAGCATAGCAAAGTCATAGCAACATCAATCTCATAACATAGTGGATACTAGGGATCAAACCCTAACAAAACTAACTCGATTACATGATAGATCTCATCCAACCCATCACCTTCCAGCAAGCCTACGATGGAATTACTCACACACGACGGTGAGCATCATGGAATTGGTGATGGAGGAAGGTTGATGATGACGATGGCGACGATCTCCACTCTCCGGAGCCCCGAACGGACTCCAGATCAGCCCTCCCGAGAGAGATTAGGGCTTGGCAGCGGTTCCGTCTCATGAAACGCGATAATTCCTTCTCCCTGATTTTTTTCTCCCGAAACGGAATATACATGACCTGGGGGTACGCCGGTGGAGCATCGGGGGCCCCTCGAGGCAGGGGGGCGCTCCCTGGGAAGGGGGGCGCACCCCCACCCTCGAGGACAGGCCGTGGGCCCCCGGTGTGGATCTTCTTGCAGGTATTTTTTATATTTTCTGAAATTATTCTCCGTTGATTTTTAGGCGATTCCGAGAACTTTTTATTTCTGCACAAAAACAACACCATGGCAGTTCTGCTGAAAACAGCGTTAATCGGGGTTAGTTCCATGCAAATCATGCAAGTTAGAGTCCAAAACAAGGGCAAAAGGGTTTGGAAAAGTAGATGTGTTGGAGACGTATCAGGGATCGCCTGGGGGCGCCGGACGGACCGTTTTGGGCGCGAACTATGATGGGCCCGCCCTGTCAGCGACGTGTCGCTTCGTCGTCCACATCGCCTCGTTTCCCATGGGAATCAATGCCAAAGCTGTCGCGTCGTCGCCTCCATTGATGCCGCGCCTGCCGTGATGCAGCGCGCCGGTCAGCATGCCCATTGATGCCGCACAGTGAAGCGTCGTGTCGCCCAGCGCCACGGCCGCCCACCACGCGTCGCCTGGCATGCGCCTCCCGCCGCCCGTGCTCCGGCTATAAAAGCCGCCCGCCTCGCCGATGAACGTCACACCGCAGCACATCGCCTCTCCCCCCCCACTCACTCCCCCACCGACGAGGACGAGGACGAGGATGACGGAGACTACACCGTCTTCTACAAGCGCCCAGGCATGTAGAAGTCGGACGGCGGCGAGGACGGCGTAGCTAGGCCGTGTTTTTTTTGTACAAATTTGAATGAATGTCGCCGAGTTTGGATGAATTTCGATGAGTTTGTGCCAAAAAACTCCGACTTCGTTTAGCCCTGGGGCCGACCTGGGGGCGGCGACTGGGAACGCAGTCGCCCCCACGCCTAAATTCTCGCCGGCTCGCCCCCAGGACGCGTTTTTTCGGTGTCCTGGGGGGCTGAACGGCTGGAGATGCTCTTAGCAGCACGCAGCAGTTCAAACCTGCAACTTGTGTGAGGCCACTGGATACCAACTGAGTCCCGGCATAATTTACTAAAAGGGCACTTGAAAAAAGGTGGACCAATGTCACTTTTGGGGGGAGTCACATAGCATGCAGAAATAGTCATTATTTGCCACCGTGTAATGCCTCCTTTCAGCAGGTTGCTGGTGTTTAATCGATCCACTAGCAGCAGCCAGGAGAAAACATTCCATTTATTGTTGCACTTGGTCCTCCAGATGGATCGAAAAAACTCATCAACCTCGACCTGCAGGAAGCAAAACTCATAAAATCGCGATGCTTTAAACCGTGTCCCACCCCAGGCGCAAACCCAAGTGTCTTTCGCCTCCCCATAGGGGTCTATGATCTCGGTCATCACTTGCATCTCTCGGACCTCATCCCTGGCATGTGGTGACAGCGACAAATGAAACAGCTCAGACAAAGAATTTGTTGTGAGAAAATACTTAACTGAGAGGTCTTCATGCTTGATGAAGGAAAATGCCATGGGGTGAGAATCAGACAACAATCTTTGCAGCCACAAGTCTTTCCAGATAAGTATAGTGCTGTCATCTCCAATCAAAACAGTTGTGATCCCCCTGTAAACATCAGATAGCTGGGCAACATCATGCCACCAGATTGATCCACATGGATCACTAGCGTGCGGCACTTTATCAACATAATATCTCGATCAAATCAATTCAACCCATGGAATGTCATATTTGTTATACAACCTGTGGAGCTGTTTAAGAAGCAGGCATTTGTTTTGCAGGTATACGTCGATTATGCCGAGACCGCCATTGTTTTTGGGTCTGCAGACCATATCCCATGCAGCCAAAGAGTTGTCCTTGACAACTCCATCCTCATTCTTTTTTCTCCACAAACAGTGCCTACACAGTTTATCGAGGTGCTCTATGATCTTGGGATGAATTCGAATTGAGCGCATGGCATAGACAGCAAGCTAAGTGACCACCAAGTTGATGAAGGTTAGCTTCGAACCATAGTCAAGCAGCGAAGTCGCAACCGAGATTTATCGTTCAACTGATGCAACGAGAGGCATCAAGTTAGATACTGACGGCCTGGTCGTCCCCTTGGGGAGACCCAGGTAGGTAAATGGCATACTCCCCATCTTGCAACAAAAGATATCTGGTAGTTCAAGGGCATCGGAGTTTTGCATATTGATGGGGATAACTAATTGATCTACCTCAAGATCGAGTATGAATGAATGTGCCTACGGTCTGAACCCCTCGGCTTATATAAACGCCTAGGGTACTTAGGGTTACACATTGGTCGGTTACATCAGGAGATAAGCAAGTCGAAGATTGCATTTGTACCTTACAGCGTGTGCCAAGTCTTCGAACGATCCCATCTTGATTCCTCCACAAAGCCTAACGAATGTGGCCTATGAGTTGGTTGTCTGGGGTCCTTGGACCAACCCATGTTTTCTAGGCGACGACGTGGCCAGCACCCCCTTATCCAGGACACCATCATCATGTATTTAAAAAATATAAAATTATATCTTAAAAATATTAAATATGTAATAGAAAAATATATTAGATATATACCAAAAGTGTTTATATAAAAATTGTCAAAACCCGAGAGAAAACAATATAAACCGATAAAATTTGAGAAAATATAAAAAACCCGAAGAAAAATGAAGACAACGGGAAAGCAAAACGAAGAAACCCAATAAAAACAAATGAAAGCAGAACAAAGAAAATGAAAAACTGAAAATAAAAATGATGCTAAAAGAATGGAAACAATAAAAACAAATAAAGAAGCTAATAGAAAGCAGATGAAACTAGAAAGAAACAAACAAAATTGAAGAAAATGAAGAACAAAACAATCCATTGAAAACTGAGAAAGAAACAAAGAAAACCAATGAGAACCAAAAACAAAAACTAGTAAAAATAGAGAAAGGGGTTAATAGGCTAATTGGCAATTTAATCAACTACTCAGATGATATATCGATTTATCGGCAACTCGGTGTAGGAAATAGTCGGCAAGTTAATTGGTTAATCGGGGGAATTCTTGAACATGAGTTATAACGCATGGTTTAAGCAGAGCTTGCTCCATCACGCGTGAAGCCAGCGCTCCCCTACAGTGATGTAGCAAGTGGGCCGGCCTACAATTTTTTTTCTTTTCCATTTCCTTCTATTTTGCTTTCCTGTTTTTTTACTTTTGTTTCAATTTTCTCTCTTTTCTCATTTCCCCTTTTTCCCTTTCATTTTGAAAAGTGTTTATCACATATTTAGAAAATGCTAATCTTGTATTTGAAAAATTTCAAGACATTTATGAAACAATGCTTGACACATGTGACAAAAAGTTTTGAATACATATACACAAATGTCAAACATATATATTTAAAAATAGTTACTAATGTGTCTGAATTTTCAAAATAAGTATGGAAAAAGTTCCAGATGTATATGAAAAATGTACGACATGTATGAAAAAAATTAGACATCAGAAACATATCTTACAAAATGCTAATCATTTATTTAAAAAATTAACACATGCAATAAAAACTATCCTTGTGTATGCAAAAAAGTAGGTATCAAAATATGTTAATCATTTACTACCTCCGTCTAGAATTGAATGTATCCGTTTGAGCGACAGGTAATTCTCGATGGAGGGTCATTAAAAAAATGTTTTATGTGTATACCAAAAGTGTATAATGTGTATGAAAAGCAGATACACATCAAAAACATATTTTTGAAAAAAAATATCACAAATTTAGCAAATGTTCAACATGCACATAAAAATGTTTCAATTGGATATAAAAATGTTAAATGTGTATAAAAATATTAAAAATTTATATAAAAAACATCCCTGAGGTAAATAAAAATTAACTGTTTATTTCCATTTTAAAAATATCTAACATGTATTTTAAAGATGTAGACAGTTTTCAATATTTATTTCAGAATATTCATTTGAGCAAAAAGGTACATCATGTTTATAAAAAAATTCAACAAGTGTCAACAAAATGTTTAACATGTACAATAAAATATAAATTGTAAACTGAAAAAGTAGGCATGCGTCAAAGAAAAAAGTAATTAATGAAAGCCGGCAGAAGAAACAAATAAAACAAAGAAAACCAAGAAACAAACAAATAAAACCAATGTATAACGAAAATAACCAAAGCATAAAGAAGAAAATAAACAGACAAAGAGCAGGAAAAAAGCAGAAGTAAAATGATATAAAATTAAAATGAGTGGAAACGGATGCAAAAATAGCAAGAAAATAGTGAAAAACAAAGCAGAAGATAATCCAATGAATAAACAAAGAGAAACAGAAAAAAGTAAAGAAACCGATGAGAAAACAAACAAAACCAAAGAAAAAAAAAGAAAAATGGAACAGGCAGCGAAAGAACTGTAGATTTAATGAACGACCCAAGCCAGTTGCCCGGCCCAAATGCACGGGTTTCAGGCAGCACGGCCAGTGTACAAAAAATCGCTATAGTTTGCACTCACTCTTTTTCTATGGTTCTATTTATTTATTTTTGTTTTGAAGACAACCACGAAACTTATTAATTGTTAAAAAACTGCGCCACACTTTAGGAATTATATAACATTGTTTGGGGTCATTATTAATTGTTATTTGAAATTTATAAAAAAGATCCACATATTTAGATGCATTTTTAAAATGGAATATTATTTGAACATGTTTAATAAATATGAACAAAGAAAAAGCATGATAATTTTTTAAAATATGAACAGCTCTTAAAATGGGCCTTTTCTGAAATTTAGAAAATTTAAAACTTATGGAAATTTCTAAAATTGTGACTACGTTTAAATTTCTGAGAACATTTTCAAAATGGAAAATGAAAACAAAAAGGAGCCCTATAGAAAAAACTAAAATAATAGGAAAGAAATACCAAATCAGAACCTTCACCGAAACCAGAATCTTTGTGGTACTCCCGCTAACTCCCTTTCTTGAGAGCAACTAATTGGAGGTTATCCTTTGCGGGGACCTCCTGTGGTCACTTTTGGTGCCGTTACAGCACGCCAAGTGGTGCGTCCAGCCGTCACATGTTGCTTTTGGTTCCGTTCCCAATGTTTTCAAGTATTTTTTCATGAATATTAGTTTTTTCATAACTAATTGTACTTCCATGAGAAGTACATGTTTGCATTTCATGAGATCGTAGATTTGCTACCATGATGCTTCCGGAAAGTGAAAAAAAAAATCACAAAATTTCCTTTTTAGTGAATCTTATTTTGCTTCCACTAGAACCATATATTTGCCTTTGAAATGTAAAAAAAATCACAATTTTGTTGCATGATTTTTTTCGCTTCCACGAGAAGCACAGTTATACCTTTTGGAAAGGGAAAAATCACGATTTTTTTCGCACGCAATTGTTTTTGGAAGCACATGTTTGCTTCTCCTGGAGGCACAAATGTGTTTTCACTAGAAGCATGACTCTGCCTCTCAGAAAGAGAAAAAATCGTGATATTTGATTTGCATGAAATTCTTTTTTTAATTCCAAAGAAAGCGCAAATTTGCATCTCGTGGAGGCACAATTTTGCTTCCGCGGGAAGCACGCCTAGGAAAGGGACAAAAGTGAAGAAAAATTATGCACACAACTCTGTTTTTGGGGGTTTTCATTAAAAACCGTTAATTCAAACATATTAATATGAGATCTTGTTCCGAAGAACTCGATGTGAGAAATCCAACGGTGAAAACTTTTCCGGATTTGCATGTACGGTTCAAGACATAAAGCGTTCTGAAAAAATGAATCTACGAAAAAGAGGAAAAACTCTCAGATTGTGGCAAGTAATGCACATGCAGTGTGTCACTTGTCAGAACCTGAGAAGGTGAGAATGGCCTTTGCAAGGGATACTCCTTAAATAGTGATTTTGCCCTTCCTCTATCGCTAGCTTACTTCTCTGTGCAATTGCTGGTTGCATGGAGCTCTATTTTTTTAACAACCCAAATGATGGGCCTACGATCCAATTTACTACCATTTATAGGTGGGGTTTTGTCTCAAAATATATCCAAGCCCAACTTTGTGACCCAAAATAAAAAATTCATCTATACCATTCTGTTTGATTTGTTTTTTGCTGATCTCGTTTGTTCTTTTAAATAAATCTACATTTTTCCACATCAAACAAATTATAATTCCGAGGTCATCATTGTGGCAACGGGCATGTGTGAGCAGAACAGATACATAAGAGTTGTGTCTTTTATTTTATTTTTACGGGCGTGTCTTTTATCATATAAATACATACTTTTGTATAAACAAACAAACATTTACTTAGAAAGCTTTACTAACAAACACTAATTTTGCAATCAATATGCTTACTCAACGAGTTGATACGGACAAACATATTATCTGACTGGGAACTACATGGACGAAGCACATCCGAAGGAAAAGGAAAAATCAATGGTGTCCACCGCGTCGTGAGCAATCTTCAAATCATTAACGAAACAAACGGTGTCTAGCTTTAAAAAGGGCAAGGTGTCACAACTCATGATGACTCATTGACGTTATCAATTGCATCGTCCGCATACCAAGCATAGTTTGGCCGAACCTGAATTGCTTTCTGACTACATTATAAAAAATTAGGACCCACCACTAAATCAACGAAGGAGATAATCTAGGCAATATGGATGAACTTGATGACTTGTTATCTCTTTTCTACTCCCTCCGTTCCATAATATAGTGCCTATAGATTTTTTGAAAAGTCAAACCTCACAAGCTTTGACCAAGTTTGTGGAGAAAAATATTTACATCTAGAATGCGAAACATATATCACTAGATTCATCATAAGATGTAGTTTCACATTATATATTTTTGCTATTGTAGATATAAATATTTTTCTCTACAAACTTGGTCAAAGTTTGTAAAGTTTGACTTCTTAAAAAATCTATAGGCACTACATTATGGAACGGAGAGAGTACTACTTAAAAAGAAAGCAATGCTCCTTCTCCCGTCTTACGTTCACACCTCTTCGTCGAGCCCTCCCCATGGTTTTTTTCTTAGCATGTCACACCATCTCGCTTCTGGTTATTCATTCCGTAATGCCTAGACCCGACCCCCTTCCCGATCCTGCCTGCCACTATGTTTGTATCTCTCGCCGATCTCTTCTATGAAACCCAACTCTAGGGTTCCTCCTCAGACTCCCTCCCTTTAGAGCATTGGCGAGATGGCGACGCTAGAGAAGCCCGTAGTTGTAGCCGACACGCCGCTTCTCGCGTTGATAGGAGGGAAGGTGCCTCCAGCGCGGGCACCTCACTCGCCTTCCTCACGGCGGAAAGCATGGTGAAGGCGAGTGATCATGATAAGGTGAGCCGCCAGATCGCAAGATCGCCGTGGTTGCTCATGTGCCGAGTAGAGGAGCAGCTGACTGTCCGCAATCTATGGCACTAGGTTGTTTCCCCGGCCCTTCGGTTGTGGTTTCCCCGGCACTAGGTTGTCCGCAATCTGGTTTGGGTGCAATCAGGTGCAGTCTCGGGCTCTTCGGTTGTGGTGGAGAACATAGTGCAACGCTCGTCATAATCCATGCAGAGGCCGTCTAGGCACCATTACACGCTGATGCACCACTAGGTTGTTTCCCCGGCCCTTGTTCATGGAACACGAGGAGCTCCCAAATATCCCTTAAACTGCAAACCCCCTCTGTTATTCTTCCCTATTTTATTGCTTAAGTACAACATCGTGATTGTCTGCATTGGATTGCCTTTCCTGCACACTCCCTGTGTTGCTAGCTAGGATCATGTTGTTGAGAACTATTTGTAATGTATCTCTTGGTAAACATGGATATGTTGATTAATATTGTAGCTAATTACAAGTTAGTTCAATATTTCCATTCCTAATTCGGTTTCACCTGACCTAGACTAGTGTTTCCTGTAATTTTTTGATCAGAATAGCAAGGATTTCATGATACAGAAGAACGCACTAAAGTCTTTGACGTCCCTGTATAAACGATGTCATTTCTATTTTGGGGTTGTTTACATATTCCTTATAGTTCAAAAAATTGGTTGGTGCATAATTTATGAATATGAAGTCTGGTGCACTCTTTTGTGATTGTGAATTCCAGGGATATAATAATGCAGTAGGAAAGGTGCACTACTGGGTTCGAAAAACCTAAACAAAAAAGCAGGCTCGTGGAAAGGGACGTGTTGTAAAAGGCCAAGGACGCGGGCTCAAAGAGGGTTCATCAAACTCAGACTCTGGCATCCTCAGTAATTGTATCGAACGGCACATGACAAATTAATCAACATGGCATGACGTGCACTTTTTTTCTCAAGATTTTGATTTATCTTCCTACCTATTAACCAACTAGGGGGCAATGATGGGCAACATAGAACTATATGAGTGTCGTGTTAAAATTTGGAATTATTCCGGATTCGTTTGGCCTTTTTTATACATTAATTGAGTTTTTGGGCATTTAATGTGCATAATTCAAATTTAAACTACAAGCACATGCTCCACCAAAGTTGGTTGAAAAAATCACATTGTGTCCTCGGGCGAATTTCTAGGTCCCATGCAAGAAATGAGAATGAAATTCAAACATCTGGGCGTCGTGGCTCGTCCCGAAACATTGAGAAACTTGGTTTTTAAATTCATGTAAGTCCAAAATTCGTCTGAAAATCATTAAACTTGGCATGGTGACATGACATGGGACCAACATGTTGTGGTAAAAAATTAGCCAAATTGGGACAAGTTTTGGTATAAGCTTCTTGCAAACCGAAGTTTCTCTCAAGAAGGCTTGTGGTTCTTAGAGGGAGAGTGTCACCTTTGTGCGCGAAATGACATACACTGCCTCCTCCCTTGATTTTTTTACAGAGGTAACATAGAACTATATGAGTGTCGTGTTAAAATCTGAAATTATTTTGAGTTTGTTTGACCTTTAATTGAGTTTTTGGGCATTTAATGTGCATAATTCAAATTTGAATTACAAGCACACGCTCCAGTGCAGCAAAGTTGGTTATAAAACCACATGTGTGTCCTTGGGTGAATTTCTGGATCTCATGCAAGAAATGAAAATGAAATTCAAATATCTGGGCGTTGTGGCTCTGTGGAAAACATTGAGAAACTTGATTTTTAAATTCCTGTAAATCCAAACTCATCTGAAAATCATAAAACTTGACATGGTGTCATTACATAGCACCAACATGCTGTGGTAAAAAAAATTAGCCGGATTGGTACAAGTTTTGGTATGAGCTTCTTGTAAACAGAAGCTTCTCTCAAGAAAGCTCGTGGTTCTGAGTGGAAATATGTCACCTTTGTGTACAAAACGACATACGCTGCCTCCCTCCCTTGATTTTTTACAGAGGCAACATAGAACTATATGAGTGTTGTATTAAAATTTGGAATGTTTCCGGGTTCGTTTGACCTTTTTAATACATTAATTTAGTTTCTAGGCATTTAATATGCCTAATTCAAATTTGAACTACAATCACATGCACAGTGCATCAAAATTGGTTGAAAATCACATGTGTCTACTTGGGTGAATTTCTAAGCCCCGTGTAAGAAATGAGAATGAAATTCAAATATCTGGGCGTCGTGGCTCGACCGAAAACATTGAAAAACTTGGTTTTAAAATTCCTGTAAATCAGATACACGCCTGAAAATCATGAAACTTGGCACGGTGTCATGACATGGCACCAACATGTTGTGGTAAAATTTTTAGCCGATTTGAGAAGGCGCACACATTAGCAACCTACAAACTCATTTTGAAATCAGAGTTGTCACGTTACAATCTCGGAAACACAAGTATTATTGAAACTGTGGTCGTTGTACTAACTATTTACGTGCCGCCACACGTCCCCTTTTTATTTGCTATGAGGCGCAGTGCGGGGTAGCTATTTCAGTACAGGAGATGTGCGAACAGACCGCTGCGCATACTTATCGGGAGGCGAGCCCTTTGACCCCATACTTAGAAAGAAAAATAACTTTATAATTGAGTTACATATTTAGAAAGAAAAATAAAAATGCCACATGCGGCAACACCCGAAAGACACAAGGGCAAGAACAAGGAAAACACCCCAACAAAAAAAGGAAGACGCAGACTAGTTCTGGTGGCGAGTGGCGATGATCTCTTTCATGTCCTCAACACGTTGCTGGGCAGCAACCACAAATTCCTCCATCAGCCTTTCGCGCTCGATGTGGAGCATGGCATTCTCGTCCGTAAGTTTCTTGATGATGACGCATGTCTTATTCCACAAGGCAGTGGTCTCCTCCTTCTGCTCCGCCCTTCCTACGATCTTCACCCTCAGCAGGTCGCGCGCGGTGCGGAGCATGGAATTCTTATTCCTAAGTCCCTGGATGATGCGGGTAGCACTATCAAACGAGACATTCATCTCCTCCTGCAGCCTCGCCCAACCGGAGATCTGATCCATCAACGCATCTAGCATCGCATGCATGCACTTGTGGAGTCCTCGCCTGCCCGTGAGTAATCTTTCCAGGCCACGGCAGCACGGGAGGATCTCTCGGCAGCAGCCACTTCTACGTCGCGGCCGGACCAGTCCGCTTCTTCGACGTCGCGGCGGGACCTCTGTGCTGCTTCGGCGGAGCGGCGGGACATGTTGGCGGCTTCCGCCGTGAGGCAAGACATCTCTCTTGATTCCGCTTTCATGCTCGCCTCTCTCACTGGTAATTTCTTGATCTAGAACTCATGCGGACCACGACAGAGCCAAGGAACGACGAAAAAAGACTTGTTCGTCTTGTGAAGAGGAGGGCGAGTAGAATGTGCACTCATCCTGGAGTAGGTAGTATTTATAACCTAGTAGTAAGCTGCTAAGTGCGAAACCGTTTAGGTTTTGATCGGTATGAACATGTTTTGATCGGCATGAACAGTAATCGAGAATATGACGAGAAGCAAGCTCAAAATTTATTGGCAGTTCATATTTCGAAGTGCGGTACGATTCCCGGAATGCGTAAAGTGGGAAGGCGTTCTTGAATGCGTACGTGGCGTTCGCACCATACGATGCACCGCAATCGGCGATGTCAACACACGACTTGTTCTATCAACCGTGCGTGCTTGTTATTACCATCGCACACGCTTCATTTTAATTAAAATTTGTGCCCGTCTAGCACACACACCTTGATTTGTCTGGCCGTTTCTGTTAGTCGTAGCTAATCGCAAAAGTTTATTCCCGTGTGAAGTGTATGCCGTGTATCGCACACAGCTTGACATGGCTGGCCGTTTCTGTTGTTGTGCTCATCGTTAACAGTTCATTCGAGTGAACTGTATGCCACGCATCACACACGCAACTATAATCTGAAACGTGTTTGTTGTCTCCGCCATCGTAAACATTTTGTATATTTTTTGAAGGTTTCATTACATTACCGTTTGCGATTAATGCATCGCACACAGTTTCATCGAGGAGTCTCTGATTATAGTGTCGCGTTTGGACCATCCTACAGTACTGAATAAAAACTATGATCAACGTTAAACCAATAAAATATATACAAAAGTGTTTGATAGACGACACTTTGGTGGACGATGCCAAGACCGATGGTTAATCCAACGTGCAGGGGCTGTTTAGTCTTGGGCTTGAATGGTTTGATATGACATGTCGTTTGTGTTTCGTGTGGTAACCGTCGTGTGTGAAGCAGTGCTCAAATATATATGCCATGTCGCAATCGCATACGGTCAAATAACTAGTATTATAAAACAAAAAAATTATCCTACATGTGATGCTTTTATTTCTTCCACACATACGTACAAGTACCCCTGGTAACTCGGCAAACCACTCCTAAGAGCAGGAAATAGCGAAGCTAGAAAAATCGAGGCTCTCCTCAATTATTTGCCTGACTTAGCTTACCAAAATCAGATAGAGAACCGGTCTTCCTCATCTTGGGTCAAACATGATGTCGCTTTCTGCCGTATCTCAGGTTTCCTCAACAGATAGTGAGTGATAGAGAGAAACTTTGCTGGCTGCCTCTGTTCGTATCTCCGTAGTATCTTGGAAGCAAAGATCCCATGGCCAAGCTAGCTAGCCTATTTATACGGCAGCTGCAGCAGCTAGCACTCAGCTCATGTGTGTGCCAGCTAGCTAGCTAGCTGCTTGCTGCACGTTGTAAGATGGACGCCGCTAAGCCTGAGCTGCCGCCGCAGCAGGAGGAGCACGATAACAACCATGGCATCACCATGGAGAAGACGACCACCGACGAGTCGTCGTCGGGCGAGCCAGTCCGCAACTACCGCGGATGGAAGGCCATGCCATACGTCATAGGTGAGCTTTGCCATGCCAGCTACCTGCCTCTGTCTGTTTTGCTTGAAACAGTAGGATGTTCTTGCTACGCTACGAAACCCCCAAAAATAAGGTGAATAGAAATTTATTCATCAATAGAGTAAAATTTATAGGCATTAACTATTGTTTTTTCAACTCTTTTATTGCTTATCACTAGTGCAGAACCGGGCAATAGCACCGGTTCGTAAGGCCTTTAGTGCCGGTTCCATAACCGGCACTAAAGTGTGGGCACTAAAGCCCCCCTAGTACCGGTTCAGCACGAACCGGTGCTAAAGGGCAACCACATGGCACGAGCCAGCTAGGCCAGAGCAAAAAAAAGCCCGCCTACTAGGCCAGAGCGGCCTGCATACGACTAGAAATCCAACCTGTTGTTGGGCCAGGATGCAGGCCCGCAAAGGCCCAGTAGGCCCACAGGGCAGCACAGAACATGTAGGCCCAGTAGGCCTGCTTTGGAGAGGAGCTCGAGAGAGCTACTTCACAGGTGGTTATAAACCAGTGCGGACGCCCCTCGGCTAGCGAGGTGGGACTAAACTTGCCGCACCGCACCTGCGCCAGCGCACCCCCTTTAGTACCGGGTCGTGGCACCAACCGGTATTGAAGGTGCTGGAGGGGCCCAGATTGACAACATCCTGCCACCACTCTCATTAGTACCGGTTCGTGGCACGAACCGGTGCTAAAGATTCACCACGAACCGGTACTAATGAGAGCGCCCCGGCTAGCCGTTGGAACCGGCACCAGCTCAAATTCAAACCGGCACTAATGTGCTTCACGTTTGACCTTTTTTTACTAGTGTATAGACATGATTTTATATTCAAAAATTCCGGGCTGCATTGAGCCAAGATCCAAAAGCTCGCACTTTGAACACTACTATTCCGGGCTGCCTGTTTTGCACTTTGAACACTACATCTCGGTAAGTTTCAAGCAAGTTTTGCACGCATATATCATATAAACTTTGTGATGTGTGGTTTGCGTATGCAAATTTAAGTTTGCAGTAGTCTAAGAATCCATGATCTTGACTATCTGTATCCCGCCTCTTCGTCATTCGGCGCGTCTTTTGTCATGATAGTCAATGTAAGATTGGTTGCTAACCTCAGCGGTTATTGTTGTAAGATGAAAGACATTCAGCATATTGTGTTTTCTTCTATGAAAATGATACACATTACTATGGTATTAAGAAAATATAGTAACCCTAAAAAAGGGATTTGTACGATGAATTTTGCTGAATTACAACTAGTGACTAATTGAAATGGAGACTGGAGAGTGATTAATGAAACGTGCAAAAAATAATGAATTGTTGCAGGGAATGAGACGTTCGAGAAGCTTGGCACGCTCGGGACACTATGGAACTTGCTAGTGTACCTGACGACAGTGTACCACATAAAAAGTGTCAACGCCGCCACCATACTCAACTTCTTCTCCGGCACCAGCAACCTCGCCACCATCCTAGGCGCCTTCATCAGCGACACCTACCTTGGCCGCTACACCACCCTGGCCGCTGCCACCATCGCCTCATTCATCGGCATGGTTCTGCTCACCCTCACTGCTGCGCTCCACTCCCTCCACCCTCCTGCATGCGTTTCCAAAGGCCAATGTGAGGGTCCCACCCCGTCCCAGCTTGCCGCACTCATGGTATCCTTCTTCTTCCTCGTCATCGGCGCTGGCGGCATCCGCCCTTGCAACCTGGCATTCGGGGCCGACCAGTTCAACCCACACACCGCCGATGGCCGACGCGGGATCGCCAGCTTCTTCAACTGGTACTACTTCACCTTCACTATTGCCATGATGCTCTCCGCCACCGTCATCATCTACCTCCAAAGCGATGTTAACTGGGCATTGGGCCTCGCAGTGCCGGCCGTGCTCATGGGCCTCTCTTGCATTCTGTTCTTCATGGGCACACGCCTCTATGTCTATGTTCGCCCGGAGGGCAGCCCATTCACTAGCTTCGCACAGGTCTTCATTGCCGCGTCCCGCAAGCGCCGCCTCCGACGAGCTCACAATAATTCTGAGCTTTTTGACCCACCACATCAGAGCAAGCTCGTCACCAAGTTGGCCTATACTGACCAGTTCACATGTCTCGACAAGGCAGCCATACGGACCACCGAGGATGTACTTTGCTCCGACGAGAAGACGTCAGCAAACCCGTGGCGGCTATGCACGGTGCAGCAGGTGGAAGAGGTGAAGTGCCTGGCACGCATCATCCCGGTGTGGTTGTCGGGTATTGTCTACTTCGTGGTGATCACCCAGCTGGGCACCTACGTCGTGTTCCAGGCGGCGCAAACTGACCGCCGGATCATCAAGTCTGCCAGCTTCCAGATCCCGCAGGGCTCCTTCATCGTCTTTCAAATGCTTGCCCTCACAGTCTGGATCCCGGTGTATGACCGAGTGATGGTTCCGACACTTTTTCGCTTCACCAAGCGTGAGGGCGGGATCACTTTGCTCCAACGGATCGGCATCGGGTTGGCTCTTTCCGTGGTGATGATGCTGGTGTCGGCAGCCGTGGAGCACCGTCGGCGCCAGACGGCTATGATGTCATGCTTTTGGCTGGTACCGCAACAACTGTTGGCGGGACTGTCGGAGGCATTTGCCGCCATCGGGCTGATCGAGTTCTACTACCGACAGTTCCCGGAGAACATGCAGAGCGTAGCGGGGGCATTCTTCTTCCTGGGGCTCGGGCTGGCAAGCTTCGCAAGCGGGCTCATGGTAATAGTGGTACATCGGGCGACAAGGAGACGGGACGGGAGGCCGGACTGGCTGGCGCAGGACCTAGACGAGGGGAGGGTGGATCTATTCTACCTGGTCACCGCTGCCATCGCCGCCGTCAACCTCATCTACTTTGTGGCCTGTTCACGGTGGTACAGGTTCAAGAAGTCCGACGGTGACGTCAACGCTGTCAATGATGTCGAGCTTGACGAAAGCTCAAAGAAGGTTGCGAATGCGGTGCCGGTTTAGTTTAATCTATGATGATGAATAAATTTGTAGGTTAATGGGCAGTTAAATATGTCTGATTATTGATCCTCGGGAATCAATATGCACCCTAGCGTTATATGGTATATATATGGGAATGATCAAGCATGGGATATGTGTGATCTGAGTGTGATGATGGAATAGTACGGCGGGAATGCATGGGAGTAGCAAACGCACAGCACCTCAAAGCAGAGCAGTCTCCTGATGTTTTGTTTTGTTGGAAAGGAGCAGTCTCCTGATGTTGATTCACACACAAGCTCACATTGCATGATTGCTTGCATCCACATGGATTTGATGTACTACTTCCGCCGAGTTGTATACATCAACTTGTGCTCTCAACCTATTTTTATGTGGTTTTGCTTTTGGTAACGTACAACAGCCGGTTAATAGATATGCCAATCTACTTGTCAAATTCATCTACAAACAATCGAATCAAATAAATTATCTGTAAGGATCGGACTCGCTCAAGTCCAGTCCCCAGCCGCGCCGTACAACTTTTTTTTTCTTTTGCTGCTTTCATACATACATTCATTCATGGATGGATCCATCGATCAAGCCTCGCCTTCCTTCTTTTTCCATCGAGACAAAGCACCTAAACGCCCGTCACCACTTTTGAAATTTGGAAAGAGAGAGAAAACAAAACATCCGCAAACCGACCGGCACCAAGCAAAGACTCCTTCGACCCCATCCCACGCCGTTCGTGTTCGTGTCCGCCCACGAAGGGATACAACTGATATACAACTGGACGTGTTGGACTAACTTCGACGCGGCAAAATATTCGGATGTCGGAAAATCATACAAACCAGAGAGCCTCTTATTCAACGGTTGTTTCATCCTCATGTTCGAGCTCATCTCTGGATAGTCATTAGCCGGAAACGACAAACTTGGGACAAGGTGTTCAGGTTGTGATATGTTTCAGATTTTACTTCTGGATGATGAAACAACGGATTTTATTTTGGTCTTGTGAGTCGACTACAACCTCCCCTCCTGTGAGACCATCTCCTACCTCCACCTCCCTCTCTTTGCTGCTCTAGTAGCATGCTCTGTTTCATGGCCGTGGGTTATTTTGTTTCTGCTTGCTGTGCATTGTGTGTTGGAGTCTAATTAGCTGCCGTTAGGGAATAAATAATCTACTGGTTATACCAAAGATATTACTCATGTGTCGAGGAATCGATGGTTCCTGTCCACTGTGATGCCCAGATTACAAGTGATGAATCAGATTAGCACACTTGTTACTATCTGCTGGCCGTACTAGTCGAGCTCTGCTCCTTTTAGCTCATATCAATTTTGCTCCTGTTTCTGTACAAGTGACGCATGTGTGATTGTTGATGGCGAGGAACTAGCAAAGTTTTTTGTTTTGCAACTGAATGAATTCTATTTCAGTTTGTACATCACCCAGCTGCTCCCTGTTATTTTATTTGTTATCTAAAATAAAATTGCTCCATCTCCTATAGCATGCTCTGCTCATCTTGGAGCACTAGCTTCTGTACTCCAGGAGCCCAACCATGTACTCCCTCCGTTCGGAATTACTTGTCGCAGAAATGGATGTATCTAGACGTATTTTAGTTCTAGATACATCCATTCCCGAGACAAGTAATTCCGAACGGAGGGAGTACGTGCTAAGCTAGCTCAGGCACTCAAGCAACTTGATTTCTTGCTATACTAGCAGCAGTCGTATGTGTTCCCTATACTAGCTTGGTCGATTACTATACTTGCTCAATAACACTAGCTCTTACCTGCTTGTTTGATTTGGAGCAGCAGGAACCCTCCGTGGACAAGGACAGGCACGACAAGGGCATCCATGGCGACGACGACGCCTGCACATGGTCGAGCTTGACAGATCCTTGGGTGAGCAGCACCTTCACATGGTCGCTTCAGTTTTCATAGGCTTCTTTTTTGTATGGGCTAATGACGCCTTCTCTTGTCCATGGAGGATCCTCAACAGGCAATAACAAGTGCCACCGTCCACCTGAAACTACTCATGGCAGGGGAAGGGATTCTGTCACTCCCTTCTATCTATGTGAGTAGTGAGTGCTCCTTCTTGTTCAGCATTCATCATGTTTAGTGGCCCTCCAAAATGTGTGCAGGTTGTCCATCTGGTGGAGAGGGCTAAGGAGAAGGACAACGACCTCGACGGAGACCACCATGAATGATTCCCCACACAAGGTCTCCCTCTCCCTCTGTTTATTTTTCACAAATCAAAGTCATTGCTGCTGCAGTGACTCTCAAATTTCTTTCTTTCTTTCTTTCTTAATCTAGTTAGTTAGTTGCAACTCCCTCCCTCAAGTTGAATTAATGGGTTGGGTGAGGTTTCCTATACTGTGTGCCTTGCTTGATTGATGCCACTAGTGGAGGTTCCTTCCTTTACTCAAATTCTGTAGTTTGCCACTAGTTTAGGTCCTTTATCTTGTATGAGCCTAGTTATTTTGTCACTTGTTATCTAAGGTGTGATGAATAAAAGAAAGAATAGCCATGCTGATGTGTGTGTGGTTGGTTGATGGTCACATACTAGCTAAACAAGGTTCTGTTATTATTACCTAAGATAAAGATTGCTACTGCATAGACATTGTTTGTCTAGTGCTCCCCTTCATGGTTTTGTTGTTCATCCATCTGCTCTGTGTGCAGGTTGCTCCGATCTGGTGAAGTAGGAGGCTACTCAACATCACCACGATGAAGGCCCCCGTTACTACCATGGTGAGCTTCCTCTCTCTACCCCCTGTACTCCTACTCCCTCTGTTTCTAAATATAAGTCACACGGATGTAGATTCACTCATTTTGCTCCGTATGTAGTCTAATATTGGAATCTCTAAAAGGACATGTATTTAGGAACGGAGGGAGTAGATCTCAGGTAGACTTGCAATTGTACATGTATATAATGAATATGCATTAATTTTTGGCCATTTAGTTTGTGTCATGGAATAGATGGTTCCCATGTACTGTGATGTCTAGATTATAAGTGATGATTCGGATTAGCACACTTCTTACTATCTGCTGGATGTATTAGTTGAACTCTGCCCCTTCTAATTCATATCAATTTTGCTCCTGCTGCTGTACAAGTGATGTGTGTGTGATTGTTGATGGTCAGGAACTAGCAAAGTTTGTTGTTTTGCTACAAATGAACAATGTTTCACTCTGTACATCACCCAGCTGCTCCCTGTTATTGTTATCTAAAATAAAATTGCTCCATCTCCTATAGCATGCTCTGTTTGTTTTGGAACACTAGCTAGTATACTACAGGAGCCCAACCATGTACTCCCTCTTTCTCGTAACATAAGATGTGTTTTGACACTGATAGTGTCAATCAGTGTAAAAAAAATATCTTATATTATGAAACAGAGGGATTACGTACTAAGCTAGCTTAAGCGCACATGCAGCTTGATTTATTTCTATATACTAGCAGCAGTACGTATGTTTCTCCTATCTAGATTGATTGGTTGCTATCTTGCTTGTTTGTTCGATTCAGAGTAGCAGGAACCCTCCGTGGACGAGGATGAGGAGGACGACCAGGGCATACACGGCGACGACGACCCCCCGCACATGGTCGAGCTTGACGGCTCCTTGGGTAAGCAACACCCCCACCGGCGACATCCCTCCCTCCATCTCCATGGATGGACGGGGCGACGCTGCAGCTCCACCCACCCATGGATCGATGGATGCCATGGATGGATGGATGGGAGCGACGACACCGGCGGATCTGCTGCGGCGGCGGCTCGACGGACCCTCGCCGGCCGCAAAGGGATCCACCCCCTCCTCTTGGTGTGGCCCCCGCGGCACACCGGAGCTTGCTGCTGCAGCGGTGCCAGCGAGCCTCTCCGACGGGCTGCAGGACCTCGACATAGCACCCCAAGGTACGCCCTCCTCCTCCTCATCCTTCCGCTCCCATCTCATGTCCATCTCATCTCATGTGCAGCAGCTTCCTTCCTGCTGCAGATCCAACCTCTTCTGTCTTCGCCCGAGCACCACCACGACAACGGCAATGGCAAGGAGAAGGCTTTGATGTGCTGGATGGATGAGGAGGTGGAGAGCCTTGACACTGCTGCACAAGTGCACCAAGGTCTGGTCTGCTCTCCCCTGCTGCTATCTCTCTCTCTCTCTCTCTCTCTCTCTCAAGCTTCCTTGATTGCTGCACAAGAAAAACAGAGACAAGACTTGTATCTGCTTCTGGTACTATTACCTATATAAGTAACATTGCTACTGGATACACATTGCTGCTTGCCTTGTGTCCCCGTTCATGGTGGGATAAACTTGTATTGGCTCCTGCTGTGTTTTGATGATCACAAGTGTGAATCATCTGCTTGTACCAGATGAGCCGATGAAACGGTGGCGTCTCTAGTGCGACTGCCCTTCTTGTGGCGACCTCCTCTACCGGGTGACGGCGACGGCTGCGGCTGTGTGCGGCATCGACTACAACCTCCTCTACCGTGAGTCCATCTCCTACCTTCTACCTCCCTCTCTGTGATGCTGTTACTCTAGTACCATGCTCTGTTTCATGGCCATGGGTTATTTGGTGTGTGCTTGCTATGCCTTGTGTGTTGGAGTCCAATTAACTGATGTTAGGGAATAATAATCTACTGGTTATACCAAGGTTTAATGCCTGTGTTGTGGAAAACATCATTCATCCGCACTGTGATGTCCAGATTACTAGCACACTTGTTACTATCTGCTGGTTGTACTAGCTGAACTCTGTTCCTTCTAATTCATATGAATTTTGCTCCTGCTGCTGTACAGGTGATGCGTGTGTGATTGTTGATGGTCAGGAACTAGCAAAGCTTGTTCTTTTGCTAGTGATCGACCCTATCTCTTTCGTCTTCTCCCGACCACGACCACGGCGATGGCAAGGGGAAGGCTATGACGTGCTGCACGAGGAGGTGGTGGAGAACCTTCAGGTCTGCTCTGCTCTGCTTCTAGTGCTAACCCTCTCTCTAGCTTCGTTGTTGCACAAGAAAAACAGAACTAAGGTCCTATTATTATTACCTAATAATAACAAACATTGCTACTGGATAGACATTGCTCCCATTCATGGTGGGCTAAACTTGTATTTGCTCCTGCTGCCTGATGTGCGTGTAGTTCATGATGGTCACTTTTATTGTTTGTTAGCTTGTTGAACCTCCAGTTCATATCATATTTGGTCCATCCCGTGTCTTGGTTGATGCGTGTGGCTCGTCTTGGGTCAGCACGGGGGGTGGGGGTGGTGGTGAAAGGAGCTCTGTGTTGAAATCTGCCAGCATAGTTCTGCTCCATCAACTTGCCAATCTTGAGTCAATCTCTACAACATGAGCACAGCAAGAAAAATCAGAAGCAACCAAAGAAAAGACTTGCACTTGATTGTTTGATTTTAGTTCTATTCCTTGTGTAGTTCTGTTCATTTCTTTAGGTATTCAGCTTGATATGTTCAAGTTTTAGTTCTGGAAGATGAAACACCAGATTTTAGTATGCTCGCACAAATATCTTCCAAAAGTAC
>LR738715.1:878630982-878670982 GCA_902687465.1 Secale cereale | reverse complement strand
ATAAGAGAGATATTCTCTAGTTGATCTTTTACCAAATGTTGGTGATGTGCTATGCCTTGGTATAGCTTGTTTATTTCCTAAATTGGCATGGTGTAGTAACTACCTGTTCATTGTTCTGAACGGATATGCTCATTTGGAGGGCACTTGATCTGCTCGAATTCTTGGACTAAAGCTCATTTGGGGAGCACTTGATCTGCTCGAAATCTCGGACTAAAGCTCATTTGGGAGCACGAGTCCCTTTTTGGATTTTATTGTGCCACTCAGTGATGTAGCTTGTACTTGATTCTGCTGTTAGAATTTGTATTTTTGGTTGTGTAACAAACACCATTCCTGGTTGTTTTGTAACTGCTGCTGTGTTCAGTGCTTTTACTCTGAATTATGTGTCCTTTTCTCTCATTTTTCCCCTCCTCAGTTTGCATGGTTTCTTTCTTGGCCTATAATTGTGCCCGTTTGGTCTCTTTTGTGCCCGTTTCAGTCCTAGACTCCACGAGTCTCACGTTGTTTCTTATAAAAAAAATGCCGCCAACGTACCCTGTTTGGTCTCTTTAGTATTCCGAGACCTTGAACATAACTTTCTGTAATTTTGGCATATAGCACTCTGTTCTGAGTAGAGTAAAGCTGAAGTTGATATTGGGTATCATGATTTTTTTGCAGGGTGCAGGCATTGATACTGTCGCCAACTAGGGAGCTTACCACTCGAACAGAGACGGTGACGCAAGCTTTTGTCAACTACATGAGCATGCATGTGCATGCTTGTGTTAGTGGAAAAAGTATCAGAGAGGATATTAGGAAGCTCGAGGCTGGAGTGCAGGTTGTGTCCCGAACCCTGGGTAGAGACTGCGATAGGATCAAGAGAAGGACCTTGCATACAAGAGCCAACAAGCTCCTGGTTCTGGTTTGTTTTAAACCTTCGTGACACTGTATTTGTTTCTCTTACAGGGTCAAGTTCTACGAGTCTAACATTCTTTCGTAATAGAATGAAGCCAATGTGATGTTGAGCAGAGGCTTTAAGGACTAGATATATGATGTCTACAGATACCTACCCCCAAAACTTTAGGTCGGTCTTCAAATGTAGTTTATCATTATGTCCTGGCAGCATGCTTAGGCTTTTCACTACAGAATTCAAGTTTTCACCTCACAATATATTTTATCTCTATTTCACCTTTCTGACTGTATAATCGTCTTGTCTGTAGCCAGCCATGTATGGCTTTCTCATCTATAGGGACAGATTCTGGTGCTCCTATCATTTTTGTTTCCTTCTGTTATTGACCATATTTTTTCAACATTACATCGGTTTACCATTTTTAACATTCTGCAAGTAGTGTACTGATAATGTGAATAGTGACCATTTGGGGTTAAAATTTACATGTGCACCGAGCCTGATCAGACTAGAAATGGTTGCATCTCCCTTGCAGAGATCTCATGTTTTTCTAATTGTGTATTGTTGAACCATTCACAGGTTGTTTTGATCTTTGCAACTCTGCCTCATGACATCTAGGATATAACTAGCAAGTCTGTGACCGATCCAGTCAGGATCCTTGTAAAGTGTGATTAGTTGACCCTAGAGGTAAATACTGCCACTTTTTACTTTTTTGCGATGAAGCTTTCACTGGATGGTCATGTGAATTACATGTTTGTCAAATTAGATGATCCTCCATGCAAGTCTTGCGTTTGGTTTACCCAATTTGTTGATGCTCTGCTCTAGCCTGTGTAATTTCTATTCTGGTTGTGAGACCAAACTACAACAGTGAGGTCTGTCCTGGGTTTGGTTTACTTCCATTTGATTGGTGCCATTGGACTCTTAGGTTCTCCTGTGGGAGCATGACGACGTTCTCTAGTTTGTGTAGAATGGTTGGGTGTTTCATGCCTGCTTTGTATAAGAATAGGGCTGGTGTAGTATTATAAAGTTTACTAGATGGATCTGTGATGCTACTGTGAAGCTAAGCAATCCAACCTTGCTTCGTTTTATTTTCTACGGGCCAAAACAGCATGAACATGCAGGTTTGTTTGTCCTGTTTGTCATGAAGGAAAGGTGTGTGTGTTCTAGCAGTGCCGCTGTTAATTACTCCCCCGCCCCAAAATAATTGTCGCAGATTTGGTACCTGAGTAAGGTTAGCTCTTGAAAAAGGCATCCTTCCTTGATTACACATCCTAAACTGGTCATATTTTCTGAGCAAACACTCTTCCTTGGTTGCCATTATATTGCTTTGTTTTTTGTTTTCTTGCATTGAAATGTAAAACATATGTTTCGTTTATGTCTTGCGTTAACTTGCTTGCTTGCTGTGATGTGTCACAAGGACGGTATCCGAGTATGTTAGCTCTTGGAAAAGGCCAACTTCCTTGATTATAAATCCTAAACTGACCATAAACTCTGAGCAAACATATTCAAATCTGAGTATAACAACGGATTCAGTGTGTACCGCTACAATGTGTACTTTACTGGGTTCATGGGTAGCATAAGTATGACTAGTTTCTATGTCCTTTATCTGCTTGTTTGTTCGCTGTGATGAATCACAAGGACGATATCTGAGTAAATTGGATCTTGAAAATGGCCTCTTTCCTTGATTATAAATCCTAAACTGATCATAAAGTCTGGTCAAATGTGTGCAGATCTGAATTGAACAATGGCTCCAATAGGTTCATAGGCTGCATAAGTAAACCATTTGTCATTCAATCTTTCTTGCTTGAAATGTAAACTGTGTACTACACTGGGTACATGGGCTGCATAAGTATGAGTGGTTTCACATGCTTGTTTGTTTGCTACGATGAATCACACGGACGGTAATTTGAGTAAGGTGGCTCTTGAAGAAGGCCTCCTTCCTTGACCATACATCAAAAACAGAAGTGCATCTGTTGATTTTGTACTTGTGATTCTGCACGGGCAACTTGTGTGAACCGGTCGTTCTCAGAGATTCACACTAAAGCTTGTGCCTTGTTGTGAATAGGCTCGCTCATCAGGAGGTGGAATGCCTGCCTGGTGTGCCCCCCCTCCCAGTCACTCCCAGGAATCGTCATGTTGAACTTGTTTAGAAACATAGGATGAATGAAAGGTGAGACCTGTCCTGGTAGAAGCAAGCATAGATAGGTGGCACTTGGTATCGCTTGTTTGTTCTCTAGTGGATCTTTTAGCGAGTGTTGGTGTCGTCGTATTTGTTGCTAATAAGCAGTGCGACATACTTGACATGTTCTCATAATTAGTTTGGTTTAATTTCTTTGCTGAAGCGGCATGATACGGTGACTATTGATCATGGTTATGCTACTGTTTGAGTCATACTTAAAAGGATATGGCTCTTCGCCGTGCTAGGATTGCTAGGTGATTTTTGGTCTTGTTTGATAGGATTAGATAAGAAGAGATATTATCTAGTTGATCTTTGACCAAGTGTTAGTGATGTGCCCTGTCTTGGTATAGCTTGTTTATTTCCTAAATTGGCATGGTATAGCAACTATCTGTTCATGGTTATGAACGGATATGCTCGTTTGGGGGGCACTTGATCTGCTTGAAATCTCGGACTAAAGCTCATCTGGGGAGCACTTGATCTGCTCGAAATCTCGGACTAAAGCTCATTTTGCGAAGCACGAGTCCCTTTTTGGATTTTATTGTGCAACTCAGGGAAGTAGCTTTTACTCGATCGTGTTGTTAGAATTTTTATTTTTGGTTGTGTAACGAACACCATTCCTGGATGTTTTTAAACTGCTGTTGAGTTCAGTGCTTTTACTCCGAATTATGTGTTCTTAACTCCGAATTTGACCCTTCTCAGTTTGCCATGGTTTCTTTCTTGGCCTATAATTAGAGCTTATTATCTATGGAATAACCCTTCAGATTGCTGGCTAAATTGTAGAAGTTTGTTTGTTTGCTCCTTTCATGGATGAGTTCAAGATCTTCAAAAGCTCTGTTTCCTGAGACTCTTGCCTTTTTGCACCAGTCTTTATGTTGGGATTTACTATGCTGGCAGTACTCTTGAAAATAGCCTCCTTCCTTGATTATAAATCCTAAACTGATCATAAAGTCTAGGAAAATGTGTGCAGATTTGAATTGAACAACGGCTTCATTGGTTCATAGGCTGCATAATAATCCATTTGTCATCAATCTTTCTTGCTTGAAATGTAAACTATGTACTAGACCGGGTCCATGGGCTGCATAAGTATGAGTAGTTTCGTATGCTTGTTAATCTGAGTAAGGTGGCTCTTGAAGAAGGCATCCTTCCTTGATCATACATCCAAAACAGAAGTGCATCTGTTGATCGTGTACTTGTGATTTTGCACGGGCAACTTGTGTGAACTGGTAGTTTTCAGGGATTCACACTAAAGCTTGTGCCTTGTGTTGTCAACAGGCTGCCTATGAATTGAACCGGCCAAGAGGACGAAGCAATCATCAAGCCACTCGCTCATCAGGAGGTGGAATGCCTGCCTGGTCCCTCCCAGTCATTCCCAGGAGTTGTCATGAATGAAAGGTATGACCTCGCCTGGCAGAAGCAAGCATAGATAGGTGGCACTTGGTATCGCTTGTTTGTTCTCTTGTGGATATTTTACCGAGTGTTGGTGTCGTCGTTTTTGTTGCTGACAAGCAGTGCGACATGCTTGACCTGTTCTCATAATTAGTGTGGTTTAATTACTTTGTTGAAGCGGCATGATATAATGGCTGTTGATCATGGTTATGCTACTGTTTTGAGTCATACTTAAATGGATATGGCTCTTCGCCATGCTAGGATTGGTAGGTGATTTTTGGTCTTGTTTGATAGTATCGGATAAGAAGAGATATTCTCTAGTTGATCCTTTACCAAGTGTTAGTGATGTGCTCTGTCTTGGTATAACTTGTTTGTTTCCTAAATTGGCATGGTATAGTAACTACCTGTTTATGGTTATGAACGGATATGCTCATTTGGGGGGCACTTGATCTGCTCGAAATCTGGGACTAAAGCTCATTTGGGGAGCACTTGATCTACTCGAAAGCTTGGACTAAAGCTCATTTGAGGAGCACTTGATCTGCTCGAAATCTCGGACTAAAGCTCATTTGGGGAGCACGAGCCCTTTTTTTGGATTTTATTGTGCCACTGAGTGAAGTAGCATGTACTCGATCTTGCTGTTAGAATTTTTATTTTTGGTAGTGTAATGAACACCACTCCTAGATGTTTTGCGACTGCTACTCAGTTCAGTGCCTTTACTCCGAATTATGTGTTCTTTTCTCTCATTTTACCCCTTCTCAGTTTGCCATGGTTTCTTTCTTGGCCTGTAATTAGAGCTTATTATCTATGGAATAACCCTTGAGATTGCTGGCTAAATTGTAGAAGTTTGTTTGTTTGCTCCTTTCATGGATGAGTTCAAGCTCTTCAAAAGCTATGTTTTCCTGAGACTCTTGCCTTTTTGCAGTGGTCTTTATGTTGGGATTTACTATGGTGATAGCCCTTTCTCGCCTCGGCTCACAGACCAAACTGAAGCAAAATTAGATTTTGCCTAGCTCAATGGATGGTTTTCCCTCTCTTTTTGGTTGAGCAGAGCTTGTTGTTGTTTTTTGTCATTTCCTGGTACTCTGGAAGTATAAGCCAACACTCGGTGTCAGATTATGTAGTGTTTTTCTGAATCAGACACTATAAAACATTTTGCTTGTCAGGTTGATGCTGGCAGTACTTTTGTGGCAAAGTTATGCCGTCAGCTTGGCAAATATGATGGTGCCAATACTTGGATTCCATCGATAGTTTTGCAAGCTTATGTACAATTGAAGGCATGGTTCCTCTTGTTTTAAAGGTGTTTTGATCAAAGCATGTTTCTTTTTCGTCTCCTTGTAATAGTATCATCCAACCCTTTGTGTGAGATTTTCTAGCATATTTAGATCACTCAATATAGAAGATTTAGCTTGTGAAGTTGCTCTGGTCACTGATTCTTTCTCCATGTTTCTATGGCTGTCAGGTTCCGTGTCTATGGAATGGATGGATGATGGTGAGCAACCAATGGATCTGGCCGATACGACTTTGCCTGCCTACAGAGTGTTGGTCTTGCAAGCGGACGTCCAGATGTGCGTGGGAGGAGGTGGCGGGGGGGAACTCGCTTGACGTATCTCAGCAATCAGTAGATAGAACTTGCTCGGTCTACACAGATTGAAAGGTCTACATAGATTAAAATACAAGAAGGCCGAGGCGAGCCAATCTTGAAGATAACAGATGGGCATTTTTCATGTTTATTTTCTTCCTCGGGTGTCTGTGTCTCTGGAGTTTGTAAAATTTGGATGAAATTGGGATATAGCTCAAAAGGTCTTGTCTCAGGGAGGGAGTTCTAGCATTACATACATACATACATACATAGATATAGGGTTGTAAAATTTGGTTTGTGTTTGCGGTCAGTGCATGTCAAGAGATTGGATCTGGATTGGTTGAATGAAGGAATGAATGAATTGATTCATTTACTCGGTATTTATTTTATAATAATACTAGTGCATGCACCTATCAATCAATCAATCAATCTATCTATCGAGTATGTTGATGTAGAAAGCAAACTGTGTGAAGGTTTTTGGGAAGCAAGTATTTGCTTGCTTTCAAGTTTACCAATGGTAGACTAGAAAAAGGAAACTGGAGTGGTGTTTGTATGCATTTACATACTGTGAGCAAGCAGAGGATTGTCAGAGGATTGCAATTGCAAGTAGCAGGCAGCCAACATTCATGCCAAACAAACATGGACGGATGACGGAAACAAACATGGAGTTTGATTGTCGAAACTGTTATTTGTCGCTCGGACTTGCCAAGATTATTTCCGCTTGATGATGGTTCAGCTCGACCATGTGGTCGTTTGAATTGAATCTGTGTAGATAGGCAGATGTGTAGCATCTTTCTGTTATACTTGTAATCTACTCCCTCTGTACCATAATATTTGTCTTTCTAGCAGCTCAATTTGAAGTGCTAGAAAGACAAATATTATGGTACAGAGGAAGTACTGGGTAGGAAGCAGGTTTGTTTGCAGGAGATGTTAGAAAGGTAATCAGGTCTAAAATGCATCGCATCCTCTCGAGGTTACAACAAGTCAACAAACGGAAGGATCCTATTCGTGCGTAGACCGAGCGCTGCATGTATCATCTATCTAACAGGAGAGACAATGGAGAGGAGATGTCATCATGAATAGTTAATTAATTACCAACCAACCGATTTGTTGTTTGTTAGGAAACCTAACTAATCTCCCTACATTTATTCTCTGGTACGCATCCCTACTCCTCGGAACCTTAACGCATCGCCATTTAACTAAATTGTATACATCGCTCCGCCTCCTCCTCCTTAAATTGTTCTCGTCTCTCCACCTCCTCCTCACTCCTTCCCGTCCCATTCATCCATTGGCTGCCGCGAGGCTCACGCGGATCGCCATCCCGCCCCATTCATCCGTTGGCTGCCGCGAGGCTCACGCGGATCGCCATCCCGCCCGACGTCTCTGCGCTCTTCTTGTTGGCCAACACTTCTCTATAAATCTACAGCGGCCTCTCGCGCCCAGCGAGTTCTCCTCCTCCTCTATTCGTTCATTCGTTCGACTAAGCGAGTTCTCCTCCTCCTTTCTCCTCACGCGATGTCATGTCAAGGGGTGCTCTGCCGATGAGCGGCACCAACATCTTGCCTCGTCCTCGAGCAGCCACGCCATGTCTTCGACGCCCCGGCGATACATGTCGTGGCTGCTGCCTTGCACTCTGTACGAGCACGCCTTTTCTCGATCTAACCTTCCTTTAGCATATCATGCATGGTGTGGCACCATTCGATCTGATGAGTTTTCTTGTTATGGGAGAGATGAGATGCTAACACCAAGTCGCTGGCAAGGCGAGATATGGATGGAGTATGTTCCTTCCTGTCAAGGCCGCCGGGAGATGTTTGTTTCCGAAGATTCACACAAGCCGATTCAAGCAAAGGTTAGTATATATGGAGATAATATATGCAGCGACGCTTGTTCACTGCTCGTTTCCTTGCGGTGGTAAAGATGTTTTCCTGTTGCCACATGTCTTGATCTTAGAGTTGTAGGGAGTAGTTGAGCTATTCAGTAGAGTGCAATGCCTGAAACTTCAGAGGTAATAAGGGCCAATTGACAGTATTTACGACCATGAATCGGTTGATAAAAGAGTGGGTAAGGAAAATTAATTGCATTGATCTTAGCTAATCTCCAGTAGTAGTAAAACATGCTAGCGTAAACTTTAGAGATAATACTACTAATGCTTAGACTGTTGGGTAAAGAAGAAAGATACAGTCAAAGTGGTTTAGATATCTTTTTTTCATCTGTATGTAGGCTGCAATTTGTTTTCCTTGTGAGTTGACTATAAAACTGGGCCTCAGTTTTAAATTACAATGTACAATACACAATGGGATTTAGGTAGTCAGGTACTCTTAGGTCTTTTCTTTTGTTCAGAGGATACGTTGGTAAACTAGACCAACTGCGTCCCTCTAATTAATGATAGAGCAAAAGCTAGCATTGGTGTGGTCGAAAAATTACCCCAAGTACTGATTCACTGTAAGATAAGCCCAACAAGTATTAATATGACTGGTTTTGGTAGAGATTTAATTCCGGCTAGTAGATTGTAAGTATATATGAGGGTGTTGAGTGCAAAATGATGATGAGTTAACTGCAGGTTTTTCACACACGCAAAAGGCATCCAAACGAAAGCAGCCAGCGCGGCCTTGAATAGTCGTCAGACCATATTTGCGGTTTTTTTTTTGCACAACTTGAAGATACTAAATTAGACTTGCAGAAACAATAGGTAGTGGGTAGTACGATTACGAAAACTGGCTTTTTCATTAAGTTGTACAACAAGATGATCAGTATACTTAGGCTCTGGAATAATTATGAGTATGGTACGTTGGTACAATTTATGGTAATCCATCGTCCTTTTTTAGTAGCAGGAATTGCTTTTCACTCATCTAGTGCGGTCGTGGATATCTTTCTTTTCGACGCGTTATGCTGCCGAAATTTCCGGCCGAAATGGCCACGACTCAGGGTGTCGGATGCAAGATTTCAGGGTCTTGGCTGTGAGATCATGTTGTTTGTGGGGTGCAAAAAGAAAAGAAAGAAGAAGAGCTAAAAGAAAGATACCAAAACAACAAAAGCCACAGGTCAGGATCGAATCCTAGTAGAAACCACTACTGAACATCGAAACGTAACAAGCACTCTCTTCAACGGACTCCCAGTGAAGAACTTGAAGCAGCTCCTGCATCAAACTCGGCTGAACATGCATCTGGTGTGGTGAAGTAACTGTGAGCCACAGAGGACTCAGCAATCCCGTTCCCGGGTAACAAGACTATTTAAGCCTTGGGTGTGGACAAGGCTGAAGAAAAGAATATGAGGTGAAGGAACAAACAAGAGTCTGCAGCAGCAACTAGCACTAACTTACGTAAAGAGAGCGAGAAGAGAAGAGCATCGGTCGAAAGATGATCACGAAGTGATCCTAGCTAAAGCCGGTCAAACATAACCCCACCGTGTTCAACTCCCGAATCCCTATTCGGAAATTGACAGTCACGGTACACACGCTGGTAGTGTATTAGAACATTGTGTCAAGTTATCTACAACCGGAATTAACAAGCTCCCATCTGCCACATAACCGCGGGCACGGCTTTCGAAAGTTCAAACCCTGCAGGGGTGTTCCAACTTGGCCCATCACAAGCCCACGATCCGCGGAGTCGCAACTCCATAGTTGGGAAGGCCCGAGTATTCTCGGAATCCCGTGCTCAAGTTAAACCGAACTAAGGTAAGGCTAATCCAGCAAATCCTCCCGGCGTGTCGACACCCTGATAGTAGCCGCGCGTATCTAAGTCTCAGGACACGACCGGATGGGTGATTCTACAGGACCCAAACCTCGAGTTTCCCCGTGGTGGTTCCCGCAGACTCCCCGTTTGGGACCAACACCATCGGCACTGGCCCCCCTGCTATGTAGAAATAAAGGATCCTCGAGGGAGCGACCCCCTATGCAAATTTAATTAATTAATTAAGTTGTTATTATGAGGCAAATAGTACCAAATGTTGGGACTTGCTGGAAAAGACTTAGCACTTAGCGGTTTATCAAGGGGGTCCCATACACCCCAACCGTGTTAGGAACGCATAATCAAGGAACATAACACCGGTTTATACGGGTCCTAACGGCATGAGTGGAACAAAACACCAAGCAAAAGGCTTAGCCTTCCACCCTGCCAGTATATAGATGATTTCATTTTTAAGCATTTATATAGTGTGATATAACCCAACCAAACTTCAACATGAAGCAAGCATCTTCAATCTTCACCTGCAACTAACAATGCTATAAGAAGGGCTGAGCGAAGCGTACTTAGCCAAGCAACGGTTTGTGTAGGTAGGGTGGTTAAACATGGCAATTGGTTACAAGTAGGAGGCTGACAAGAAAGACATGGGCATCGAGGCAAAACTATAGAGCGATACTCTAGCAATAGGCAAAGATAGTAATGGTATCCGGGTTCGGTCATCTTGCCTGGGATTCCACAAGGGAGAAGAACGGATCCAAGAAGAAGACGGAGCAACACAGTCGAGCGGATCCTCACAACTCCGGAACGAAACCGAAGCTAACAAGAGAAGCAACCGGAAAGAAGAAAACAACACGGTAAACACACATAGCAACAACATGGCATACGATGCACAAACAAGTATGATGCATGTCCGGTTTAAATATGCATGGCATGGCAAAATGCACAAACAACACTACAAGTTAAGTGGAGATCAATATGCAACGAGTTGCATATTGACGAAACACCACATTTAATTATTTAATTGACTCTCGTTTATTTACAAGACAAGGTTAAATGTTTTTAACATGGCAAGAGGTGAAACATAAAGAAACTACACTATTAAGACATTTTAAATGAGGCCGGAAATTAACAACAACATATCCGGAAAATCCTCATGAGCATGTTTAATGATTATAAGCAACAACAATTACACACATATTAAATATTGTTAACATGATGCGGATGACATGATAAAGTTTATGCAATTATTATTAAAAGGTTGACAATTAACAAGATAAGAAGCATTTGTCACCGTGGTGGAATGGAAAGGTGCCACGGCAACGATCCGAGAATGATGCAACGCAACATCTCGGTTCCGGTAACTCGTTGAGAGTCCGGTGCAAAAGGTAGAATCGACGCGAGCAAGTCGAACAAGATGAAAGTGGGTGGATCCCGTCACCGGGTTCCCACGAGTCGGTGACGAGGCAACCGAGGAACAACAAAAGGGACGAAACGGACACGGAGCTCACACGGGAAACATTTCATACAACATAACAAGCACAAGCGTTCATCCACGGGGTCGTCTCGGGGTTATACCTTCGAAGCGTGCGTTTCGAGGCGGTTCGAGCTCGTCGAGGTACGTAGTGGAAGAAGTCGTTCCGCGAGTCGGGGAACACGTTAACGTAGAGGAAGTAGTCGTTCACGGGGTGTCGTGGTACTTGGCGAATTCCTCGTTTCCGGGCGATGGTAGGGGTACTTGGTCGTGTCATGTAGACGTACTTGCGCGTCGTGTAGTTGTTCACATCTCCAAAAGAGTACACGGGTCTCCTGTCCAAACATTACAGCACGGCAACAAAACAAAAACAAAAACAAACTACAGCAGCAGGACAAGGGGCTGCACGAGGCCACGGCAGCATATCGCGAGGCGACGGCCGCGGGATCCGGTGGCCGGACGCGGGGCTCGCGGCAAGGCAGCAGGGGGCGGCGGCCCAGAAGAGGCAGCAGGGGCCCTCGTCGCGGGAAGGGAATCCCGTGCTCGCTGGAGAGGAGGCGAGGGAGCCTCGGAGCTGCTGGTGAAGGGCCGCACGGGGAAGGCCCTGGCCGGCGTCGGGGAGATGGGGTGCTGGAGGACGGGGCCGCGGCGCTGCCTTGACGGAACCGGAGGAGGGAACCGCGCCGGGCTGCGGAGGAGGCGAGGACGAAGAGGAGGGACGAGCTGGGGCGAGCTCCTGTGGCGCCGCACGGGAGCCGGTCGCGGCACTGGGACTCGGCGCGGGAGGAGGCGAAGGGCGCCGGAGGTCGCGGCTGGAGGACCTCGCGGCCCTGGTGCGGCCGGCTGCTCCCGTCGCTGGGGAGGCGGGGGCCTTCCTGGCCGGAAGAAGGTCGGCCGGCGGCTGCTGGAACGGAGGGAGGATGGCGCGCTCGCGGGGCAGGGACGATGAAGAGATGCCACGCGTGGTCGCGGCCGGCGCCCTGGCGTGCGGGAGGCCGAAGGGGCGCTGCGGGAGACCGAGGAGACCGAAGGGATCGCTGGGGAGAGGGAGAAGCGGGGCCTGTCGGGAGGCTCGAGCTGGATCGAGAGGGACAGAGAGGGTCGAGGCAGAGGGGAAAAGTGCGGCGGCTGAGAGGAGGGCGAGGGGAGAGGCTCCTGGCTAGGGTTAGGATAGAGGTGCGGGCTGGGCCAAGAGGAGGGAGGAGGAGATGGCCAGGGAAGGCTGCAGAGAGGCCCAAGAGGCTGGCTGCACTTATTCTTCTTTTTATTTTCTTTAGCAGAAAATAAAAGAGAAGAAAGAAAAGAGGAGGGAAGAGGAAAAAGATAGCACACGGGAGCATTTTTCTCGGGCATCATAAAATGAGCGAGGACCGAGAAAAATAAGAAAGGCATGAACGGAAGAATAATTCAAACATATTGAATTTAATTCAAATAGGTTTGAACTAAGACGTGATTATTGAAGTGTCCAAAAATGTTCCAATTTTTGGAGGAACCTCGAAACAAAGGAAAAGAATTATAGGGAGGGTTCGACGGTGAAACTTGAAGAGAAAGACATGGGGAAAAATTATGCAAGTGTGTTATGGTGATTCCGAAGCAAATGGAATACTTATTAATATAGCTCCCTAATATATTGAGAGGCTTTTATATGTTATAAAGAGAAGACATCTTCCCTCGATTTAAATGGACCGAAGGTCCACACGATTTATTTAGGTTGATGCAAAAAAAAATGACATGATGGCATGATGACATGATGCAACGCAAAAAAAAATAACACAAGCAAAAGAACACACGGGCAGCCCGGAACATCTGGAATCTTCGGGAAGCTTCTGGAATCTTCTGGGACGTCGGTCTCGGGCGTCACAACTCTCCCACACTAACAGAGGATCTCGACCCGAGATCCTAGAGATATCACCGGGTAAAAACGAAAAAGGAAGGAGGTAAAACAAAGTTGCTTCTTTGACAGACGAGTGAAACCAAGGACCCTTGAGAGGTTAAACAAGTTGAAAGAAAGAAAGCAACGGAGATGAACGAAGTTAAGTGCACTCTGTTAGAAAAGAGTAACTAGGAGCATTACGAGAACCTTGTAGGTTGAAAGACATGAAACAAGAGCTCATGGATGACAAAAGAATAAGAAACCGCAATGGTATAGCCAAGGAAGAAGAATGACAGAATTTGGACAGCACTCCGTCTGAAAATGGAAGGAATTGAACAATAACTAGAGAAGATGGATGATACTTGATGAAAACAACAACGTATTGCCTCCGAAACAATTAAAAGAATGGCACAAGGGGTAAGAAAGATTTCAGACAGCACTCCGGTTAAATGATAATCAAGGGAAAGAACATGATCTTGCCAAAACGAGATGATGGTTTGGAGAGAGCAACATCACAAAGCCTCCGGAATGAAAGAATAGAGAATATAGTTCAATGAAAGAAAAGAATGGAGAAGAAAATGACAACATCTCTCAAAATTGAATTTGAAAGAGCATCCTTACGAAGAAGTGTTGAACGGAGTTGATGGAAAAATCAACAACGAAACGAATAAGCTCGTTGTGGGCTTATGGAAAACATCTCAAAATTAAGAGGTGACAACCAGCCACTATTGGAAAACAATTGATTGGATTTAGATCAACAAGGAGACGAAAGAGTTAATTCACGGAGAGGATAAATGAAGAACTTGGGTCATTTATAAGCACCATAATTAGCAACAATCCTTAGGGAAAGCTTTTAGGTGAGATACAACCCAAGATAACTCCAATGAATAAATTGAAGGGTTGAAAAGATCTCCTGAACATTCTTTGCGGCACCACAGTTGTCACATCTGTCAACCATGAAACTCGTAGCAGGCTTTTCGACTCAGACCAAAACTCACTCCAACTCGGCCCACCAAGGAAATTAGCGGAGCCATGCTGGTATTTATCAGCGTTGGTTTGGGGAGTTCTTATTAACGTATCAAAATAGAGGTCGAAAAGTACACACGAGTGCCCGACTGGGCCACCCAATCGGCAAACAAAGTAGCGGCGTTTCCACCGGCATTGCACAACGCAGATCACTGTAGCCCATGCGCTAAATCCTATTTGGCGCTTGTAGTGCCAAATATGGTATAATTCGTACGTGGCACACACCCTTCGATCGATTATTCGTTGACAGGCTGCCCATCTTGCATAGCATAGAGCGATCCCGTCGGTAGCTCCTCCCAATTTTAGGCTGCTTCTAGAAGCTTCGAAGCCCCATTTTGGGAATTTTCTAGAAACTTCCACCCATTTTTTTCATTTTTCTATTGTTCTTACCCGGCTTTGTCTGATTTTTTAATATTTTTTTGTTTCCTTTATTTTTTTCTGTTTTCCTTTTCTCAAATGTGCTACTTTTTCAAATTAATAAAAGGGATGGAAATTCATGTAATTCTAATATGTGAAACATGTTTTCAAATATGAAAGTGTGAATATTTCCAAATATGCAAACATGTTTTCATTTGCGAGCATTTTTAAAATTCATGGTAATTTTTAAAATTGATGAACCTTCTATAATTACCAAACAGTTTCTAAATTGATGAATATTTTTTTAAAATTAAAAAAATCTACAAATAAGTATTCGAGAACTTTTTATTTGATACAATAATAGAGGGATGAAGAGTGTCACAAAAATGAGAAAACAAACAGTTGAGCTGACTAGAGGAAGGGGGCTAGCTTACCAAGAATCAGACAAACATGCGGAAAAAACGGGCGATCCCTATTTGGCGCTTCACGCGCCATTTCCTATTGTTTTTACAAACGGATGCTCACAGACGCGTCTTGTTTTGATTGGCCCATCTTTCTTTCTTTTCTCTGTAAAACAAAAATATGCGCACACACCAAGATTCGAACATCCGATCTCCTGTTCACTGCACTAATCACACGACTACAACCATCTCACGCACTCAGCTACATACTCTTCACACTTTTCTTATTATATCTGTCTATTTTCTTTTTATCTTTTTTATTTGGAATGTTTTTGTTCGGTTTCTTATTCATTTTTTATATTTCATTTTGCTAAATTGAATTAACTTTCTTTGAAAATGGAATCAACTTTTCTTAAAATGTATGAACTTTTTTCAAAATTGATCAAATTGTTTCAAAATTGATGATTTTCAAAACAAATGAACTTTTTTAAAAAAAATCAGTGAACTTTTTTCAAAATCAATAAAGTTTTTCCATCTGCAATAAATATTTTTTTCAACATTGATGAACTTATTTTGATATCAATGAACATTTTTTTTCAATATCAATGAATATTTTTGTAAATTGATAAACGTTTTTCAAATCATATAAACTTTTTTCAAACTCAATGACCTTTTTGTGAAATTCTATACACTATTTTTCCTAAATCGATGATTTGTTTTTGAATTTGATGAACTTCTTTCAAAATCAATGAAATTTTCTTCAAAATCAATCAACATTTTATCAAAATTGATGATTTTTTTCAAAATACCTGATTTTTGGAGTTTATGATTTTTTAATATATGATTTTTTAAATGCATGAACTTTTTTAAAAAGGTCAATGGTGATGTCAACTGTCAGTGGTCAACATGTCCAGTCAATAGATTAAACCATTTTCTTATTGGTAGCATCCAGAGCGACTTCCAGTGGTCATCAACGCTCAAGAGAGATCGCTCCCTGTTGGTTGGCTAGCCCACATAGTATTGCTTGTGAGCGCCATCAGTGGAGCTGAAGGCACCCAATAGGAGCTCGCAAAAAAACGAGCACAAGCTACATCCATTTTTGGGCCTTGGCCCATGTAAGAACTCATGCGAGCGATACCATGTGAAACGGGGCTTGAAGCCCCGATTAGGAGGTCTTCTGTAGCACACCATTCATTATGTGAGTGGTTAACTATAGTCATCGGTTTACTATACCGACCTAATACTGTAGCGAGACTATTGTACCATAGAAACCCAGTTATTTGGTCGATTTATTTGTCAAAAAAAATGTATTTTTATATAAAACCTGTTTTTATTAACATGAGCAATTCTTGGAAATCGGACCACAATTTTTTTAAACATAAATATTCATTTATGTTTTGACAATTTATTGGGAAAGAAGATATATTTTATAAATAAGTTTAGAAAATGCAGGCATTTTTCGATTTCCTGATAAACTAATTGAGAATGGAAATATTTCTCAATTTGCAAACAAGTTTGAAATTCAACAGAAAATTTGATATATTAACATTATTTGACATTTCAAAATATTTTTTGAAAATGAAAATGTTGTAGTTATGAACAAATTTCGAGAACTGTCATGCATTTTTTTAAGAAAATAAAAGGCCAAAAAAATTGGTCAGCTGGATAACTTAAAAATACCAAAAAACACGCAAGGAAAAGAGAAATTTGGACTAAAGCCTTCTAGATGGTTTACCAAAACAGATAAAATTTAGACTACGGTCATATCGGGTAGGGGGTCCCACACTGGCAGTCTTAGCACAATGGTAACATGACACAAGAGGGACATGATGTTGACCCAGGTTTAGGCCCTTTCAAAGAGGAAAAGCGCTACATCTTACTTGTATTGTATTTTTTAAGCTCTGAAGACATTGGGAGAAGCTCCCACTATCACTTTTTACTAAATAAAAGGAGTGTACAAGAAGTGGGGCGGATACATATTTTTACACTGGGGGAGACACACAAGAGGTGTGTGACCTACTTGCTAGCAGAGGGGTACTAGGATTAGATGGAAGCAGCAAAGGAGATTATGAAGGTTCTCAAGCTCTCTTTGGCCCTATATGCAAGTATGGCAAAGTACTCCTTGAATCTCGCCCTCCAAGATGCGTGGGAGTGGTTAATATTTCTGAAATATTTGTTATTCCTCTCCTTCCAAATCCCCCATGCAGTAACCACATAGACCTCCATGAACATAGGCTTGTCCCATGCAAGCTTAGCAGCACGCAGCAGTTCAAACCTGCAACTTGTGTGAGGCCACTGGATACCAACTGAGTCCCGACATAATTTACTAAAAGGGCACTTGAAAAAAGGTGGACCAATGTCACTTTTGGGGGGAGTCACATAGCATGCAGAAATAGTCATTATTTGCCACCGTGTAATGCCTCCTTTCAGCAGGTTGCTGGTGTTTAGTCGATCCACTAGCAGCAGCCAGGAGAAAACATTCCATTTATTGTTGCACTTGGTCCTCCAGATGGATCGAAAGAACTCATCAACCTCGATCTGCTGGAAGCAAAACTCATAAAATCGCGATGCTTTAAACCGTGTCCGACCCCAGGCACAAACCCAAGTGTCTTCCGCCTCCCCATCGGGGTCTATGATCTCGGTCATCACTTGCATCTCTCGGACCTCATCCCTGGCATGTGGCGACAGCGACAAATGAAATAGCTCAGACAAGGAATTTGTTGTGAGAAAAGACTTAACCGAGAGGTCTTCATGCTTGATGAAGGAAAATGCCATGGGGTGAGAATCAGACAACAATCTTTGCAGCCACAAGTCTTTCCAGATAAGTATAGTGATGTCATTCTCCAATCGAAACAGTTGTGATCCCCCTGTAAACATCAGATAGCTGGGCAACATCATGCCACCAGATTGATCCACATGGATCACTAGCGTGGGGCACTTTATCAACATAATATCTCGATCAAATCAATTCAACCCATGGAATGTCATATTTGTTATAGAACTTGTGGAGCTGTTTAAGAAGCATGCCTTTGTTTTGCAGGTATATGTCGATTATGCCGAGACCGCCATTGTTTTTGGGTCTGCAGACCATATCCCATGCAGCCAAAGAGTTGTCCTTGACAACTCCAGCCTCATTCTTTTTTCTCCATAAATAGTGCCTACACAGTTTATCGAGGTGCTCTATGATCTTGGGATGAATTCGAATTGAGCACATGGCATAGACAGCAAGCTAACTGACCACCAAGTTGATGAAGGTTAGCTTCGAACCATAGTCAAGCAGCGAAGTCGCAGCCGAGATTTTTCGTTCAACTGATGCAACGAGAGGCATCAAGTCAGATACTGATGGCCTGGTCGTCCCCATGGGGAGACACAGGTAGGTAAATGGCATAATCCCCATCTTGCAACAAAAGATATCTGGTAGTTCAAGGGCATCAGAGTTTTGCATATTGATGGGGATAACTAATTGATCTACCTCAGGATTGAGTATGAATGAATGTGCCTACGGTCAGAACCCCTCGGCTTATATAAACGCCTAGGGTACTTAGGGTTACACATAGGTCGGTTACATCAGGAGATAACCAAGTCGAAGATTGCATTTGTAACTTATAGCGTGCGCCAAGTCTTCGAACGATCCCATCTTGATTCCTCCACAAAGCCTAACGAATGTGGCCTATGGGTTGGTTGTCTGGGGTCCTTGGACCAACCCAGGTTTTCTAGGCGATGACGTGGCCAGCACCCCCTTATCCAGGACACCATCACCATGTATTTTAAAAATATAAAAATATATTTTAAAAATATTAAATATGCAATAGAAAAATATATTAGATATATAACAAAAGTGTTTATATAAAAATTGTCAAAACCCGGGAGAAAACAATATAAACCGAATAAATTTGAGAAAATATACAAAAACCCGAAGAAAAATGAAGACAACAGGAAAGCAAAACGAAGAAACCCAATAAAAACGAATGAAAGCAGAACAAAGAAAATGAAAAACTGAAAAAAATGATGCTAAAAGAATGAAAATAGTAAAAACAAATAAATAAGCTAATAGAAAACAGATGAAAACTAGAAAGAAACAAACAAAATTGAAGAAAATGAAGAACAAAAGAATCCATTGAAAACTGAGAAAGAAACAAAGAAAACCAATGAGAACCAAAAACAAAAACTAGTAAAAATAGAGAAAGGGGTTAATAGGCTAATTGGCAATTTAATCAATTACTCAGATGATATATCGGTTTATCGGCAACTCGGTGTAGGAAATAGTCGGCAAGTTAATTGGTTAATCGGGGGAATTCTTGAACATGAGTTACAAGGCACGCTTTAAGCAGAGCTTGCTCCATCACGCGTGAAGCCAGCGCTCCCCTACAGTGATGTAGCAAGTGGGCCGGCCTACAAAAATTATATTTTTTTCTTTTTCATTTCCTTCTACTTTCCTTTTCTGTTTTTTACTTTTGTTTCAATTTTCTCTCTTTTCTCATTTCCCCTTTTTCCCTTTCATTTTGAAAAGTGTTTATCACATATTTTAAAAATGCTAATCTTGTATTTGAAAAATGTCAAGACATTTATGAAACAATGCTTGACACGGATGACAAAAAGTTTTGAATACATATACACAAATATCAAACATATATATTTAAAAATAGTTACTAATGTGTCTGAATTTTCAAAATAAGTATGGAAAAAGTTGCAGATGTATATGAAAAATGTACGACATGTATGAAAAAAATTAGACATCAGAAACATATCTTAAAAAATGCTAATCATTTACTTAAAAAAATTAACACATGCATTCAAAAAACAATCCTTGTGTATGAAAAAATGTACAAGTTCTATGCAAAAAAGTAGATATCAAAATATGTTAATCATTTACTACCTCCGTCTAGAATTGAATGTATCCGTTTGAGCGACAGGTAATTCTTGACGGAGGGTCATTAAAAAAAACGTTTTATGTGTATACCAAAAGTGTATAATGTGTATGAAAAGCAGACACACATCAAAAACATATTTTTGAAAAAATATATCACAAATTTAGCAAATGTTCAACATGCACACAAAAATGTTTAAATTGGATATAAAAATGTAAAATGTGTATAAAAATATTAAAAATCTGTATAAAAACATCCCTGAGGTAAACAAAAATTAATTGTTTATTTCCATTTAAAAAATATTTACCATGTATTTTAAAGATGTAGACATTTTTCAATATTTATTTCAGAATATTCATTTGAGCAAAAAGGTACATCATGTTTATAATAAAATTCAACAAGTGTCAACAAAATGTTTAACATGTACAATAAAATATAAATTGTAAACTGAAAAAGTAGGCATGCGTTAAAGAAAAAAGTAATTAATGAAAGCCGGCAGAAGGAACAAATAAAACAAAGAAAACCAAGAAAAAAACAAATAAAACCAATGTATAAGGAAAATAACCAAAGCATAAAGAAGAAAATAAACAGACAAAGAGCAGGAAAAAAGCAGAAGTAAAACGATATAAAATTAAAAAGAGTGGAAATGGATTGAAAAATAGCAAGAAAATAGTGAAAAACAAAGCAGAAGATAATCCAATGAATAAACAAAGAGAAACAGAAAAAAGTAAAGAAACCGATGAGAAAACAAACAAAACCAAAGAAAAAAAAGAAAAATGGAACAGGCGGCAAAAGAACTGTAGATTTAATGAACGACCCAAGCCAGTTGCCCGGCCCAAATGCACGGGTTTCAGGCAGCACGGCCAATGTACGAAAAATCGCTATAGTTTGCACTCACTCTTTTTCTATGGTTCTATTTATATATTTTGGTTTTCAAGACAACCACGAAACTTATTAATTGTTAAAAAACTGGGCCACACTTTAGGAATTTTATAACATTGTTTGAGGGCATTAGTAATTGTTATTTGAAATTTATAAAAAAGATCCACATATTTAAATACATTTTTAAAATGGAATATTATTTGAACATGTTTAATAAATATGAACAAAGAAAAAGCATGATAATTTTCTAAAATATGAACAGCTCTTAAAATGGGCCTTTTCTGAAATTTAGAAATTTTAAAACTTATGGAAATTTCTAAAATTGTGACTATGTTTAAATTTCTGAGAACATTTTCAAAATGGAAAATGAAAACAAAAAGGAGCCCTATAGAAAAAACTAAAATAATAGGAAAGAAATACCAAATCAGAACCTTCACCGAAACCATAATCTTTGTGGTACTCCCGCTAACTCCCTTTCTTGAGAGCAACTAATTGGAGGTTATCCTTTGCGGGGACCTCCTGTGGTCACTTTTGGTGCCGTTACAGCACGCCAAGTGGTGCGTCCAGCCGCAACATGTTGCTTTTGGTGCCGTTCCCAATGTTTTCAAGTTTTTTTTCATGAATATTAGTTTTTTCATAACTAATTGTACTTCCATGAGAAGTACATGTTTGCATTTCATGAGATCGTAGATTTGTTACCATGATGCTTCTTGGAAAGTGAAAAAAAATCACAAATTTTCCTTTTTAGTGAATCTTATTTTGCTTCCACTAGAACCATATATTTGCCTTTGAAATGTAAAAAAAAATCTCAATTTTGTTGCATGATTTTTTTCGCTTCCACGAGAAGCACAATTATACCTTTTGGAAAAGGAAAAATCACGATTTTTTTCGCACACAGTTGTTTTTGGAAGCACATGTTTGCTTCTCCTGAAGGCACAAATGTGTTTTCACTAGAAGCACGACTCTGCCTCTCAGAAAGAGAAAAAATCGTGATATTTTATTTGCATGAAATTCTTTTTTTAATTTCAAAGAAAGCGCAAATTTGCATCTCGTGGAGGCACAATTTTGCTTCCGCGGGAAGCACAATTGTGCGCCTCGGAAAGGGACAAAAGTGAAGAAAAACTATGCCCACAACTCTGTTTTTTGGGGTTTTCATTAAAAACCGTTAATTCAAACATATTAATATGAGATCTAGTTCCGAAGAACTCGATGTGAGAAATCCAACGGTGAAACTTTTCGGGATTTGCATGTACGGTTCAAGACATAAAGCGTTCTGAAAAAATGAATCTACAAAAAAGAGGAAAAACTCTCAGATTGTGGCAAGTAATGCACATGCAGTGTGTCACTTGTCAGAACCTGAGAAGGTGAGAATGGCCTTTGCAAGGGATACCCCTTAAGTAGTGATTTTGCCCTTCCTCTATCGCTAGCTTACTTCTCTGTGCGATTGCCGGTTGCATGGAGCTCTATTTTTTTAACAACCCAAATGATGGGCCTACGATCCAATTTACTACTCCCTCCGTCTCATAATGTAAGACGTTTTTTGACACACATTTTGGGACGGAGGGAGTACCATTTATAGGTGGGGTGATGTCTTTTATAATTCCGAGGGCATGTGTGAGCAAAACAGATACATAAGAGTTGTGTCTTTTATTTTATTTTTATGGGCGTTTCTTTTATCATATAAATACATACTTTTGTATAAACAAACAAACATTTACTTAGAAAGCTTTACTAACAAACACTAATTTTGCAATCAATATGCTTACTCAACGAGTTGATACGGACAAACATATTATCTGACTGGAAACTACATGGACGAAGCACATCCGAAGGAAAAGGAAAAATCAATGGGGTCCACCGCGTCGTGAGCAATCTTCAAATCATTAACGAAACAACAGTGTCTAGCTTTAAAAAGGGCAAGGTGTCACAACTCATGATGACTCATTGACGTTATCAATTGCATCGTCCGCATATCAAGCATAGTTTGGCCGAACCTGAATTGCTTTCTGACTACATTATAAAAAATTAGGACCCACCACTAAATCAACGAAGGAGATAATCTAGGCAATGTGGATGAACTTGATGACTTGTTATCTCTTTTCTACTACTTAAAAAGAACGCAATGCTCCTTCTCCCGTCTTACGTTCACACCTCTTCGTCGAGCCCTCCCCATGGTTTTTTTCTTAGCATGTCACACCATCTCGCTTCTGGTTACTCATTCCGTAATGCCTAGACCCGACCCCCTTCCCGATCTGGCCTGCCACTATGTTTGTATCTCTCGCCGATCTCTTCTATGAAACCCAAGTCTAGGGTTCCTCCTTAGACTCCCTCCTTTAGAGCATTGGCGAGATGGCGACGCTAGAGAAGCCCGTAGTTGTAGCCGATAAGCCGCTTCTCGCGTTGATAGGAGGGAAGGTGCCTCCAGCGCGGGCACCTCACTCGCCTTCCTCACGGCGGAAAACATGGTGAAGGAGAGTGATCATGATAAGGTGAGCCGCCAGATCACAAGATCGATGTGGTTGCTCATGTGCCGAGTTGAGGAGCAGCTGACTGTCCGCAATCTACGGCAAGATCGAATCCTGTTTGGGTGCAATCAGGTGCAGTCTCGGGCTCTTCGGTTGTGGTGGAGAACATAGTGCAACGCTCGTCATAATCCATGCAGAGGCCGTCTAGGCACCGCCAAAACACTGATGCACCACTAGGTTGTTTCCCCGGCCCTTGTTCATGGAACACGAGGAGCTCCCAAAAATCCCTTAAACCGCAAACTCCCTCTGTTATTCTTCCCTATTTTATTGCTTAAGTACAACATCGTGATTGCCTGCATTGGATTACCTTTCCTGCACACTCCCTGTGTTGCTAGCTAGGATCATGTTGTTGAGAACTATTTGTAATGTATCTCTTGGTAAACATGGTTATGTTGATTAGTATTGTAGCTAATTACAAGTTAGTTCAATATTTCCATTCCTAATTCGGTTTCACCTGACCTAGACTAGTGTTTCCTGTAAAAAAAATTATCAGAATAGCAAGGATTTCATGATACAGAAGAACGCACTGAAGTCTCTGATCTCGCTGTATAAACGATGTCATTTCTATTTTGTAGTTGTTTACATATTCCTTATAGTTAAAAATAATTGACTGGTGCATTCTTTTGTGATTGTGAATTCCAGGGATATAATAATGCAGTAGGAAAGGTGCACTACTGCATTCGAAAAACCTAAACAAAAAAGCAGGCTCGTGGAAAGGGACGTGTGCTCAAAGAGGGTTCATCAAACTCAGACTTTGGCATCCTCAGTAACTGTATCGAACGGCACATGACAAATTAATCAACATGGCATGACGTGCACTTTTTTTTATCAAGATTTTGATTTATCTTCCTACCAATTAACCAACCAGGGGGCAATAATGGGCAACATAGAACTATATGAGTGTCGTGTTAAAATTTGGAATTATTCCGGATTCGTTTGGCCTTTTTTATACATTAATTGAGTTTTTGGCATTTAATGTGCATAATTCAAATTTAAACTACAAGCACATGCTCCAGTGCACCAAAGTTGGTTGAAAAAATCACATTGTGTCCTTGGGCGAATTTCTAGATCCCATGCAAGAAATGAGAATGAAATTCAAACATCTGAGCGTCGTGGCTCGTCCCAAAACATTGAGAAACTTGGTTTTTAAATTCATGTAAGTCCAAAATTCGTCTGAAAATCATTAAACTTGGCATGGTAACATGACATGGCACCAACATGTTGTGGTAAAAAATTAGCCAAATTGGGACAAGTTTTGATATAAGCTTCTTGCAAACCGAAGTTTCTCTCAAGAAGGCTTGTGGTTCTTAGAGGGGACGTATCATCTTTGTGCGCGAAATGACATATGCTGCCTCCTCCCTTGATTTTTTTACAGAGGTCACATAGAACTATACGAGTGTCGTGTTAAAATATGAAATTATTCTGAGTTTGTTTGACCTTTAATTGAGTTTTTGGGCATTTAATGTGCATAATTCAAATTTGAACTACAAGCACACGCTCCAGTGCAGCAAAGTTGGTTATTAAACCACATGTGTGTCCTTGGGTGAATTTCTGGATCTCATGCAAGAAATGAAAATGAAATTCAAATATCTGGGCGTTGTGGCTCTGTGGAAAACATTGAGAAATTTGATTTTTAAATTCCTGTAAATTCAAAACTCATATGAAAATCATGAAACTTGACATGGTGTCATTACATAGAACCAACATGCTGTGGTAAATAAAATTAGCCGGATTGGTACAAGTTTTGGTATGAGCTTCTTGTAAACATAAGCTTCTCTCAAAAAAGCTCGTGGTTCTGAGTGGAAACATGTCACCTTTGTGTACAAAACGACATACGCTGCCTCCCTCCCTTGATTTTTTACAAAGGCAACATAGAACTATATGAGTGTTGTATTAAAATTTGAAATTATTCCGGGTTGTTTGACCTTTTTAATACATTAATTTAGTTTCTAGGTATTTAATATGCATAATTCAAATTTGAACTACAATCACATGCTACAGTGCATCAAAATTGGTTGAAAATCACATGTGTGTACTTGGGTGAATTTCTAAGCCCCGTGTAAGAGATGAGAATGAAATTCAAATATCTGGACGTCGTGGCTCGACCGAAAACATTGAAAAACTTGGTTTTAAAATTCCTGTAAATCAGATACACGCGTGAAAATCATGAAACTTGGCACGATGTCATGACATGACACCAACATGTTGTGGTAAATTTTTGGGCCGATTTGAGAAGGCGCACACATTAACAACCTACAAACTCATTTTGAAATAAGAGTTGTTACGTTACAATCTCGGAAACACAAGTGTTATTGAAACCGTGGTCGTTGTACTAACTATTTATGTGCCGCCATACGTCCCCTTTTTATTTGCTATGAGGCGCCGTGCGGGGTAGCAATTTCAGTACAGGAGGTGCGCGAACAGACCACTGCACATGCTTATTGGGAGGCGAGCCTTTTGACCCCATACTTAGGAAGAAAAATAATTTTATAATTGTGTTACATATTTAGGAAGAAAAATAAAAATGCCACATGCGGCAACACCTGAAAGACACAAGGGCAAGAACAAGGAAACACCCCAGCAAAAAAAAGGAAGACGCAGACTAGTTCTAGCGGCAAGCGGCGATGATCTCTTTCATGTCCTCAACACGTTGCTGGGCAGCAACCACAGATTCCTCCACCAGCCTTTCGCGCTCGATGTGGAGCATGGCATTCTCGTCCGTAAGTTTCTTGATGATGACACATGTCTTATTCCACAAGGCAGTGGTCTCCTCCTCCTGCTCCGCCCTTCCTGCGATCTTCACCCTCAGCAGGTCGTGCTCGGTGCGGAGCATGGCATTCTTATTCCTAAGTCCTTGGATGATGCCGGTAGCACTATCAAATGAGACATTCATCTCCTCCTGCAGCCTCGCCCAGCCGAAGATCTGATCCATCGATGCATCTAGCATCGCATGCATGCACTTGTGAGACTCCTCGCCTGCCCGCGAGTAATCTTTCCAGGCCACGGCGGCACGGGAGGACCTCTCTACAGCAGCCGCTTCTACGTCGCGGCCGGACCAGTCCGCTGCTTCGACGTCGCGGCGGGACCTCTGTGCTGCTTCGGCGGCGCGGCGGGACATGTTGGCGGCTTTCGTCGCGAGGCAAGACATCTCTCTTGCTTCCGCTTCCATGCTCGCCTCTCTCACTGGTAATTTGTTGATCTAGAACTCATGCGGACCACGGCAGAGCCAAGGAACGACGAAAAAAGACTTGTTCGTCTTGTCAAGAGGAGGGCGAGCAGAATGTGCACTCATCCTGGAGTAGGTAGTATTTATAACCTAGTAATAAGCTGCTAAGTGCGAAACCGTTTAGGTTTTGATCGGTATGAACATGTTTTGATTGGCATGAACAGTAATTGAGAATGTGACGAGAAGCAAGCTCAAAATTTATTGGCAGTTCATATTTCGAAGTGCGGTACGATTCCCGGAATGCGTAAAGTGGGAACGCGTTCTTGAATGTGTACGTGGTGTTCGCACCATACGATGCACCGCAATCGGCGATGTTAACACACGACTTGTTCTATCAACCGTGTGCGCTTGTTATTACCATCGCACACGCTTCATTTTAATTAAAATTTGTGCCCGTCTAGCACACACACCTTGATCTATCTGGCCGTTTCTGTTAGTCGTAGCTAATCGCAAACAGTTTATTCCCGTGTGAAGTGTATGCCGTATATCGCACACAGCTTGACATGGCTGGCCGTTTCTGTCGTTGTGCTCATCGTTAACGGTTCATTCGAGTGAACGGTATGCCATGCATCACACACGCAACTATAATCTGAAACGTGTTTGTTGTCTCCGCCATCATAAACATTTTATATATTTTTAAAGGTTTCATTACATTACCGTTTGCAATTAATGCATCGCACACAGTTTCATCGAGGAGTCTCTGATTGTAGTGTCGCGTTTGGACCATCCTACAGTACTGAATAAAAAACATGATTAGCGATAAATCAATAAAATATATACGAAAGTGCTTCATAGACGACATTTTGGTGGACGATGCCAAGACGATGGTTAATCCAACGGGCAGGGCTGTTTAGTCTTGGGCTTGAATGGTTTGATATGACATGTCGTTTGTGTTTCGTGTGGTAACCATCGTGTGTGAAGCAGTGCTCAAATATATATGCCATGTCACAACGCACGGTCCAATAACTAGTATTATAAAAAAAATGTTTATCCTACATGTGATGCTTCTATTTCTTCCACACGTACGTACATGTACCCCTGGTAACTCGGCAAACCACTCCTGAGAGCAGGAAATAGCGAAGCTAGAAAAATCGAGGCTCTCCTCAATTATTTGCCTGACTTAGAGCATCTCCAGCCGCACCCAGCCTCCCAGACCACTTTTTAGGCGCCGGCGCCGAAAAAATGACCTAGTCGCGCCTCCAGAACGCCGAAAATCGTCGGATTGGTCCAAAACTGGCGCCGCGGACCCAACCCGAACCCGGGGCGCTGGGGGTCGCCTGGGGGCGCCGGACGATGCTTTTTTGGCGCGAATGTGATGGGCCCGCCCTGTCAGCGACGCGCTGCTTCGTCGTCCTCATCGCCTCGGTTCCCGCGGGAATCAATGCCAAAGCTGCCGCACTGCCGAGCCGTCGCCTGCCCATTGATGCCGCTCAGCGAACCGTCGCGTCGCCCGGCACCACGGGCGACCGCCACGCGTCGCCTGGCATGCGCCTCTCGCCGCCCGAGCTCCGGCTATAAAAACAGCCTACCTCGCCGGTGAACGCCCACACCGCAGCCCATCGCCCCACCGCACTCTCCACACTGCCACGCGCGGTTCACTGCTTCCTCCGGCCGCTGGCTGCTTCGTCGCCGACACGCACTGCGCCCCCATGCCGCCTCGCCGCCGGGGAGGTGCGGGCTACCGCGGCGTCCGAGTTCGTCCGTCCGGCACCTACTCCGCCGAGATTCAGTCGGGCGACGTGCGCCTCCGCCTCGGAACCTTCGACATCGCTCAGGAGGGCGCCCGCGCGTACGACGCTGCGGCGTGGCGCCTCCGGCATTCCCGTTGGCACATGAACTTCACGGACGTGCCGACTCTGGAGCGGGCATAGGAGTTGGCGCCTCCCCCGCGGCTTAGAACCGACGAAGATCGTCGGAAGAACCGTAGGCGGGCGAACCGTCTCAACTTGGCCGAGATGGATGAGGAAGCCATGGCGACGTGGCGCCAAAACTTCCTGCAAGACATCATCGACGAGCACCAGTTCTTGGCCGAGAAGAGGGCGGAGAGGAAGAAGAGGAGGAAGGAGCGAGCGGCTTATCGCGAGGACAAGCGAGCGCGGAGGACGGTCGCTAAGTTCAACGTCGAGCTAGGAGATGCGTCCTCCTGGGACTCCACCGACGAGCGGTTCCTTGACGCCTACGCTGAGACGTCGGAGGAGGACATCACCGAGGCAGAGTCCGAGTCGAAGAATGACTAGTAGTAGTAGGTCGTAGGAGAAGACTATGTTTTTTTAGAAAAGGAGGATGACCCCCGGCCTTTGCATCAGGGAGATGCATACGGCCACTTTATTGATTATTCTCGAGGACCTTACAAAGTGTTACAACAATAAGCCTGAATCCACCATCTAGACAACGAATGCCGCTACTCCTATCCATATGATGAAGGGGTGCTAGTTGGGTCACTCCCCAGACCACTCACCTAATCCTAACATCGAAAGCCGGAATCCCCAGCCTAGCCACATACCAGGTCTAGGGCATAAACCGGTCTGACACACTCATAGGTGTCGTCTCCACCATCTTCCACTGGTCCATCTCCAAGCAGATTGAGGTGCCACCATTGGCAGGCTCCTCCGCCATCAACACCACCATGACACCAAATGACGACCACCACCTACGCTAGAACATCTCCAAGCAGATGGAATGCTACCACAAGATGAAGATCAGCGGTAGAATAGATTAAACGCCGCCCACATTGCCGCCGCCAAACACCTCACACGCACCACAAAGCGCCCACCGTGCTTCCAGGAACCCCAGGCGACGCCTTCAAGAAGGAACGCGACGAAGGTACGCCGCCGTCGCCCGCAAAGGGAACTGGAGCTTTCGCCCAAATGAAGATCACAATGAGAGACGGGATATGACCTCGACAAGGCCTCCAAGAAGGGAACCGACGCCCAGAAGGCGCCACCATTGTCGTGGCCTCCACCGACGGCCAAGGGTTTCCCCCGATCCCGCCCCCGTCCCATCTACCCGGCCAAAGACCTAGCCAGGGGAGCGCACGCAGCCGGAGAAGGCGTTGGACTTCATCGAAGCAGGCACGCCGGGTGACGGGGCACCCCGACCCACCGTAGTAGACATCCACCGAGACCTCGCCACCCGCATAGCCGAAGTCGCGGACCACCAGCTCCCACGGCCGTCGCCCGTTGAGAGGCCACGCCGTCCACACCGCCCGAGGCCGCCGCCCCGGCATCCGCCCACCGCGCACATCCCGTCAAAACACGGAGAACTACCCACACCGCCACCACCAGGGAGACCACACCGCGAGCACCCAAGCCGGGCGACGAGGCAGGGCCGCGCCGGCCAGATCCGGGCGGATCCGGCGATCCCCGGCCCACCAGCCGCCAGAGAGGAGCCGGCCCCGATCCAGGGCCGAGCCGGCCTGATCTGGCAGTCGGATCTTCCCTGCGTCGGCGGCCACCAGGAACTGGGGAGGCGGTCGGCGGCGTCTGATGCGGGGTGGGGGCGCCTCCAACGAAGCGGGTGCGCGGGGAAACCCCGCCGCCGCCTACCGCCACGCAGGCGGCTGCCGTCGGCGGCGGGGGAGGAGGGGAGGCGGGGGGAAACCGGCAGGCGACGAGGGTTTCGCCCCCGAGTTGCCCAGAGCGGACGACGCGGGGGGAGTTACGCGATGCAAGGTCGCCTTTATTGGTGTCAATCAGTTTGTTTTAGGAGACTATGTGAACTATCTATTTATCTATCTATCGTAGGGTTAAGATTATGTGAACTATCTATCTATCTATCTATATATGTGAACTATCTATCTATCTATGTGAACTATCTACGAGAACGTCGAGTCTGGGCCGTTTTGCGCCGGAAATGAGCTGAAAAGCGCCGAAAATGGGCTAAAAGCACTGAAAATGGGCCGATATCGACGCCTAGGGCGACCGGGGGGCCGGCGACTGGGAACGAACTGGCACCCAAGCCGAAACTAGCGCCGGCTCGCCCCCAGGCGGCGGTTTTCGGCGCGTCCTGAGGGGCCAAGGGCTGGAGATGCTCTTAGCTTACCAAAATCAGATAGAGAACCGCTCTTGCTCATCTTGGGTCAAACATGATGTCGCTTTCTGCCATATCTCAGGTTTCCTCGGCAGATAGTGAGTGATAGAGAGAAACTTTGTTGGCTACCTCTGTTCGTATCTCTTTAGTATCTTGGAAGCAAAGATCCCATGGCCAAGCTAACTAGCCTATTTATACGGCAGCTGCAGCAGCTAGAACTCAGCTCATGTGTGTGCCAGCTAGCTAGCTGCTTGCTGCACGTTGTACGATGGACGCCGCTAAGCCTGAGCTGCCGCCGCAGCAGGAGGAGCACGATAACAACCATGGCATCACCATGGAGAAGACGACCACCGACGAGTCGTCGTCGGGCGAGCCAGTCCGCAACTACCGCGGATGGAAGGCCATGCCATACGTCATAGGTGAGCTTTGCCATGCCAGCTACCTGCCTCTGTCTGTTTTGCTTGAAACAGTAGGATGTTCTTGCTACGCTACGAAACCCCCAAAAATAAGGTGAATAGAAATTTATTCATCAATAGAGTAAAATTTATAGGCATTAACTATTGTTTTTTCAACTCTTTTAAGGCTTATAGACATGATTTTATATTCAAAAATTCCGGGCTGCATTGAGCCAAGATCCAAAAGCTCTCACTTTGAACACTACTATTCCGGGCTGCCTGTTTTGCACTTTGAACACTACATCTCGGTAAGTTTCAAGCAAGTTTTGCACGCATATATCATATAAACTTTGTGATGTGTGGTTTGCGTATGCAAATTTAAGTTTGCAGTAGTCTAAGAATCCATGATCTTGACTATCTGTATCCCGCCTCTTCGTCACTCGGCGCGTCTTTTGTCATGATAGTCAATGTAAGATTGGTTGCTAACCTCAGCGGTTATTGTTGTAAGATGAAAGACATTCAGCATATTGTGTTTTCTTCTATGAAAATGATACACATTACTATGGTATTAAGAAAATATAGTAACCCTAAAAAAGGGATTTGTACGATGAATTTTGCTGAATTACAAATAGTGACTAATTGAAATGGAGACTGGGGAGTGATTAATGAAACATGTAAAAAATAATGAATTGTTGCAGGGAATGAGACGTTCGAGAAGCTTGGCACGCTCGGGACACTATGGAACTTGCTAGTGTACCTGACGACAGTGTACCACATAAAAAGTGTCAACGCCGCCACCATACTCAACTTCTTCTCCGGCACCAGCAACCTCGCCACCATCCTAGGCGCCTTCATCAGCGACACCTACCTTGGCCGCTACACCACCCTGGCTGCTGCCACCATCGCCTCATTCATCGGCATGGTTCTGCTCACCCTCACTGCTGCGCTTCACTCCCTCCACCCTCCTGCATGCGTTTCCAAAGGCCAATGTGAGGGTCCCACCCCCTCCCAGCTTGCCGCACTCATGGTATCCTTCTTCTTCCTCGTCGTCGGTGCTGGCGGCATCCGCCCTTGCAACCTGGCATTCGGGGCCGACCAGTTCGACCCACGCACCGCCGACGGCCGCCGCGGTATCGCCAGCTTCTTCAACTGGTACTACTTTACCTTCACCATTGCCATGATGCTCTCGGCCACCGTGATAATCTACCTCCAGAGCGACGTTAACTGGGCACTGGGCCTCGCAGTGCCTGCCGTCCTCATGGGCCTCTCTTGCGTCCTGTTCTTCATGGGCACACGCCTCTATGTCTATGTTCGCCCGGAGGGCAGCCCATTCACCAGCTTCGCACAGGTCTTCATTGCCGCGTCCCGCAAGCGCCACCTCCGACGAGCTCACAATAATTTCGAGCTTTTTGACCCACCACATCAGAGCAAGCTCGTCACCAAGTTGGCCTATACTGACCAGTTCACATGTCTCGACAAGGCAGCCATACGGACCACCGAGGATGTACTTTGCTCCGACGAGAAGACGTCAGCAAACCCGTGGCGGCTATGCACGGTGCAGCAGGTGGAAGAGGTGAAGTGCCTGGCACGCATCATCCCGGTGTGGTTGTCGGGTATTGTCTACTTGGTGGTGATCACCCAGCTGGGCACCTACGTCGTGTTCCAGGCGGCACAGACTGACCGCCGGATCATCAAGTCTGCCAGCTTCCAGATCCCGCAGGGCTCCTTCATCGTCTTTCAAATGCTTGCCCTCACAGTCTGGATCCCGGTGTATGACCGAGTGATGGTTCCGACACTTTTTCGCTTCACCAAGCGTGAGGGCGGCATCACTTTGCTCCAGCGGATCGGCATCGGGTTGGCAAAGATCCCATGGCCAAGCTAGCTAGCCTATTTATACGGCAGCTGCAGCAGCTAGCACTCAGCTCATGTGTGTGCCAGCTAGCTGCACGTTGTAAGATGGACGCCGCTAAGCCTGAGCTGAAACTGTGTACTCGGACTGTACGCGCTCGACCGACCGACCACATTGGTGCATGCTCCAGGTACGTACACGTGGCAAGCCGGATCCCTCGCTCGTACGTTCCGATCCTTGCCCTTGCTAAACAAAGAGTGATGATACGTTACGCATGCACGCTCGCTCCGTCGCGAAAAAAAAAAACATCTCATCGCTCGCTCGCTCGCTCGCTGACTTTTCTGCCCCAAAAGATCAAGGAGGGGGGAGAAAACAGCTGCTAGGGATCGATCCATGGGAGCACAATCTATTTGTGAAAAAGATTTATTTGTTTCGACTTCCAAAAATCCAGCGACCCACGAAACCAAGCAACCAACCATTCTTTCTCCTCGTCTCCCCCAACCAACCAAGCAGCAGCCGCCGCCGCCGAGCTCCTCCGTCGTCTCCCCTCCCCGAACCAATCCGGGCCTCCACTCCACCGCCGTCGAGCACAACAGCGTTGCGTCGGACTCGCTCAAGTCCAGTCCCCAGCCGCGCCGTACAACTTTTTTTTTTTCTTTTGCTGCTTTCATACATACATTCATTCATGGATGGATCCATCGATCAAGCCTCGCCTTCCTTCTTTTTCCATCGAGACAAAGCACCTAAACGCCCGTCACCACTTTTGAAATTTGGAAAGAGAGAGAAAACAAAACATCCGCAAACCGACCGGCACCAAGCAAAGACTCCTTCGACCCCATCCCACGCCGTTCGTGTTCGTGTCCGCCCACGAAGGGATACAACTGATATACAACTGGACGTGTTGGACTAACTTCGACGCGGCAAAATATTCGGATGTCGGAAAATCATACAAACCAGAGAGCCTCTTATTCAACGGTTGTTTCATCCTCATGTTCGAGCTCATCTCTGGATAGTCATTAGCCGGAAACGACAAACTTGGGACAAGGTGTTCAGGTTGTGATATGTTTCAGATTTTACTTCTGGATGATGAAACAACGGATTTTATTTTGGTCTTGTGAGTCGACTACAACCTCCCCTCCTGTGAGACCATCTCCTACCTCCACCTCCCTCTCTTTGCTGCTCTAGTAGCATGCTCTGTTTCATGGCCGTGGGTTATTTTGTTTCTGCTTGCTGTGCATTGTGTGTTGGAGTCTAATTAGCTGCCGTTAGGGAATAAATAATCTACTGGTTATACCAAAGATATTACTCATGTGTCGAGGAATCGATGGTTCCTGTCCACTGTGATGCCCAGATTACAAGTGATGAATCAGATTAGCACACTTGTTACTATCTGCTGGCCGTACTAGTCGAGCTCTGCTCCTTTTAGCTCATATCAATTTTGCTCCTGTTTCTGTACAAGTGACGCATGTGTGATTGTTGATGGCGAGGAACTAGCAAAGTTTTTTGTTTTGCAACTGAATGAATTCTATTTCAGTTTGTACATCACCCAGCTGCTCCCTGTTATTTTATTTGTTATCTAAAATAAAATTGCTCCATCTCCTATAGCATGCTCTGCTCATCTTGGAGCACTAGCTTCTGTACTCCAGGAGCCCAACCATGTACTCCCTCCGCTCGGAATTACTTGTCGCAGAAATGGATGTATCTAGACGTATTTTAGTTCTAGATACATCCATTCCCGAGACAAGTAATTCCGAACGGAGGGAGTACGTGCTAAGCTAGCTCAGGCACTCAAGCAACTTGATTTCTTGCTATACTAGCAGCAGTCGTATGTGTTCCCTATACTAGCTTGGTCGATTACTATACTTGCTCAATAACACTAGCTCTTACCTGCTTGTTTGATTTGGAGCAGCAGGAACCCTCCATGGACAAGGATAGGCACGACAAGGGCATCCATGGCGACGACGACGCCTGCACATGGTCGAGCTTGACAGATCCTTGGGTGAGCAGCACCTTCACATGGTCGCTTCAGTTTTCATAGGCTTCTTTTTTGTATGGGCTAATGACGCCTTCTCTTGTCCATGGAGGATCCTCAACAGGCAATAACAAGTGCCACCGTCCACCTGAAACTACTCATGGCAGGGGAAGGGATTCTGTCACTCCCTTCTATCTATGTGAGTAGTGAGTGCTCCTTCTTGTTCAGCATTCATCATGTTTAGTGGCCCTCCAAAATGTGTGCAGGTTGTCCATCTGGTGGAGAGGGCTAAGGAGAAGGACAACGACCTCGACGGAGACCACCATGAATGATTCCCCACACAAGGTCTCCCTCTCCCTCTGTTTATTTTTCACAAATCAAAGTCATTGCTGCTGCAGTGACTCTCAAATTTCTTTCTTTCTTTCTTTCTTAATCTAGTTAGTTAGTTGCAACTCCCTCCCTCAAGTTGAATTAATGGGTTGGGTGAGGTTTCCTATACTGTGTGCCTTGCTTGATTGATGCCACTAGTGGAGGTTCCTTCCTTTACTCAAATTCTGTAGTTTGCCACTAGTTTAGGTCCTTTATCTTGTATGAGCCTAGTTATTTTGTCACTTGTTATCTAAGGTGTGATGAATAAAAGAAAGAATAGCCATGCTGATGTGTGTGTGGTTGGTTGATGGTCACATACTAGCTAAACAAGGTTCTGTTATTATTACCTAAGATAAAGATTGCTACTGCATAGACATTGTTTGTCTAGTGCTCCCCTTCATGGTTTTGTTGTTCATCCATCTGCTCTGTGTGCAGGTTGCTCCGATCTGGTGAAGTAGGAGGCTACTCAACATCACCACGATGAAGGCCCCCGTTACTACCATGGTGAGCTTCCTCTCTCTACCCCCTGTACTCCTACTCCCTCTGTTTCTAAATATAAGTCACACGGATGTAGATTCACTCATTTTGCTCCGTATGTAGTCTAATATTGGAATCTCTAAAAGGACATGTATTTAGGAACGGAGGGAGTAGATCTCAGGTAGACTTGCAATTGTACATGTATATAATGAATATGCATTAATTTTTGGCCATTTAGTTTGTGTCATGGAATAGATGGTTCCCATGTACTGTGATGTCTAGATTATAAGTGATGATTCGGATTAGCACACTTCTTACTATCTGCTGGATGTATTAGTTGAACTCTGCCCCTTCTAATTCATATCAATTTTGCTCCTGCTGCTGTACAAGTGATGTGTGTGTGATTGTTGATGGTCAGGAACTAGCAAAGTTTGTTGTTTTGCTACAAATGAACAATGTTTCACTCTGTACATCACCCAGCTGCTCCCTGTTATTGTTATCTAAAATAAAATTGCTCCATCTCCTATAGCATGCTCTGTTTGTTTTGGAACACTAGCTAGTATACTACAGGAGCCCAACCATGTACTCCCTCTTTCTCGTAACATAAGATGTGTTTTGACACTGATAGTGTCAATCAGTGTAAAAAAAATATCTTATATTATGAAACAGAGGGATTACGTACTAAGCTAGCTTAAGCGCACATGCAGCTTGATTTATTTCTATATACTAGCAGCAGTACGTATGTTTCTCCTATCTAGATTGATTGGTTGCTATCTTGCTTGTTTGTTCGATTCAGAGTAGCAGGAACCCTCCGTGGACGAGGATGAGGAGGACGACCAGGGCATACACGGCGACGACGACCCCCCGCACATGGTCGAGCTTGACGGCTCCTTGGGTAAGCAACACCCCCACCGGCGACATCCCTCCCTCCATCTCCATGGATGGACGGGGCGACGCTGCAGCTCCACCCACCCATGGATCGATGGATGCCATGGATGGATGGATGGGAGCGACGACACCGGCGGATCTGCTGCGGCGGCGGCTCGACGGACCCTCGCCGGCCGCAAAGGGATCCACCCCCTCCTCTTGGTGTGGCCCCCGCGGCACACCGGAGCTTGCTGCTGCAGCGGTGCCAGCGAGCCTCTCCGACGGGCTGCAGGACCTCGACATAGCACCCCAAGGTACGCCCTCCTCCTCCTCATCCTTCCGCTCCCATCTCATGTCCATCTCATCTCATGTGCAGCAGCTTCCTTCCTGCTGCAGATCCAACCTCTTCTGTCTTCGCCCGAGCACCACCACGACAACGGCAATGGCAAGGAGAAGGCTTTGATGTGCTGGATGGATGAGGAGGTGGAGAGCCTTGACACTGCTGCACAAGTGCACCAAGGTCTGGTCTGCTCTCCCCTGCTGCTATCTCTCTCTCTCTCTCTCTCTCTCTCTCAAGCTTCCTTGATTGCTGCACAAGAAAAACAGAGACAAGACTTGTATCTGCTTCTGGTACTATTACCTATATAAGTAACATTGCTACTGGATACACATTGCTGCTTGCCTTGTGTCCCCGTTCATGGTGGGATAAACTTGTATTGGCTCCTGCTGTGTTTTGATGATCACAAGTGTGAATCATCTGCTTGTACCAGATGAGCCGATGAAACGGTGGCGTCTCTAGTGCGACTGCCCTTCTTGTGGCGACCTCCTCTACCGGGTGACGGCGACGGCTGCGGCTGTGTGCGGCATCGACTACAACCTCCTCTACCGTGAGTCCATCTCCTACCTTCTACCTCCCTCTCTGTGATGCTGTTACTCTAGTACCATGCTCTGTTTCATGGCCATGGGTTATTTGGTGTGTGCTTGCTATGCCTTGTGTGTTGGAGTCCAATTAACTGATGTTAGGGAATAATAATCTACTGGTTATACCAAGGTTTAATGCCTGTGTTGTGGAAAACATCATTCATCCGCACTGTGATGTCCAGATTACTAGCACACTTGTTACTATCTGCTGGTTGTACTAGCTGAACTCTGTTCCTTCTAATTCATATGAATTTTGCTCCTGCTGCTGTACAGGTGATGCGTGTGTGATTGTTGATGGTCAGGAACTAGCAAAGCTTGTTCTTTTGCTAGTGATCGACCCTATCTCTTTCGTCTTCTCCCGACCACGACCACGGCGATGGCAAGGGGAAGGCTATGACGTGCTGCACGAGGAGGTGGTGGAGAACCTTCAGGTCTGCTCTGCTCTGCTTCTAGTGCTAACCCTCTCTCTAGCTTCGTTGTTGCACAAGAAAAACAGAACTAAGGTCCTATTATTATTACCTAATAATAACAAACATTGCTACTGGATAGACATTGCTCCCATTCATGGTGGGCTAAACTTGTATTTGCTCCTGCTGCCTGATGTGCGTGTAGTTCATGATGGTCACTTTTATTGTTTGTTAGCTTGTTGAACCTCCAGTTCATATCATATTTGGTCCATCCCGTGTCTTGGTTGATGCGTGTGGCTCGTCTTGGGTCAGCACGGGGGGTGGGGGTGGTGGTGAAAGGAGCTCTGTGTTGAAATCTGCCAGCATAGTTCTGCTCCATCAACTTGCCAATCTTGAGTCAATCTCTACAACATGAGCACAGCAAGAAAAATCAGAAGCAACCAAAGAAAAGACTTGCACTTGATTGTTTGATTTTAGTTCTATTCCTTGTGTAGTTCTGTTCATTTCTTTAGGTATTCAGCTTGATATGTTCAAGTTTTAGTTCTGGAAGATGAAACACCAGATTTTAGTATGCTCGCACAAATATCTTCCAAAAGTACCTGGCCCTGTGTCATCGTCCAATATGGAGTAAATATCTCCGAGATCGTTACATGAAGGAAAATCAGAAGCCATCAATGACTTGCACTTGCTTGTTTAGTTTTATTTTGCTGAGTTATGTGCACTCCTTCGGGGTTTAGGTTGATATCCTTTAAGTTTTAGTTCTGGTAAATGAAACGCCAGACCATGATTTAGTTCTGGTAAATGCTACCATTCATGTTAGCCTCGATCGCATCCTCTCCTTGCATGTATCTTGAATCACCTAATGAAGAATTTGTTTGTTTGATTCAGATTAGCAGGCGGCCTACTCCATGGAGAGGAGGACGACCATGAGCTGACCAGGCGGACATGGACGGCTCCGATGAGACCTTGACCTCGACTGTCCACCATGACCATTGTGAGTTTTTTTATGGCTGCTCTGCTCTGCCTAAATTTCGTGGTTGGTGGTGAAACCACAAAACGTTGGTGAGGTCTGACCTGGGTCCTTGTAATCTTGGTTTAATGTTCATCCACCACCAGCAGCTCCAGCTAGCTTCTTATGTAATTTTGCCCTGGTACGCGATGAGGAAGGGTCCTTCCTGTATAAGGGAGGCCACGTAGTTCAACTTTTGGTTCCTTCTAATTCATTCACATCATATCATAATTGTTATGCCCCTGCTAGTGTATCATTGATTGGATTGGATGGTCACCTACTAGCTAAGTAACTTGTTTTGCCACGAACCAATCAATGGTGTTTGTTTCTTGTTCTATGTGTGCTTGTTACAGAATAAACAGACAAATTGCTCAACTCTCAACTGTAAACATAAAAATAGTTGAACTTTGGTTCCAATTTGTAATCATATTTACTCCTGTATATATGATGCATGTGTGGTGAAAAAGGTGAGGCGAGGTCCCATCTGTATAATTTTGGTTCCATCCACCACGATTACGGCTATCTCAACTTCTTGTGTAATTTAATTTGGCTATGTTGATTGATGGGGCTGCTTCCAACCTGTATGTATGATGCTAGCTACTTCAACTTTGGTTCTATTTAAATTATAGTATCATATTTGCTCCTGCAGCATGATGGATGGTCACGTACTAGCTAATGCTCGGTTTGTTGCAGCAGCTGCCCTCCATTGATGACCGGGACCTCATGCCCCAGCTGGAGCTGACGAGACCTTGGCCTGGACGGCGACGTTGGCGCCACACAAGGTCGATGATCCCTACCTTACCACCACTCAAGATGTTCTTTCCCCCACCCTTTTACTGCTATTTTTCTTTTGTTGTGGTTCACATATCTTCTCCTATGCTTGCCAGCATGCATAAGCCTTTCTTCTACACTTCTACTATGTCTACTGGTTACAGAATAAATAAATTGTTCAACTCCCAACTCTGAATAAATCAATAGCTGACCATGTTGGTTCTTACTTTCTTCAGGGCTATGATTTGATGGTCACCCCGTTGTTTTGCTGTGCTAGATGGTTCTTTTACTGTCCAGCCTCCTTGAGCATCGTCTGTCAACGCCAAGCAGCTCGGTGCGTAGTCGAAATTCATACTTCCTGCCTATTCTCCATCTATGGAGAAATATTGTGTAAATGCTACTATTCATTTTAGACTCGATCCACATCCTCTCCTTCCTTGTCTCTTAGATCCCCAATGAAGCATTTGTTTGTTCGATTCAGATTAGCAGGCACCCTACTCCATGGACGAGGATGAACACCCTGAGCTGACCGGGCGGACATGGATGACTCCGACGAGACCTTGATCTCAACTGTCCACCATGACCACTGTGAGCCCCCCCC
>LR738715.1:878588515-878630972 GCA_902687465.1 Secale cereale | reverse complement strand
CCCCCCCCCCCCCAAAAAAAATTTATCGCTGCTCTGCTCTGCTCTGCCTAAATTATGTGGTTGGTTGTGAAACCACAAAACATGGTGAAGTGAGGTGAGGCCCAACCTGGGTTTGTAATTTTGGTTTCATGTTCATTCACCACCGCTCCAGATCCAGCTCTAGCTAGCTTCTTGTATCATTTTGTCCTGCTTCCTGATGAGGAAGGGTCCTTCCTCCCCATACGAGGAGAGGGAGGCTGGCTAGTTCAATTTTGGTTCCTTCTAATTCATTCACATCATATCCTATTTGTTATGCTCCTGCTGCTGCGTCATGGATTGGATGGTCACCTATCCGCTAAGTAGCTAACTACTCCCTCTGATCGGAAAAAAAGTGTCTCAGCTTTTAAATAAGGATAGTTCAACCTTAGTTCAAAGCCTGGACACCTTTTTTGAATCAGAGGGAGTACCTTGTTTTGCTACTGAATCAATCAATGTTGTTTCTTGCTTGTTTTATGTCTGCTTGTTACAGAATAAACAAACAAATCTCTCAACTCTCAACTCTGTACAAATAAATAGTTGAACTTTGGTTCCAATTTGTAATCATATTAGCTTCTGTATATATGATGGGTGTGTGGTGAGGTGAGGTCCGAGCTGTGTAATTATAGTTTCATCCACCACGACACCAGCTAGCTCAAATTCTTATGTAATTTCATTTGCCTAAGTTGGTTGGGGCTGCTTCCTTCGTGTATGCATGATGCTGCTAGTTCAACTTTGGTTCCTTCTATTTAATCCATAGTATCGTATTTGCTCCTGCTGCATCATGGATTGGATGGCCACGTACTAGCTAAGCTCAGTAGGTTGTTTTTCCACGGAATGAATGAGTGGTGTTTCACTTTGTACCTCATTTACTTCCTACTCTCTGAGACCCCCTGATTTATTTCTTTGCTTGATTTGTTGCAGCAGGCGCCCTCTGTCGATGTTCGGGACCCCACGCCCCAGCTGGGGCTGGCGAGACCTTGGCCTGGATTGGCAGCATTGTCCACGATGACGCCCCACGCAAGGTCAATATGTTTTCCCCCCACACCTTTACTACTACTATTTTGTTTTGATGTGGTTTACATATCCCTACTATGCTTGCTGTGATGTATATAGGTAGAACAAGTGTTGTCCCTGTTGGCAATTTAGGATACCTAGTTGTGGATATTTTTGTCAATGAACAGTCCTATGGTTGTCCTTGTTAATTCTGTTATTTGATGCTTTCTTACATACATACACAGGTTGATGGAATTGAGAGCTTAATAGCTAATCTGACGAGTCTCTTGACTAATCTCCAGGTCCAACCCATTCTAATTTACTTCTTTCTATTTCTGATTCTTATGTTATGCTCACATATTGATCCATCTTGTGCGCCTTTGCTTGCAGAATGCAAACTAGGAATCAAAGTAGTTACAAAAGTAAGCGCCATGAAAGGTAACAACTTGTGTGCTTTAGCGGACCCAAACCTTATCTGAAATAGAGTGTCAAAATTTCTTCTCTTTTCTGGACATGCGTTCTGTGACAACCAACTTCTCTTTTCTCAACTAGCTAGTCGACTGGCAAGATGTTGATTTGAGCCTGAAAATGTTGGTGCCTCAAAATCTGCAATCCATTCATGTAGAAATTGAATTTGTTGGTATATGTAAAACCTGATGGTATTCTTGGCTCCTCTATTTTTCCAAAAAGATTTACCACCTTCTATGTCTGTCTAGAGTTAGTTTATTTCGCTGGTATATGATGACCTATGGGGATAGGTCAGTACACATGCTTGCTTTATGATGGATCAGTTCCATCCTTATAAGAGAGCTATCTAATGCTGATAGTGGTTTGTTGTTGTAGTAGAAGATGACGACCAAGGAGGAGAGGGTCACCCTTGGACCGGGTGTCCGTGAAGGAGATCATGTCTTTGGCGTTGCTCAATCCTTGAATGACACCTTCGTTGTAAGTGTTTTCTTTTTAACATCTACTCCCTCCATTCCGAAATAGATGACTCAACTTTGTACTAACTTTAGTACAAAGTTGGGTCATCTATTTTGGAACAGAGGGAGTATGACATAGACCTCATTGGTTTATGAGTATTGACTGTTAATCTCAATACTCAGCATGTGACTGACCTGTATGCATCCTTGTCTATACCATTTGAATTAGCATTGTTAGTTATGGTACTTAACATGCACTGTAACTCCTCTAAACCATCCAGGTGGCATGAAGGTCAAGGCTGATCATGATGAATCACAACCATATGCTGCCATGCTTCCACAAGTTTGATCTTGACCTCGACCTGGACGACGCCCCACACAAGGTTGATCTCTTTCTCTGCTTGCCTTCATAAACGTTTTTTTCCTGGACTGTGTATTTTTTCAATTGAATAATAAGCAGCTCTGTTGGATAAACTGATTTTTTTTTAGTTTTTGATGTATCAGATTAAACGTGCATCATAATCATTTAGATGTACCCCCATGTAGCGCTGAGCAGAATAGGCTTCTTGTGGCTGTAGCTTTTTCATGTAATGCTGAGAAGAATAGGTTTCTTGTGGGAGTAGCATCTTCCTGTAATGCTGAGAACACTAGGCTTCTTGTAGATGTAAACTTCTCCTCTAGTGCTGGGAAGAATAATAGACTTATTGTAGCTGTAATTTCTTCCTCTAGTGCTGAGAACAATAATAGGTTCTTGTTGTACCTGTAGATTTCCTCTAGTGCTGAGAACAAGATATTCTTCATTCTTGCATTCAACACTATAATGCATGGCAACCTGCTGTTTTCGATTTGGTGTATGCAAATGATGACACTTGTGTGTTACAAAGTTCATTTGTGAAAGCTGGCTACGACGACGTGCTGCACGAAGAGGTGGACAACCTTAAAGCTGCAGCACAAGATGACCACGGTCTACTCTGCTGCCCGTGCCAACCCTCTCTCTGCCTTCCTTGTTCCATAGAAAATCTATCTTGCCCGTCAAGTGCTTGTCTCTTGCTTTGGTCTATCAAAAATCTCTAGGCAATAATTAAGTTCGAACAGACAAACCTGTGACCAAATTAGATGCCAATGCTATCAAAATCAACCTCAACCCATTTTATTCAAGTGAAAACAATTTCTCACTCATTACGGTCTAGAGGCTTGAACATGAAATTGAAACCGAGCCAGTATGAAGTCACTCCTTTGTTCAGAGTGTTTTTTTAATCTTACACACACTACCATCTCACGTCGTATTGCGTATGCTATTCCTCTATGTATATCTTCCACATTGATGTAATTAAAGTCCATTGTAAATCTAATTTGCTTGTTTGTGTGCAGGTTGTCCGTCTAGTGGAGAGGGCCAAGGAGAAGGATAACCACCTTGACAGAGACCACCACACAAAGTCTCCCTCTCCCTCTGTTTATCTTCACAAGTCAAAGTCATTGCTGCTCTGCTCTTTTTTCACAGTACCCACCTCGATGATATGTAAATCAGCTTGCCTCTATTTTTATTATTGCTTGCATATGGTGTTCGTTGACTTGGAGAAGGCCTATGATAAGATACCACGGAATGTCATGGTGGGCCTTGGAGAAACACAAAGTCCCAGCAAAGTACATTACTCTCATCAAGGACATGTACGATAATGTTGTGACAAGTGTTCGAACAAGTGATGTCGGCACTGATGACTTCCCGATTAAGATAGGACTGCATCAAGGGTCAGCTTTGAGCCCTTATCTTTTTGCCTTGGTGATGGATGAGGTCACAAGGGATATACAAGGAGATATCCCATGGTGTATGCTCTTTGCGGACGATGTGGTGCTAGTTGACGATAGTCGGACGGGGGTAAATAGGAAGTTAGAGTTATGGAGACAAACCTTGGAATCGAAAGGGTTTAAGCTTAGTAGAACTAAAACTGAGTACATGATGTGCGGTTTCAGTACTACTAGGTGTGAGGAGGAGGAGGTTAGCCTTGATGGACAGGTGGTGCCTCAGAAGAACACCTTTCGATATTTGGGGTCAATGCTGCAGGAGGATGGGGGTATTGATGAAGATGTGAACCATCGAATCAAAGCCGGATGGATGAAGTGGCGCCAAGCTTCTGGCATTCTCTGTGACAAGAGAGTGCCACAAAAGCTAAAAGGCAAGTTCTACAGGACGGCGGTTCGACCCGCAATGCTGTATGGCGCCGAGTGTTGGCCGACTAAAAGGCGACATGTTCAACAGTTAGGTGTGGCGGAAATGCGTATGTTGAGATGGATGTGTGGCCACACGAGGAAGGATCGAGTCCGGAATGATGATATACGAGATAGAGTTGGGGTAGCACCTATTGAAGAGAAGCTTGTCCAACATCGTCTGAGATGGTTTGGGCATATTCAGCGCAGGCCTCCAGAAGCCCCAGTGCATAGCGGACGGCTAAAGCGTGCGGAGAATGTCAAGAGAGGTCGGGGTAGACCGAATTTGACATGGAAGGAGTCCGTTAAGAGAGACCTGAAGGATTGGAGTATCACCAGAGAACTAGCTATGGACAGGGGTGCGTGGAAGCTTGCTATCCATGTGCCGGAGCCATGAGTTGGTCACGAGATCTTATGGGTTTCACCTCTAGCCTACCCCAACTTGTTTGGGACTAAAGGCTTTGTTGTTGTTGTTGTTGTTGATAAACTGTCGAAACAATAAAAGAGTTTTCAACCTTTCTTGTTTTATTATGCTGGCCATCGAGCCATGGCCTACTCTCGTGATTTATTGTTCGGATCTGATGGTGGTGGTGGTCTTCCGGCCACCACAATTATGCCGTTATCATCATCTCTCTCTTTGTCAATGAATCTCGCCTCTCACACACCTCGGATTCAATAGAGAGGTTTCCTTTGCTTGACAGTTGCCACCTGTAGCACTTGACATGAACCTTTTAGCACCATGTACTGATTTTGATGTCCTTCGTAACAGAATTTACCCAAAACATCATTTTCATGCATAATGGCATGAGAAAATAAATTCTTTTAGGCAGTCAACCATGCATAGTCCTGACAATGATGGACATCTTTGTTCTTGTTGGCTGCTGTAGGTGCCACTTGGTTTGGTACAGGGTAGTGTGATGCTCATGGTATGCTGCCTTGCAAGATGGGTCTGCTTGACAAGAGGGTGCCGGTAAGAAGGGTCATATGGTCATTGTGGTGACTGAGGATGCTGGCCAATACCTCATTGTCCAAAGCATGAATTTTGTGGACCTCGCTATCTATTCCTTGGTTCAGGCAAGTCTTTGGTCTCCTCTCTCTCTCTCTCGCCTTGCTGCTATGGTTGTGGTTGCTTTGCTCTCTATTTTGGTACTCATGTGCTTGTCCGTTGACCATATGACCATTCTCCTTGCTGTTATGGAGAAACACTTTAATATATCAGTCCATTTACATCTATATGAAATGTGCTTGCTTTTTGTTACAGGCAACAAGTGTCGCTGATCTGCAGAGCATATGATTCCAGAGTAGCTTGCCACCAGCGACCAACCTCCACTGGGACCTGACTGCCAGCCGACGGCACTTGAACCATTCGGAACACCGTCGGTACCTTAGTGTCTGGCTACATGGGTTGCGGTAAGCCCTACTCTCTCTCTCTCTATTCCTCGCTCTCTGTGTGCCTCTTTCACTGCCCTTAGATGGTCCGGCCATCGAGCCGTGGGCGATTGTGGTCATCATACTGTGTCTATAGGTGGTGCTCTTCCGGCCACCACAATGATCTTGTGTTTGCGGTCACATTTATTTATGGTCGATTAAACATGTCATAGTACTTGCGCTTTGTGAGGCTATGTATGTTGTATCTGGCTGCTGCTATGGGGTGCGGCCTGTGCTAGATTCTGCTGTGCCTAGACGAATGTGCTTAGGTTTATCCATTTCTGTACTTTTTTGTACTGCATGGTACAAGGTTTGGTAGTGCTCCATGTTATAGCTTTCGTACACAAGACCAATCCAACCTTGCTTGTATTATTTTACAATTCCAATTCTTGATGAAAAATACATGCCTAGAGAGAGAGATGGGGCACTTTGTTGATGCAGAAATATGAATTTGCTTATGTACTGGACTGCCACTTCATGATTCAGCTTATTTGGCTTTTGGATCTTTACTGCTTTACTAGTATTCCGTTCACTACAGGAATCCTAGCTTTATTTTGTTAGTATCAGGTATGCTTGCCACTCAGTTTCTCGTTTGTCGCCAGAATTCAAGGATCCCATCTGCTTGTCATGGAGAAGCTGCTGCTGGGAGAGGACGAATATGATGCGCGTGGCTGCTTCTGCTACCCCCGATGCCATGGAAGGTCCTCTCTCTCTTTGGTTCAATTTTTTTCCTCTTTTCGATGAGTGTTTGCTGAGAGTTGTATTGTTGGCAGAGTGATTTGGACATGTCGATACAAAGAAAAACCCACCTGCTTACTTGCTTAATAGCCCCTTCCCTTTTTGTTTATAAATAAATAGGGTGTATGAGTATCAACAAGGTTACTAGTTGGATCCATAGTGGCTGTTCTCTGAAGATGCATGTGTGGGTACTCACTGCCTGACCCCAACTCTATTAACCATTACGGACATATCAGATTCCGACAAGATAAGAAAAAGGAACAATCAGTTTGTTCGTTAAATTTACAGTTTTTCATGTGACACGATAAATGCTGGTTAACTGGACCATTTATTTGTCCTGAAAGGACATCACCGGTTAACCGAACCGTTCATTCATCCTCACACAAGACCATGACTGATTAAATGCATTTACTTTAACATACTCAACGTTGTTTGTCCTGATAGAAGAACATTTCTTTTTTGTCTGCGCTTGTTGATTAATCTAGTAAAAGAAGGAATATTCTGCTCATACAAAGAACAAGCTGCTTCGGTTTGGTGTCAAAATCAAATGTCACAGTGCTAGCCCAGTGTCGTGCCGAGCAGAGCATAATGGGTTGTTCCTCGAATGCTTCACTGTTGCTTCATATCTATTTCAGTAAATGAAGTAGAGGGCAGTATTACATGAGTGGTTTCATAGGTTACCTCATGAAAGGTGTGTCCCACCACAAATCAGCTTTGGTCAGTCAAGCAATCACAACATATATAAAGAATCGTTTCTCTTCGTCATCTAGGAAGGCATACATACTGGATCTTTTTATTTCTGCTCTGAATAAAGTAGCTTCAGCCTCTCATGTGTTGAAAAAAATGGTAAACCCCTTTGTTGCATCATGCTGGCAATTTGTGTTTTTTTTCATAGCAGCAAACTGGAAGTTTTTTAAACAGAAATATAAGGGTTAATGTTCTGCCAGCTCCACCCACTGAAGTTGTACAAAAGTACAAACGCCAGCGAGAAGCTGAACGAATACGTATAAAGTACAGAATTAGGCTACTAGTATTAACCAGGTTCTTCAAATTTGTTTCAAGAATAGTAATGTTGTCCGTGATTACTATTCATTAAAAAGAGAATAAGAAACTGCTTGCCGATACACACCTGTTCCCATTTCTGTAGTATTCATTGTTTGTTTCCATTGCAAAGTCTTGGAGGTGGTAATTTTTGGCATACAACAAGTTAATCTGAGGTTCTAATTTATTTAAGAAATATTGAACCTTTAGTGAACTGTTATATGATATTATAGTTTTGCCTTTTATAGAACCACATGAATTGTTGTCAGATATTACAGTAGTTATTTACTTCATAGAGGAAGATCCCTCGACTTTACATATGTCAAGGATACTCCACTATCCAGTCTGAGTCTCTACTGTCCAATGGCCATCATGTAGTACACTTCTTGATTGTTTTTTCTGCTCGAACAACATAGATGTTATAGTGGCTAGCAAGCTACTACCTTACATATTGGTAAATTAGTTATAGAGACGGGAGCTTTGTTGATGCAAAAATACTCGTAAATTCAGCATGTTTGGCTTCTCGGATCTTATAATTTTTACCAGTTCACTACTGGAATCCTATCTTTATTTTGTTAGTATAAGGCATGCATGCTTGCCACTCACTGTCTTGTTTTTCGCCAGGATTCAAGGATCCCATCTTCTTGTCATGGAGAAGCTGCTGCTGGGAGAGGAGGACGACGATGCACGTAGCTGCTCCGATCCCCGACCCTATGGAAGGTCCTCTCTCTCTCTCTCTCTCTTCGGTTCGGTTTTTTTACTCTTTATGATGAGAGTTTTCTTAGACTTGTACTGTTGGTAGAGTGATTGTAGATGTTGAACTGAAGCAAAACGCTGCTTACTTGCTTAATCACCCCCTTCCTTTTTTGTTGAGGAATAAATAGGATGTATGTAGTATCAACAAGGTTACTAGTTGGATCCGTAGTGGCTGTTCTCTAAACATGCATGTGTGGGTACTCCATGCGTGACCCCAACCCTAGTAACCATTATGCATATATCAGGTTCTGACAAGATAAGAAAAAGGAACAATCAGTTTGTTCATCAAATTTTTAATTTTTCATGTGACAGGATAAATGCCGGTTAACCGAACCGTTTATTTGTCCTGAAAGATGGACATCACCGGTTAACCGAAACGTTTATTTATCCTCACACAAGAACATGACTGATTATCTGCATTTACTTGAAGATACTTGACGTTGTTTGTCCTGATAGAAGAACATTTCTTTTTGGTCTACGCTTGTTGATTGATATAGTAATAGTAGGAATATCCTGCTCATACCAAGAGCAAGCTGCTTCAGTTTGGTGTCAAAAACAAATGTCACAGTGATAGCCTGGTGTCATGCAGAGCAGAGCATAATGGGCTGATTCCTCTAATGCTTCACTGTTACTTCATATCTATTTCAGTAAATGAAGTAGAGGGTAGTATTAAATGAGTGGTTTCCAGGCTACCTCATAAAAGGTGTGCCCCACCACAAATCAGCTTCCGCCAGTCAAACAATCACAACACATATAAAGATTGTTTCTCTTCATCGTCTATTCTCTGAATATAGAAGAAGCTTCAGCATCTCATGCGTTGGAAAAAATGGTAAACCCCTTTGCTGCATTATGCTGGCACTCTGTGGTTTCTATTTTTTCTATAGCAGACAACTGAAAGTTTTTCTAAAAGAAATATAAGGGTTAATGTTCTGCCAGCCCAACCCACTAAAGATGTACAAAAGCACCGACGCCAGCGAGAACCTGAACGAGTAAAAGTCCAGATCTGGGCTACCATTATTAACCAGGTTCTTCAACTTTGTTTCAACAATAGCAATGTTGTCCATGATTAAAGGGCTGCCTGTTGCATGTAGCTCCCACTTGCGCAGGGTCCGGGGAAGGGTCCGACCACTTTGGATCTTTAGTACGCAACCTTTCCTTACATTTCTGCAAGAGGCTGTTTTCAGGACTTGACCCCTTGACCTCATGGTCACAAGGCAGCAGCTTTACCACTGCACCAAGGCTCCCATTCTTGATTGCTCTATAAAAAAGAGAATAAGGAACTGCTTGCTGATACACACATGTTACCATTTTTTCTGTAGTATTAATTGTTTGGTTCCATTGCAAAGTTTTGGAGGTTGTAATTTTTGGTATACAACTTGAAGAAATATTGAACCTTTAGTGAACTATTATTTACATTTTTGCTTTTCATATTAGCACACATTGTCGGATATTAGAGTAGCTATTTACTTCATATGTCCAGGATACTCCACTGTCCAGTCTGAGTATCTACTGTCCGGTGTCCATCATGTAGTACACTTCTTGTTTGTTTTTTCTACTCTGACTTGATAGATGTTACAATGGCTAGCTAGCTATGACCTTACATATCGGTAATTTTTTTATACTCGGGGTGCTTTGTTGATGCAGAAATGTGAATCTGCTTATATACAAGGTTTTAGGGTCGACGGGTCATTCTGGGGTAGTGACTCGTGAGGAGTCGGGTTGGCTAGTTGACGGGTCGCGTCTAGTCGAGGCGTTTGAGTCAACCCTGGCAGTGCGACTCGACGACTAGTCGCGCGACTCAAAAACAGTGCTTATATATGTACTGGACTGCCACTTCACAATTCAGCATGTTTGGTTTCTCGGATCTTTACCTTTTTAAAAGTTCACTACTGGAATCCTAGCTTTATTTTGTGTTAGTATAAGGCATGCTTACCGCGTGGTGATTTTCATTTTTTTTCCCGAGCACAAGACTAGTAGGGAAACAAACATGTGGTGATTTTTGAGAGCAGATCATGCATGTTAATCAATATAAAAGCATTTCGTGTAGTCCTGTGTACTCTGACCTTGCTAACCCGCTTCCTTCCATTAATAATCAGGGATTGATGGTTGGCGAGAAATAATGGAAAAAATATCCATTTTTCTCCATGGAGGGAGAGAGGTCTTGATTGCAAGTGACTGACCGACTAGAAGCAACCGTGGTAGGGAAGATGCATGTTAGCCTTGCTTGTTCTCATAATAAGTAGTGGGGTTTAATTTCTTTACTTAAGCGGCATGATATAGTGACTATTGATCATGGTTATGCTACTGTTTGAGTCATACTTAAATGGATGTGGCTCTCTGACATGCTAGGATTGGTAGGCTATTTTTGGTCTTGTTTGATAGGATTGGATAAGAAGAGATATTCTCTAGTTGATCTTTTACCAAGTGCTACTGATGTGCTCTGGCTTGGTATAACTTGTTTATTTCCTAAATTGGGATGGTATAGTAGCTACATGTTCATGGTTACGCTGTCTTGGCCATGCTAGGATTCTTGACTTCATCTTATACCGAGTGTTAGTCTTGTGGTTTGTGTTGCCTAACGCTCATTTGGGGAGCATGAGTACCCTTTTCTGGATTTTATTGTGCCACTCAGTCAAGAGGCCTGTACTCGATCCTGCTATTATAATTTAATCTGAATTGAACAATGGCTTGCATAGGTTCATAGGCTGCATAATAAACCATTTTTCATTCAATTTTTCTTGCTTGAAATGTAAACTACTCCCTCCGTTCAAAAATAGATGACCCAACTTTATACTAACTTTAGTACAAAGTTTACTAAAGTTAGTTTAAAGTTGGGTCATCTATTTTGGAATGGAGGGAGTATGTACTACACTGGGTCCATGGGCTCCATAAGTATGACTAGTTTCATATGCTTGTTTGCTACGATGAATCGCAATGACGGTAATCTGAGTAAGGTGGCTCTTGAAAAAGGCCTCCTTCCTTGATCGTACATCCAAAACGGAAGTGCATCTATTCGTCGTATACTTGTGATTCTGCACAGACAACTTGTGTGAATTGGTAGTTTTCAGGGATTCACACTAAAGCTTGTGTCTTGTGTTATCAACAGGCTGCCTATGAATCGAAAAGGCCAAGACGAAGGAGTAATCATCAAGCCACTCGCTCATCAGGAGGTGGAATGCCTGCCTGTTGGCCCCCCAGTCATTCCCAGGAGTTTTCATGTTCAACTTGTTTAGAAACAAAGGCTGAATGAAAGGTAAGACCTCGCCTGGCAGGAGCAAGCATAGATAGGTGGCACTTGGTATCGCTTGTTTGTTCTCTAGTGGATCTTTTACCTGAGTGTTGGTGCCGTCATTTTTGTTGCTGATAAGCAGTGTGGTTTAATTTGTTTGCTTAAGCGACATGATATAGTGACTATTGATCATGGTTATGCTACTGTTTGAGTCATACATAAACGGATATGGCTCATCGCCATGCTAGGATTGGATAAGAGAGATATTCTCTAGTTGATCTTTTACCAAATGTTGGTGATGTGCTATGCCTTGGTATAGCTTGTTTATTTCCTAAATTGGCATGGTGTAGTAACTACCTGTTCATTGTTCTGAACGGATATGCTCATTTGGAGGGCACTTGATCTGCTCGAATTCTTGGACTAAAGCTCATTTGGGGAGCACTTGATCTGCTCGAAATCTCGGACTAAAGCTCATTTGGGAGCACGAGTCCCTTTTTGGATTTTATTGTGCCACTCAGTGATGTAGCTTGTACTTGATTCTGCTGTTAGAATTTGTATTTTTGGTTGTGTAACAAACACCATTCCTGGTTGTTTTGTAACTGCTGCTGTGTTCAGTGCTTTTACTCTGAATTATGTGTCCTTTTCTCTCATTTTTCCCCTCCTCAGTTTGCATGGTTTCTTTCTTGGCCTATAATTGTGCCCGTTTGGTCTCTTTTGTGCCCGTTTCAGTCCTAGACTCCACGAGTCTCACGTTGTTTCTTATAAAAAAAATGCCGCCAACGTACCCTGTTTGGTCTCTTTAGTATTCCGAGACCTTGAACATAACTTTCTGTAATTTTGGCATATAGCACTCTGTTCTGAGTAGAGTAAAGCTGAAGTTGATATTGGGTATCATGATTTTTTTGCAGGGTGCAGGCATTGATACTGTCGCCAACTAGGGAGCTTACCACTCGAACAGAGACGGTGACGCAAGCTTTTGTCAACTACATGAGCATGCATGTGCATGCTTGTGTTAGTGGAAAAAGTATCAGAGAGGATATTAGGAAGCTCGAGGCTGGAGTGCAGGTTGTGTCCCGAACCCTGGGTAGAGACTGCGATAGGATCAAGAGAAGGACCTTGCATACAAGAGCCAACAAGCTCCTGGTTCTGGTTTGTTTTAAACCTTCGTGACACTGTATTTGTTTCTCTTACAGGGTCAAGTTCTACGAGTCTAACATTCTTTCGTAATAGAATGAAGCCAATGTGATGTTGAGCAGAGGCTTTAAGGACTAGATATATGATGTCTACAGATACCTACCCCCAAAACTTTAGGTCGGTCTTCAAATGTAGTTTATCATTATGTCCTGGCAGCATGCTTAGGCTTTTCACTACAGAATTCAAGTTTTCACCTCACAATATATTTTATCTCTATTTCACCTTTCTGACTGTATAATCGTCTTGTCTGTAGCCAGCCATGTATGGCTTTCTCATCTATAGGGACAGATTCTGGTGCTCCTATCATTTTTGTTTCCTTCTGTTATTGACCATATTTTTTCAACATTACATCGGTTTACCATTTTTAACATTCTGCAAGTAGTGTACTGATAATGTGAATAGTGACCATTTGGGGTTAAAATTTACATGTGCACCGAGCCTGATCAGACTAGAAATGGTTGCATCTCCCTTGCAGAGATCTCATGTTTTTCTAATTGTGTATTGTTGAACCATTCACAGGTTGTTTTGATCTTTGCAACTCTGCCTCATGACATCTAGGATATAACTAGCAAGTCTGTGACCGATCCAGTCAGGATCCTTGTAAAGTGTGATTAGTTGACCCTAGAGGTAAATACTGCCACTTTTTACTTTTTTGCGATGAAGCTTTCACTGGATGGTCATGTGAATTACATGTTTGTCAAATTAGATGATCCTCCATGCAAGTCTTGCGTTTGGTTTACCCAATTTGTTGATGCTCTGCTCTAGCCTGTGTAATTTCTATTCTGGTTGTGAGACCAAACTACAACAGTGAGGTCTGTCCTGGGTTTGGTTTACTTCCATTTGATTGGTGCCATTGGACTCTTAGGTTCTCCTGTGGGAGCATGACGACGTTCTCTAGTTTGTGTAGAATGGTTGGGTGTTTCATGCCTGCTTTGTATAAGAATAGGGCTGGTGTAGTATTATAAAGTTTACTAGATGGATCTGTGATGCTACTGTGAAGCTAAGCAATCCAACCTTGCTTCGTTTTATTTTCTACGGGCCAAAACAGCATGAACATGCAGGTTTGTTTGTCCTGTTTGTCATGAAGGAAAGGTGTGTGTGTTCTAGCAGTGCCGCTGTTAATTACTCCCCCGCCCCAAAATAATTGTCGCAGATTTGGTACCTGAGTAAGGTTAGCTCTTGAAAAAGGCATCCTTCCTTGATTACACATCCTAAACTGGTCATATTTTCTGAGCAAACACTCTTCCTTGGTTGCCATTATATTGCTTTGTTTTTTGTTTTCTTGCATTGAAATGTAAAACATATGTTTCGTTTATGTCTTGCGTTAACTTGCTTGCTTGCTGTGATGTGTCACAAGGACGGTATCCGAGTATGTTAGCTCTTGGAAAAGGCCAACTTCCTTGATTATAAATCCTAAACTGACCATAAACTCTGAGCAAACATATTCAAATCTGAGTATAACAACGGATTCAGTGTGTACCGCTACAATGTGTACTTTACTGGGTTCATGGGTAGCATAAGTATGACTAGTTTCTATGTCCTTTATCTGCTTGTTTGTTCGCTGTGATGAATCACAAGGACGATATCTGAGTAAATTGGATCTTGAAAATGGCCTCTTTCCTTGATTATAAATCCTAAACTGATCATAAAGTCTGGTCAAATGTGTGCAGATCTGAATTGAACAATGGCTCCAATAGGTTCATAGGCTGCATAAGTAAACCATTTGTCATTCAATCTTTCTTGCTTGAAATGTAAACTGTGTACTACACTGGGTACATGGGCTGCATAAGTATGAGTGGTTTCACATGCTTGTTTGTTTGCTACGATGAATCACACGGACGGTAATTTGAGTAAGGTGGCTCTTGAAGAAGGCCTCCTTCCTTGACCATACATCAAAAACAGAAGTGCATCTGTTGATTTTGTACTTGTGATTCTGCACGGGCAACTTGTGTGAACCGGTCGTTCTCAGAGATTCACACTAAAGCTTGTGCCTTGTTGTGAATAGGCTCGCTCATCAGGAGGTGGAATGCCTGCCTGGTGTGCCCCCCCTCCCAGTCACTCCCAGGAATCGTCATGTTGAACTTGTTTAGAAACATAGGATGAATGAAAGGTGAGACCTGTCCTGGTAGAAGCAAGCATAGATAGGTGGCACTTGGTATCGCTTGTTTGTTCTCTAGTGGATCTTTTAGCGAGTGTTGGTGTCGTCGTATTTGTTGCTAATAAGCAGTGCGACATACTTGACATGTTCTCATAATTAGTTTGGTTTAATTTCTTTGCTGAAGCGGCATGATACGGTGACTATTGATCATGGTTATGCTACTGTTTGAGTCATACTTAAAAGGATATGGCTCTTCGCCGTGCTAGGATTGCTAGGTGATTTTTGGTCTTGTTTGATAGGATTAGATAAGAAGAGATATTATCTAGTTGATCTTTGACCAAGTGTTAGTGATGTGCCCTGTCTTGGTATAGCTTGTTTATTTCCTAAATTGGCATGGTATAGCAACTATCTGTTCATGGTTATGAACGGATATGCTCGTTTGGGGGGCACTTGATCTGCTTGAAATCTCGGACTAAAGCTCATCTGGGGAGCACTTGATCTGCTCGAAATCTCGGACTAAAGCTCATTTTGCGAAGCACGAGTCCCTTTTTGGATTTTATTGTGCAACTCAGGGAAGTAGCTTTTACTCGATCGTGTTGTTAGAATTTTTATTTTTGGTTGTGTAACGAACACCATTCCTGGATGTTTTTAAACTGCTGTTGAGTTCAGTGCTTTTACTCCGAATTATGTGTTCTTAACTCCGAATTTGACCCTTCTCAGTTTGCCATGGTTTCTTTCTTGGCCTATAATTAGAGCTTATTATCTATGGAATAACCCTTCAGATTGCTGGCTAAATTGTAGAAGTTTGTTTGTTTGCTCCTTTCATGGATGAGTTCAAGATCTTCAAAAGCTCTGTTTCCTGAGACTCTTGCCTTTTTGCACCAGTCTTTATGTTGGGATTTACTATGCTGGCAGTACTCTTGAAAATAGCCTCCTTCCTTGATTATAAATCCTAAACTGATCATAAAGTCTAGGAAAATGTGTGCAGATTTGAATTGAACAACGGCTTCATTGGTTCATAGGCTGCATAATAATCCATTTGTCATCAATCTTTCTTGCTTGAAATGTAAACTATGTACTAGACCGGGTCCATGGGCTGCATAAGTATGAGTAGTTTCGTATGCTTGTTAATCTGAGTAAGGTGGCTCTTGAAGAAGGCATCCTTCCTTGATCATACATCCAAAACAGAAGTGCATCTGTTGATCGTGTACTTGTGATTTTGCACGGGCAACTTGTGTGAACTGGTAGTTTTCAGGGATTCACACTAAAGCTTGTGCCTTGTGTTGTCAACAGGCTGCCTATGAATTGAACCGGCCAAGAGGACGAAGCAATCATCAAGCCACTCGCTCATCAGGAGGTGGAATGCCTGCCTGGTCCCTCCCAGTCATTCCCAGGAGTTGTCATGAATGAAAGGTATGACCTCGCCTGGCAGAAGCAAGCATAGATAGGTGGCACTTGGTATCGCTTGTTTGTTCTCTTGTGGATATTTTACCGAGTGTTGGTGTCGTCGTTTTTGTTGCTGACAAGCAGTGCGACATGCTTGACCTGTTCTCATAATTAGTGTGGTTTAATTACTTTGTTGAAGCGGCATGATATAATGGCTGTTGATCATGGTTATGCTACTGTTTTGAGTCATACTTAAATGGATATGGCTCTTCGCCATGCTAGGATTGGTAGGTGATTTTTGGTCTTGTTTGATAGTATCGGATAAGAAGAGATATTCTCTAGTTGATCCTTTACCAAGTGTTAGTGATGTGCTCTGTCTTGGTATAACTTGTTTGTTTCCTAAATTGGCATGGTATAGTAACTACCTGTTTATGGTTATGAACGGATATGCTCATTTGGGGGGCACTTGATCTGCTCGAAATCTGGGACTAAAGCTCATTTGGGGAGCACTTGATCTACTCGAAAGCTTGGACTAAAGCTCATTTGAGGAGCACTTGATCTGCTCGAAATCTCGGACTAAAGCTCATTTGGGGAGCACGAGCCCTTTTTTTGGATTTTATTGTGCCACTGAGTGAAGTAGCATGTACTCGATCTTGCTGTTAGAATTTTTATTTTTGGTAGTGTAATGAACACCACTCCTAGATGTTTTGCGACTGCTACTCAGTTCAGTGCCTTTACTCCGAATTATGTGTTCTTTTCTCTCATTTTACCCCTTCTCAGTTTGCCATGGTTTCTTTCTTGGCCTGTAATTAGAGCTTATTATCTATGGAATAACCCTTGAGATTGCTGGCTAAATTGTAGAAGTTTGTTTGTTTGCTCCTTTCATGGATGAGTTCAAGCTCTTCAAAAGCTATGTTTTCCTGAGACTCTTGCCTTTTTGCAGTGGTCTTTATGTTGGGATTTACTATGGTGATAGCCCTTTCTCGCCTCGGCTCACAGACCAAACTGAAGCAAAATTAGATTTTGCCTAGCTCAATGGATGGTTTTCCCTCTCTTTTTGGTTGAGCAGAGCTTGTTGTTGTTTTTTGTCATTTCCTGGTACTCTGGAAGTATAAGCCAACACTCGGTGTCAGATTATGTAGTGTTTTTCTGAATCAGACACTATAAAACATTTTGCTTGTCAGGTTGATGCTGGCAGTACTTTTGTGGCAAAGTTATGCCGTCAGCTTGGCAAATATGATGGTGCCAATACTTGGATTCCATCGATAGTTTTGCAAGCTTATGTACAATTGAAGGCATGGTTCCTCTTGTTTTAAAGGTGTTTTGATCAAAGCATGTTTCTTTTTCGTCTCCTTGTAATAGTATCATCCAACCCTTTGTGTGAGATTTTCTAGCATATTTAGATCACTCAATATAGAAGATTTAGCTTGTGAAGTTGCTCTGGTCACTGATTCTTTCTCCATGTTTCTATGGCTGTCAGGTTCCGTGTCTATGGAATGGATGGATGATGGTGAGCAACCAATGGATCTGGCCGATACGACTTTGCCTGCCTACAGAGTGTTGGTCTTGCAAGCGGACGTCCAGATGTGCGTGGGAGGAGGTGGCGGGGGGGAACTCGCTTGACGTATCTCAGCAATCAGTAGATAGAACTTGCTCGGTCTACACAGATTGAAAGGTCTACATAGATTAAAATACAAGAAGGCCGAGGCGAGCCAATCTTGAAGATAACAGATGGGCATTTTTCATGTTTATTTTCTTCCTCGGGTGTCTGTGTCTCTGGAGTTTGTAAAATTTGGATGAAATTGGGATATAGCTCAAAAGGTCTTGTCTCAGGGAGGGAGTTCTAGCATTACATACATACATACATACATACATAGATATAGGGTTGTAAAATTTGGTTTGTGTTTGCGGTCAGTGCATGTCAAGAGATTGGATCTGGATTGGTTGAATGAAGGAATGAATGAATTGATTCATTTACTCGGTATTTATTTTATAATAATACTAGTGCATGCACCTATCAATCAATCAATCAATCTATCTATCGAGTATGTTGATGTAGAAAGCAAACTGTGTGAAGGTTTTTGGGAAGCAAGTATTTGCTTGCTTTCAAGTTTACCAATGGTAGACTAGAAAAAGGAAACTGGAGTGGTGTTTGTATGCATTTACATACTGTGAGCAAGCAGAGGATTGTCAGAGGATTGCAATTGCAAGTAGCAGGCAGCCAACATTCATGCCAAACAAACATGGACGGATGACGGAAACAAACATGGAGTTTGATTGTCGAAACTGTTATTTGTCGCTCGGACTTGCCAAGATTATTTCTGCTTGATGATGGTTCAGCTCGACCATGTGGTCGTTTGAATTGAATCTGTGTAGATAGGCAGATGTGTAGCATCTTTCTGTTATACTTGTAATCTACTCCCTCTGTACCATAATATTTGTCTTTCTAGCAGCTCAATTTGAACTGCTAGAAAGACAAATATTATGGTACAGAGGGAGTACTGGGTAGGAAGCATGTTTGTTTGCAGGAGATGTTAGAAAGGTAATCAGGTCTAGAATGCATCGCATCCTCTCGAGGTTACAACAAGTCAACAAACGGAAGGATCCTATTCGTGCGTAGACCGAGCGCTGCATGTATCATCTATCTAACAGGAGAGACAATGGAGAGGAGATGTCATCATGAATAGTTAATTAATTACCAACCAACCGATTTGTTGTTTGTTAGGAAACTTAACTAATCTCCCTACATTTATTCTCTGGTACGCATCCCTACTCCTCGGAACCTTAACGCATCGCCATTTAACTAAATTGTATACATCGCTCCGCCTCCTCCTCCTTAAATTGTTCTCGTCTCTCCACCTCCTCCTCACTCCTTCCCGTCCCATTCATCCATTGGCTGCCGCGAGGCTCACGCGGATCGCCATCCCGCCCCATTCATCCGTTGGCTGCCGCGAGGCTCACGCGGATCGCCATCCCGCCCGACGTCTCTGCGCTCTTCTTGTTGGCCAACACTTCTCTATAAATCTACAGCGGCCTCTCGCGCCCAGCGAGTTCTCCTCCTCCTCTATTCGTTCATTCGTTCGACTAAGCGAGTTCTCCTCCTCCTTTCTCCTCACGCGATGTCATGTCAAGGGGTGCTCTGCCGATGAGCGGCACCAACATCTTGCCTCGTCCTCGAGCAGCCACGCCATGTCTTCGACGCCCCGGCGATACATGTCGTGGCTGCTGCCTTGCACTCTGTACGAGCACGCCTTTTCTCGATCTAACCTTCCTTTAGCATATCATGCATGGTGTGGCACCATTCGATCTGATGAGTTTTCTTGTTATGGGAGAGATGAGATGCTAACACCAAGTCGCTGGCAAGGCGAGATATGGATGGAGTATGTTCCTTCCTGTCAAGGCCGCCGGGAGATGTTTGTTTCCGAAGATTCACACAAGCCGATTCAAGCAAAGGTTAGTATATATGGAGATAATATATGCAGCGACGCTTGTTCACTGCTCGTTTCCTTGCAGTGGTAAAGATGTTTTCCTGTTGCCACATGTCTTGATCTTAGAGTTGTAGGGAGTAGTTGAACTATTCAGTAGAGTGCAATGCCTGAAACTTCAGAGGTAATAAGGGCCAATTGACAGTATTTACGACCATGAATCGGTTGATAAAAGAGTGGGTAAGGAAAATTAATTGCATTGATCTTAGCTAATCTCCAGTAGTAGTAAAACATGCTAGCGTAAACTTTAGAGATAATACTACTAATGCTTAGACTGTTGGGTAAAGAAGAAAGATACAGTCAAAGTGGTTTAGATATCTTTTTTTCATCTGTATGTAGGCTGCAATTTGTTTTCCTTGTGAGTTGACTATAAAACTGGGCCTCAGTTTTAAATTACAATGTACAATACACAATGGGATTTAGGTAGTCAGGTACTCTTAGGTCTTTTCTTTTGTTCAGAGGATACGTTGGTAAACTAGACCAACTGCGTCCCTCTAATTAATGATAGAGCAAAAGCTAGCATTGGTGTGGTCGAAAAATTACCCCAAGTACTGATTCACTGTAAGATAAGCCCAACAAGTATTAATATGACTGGTTTTGGTAGAGATTTAATTCCGGCTAGTAGATTGTAAGTATATATGAGGGTGTTGAGTGCAAAATGATGATGAGTTAACTGCAGGTTTTTCACACACGCAAAAGGCATCCAAACGAAAGCAGCCAGCGCGGCCTTGAATAGTCGTCAGACCATATTTGCGGTTTTATTTTTTTTTGCACAACTTGAAGATACTAAATTAGACTTGCAGAAACAATAGGTAGTGGGAAGTACGATTACGAAAACTGGCTTTTTCATTAAGTTGTACAACAAGATGATCAGAATACTTAGGCTCTGGAATAATTATGAGTATGGTACGTTGGTACAATTTTTGGTAATCCATCGCCCTTTTTTAGTAGCAGGAATTGCTTTTCACTCATCTAGTGCGGTCGTGGATATCTTTCTTTTCGACGCGTTATGCTGCCGAAATTTCCGGCCGAAATGGCCGAAGTGTCCAAAAATGTTCCAATTTTTGGAGGAACCTCGAAACAAAGGAAAAGAATTATAGGGAGGGTTCGACGGTGAAACTTGAAGGGAAAGACATGGGGAAAAATTATGCAAGTGTGTTATGGTGATTCCGAAGCAAATGGAATACTTATTAATATAGCTCCCTAATATATTGAGAGGCTTTTATATGTTATAAAGAGAAGACATCTTCCCTCGATTTAAATGGACCGAAGGTCCACACGATTTATTTAGGTTGATGCAAAAAAAAAATGACATGATGGCATGATGACATGATGCAACGCAAAAAAAAATAACACAAGCAAAAGAACACACGGGCAGCCCGGAACATCTGGAATCTTCGGGAAGCTTCTGGAATCTTCTGGGACGTCGGTCTCGGGCGTCACAACTCTCCCACACTAACAGAGGATCTCGACCCGAGATCCTAGAGATATCACCGGGTAAAAACGAAAAAGGAAGGAGGTAAAACAAAGTTGCTTCTTTGACAGACGAGTGAAACCAAGGACCCTTGAGAGGTTAAACAAGTTGAAAGAAAGAAAGCAACGGAGATGAACGAAGTTAAGTGCACTCTGTTAGAAAAGAGTAACTAGGAGCATTACGAGAACCTTGTAGGTTGAAAGACATGAAACAAGAGCTCATGGATGACAAAAGAATAAGAAACCGCAATGGTATAGCCAAGGAAGAAGAATGACAGAATTTGGACAGCACTCCGTCTGAAAATGGAAGGAATTGAACAATAACTAGAGAAGATGGATGATACTTGATGAAAACAACAACGTATTGCCTCCGAAACAATTAAAAGAATGGCACAAGGGGTAAGAAAGATTTCAGACAGCACTCCGGTTAAATGATAATCAAGGGAAAGAACATGATCTTGCCAAAACGAGATGATGGTTTGGAGAGAGCAACATCACAAAGCCTCCGGAATGAAAGAATAGAGAATATAGTTCAATGAAAGAAAAGAATGGAGAAGAAAATGACAACATCTCTCAAAATTGAATTTGAAAGAGCATCCTTACGAAGAAGTGTTGAACGGAGTTGATGGAAAAATCAACAACGAAACGAATAAGCTCGTTGTGGGCTTATGGAAAACATCTCAAAATTAAGAGGTGACAACCAGCCACTATTGGAAAACAATTGATTGGATTTAGATCAACAAGGAGACGAAAGAGTTAATTCACGGAGAGGATAAATGAAGAACTTGGGTCATTTATAAGCACCATAATTAGCAACAATCCTTAGGGAAAGCTTTTAGGTGAGATACAACCCAAGATAACTCCAATGAATAAATTGAAGGGTTGAAAAGATCTCCTGAACAAAGAAAATGATGGGTTTAAATATCTCATTCTTGACAACTTGTGAATCATAAAACATGAAGGAATTGTCAAAAATGACATACCACCATCTCAAAGAATAAGGTAGAGAGAATTGCACTAGGAAAGCATGATGAAGTATGCTTGAGCTCCAACAAGAATCTTGATGAAGACTGAGGATGAAATAAAACATGATGAACCACCATGAAAACTCCGGTAAAGAAAGCATAATAAGTGAAAGATGAAAAGAATAAGATTCAAGGCCTGCGATGAATTAGATTGAGCTTTGAAATGATGTAATAGAAATAACTTGGATCTCCGGAAAAACAAGATGAAGAATTTAGAACCAAGGATATGATATGATGAACAGCTCCAGACAAAAGAATTAAATCACCTGAAGGAATAAGAATAAGAATTATGTCATGCATATCCTTCACCAATTTAAATTGATGACAACCAAAGGATTTGGCATACTACTTATTCTCGTTGAAAAGAATTAAAGAGAGATCTAGCACAAGCTTGGATAATTATTCAACAAAGCACCGGTAGGATTATGAAAAGAACAAAAGAATTAACACGATAACAACGGAAGAGTAAACTTGAAAGAACCACCGTAATGAATATAGAGACGAACGAAGAGACATCGATGAAGAATATTTGGAGGACGAAGTTGAAAACTGAGAACGAAGAAATCTTCTGAAATGACGGCCTTCGGAGGAACACAGAGAAAAGAATTCATGACATGCTTCGGATGGGTATAAAAAGAATTCCTCACATTCTGAACAATAATGAGGATGACATGAAGCTAGAACCACGAATCTTCAAGAAGACGGGCCAAGATTTAAGAGAAACACTTCTCCGGTCTTCAAATGTTGAGAATGAAGATGAGAAATGCCATAAGAATTGTTGAGCACTCCGGAATGAAGAATTAAAAAGGTTGAACCAATGATGAAAATAATTGAACGCGATCTTGGAGAAGGCATGTGACTGATGGAAATCATTCTTACGTCACACTTGAAAATAATTTGAGTATAACTCCAGAAAATGAAGAGTCAGGTAAGATCCTGGGAAAAGACCTGTGGGTTAGGGCCCACTCAAAGAAACACCGTTGGAAAAGATTGCTTAAAAGATATTGCACCGGTTGAATTAAAAGGCTTGAGTAAGATAACAATCCTCAAAATAATTTGAACGGATTAAGAATGGAATTATGAATCTTCAGCACTCCGGATATGAATAACAAGAGGAGAATGATTAATTGGTGCACCGGAATAAGAAAGCATTGGGAAAAGAGGAAAAAATGATAAGATCAACACCGAAATCTTGAATTACATCCACCGGAAGAATTGAGAACAAAAGAATGATGAACTTGAAGCTCTTGAGCATTTTCAAGATAAAGCACCGGATAAGAACATTGAAGGAAAAGAATGAAGAAATATCGCATGAATAAAATGGATACTTCATTTAAGAATTGCTGGCTCCATAAAGAAAAGGGAGGGAGGGTGGGGAAAACAAGACAACTTGGGATGAACAAAATGGACACCGGTTGAAAAGAATTTAACATGACCATCTTGATGATCAAGAAGAAATAGCACTCCCATAGAAGTATGAGAACACCGATTAGGAAAGGTATGGAATCAACATTTGACATCGAAGCAACTCGAATACCAGAATCAAAACAAGAACAAAGGATAGATGTGTAGCAGCCTAATCTTCACAATATCATTTGAACAGAGGATTGAACGAATGAATTCCGCAGGTACATCAACTCGTCGGGAAGCCACTTGGAGAACAAAAGATAAATAAAAAGGAACAAGGATCAGATAGAACAAATACAAGATAGAAGCTTCGTTCCGCATCTTCGTGCTGAAAGCTCATGAAACGTGTTACAAAAGGGTTTTGCAATCCCCGGATCAGCATAGCCAAGGACCCTTTAAGATGCAACTCCCGATCAGAACAAGTCCATAAAACCACTTCACTCAATGTAGAACCCCAAACTTCATATCGAGCATCCGTTGGAAGAATGCCTAGAACTACTAGATGAACCCACCTATAGATTTCCGAAAGTTTCCAGTTATGCAATCAGGTGTTGGGGATACACGGGAAGCACCGCGCAATCAACTCTAAACCTACATCCAGGTGTATCCATCCTTCAACACATAACCAGTCTTTCTCGGAAACTGTTTACCTCGGACCTTCGAAAAGCATCCACTATAACAAGCTATGGCAATACTCTCGAACTACCTCCCCAGTACTGGGTGATGTCGGGGTTATCTTGCCACTGGCCGTATAGGAGAGATTTTCGATGTCGGCCGTCTTAAGTATTTAGTACTGCCGCGATATACTTGTTACAATGATACCTCGAAGCTCAACTCCTCGGTAACAGGAGGCATCGAGAACAATATCCTTGTCACAAGAACATCGAAACAATCCCAGAATACTCGCGGGATCCTAAAAAAAATTTGGTGCAATTTTTTGAAAGTAGAAGAGGCAAGAGTAATCGTCAGGAGTCCTCACCAGAGAGAAAGGGGATGAGAAGCAAAGAAATCCTACTCTCCGATATAATATAGGACTCAAAAGTTTTTCAGTGTGTGCCTAGACTCAACCGTCAACGATTCGATCAAACAGTGGGGGCTTCTAGGTCGGAGAAGGCTCTGATACCAACTTGTAATGCCCAGGATGGGACTATACCTCCTACGTGTCGAGGCACGACTTAAAGGTATAAGCCCATCCTAGAATGATCTCAAGTTTGGTATCTTTGCACAACTCATGTAAAAGAGGGATTAAATGAAAAAGGAGATAGTTGGCTTACACTCGCCACTTCACACAATACATTACATAAACAATCATCATTCAGAACATCACAACCCGACTACGGGTGAAGATCCAAAAGAAAGATACCAAAACAACAAAAGCCACAGGTCAGGATCGAATCCTAGTAGAAACCACTACTGAACATCGAAACGTAACAAGCACTCTCTTCAACGGACTCCCAGTGAAGAACTTGAAGCAGCTCCTGCATCAAACTCGGCTGAACCTGCATCTGGTGTGGTGAAGTAACTGTGAGCCACAGAGGACTCAGCAATCCCGTTCCCGGGTAACAAGACTATTTAAGCCTTGGGTGTGGACAAGGCTGAAGAAAAGAATATGAGGTGAAGGAACAAACAAGAGTCTGCAGCAGCAACTAGCACTAACTTACGTAAAGAGAGCGAGAAGAGAAGAGCATCGGTCGAAAGATGATCACGAAGTGATCCTAGCTAAAGCCGGTCAAACATAACCCCACCGTGTTCAACTCCTGAATCCCTATTCGGAAATTGACAGTCACGGTACACACGCTGGTAGTGTATTAGAACATTGTGTCAAGTTATCTACAACCGGAATTAACAAGCTCCCATCTGCCACATAACCGCGGGCACGGCTTTCGAAAGTTCAAACCCTGCAGGGGTGTTCCAACTTGGCCCATCACAAGCCCACGATCCGCGGAGTCGCAACTCCATAGTTGGGAAGGCCCGAGTATTCTCGGAATCCCGTGCTCAAGTTAAACCGAACTAAGGTAAGGCTAATCCAGCAAATCCTCCCGGCGTGTCGACACCCTGATAGTAGCCGCGCGTATCTAAGTCTCAGGACACGACCGGATGGGTGATTCTACAGGACCCAAACCTCGAGTTTCCCCGTGGTGGTTCCCGCAGACTCCCCGTTTGGGACCAACACCATCGGCACTGGCCCCCCTGCTATGTAGAAATAAAGGATCCTCGAGGGAGCGACCCCCTATGCAAATTTAATTAATTAATTAAGTTGTTATTATGAGGCAAATAGTACCAAATGTTGGGACTTGCTGGAAAAGACTTAGCACTTAGCGGTTTATCAAGGGGGTCCCATACACCCCAACCGTGTTAGGAACGCATAATCAAGGAACATAACACCGGTTTATACGGGTCCTAACGGCATGAGTGGAACAAAACACCAAGCAAAAGGCTTAGCCTTCCACCCTGCCAGTATATAGATGATTTCATTTTTAAGCATTTATATAGTGTGATATAACCCAACCAAACTTCAACATGAAGCAAGCATCTTCAATCTTCACCTGCAACTAACAATGCTATAAGAAGGGCTGAGCGAAGCGTACTTAGCCAAGCAACGGTTTGCGTAGGTAGGGTGGTTAAACATGGCAATTGGTTACAAGTAGGAGGCTGACAAGAAAGACATGGGCATCGAGGCAAAACTATAGAGCGATACTCTAGCAATAGGCAAAGATAGTAATGGTATCCGGGTTCGGTCATCTTGCCTGGGATTCCACAAGGGAGAAGAACGGATCCAAGAAGAAGACGGAGCAACACAGTCGAGCGGATCCTCACAACTCCGGAACGAAACCGAAGCTAACAAGAGAAGCAACCGGAAAGAAGAAAACAACACGGTAAACACACATAGCAACAACATGGCATACGATGCACAAACAAGTATGATGCATGTCCGGTTTAAATATGCATGGCATGGCAAAATGCACAAACAACGCTACAAGTTAAGTGGAGATCAATATGCAACGAGTTGCATATTGACGAAACACCACATTTAATTATTTAATTGACTCTCGTTTATTTACAAGACAAGGTTAAATGTTTTTAACATGGCAAGAGGTGAAACATAAAGAAACTACACTATTAAGACATTTTAAATGAGGCCGGAAATTAACAACAACATATCCGGAAAATCCTCATGAGCATGTTTAATGATTATAAGCAACAACAATTACACACATATTAAATGTTGTTAACATGATGCGGATGACATGAACAAGTTTATGCAATTATTATTAAAAGGTTGACAATTAACAAGATAAGAAGCATTTGTCACCATGGTGGAATGGAAAGGTGCCACGGCAACGATCCGAAAATGATGCAACGCAACATCTCGGTTCCGGTAACTCGTTGAGAGTCCGGTGCAAAAGGTAGAATCGACGCGAGCAAGTCGAACAAGATGAAAGTGGGTGGATCCCGTCACCGGGTTCCCACGAGTCGGTGACGAGGCAACCGAGGAACAACAAAAGGGACGAAACGGACACGGAGCTCACACGGGAAACATTTCATACAACATAACAAGCACAAGCGTTCATCCACGGGGTCGTCTCGGGGTTATACCTTCGAAGCGTGCGTTTCGAGGCGGTTCGAGCTCGTCGAGGGACGTAGTGGAAGAAGTCGTTCCGCGAGTCGGGGAACACGTTAACGTAGAGGAAGTAGTCGTTCACGGGGTGTCGTGGTACTTGGCGAATTCCTCGTTTCCGGGCGACGGTAGGGGTACTTGGTCGTGTCATGTAGAGGTACTTGCGCGTCGTGTAGTTGTTCACATCTCCAAAAGAGTACACGGGTCTCCTGTCCAAACATTACAGCACGGCAACAAAACAAAAACAAAAACAAACTACAGCAGCAGGACAAGGGGCTGCACGAGGCCACGGCAGCATATCGCGAGGCGACGGCCGCGGGATCCGGTGGCCGGACGCGGGGCTCGCGGCAAGGCAGCAGGGGGCGGCGGCCCAGAAGAGGCAGCAGGGGCCCTCGTCGCGGGAAGGGAATCCCGTGCTCGCTGGAGAGGAGGCGAGGGAGCCTCGGAGCTGCTGGTGAAGGGCCGCACGGGGAAGGCCCTGGCCGGCGTCGGGGAGATGGGGTGCTGGAGGACGGGGCCGCGGCGCTGCCTTGACGGAACCGGAGGAGGGAACCGCGCCGGGCTGCGGAGGAGGCGAGGACGGAGAGGAGGGACGAGCTGGGGCGAGCTCCTGTGGCGCCGCACGGGAGCCGGTCGCGGCACTGGGACTCGGCGCGGGAGGAGGCGAAGGGCGCCGGAGGTCGCGGCTGGAGGACCTCGCGGCCCTGGTGCGGCCGGCTGCTCCCGTCGCTGGGGAGGCGGGGGCCTTCCTGGCCGGAAGAAGGTCGGCCGGCGGCTGCTGGAACGGAGGGAGGATGGCGCGCTCGCGGGGCAGGGACGATGGAGAGATGCCACACGTGGTCGCGGCCGGCGCCCTGGCGTGCGGGAGGCCGAAGGGGCGCTGCGGGAGGCCGAGGAGACCGAAGGGATCGCTGGGGAGAGGGAGAAGCGGGGCCTGTCGGGAGGCTCGAGCTGGATCGAGAGGGACAGAGAGGGTCGAGGCAGAGGGGAAAAGTGCGGCGGCTGAGAGGAGGGCGAGGGGAGAGGCTCCTGGCTAGGGTTAGGATAGAGGTGCGGGCTGGGCCAAGAGGAGGGAGGAGGAGATGGCCAGGGAAGGCTGCAGAGAGGCCCAAGAGGCTGGCTGCACTTATTCTTCTTTTTATTTTCTTTAGCAGAAAATAAAAGAGAAGAAAGAAAAGAGGAGGGAAGAGGAAAAAGATAGCACACGGGAGCATTTTTCTCGGGCATCATAAAATGAGCGAGGACCGAGAAAAATAAGAAAGGCATGAACGGAAGAATAATTCAAACATATTGAATTTAATTCAAATAGGTTTGAACTAAGACGTGATTATTGAAGTGTCCAAAAATGTTCCAATTTTTGGAGGAACCTCGAAACAACGGAAAAGAATTATAGGGAGGGTTCGACGGTGAAACTTGAAGGGAAAGACATGGGGAAAAATTATGCAAATGTGTTATGGTGATTCCGAAGCAAATGGAATACTTATTAATATAGCTCCCTAATATATTGAGAGGCTTTTATATGTTATAAAGAGAAGACATCTTCCCTCGATTTAAATGGACCGAAGGTCCACACGATTTATTTAGGTTGATGCAAAAAAAAATGACATGATGGCATGATGACATGATGCAACGCAAAAAAAAAATAATAATAACACAAGCAAAAGAACACACGGGCAGCCCGGAACATCTGGAATCTTCGGGAAGCTTCTGGAATCTTCTGGGACGTCGGTCTCGGGCGTCACACTCCACCGACGAGCGGTTCCTTGACGCCTACGCTGAGACGTCGGAGGAAGACATCACCGAGGCAGAGTCCGAGTCGGAGAATGACTAGTAGTAGTAGGTCGTAGGAGAAGACTATGTTTTTTTTAGAAAAGGAGGATGACCCCCGGCCTTTGCATCTGGGAGATGCATACGGCCATTTTATTGATTATTCTCGAGGACCTTACAAAGTGTTACAACAATAAGCCTGAATCCACCATCTAGACAACGAATGCCGCTACTCCTATCCATATGATGAAGGGGTGCTAGTTGGGTCACTCCCTGGACCACTCACCTAATTCTAACATCGAAAGCCGAAATCCCCAGCCTAGCCACATACCAGGTCTAGGGCATAAACCGGTCTGACACACTCATAGGTGTCGTCTCCACCATCTTCCACTGGTCCATCTCCAAGCAGATTGAGGTGCCACCATTGGCAGGCTCCTCCGCCATCAACGCCACCATGACACCAAATGACGACCACCACCTACGCTAGAACATCTCCAAGCAGATGGAATGCTACCACAAGATGAAGATCAGCGGTAGAATAGATAAAACGCCGCCCACATTGCCGCCGCCAAACACCTCACACGCACCACAAAGAGCCCACTGTGCTTCCAGGAACCCCAGGCGACGCCTTCAAGAAGGAACGCGACGAAGGTACGCCGCCGTCGCCCGCAAAGGGAACTAGAGCTTAAGCCCAAATGAAGATCACGATGAGAGACGGGATAGGACCTCGACAAGGCCTCCAAGAAGGGAACCGACGCCCAGAAGGCGCCACCATTGTCGTGGCCTCCACCGACGGCCAAGGGTTTCCCCCGATCCCGCCCCCGTCCCATCCACCCGGCCAAAGACCTAGCCAGGGGAGCGCACGCAGCCGGAGAAGGCGTTGGACTTCATCGAAGCAGGCACGCCGGGTGACGGGGCACCCCGACCCACCGTAGTAGACATCCACCGAGACCTCGCCACCCGCATAGCCGAAGTCGCGGACCACCAGCTCCCACGGCCGTCACCCGTTGAGAGGCCACGCCGTCCACACCGCCCGAGGCCGCCGCCCCGGCATCCGCCCACCGCGCACATCCCGTCAAAACACGGAGAACTACCCACACCGCCACCACCAGGGAGAACACACCGCGAGCACCCAAGCCAGGTGACGAGGCAGGGCCGCGCCGGCCAGATCCGGGCGGATCCGGCGATCCCCGGCCCACCAGCCGCCAGAGAGGAGCCGTCCCCGATCCAGGGCCGAGCCGGCCTGATCTGGCAGTCGGATCTTCCCTGCGTCGGCGGCCACCAGGAACTGGGGAGGCGGTCGGCGGCGTCTGATGCGGGGTGGGGGCGCCTCCAACGAAGCGGGTGCGCGGGGAAACCCCGCCGCCGCCTACCGCCACGCAGGCGGCTGCCGGCGGCGGCGGGGGAGGAGGAGAGGCGGGGGAAACCGGCGGGCGACGAGGGTTTCGCCCCCGAGTCGCCCAGAGCGGACGACGTGGGGGGAGTTACGCGATGCAAGGTCGCCTTTATTGGTGTCAATCAGTTTGTTTTAGGAGACTATGTGAACTATCTATTTATCTATCTATCGTAGGGTTAAGATTATGTGAACTATCTATCTATCTATCTATCTATATATGTGAACTATCTATCTATCTATGTGAACTATCTACGAGAACGTCGAGCCTGGGCCGTTTTGCGCCAGAAATGAGCTGAAAAGCGCCGAAAATGGGCTGAAAGCACTGAAAATGGGCCGATATCGACGCCTAGGGCGACCTGAGGGGCCGGCGACTGGGAATGAACTGGCACCCAAGCCGAAACTAGCGCCGGCTCGCCCCCAGGCGACGGTTTTCGGCGCGTCCTGGGGGGCCAAGGGCTGGAGATGCTCTTAGCTTACCAAAATCAGATAGAGAACCGGTCTTGCTCATCTTGGGTCAAACATGATGTCGCTTTCTGCCGTATCTCAGGTTTCCTCGGCAGATAGTGAGTGATAGAAAGAAACTTTGTTGGCTACCTCTGTTCGTATCTCTTTAGTATCTTGGAAGCAAAGATCCCATGGCCAAGCTAACTAGCCTATTTATACGGCAGCTGCAGCAGCTAGAACTCAGCTCATGTGTGTGCCAGCTAGCTAGCTGCTTGCTGCACGTTGTACGATGGACGCCGCTAAGCCTGAGCTGCCGCCGCAGCAGGAGGAGCACGATAACAACCATGGCATCACCATGGAGAAGACGACCACCGACGAGTCGTCGTCGGGCGAGCCAGTCCGCAACTACCGCGGATGGAAGGCCATGCCATACGTCATAGGTGAGCTTTGCCATGCCAGCTACCTGCCTCTGTCTGTTTTGCTTGAAACAGTAGGATGTTCTTGCTACGCTACGAAACCCCCAAAAATAAGGTGAATAGAAATTTATTCATCAATAGAGTAAAATTTATAGGCATTAACTATTGTTTTTTCAACTCTTTTATTGCTTATCACTAGTGCAGAACCGGGCAATAGCACCGGTTCGTAAGGCCCTTTAGTGCCGGTTCCATAACCGGCACTAAAGTGTGGGCACTAAAGCCCCCCCTAGTACCGGTTCAGCACGAACCGGTGCTAAAGGGCAACCACGTGGCACGAGCCAGCTAGGCCAGAGCAAAAAAAAAGCCCGCCTACTAGGCCAGAGCGGCCTGCATACGACTAGAAATCCAACCTGTTGTTGGGCCAGGATGCAGGTCCGCAAAGGCACAGTAGGCCCACAGGACAGCACAGAACATGTAGGCCCAGTAGGCCTGCTTTGGAGAGGAGCTCGAGAGAGCTACTTCACAGGTGGTTATAAACCAGTGCGGACGCCCCTCGGCTAGCGAGGTGGGACTAAACTTGCCGCACCGCACCTGCGCCAGCGCACCCCCTTTAGTACCGGGTCGTGGCACCAACCGGTATTGAAGGTGCTGGAGGGGCCCAGATTGACAACATCCTGCCACCACTCTCATTAGTACCGGTTCGTGGCACGAACCGGTGCTAAAGGTTCACCACGAACCGGTACTAATGAGAGCGCCCCGGCTAGCCGTTGGAACCGGCACCAGCTCAAATTCAAACCGGCACTAATGTGCTTCACGTTTGACCCTTTTTTTACTAGTGTATAGACATGATTTTATATTCAAAAATTCCGGGCTGCATTGAGCCAAGATCCAAAAGCTCGCACTTTGAACACTACTATTCCGGGCTGCCTGTTTTGCACTTTGAACACTACATCTCGGTAAGTTTCAAGCAAGTTTTGCACGCATATATCATATAAACTTTGTGATGTGTGGTTTGCGTATGCAAATTTAAGTTTGCAGTAGTCTAAGAATCCATGATCTTGACTATCTGTATCCCGCCTCTTCGTCATTCGGCGCGTCTTTTGTCATGATAGTCATTGTAAGATTGGTTGCTAATCTCAGCGGTTGTTGTTGTAAGATGAAAGACATTCAGCATATTGTGTTTCCTTCTATGAAAATGATACACATTACTATGGTATTAAGAAAATATAGTAACCCTAAAAAAGGGATTTGTACGATGAATTTTGCTGAATTACAACTAGTGACTAATTGAAATGGAGACTGGGGAGTGATTAATGAAACATGTAAAAAATAATGAATTGTTGCAGGGAATGAGACGTTCGAGAAGCTTGGCACGCTCGGGACACTATGGAACTTGCTAGTGTACCTGACGACAGTGTACCACATAAAAAGTGTCAACGCCGCCACCATACTCAACTTCTTCTCCGGCACCAGCAACCTCGCCACCATCCTAGGCGCCTTCATCAGCGACACCTACCTTGGCCGCTACACCACCCTGGCTGCTGCCACCATCGCCTCATTCATCGGCATGGTTCTGCTCACCCTCACTGCTGCGCTTCACTCCCTCCACCCTCCTGCATGCGTTTCCAAAGGCCAATGTGAGGGTCCCACCCCCTCCCAGCTTGCCGCACTCATGGTATCCTTCTTCTTCCTCGTCGTCGGTGCTGGCGGCATCCGCCCTTGCAACCTGGCATTCGGGGCCGACCAGTTCGACCCACGCACCGCCGACGGCCGCCGCGGTATCGCCAGCTTCTTCAACTGGTACTACTTTACCTTCACCATTGCCATGATGCTCTCGGCCACCGTGATAATCTACCTCCAGAGCGACGTTAACTGGGCACTGGGCCTCGCAGTGCCTGCCGTCCTCATGGGCCTCTCTTGCGTCCTGTTCTTCATGGGCACACGCCTCTATGTCTATGTTCGCCCGGAGGGCAGCCCATTCACCAGCTTCGCACAGGTCTTCATTGCCGCGTCCCGCAAGCGCCACCTCCGACGAGCTCACAATAATTTCGAGCTTTTTGACCCACCACATCAGAGCAAGCTCGTCACCAAGTTGGCCTATACTGACCAGTTCACATGTCTCGACAAGGCAGCCATACGGACCACCGAGGATGTACTTTGCTCCGACGAGAAGACGTCAGCAAACCCGTGGCGGCTATGCATGGTGCAGCAGGTGGAAGAGGTGAAGTGCCTGGCACGCATCATCCCGGTGTGGTTGTCGGGTATTGTCTACTTCGTGGTGATCACCCAGCTGGGCACCTACGTCGTGTTCCAGGCGGCGCAAACTGACCGCCGGATCATCAAGTCTGCCAGCTTCCAGATCCCGCAGGGACTGTCGGAGGCATTTGCCGCCATCGGGCTGATCGAGTTCTACTACCGACAGTTCCCGGAGAACATGCGAAGCGTAGCGGGGGCATTCTTCTTCCTGGGGCTCGGGCTGGCAAGCTTCGCAAGCGGGCTCATGGTAATAGTGGTACATCGGGCGACAAGGAGACGGGACGGGAGGCCGGACTGGCTGGCACAGGACCTAGACGAGGGGAGGGTGGATCTATTCTACCTGGTCACCGCTGCCATCGCCGCCGTCAACCTCATCTACTTTGTGGCCTGTTCGCGGTGGTACAGGTTCAAGAAGTCCGACGGTGACGTCAACGCTGTAAATGATGTCGAGCTTGACGAAAGCTCAAAGAAGGCTGCGAATGCGGTGCCGGTTTAGTTTAATCTATGATGATGAATAAATTTGTAGATTAACGGGCAGTTAAATATGTCTGATTATTGATCCTCGGGAATCAATATGCACCCTAGCGTTATAGGGTATATATATGGGAATGATCAAGCATGGGAGTAGTACGGCGGGAATGCATGGGAGTAGCAAACGCACAGCACCCCAAAGCAGAGCAGTCTCCTGATGTTTTGTTTTGTTGGAAAGGAGCAGTCTCCTGATGTTGATTCACACACAAGCTCACTTTGCATGATTGCTTGCATCCACATGGATTTGATGCACGACTTCCGCCAAGTTGTATACATCAACTTGTGCTCTCAACCTATTTTTATGTGGTTTTGCTTTTGGTAACGTACAACAGCCGGTCAATAGATAGACCAATCTACTCGTCAAATTCATCTACCAAGAATCGAATCAAATAATTATAAATAAAAAAACCGAGTCAAATAAATTATTTGTAGGGATCGATGCACGGATTACATATATTATGTATGAACACCAAACAAACCTTGCCGTCCTCCCAAAATTACTAACATTGTAGCTTTATTGAAAAGATAAGGAGGGGCCGAGACAGGACCCGGGCAAGCGTGGCCCGGATCATGACGCCTTAATTATTTCGGGGTTGTAGCATGTTTAACCTCGTATGACATTATTGTTTATCATGTTTGGCCCGGAGCTGACTAGGGCCCTCACGCCCTTCACTATCCCTCTTGTCACTCTCCTTGTCGATATCGATAGGTATAAATCGACGAACGGTGGAGTACGCAGCCGGCGGCTAGCCAAGCTTGACCAAGCGAGCTGCCAGTGTTTACCAGGTTGTTGCGTCTTGGTTGATGCGGACATGGATATACATGTCCTCCCCCATCAACATACAAGTACAAGTATTAGCCGAGCGCATACGTTGATTTGTTGCTTAATCAAAAGGAGGTTTTAGATATCGAATAGTAAATGCACCTAGGTAGCCCGATTGCATACATACTCTATCAACTAGTACTAACTAGCTAGCTAGCTTGCCTGGCCTCTTGTGTGTTAATCATTACTCAACTTGGTCTCCTGACCGACGGAGGGTAGCCAATGGGAAAACACACATGAAATTTTGTCCTAGTGTAGTGGCCAATATATGCCATGACAATGAGCAGGATCAACAGGTAGAAGGGAAAGGAGGCCAACACCTAACGTGTCAGATGCAACCATCTGACGTGGATAGAGTAGATTGTGCTCCTTTCTGTTGTGCTTACTAGGATTAATTTTCCCAGGTAGTATGACTGGATTTTAGAAGTGTTTTTATCTTCTGGAGAAACATGTTCCTACTTTTTTACTTATAGGTAATTGTTGTAACACAACTAGTTTTAGCAGCTATCCTCTTGAGTAATATTTTAATTTCATCACACTTTTTACTGGTACTGTAATCTCACCCTTTGCACTGTTGCAATTTCTATCTAGAGGCCAAAGGTTGAAACACAATTTATTTTATACCAATGACGTTCAATCACATCTGTGAGACTGAGGTCGTCAAATGACGGGATGATTCGGGAAGCAATGCTACCAATCCAATTATGTCAAAATAAAATAGGAACGCATGTGTGCCAGGTAATCATATAATTATTAATCAAAATAATTAGCTGGTAGAGCAATGTTGTTTCATTGACGCCCCACAGTCACATCACTTTGCACGCAGCTCGGCGCCAACCGATCACGCCGAGTAGAGGCCCTATTTAGGTCATTTATTTTGGTACAAAGTTACTAATTGCTATTAACGTTTTTACTGAATAATTATGTTAGTGACTATACAATAGTGAATATTGTATTTTATCATCAATACATCTTAGTAAATACTATACTAAGATTAACCTTTCTTCATTACTTGTGTGTTTTGCTCGATCGGTAGTCGAATTGTTGGAAGATAGTTGGCTACTTGTTCAAGGTCACGCTCCAAGATTTTGAAGACACTTGAAAATGATGTCTTGGAGAATATTAATTAAGAAGACATAATTGAAGGTTTCATTTCGAGGAATATTCGGCAGATGATGCTCTTCGGTAGTACTTGCGGCCAATTTATTGCTTTGGTAATACCTTTAATCTTTTAGCATTCATATTACGAAACAAAAAAAATTAAAGTTACATAGTTATGTGGTGGTATGCTTTAGTTATGTTTAAGATTTTAAATTTTTTATGGCCACATTCTATATTTTCCACTGCAGACGAGAATTCCTAAGGACGGCCCTTTGCAAATCACACACGAATTAATACACTGCTACATGTGCCATAGGACCCCCTAGACAATGATGGCGTGTGTTGCTGCGTCTGTCTATTTTTTTATGATATAATGGAATAAATTTTCTTACATGTATCTTCTTAGCATAATGTTCTTAGATATATGGAGGCACGAAACACATGAAAGTTGAATTTGTATAAATTTATCCATACACTAGTTAAAAAACAAAGTGAAAAACTACAATTATTGTACACAAAAATGGGAGGCACACATGTATATATAGCAAGACGTATAAAAAGACAATTTTATTGGCTGTAGCAATAGGCAGCCAAAGTGACAAGTAACATAAGAAAGTCAGGTTGGCCCCTTTTTCGCTAGCACTATCCAGAAATTTCTGAATAATATGTACTACCCCCTCCAAGTGTTGAATCACACCAAAAGGGGCGACCAGAAGGAATGCATAAGCTATGAGCTCGGTTGGAATTTTCGGACCTGTTATTGGTGTTCAGACCTCAGACCACTTCTGCTAATGCCTAGTATGCAAGTCTAATAGTTTCAGAAATATCCACAACAATGAAATAATGAATTAAGAAATGATGCACATAATTCTGATTACTATCGTGGTGTTATTATCCCAAAAAATGTTGAATTGCACGATGTACTGCCCCTTTGCATCGCCCTCGTGCATCTGCCAGTGAGTCCCTTCTCTCGAGTGGTGACACCCATTCTGACAACAATAGGAATGCAATTCTTGTGCCAAAATCCGGTTGACTGCATAGAAAGTTTTTTAACGGAGGCAGCGCCTTAGATGGGATTTTATTTTGTGAGGGTGCGAGCCCAATCAACCGCAGGCTCTTCATAGAATAATTGTTTGGCGGAACAGAGCGAGCAAGCTCAAGGTAAAGAATAGAATATCCACACCCGAGGCCCAATTATGCGTTCACTATTCACTATTTGGTGTTAGGCTAGGAAGGCCGGGGGCTATTTTGTTTGAATGTAGCTCTGGCCCTGTTTGTAACTGTCCGGAGATTTTTCTGAAATTAAAAGTTGATTTCATTAATTAAATATTTAACTTGAAATTTTATTTCGCCATTTTGTTACCCTCCTCTTTTATTCTTTCACCCCAAGCCCTTGGAAATGATGGTGGAGCTCTTAAACATTTCAGTGATGTCGCAGCAAATTTTCAGGCCCATCGGAATTTATTTGGAGCCCCAAATGTTATTTTCTGGAAAATTCTAAAACTTACTGCAGTTACACGCCGGCCATCACCTCTCTCTCTCTCTCTCTGTGTCTCTCCCTCGCCGGTTGTTTCCCGTGCAATGGGCTGGACTAGCAGCTGCAAACGGCCCTAGCCAGGCCGGCCGAACTCTCCTTCTTTCTCAATTTTCTTATCTTGTGCAACTACAGCCAAACTAGGGAGCAGGTCGACCAATTTACTCTGAAACCCACCCAGCCGAGACCCTAATCCCCGAGACACAAACCCTAGGTCGTCTCCCATCACTCCCTTTTGCTCGAATGCTAGCTCCCCAAATCGGTGGCTCCTATACGGCATGTAGGTTGCTGCTAATCGATGTAGCACATACCCCCAGGCGCGCTGGTGTCGTATGGGCCGGCCCATTTTCTTATGTGTTTTTTTTTTCTTTTTTTCTTTTCTTATGTTTGTTTTTTGCTTACTTATTTTCTCTTTTTTCTTTATTTTTCACCCTTTTTGTAAATTTTCTTATCAAAATCGTGAATATTTTTTGTTCATTGGATTTTAAAAAAATTCATCAAATTCAAAAATGTGCATCAAATACGAAATGTTTCATTAAGTTTCAAAAAAATTCATCAAAATTGATTTTTTTCCATTGAATTCAAAATGTGTTCATCCTTTTTTTAAATGATATAGAATATAAGTTTTATTCATCAAGTTCGAAAGATGTTCATCAATCAAAATAAATAATGTGCATAATTTTTTTTTTAAATGTTCATCCTTTTGAAATCATGATCAATTTAGTTGAAGAACTATTTTTGAATTCGGTGAACAATTTTTTGAATCTATGAATGCTTTCTGAAAACAAGATTTTATTTGAAATCTCATAAATAGGGGCATGTCGCGCCCCACATGGGCAGACCAGAAGGGCGTGCATGGGAGCGGAGAGGGGGGTGCAGCCGATCACCAGTGTGCCACGCATTAGCCATGCATGGGAGCGGAGAGGGGGGACGATATAATTTTAAAAAATAAGAGGACCATACGAGACAAATCTTGATGCAAAACAAATACATAATGTAAGATTCTGTTTTCCTTATAAAGCATAGATTTTCTTTCGTTGCTTAAACTAACAAAATAGGCATGTTCTCGTGATTGATCTTCTTTATTGGGTTACCAAAGTTAAGAGATCAATTGCCAGTTATTTGTTTACAAATCATGAATTTATTACTACTTACTGGGTTACCAAAGATATTTTATCGATATCAGGTTTTACCCTAAAAATATTTTATTTACGGACCATGAATTTATTATTATACTGTAGATTGATCTGGTTTATTGGGTTATCAAAGATTGGTTTGATGAAAACCATAAGGGGAAAGGAGTTGATGCCTCTCCACCCACCCAGATTCAAGATATGATACTTACAATTTGGATTTATTGCACCAATTATACTGTAGGAGCCTCACTTACTGTCTTTCTGTAAAAAAAAAATCATAAGTGGATAAAAACTCGAGAAAAATTGGTGGTAGGTGAAAGGTTGGGCGAAAAGGTGCGGAGGAGAAAAATTAACGAAAATTTGAACCTTTTGTTTTTAAGTACTATAAGAGGGGAAAACAAGAAAGATGGTTGACACCAGAATGAACACACATACATAATGAAAATGAGGACAGTGGATGGATGGGGTGCAGTGGCCAAGACTTGCCTAGGACAGTTATGGCTATAGCCCTAGACACAGTGACAACGTCCCTTCTAATACAAAATATCATGAATGTTCATGCTAGCTCCGCCACTAATCGGATGGATAAAATCACCTGAGAAGTGGGATGCAAGAAAGGAAATTGGGTCGCCAAATAGGTTTTCAGTAAACTATGATAGGTTGATTTCAATTTATTGGACAAAAAAAAAAGAGCATTGCATTGGATAATATTCCTATATGACGAATGTTCGCCAAATACAAATTCAATTATTTTAATGTATATGCCATTTGAAACCACAAAATATACTAAACGAGGCTAAATTGAATGTTAGTTAAATGAATCACGAATCACATCTCTGATGTCTACTCCTGGGTTTTGAGCAGTTAACGGGGATGAATGATCCTCTGCAGCACGACGGTCCTGGCTTGCCGGATGTCCCGGCTACACCTGTCCGCCTGCTGCCCGAGATCATCCACGCTCTTCATGAACGCCTCTAGCTTCTTCTTCACCTCCTCAACCGCCAACCTCGCAGCCTCCTCGTCGCGCTCCGCCAGCTCCGCGCAGTCCACCATGGAGCCGATCTGGACCTCCAGCCGGCCGACGAGCGCGCGTATGCTGTCCAGGTCCTCGATGGCCACGAACGTGCCGACCTGCATTGCGCCCACCACGTCCTTGTGCCCCCGGAGCACGTCCCGGTACCGCTTCAGCATCGCGTCCACCCACTTCCCGGCGGAGCCCACGGGCAGCGACGCCGCGGCTGCCAGCGCGGCCGCGACGGGCGGCGCGGCGATGGCCGCGGCCACCACCGAGCAGACGAGGATCGCCGCAAAGGTGGTCGCGAAGACGACGCCCGTCACGCGGCGCCATACCCGGAGCGACCGGAGGCGGCCGTCCAGGCGGCGCTTCTGCCGCCGCAGCCTGTCCAGCATGCCGAGCTGCTGCCGGTACGCGGCCTGGAACGCGGCGAAGAACTCGTCCGTGAACGGCTCGCCGGCCGCCTCCTTGAACCTACGCAGCGCGCCGAGTGGCCGGACGGCCGGATCTTGGACTTGGAGCGCGAGGTGCAGGACGAGCTGTGAGTCGCGGGCGCGGCGGAGGGCCTTGTCGAGCGCGGCGAGGAAGTCGAGCGTGTGGAGGCTGGCGTCGAAGTAGTCCTCGACGAGCGCGAACAGCTCGGGGCACCCCCACACGTCGTGCTTGCTGGCGAGCACGACCCGGACCACCTCCTGGTTCATCTCCACCAGGCAGCCGGTGACCTCCCGGAGGGAGCCCAGGGACATGGACCGCACCTCCACCCCGGACGCCGCCGCCGACACGGCGAGGCTCGCGCGCCGCCGCAGCGCCGCGTCAAAGCTCCGCAGCTCCGGATCCGCGCAGCACGCCGCCTCGTACGACCCCAGCTCCTGCCCCTCCTCCCCCGTCGCTCTCGTGCTCTTCAGCCGCCGCGGCCTCATTATGCCGTGACGGTTCCCCATGGCCGGCGAAACCCACAGACTCCTTACAGAAATCAAGAAGAGAAGAAGCAGAGCTTCGAGCGTAGTGACGTATTGTCACCGTGATGCTCCGAAAGAATTGCGTGCTCACGATTGAGAAACTTATAGTCGTGGAATCTGAAGGTGTGTGAACACTGTGAAGGAGAGGAAGGGGCACGGTCGATGACTTGTACGCATGAGGAAGCTTGGTAGGGCCGGCAATGGCGACCGGATGAAGCAACCCAAGGAGCGGCCGACATGTGTGCAGGAATTGTAGAGGTGGACGCGCATGCTTGCTTCTCTCTCGTCTAGCATTGCATTGCAGCACGGGGGTGACTGCCTAGGATAGGATAGGAGAGGCACAAGAGGTTGCAGCCAGAGCCAGGTGTCGCTCGAAAAGCAACCAGGTTGACGAGTCTGCCATTGCCATGCTTAGCTTGGCTGGGAGAAGCGGAGTACGTAGGACCTAGCGCACTCTAATAAGGTGCCATGTGGTTTTCAGGTTCGGCGTAATTTGATAATTATATTTGGAAACTTTCATTTATTTTGGTACATGCTGAATAATTATCGTTCGGTTAAAGCATTTCAGCAATTGTTGTACTACACACAAATTTAAATGGAATTTTTCATATATTTTTTTGGTCGAAATAAAAACATGAACCATTGAATTTCAGTGAAACGCAATGATTTTGGCTGTAACTAACATATTTTTCAAACTTAAATTTGAAACCCACTTGTCGGTTATGTTTGCTCGAAGCTCTGTTTTTTTTTCTTCTGTAAATAGGGATTCAAACTACTGTACTTAGAGGGTTGTACATCTCCTTGAGGCCATTGGAACGGTATTTTTCTCTGTATTGAGCTGTATTGATTGATGCACTTAAAACGGCACATAAACTTGACAGCAAGAACAAGGCTGCCATAACACTGTTTTGTTTTGCTACAGGAACTCTATTTTGTTTTGACCAGTCTAGGGGTCGTACGTATTGCCTTCGGAACCAAGCTATATGTGGTGCAAGTACTGTTACGCGTCACCATTGCCCAAGCTACACCTACATATGCTGCCCATGTGTGTTGTCTGCACCGTCCTCGCATGGTCACCACTACCAACTTTTGTGTAGATTAGCCGGAAGTACGGCCCAAGTCTTCCACATCGGAGACAACAATTATTCCCTCCGTTCCTAAATATAAGTCACTATGGACCACATACGTAGCAAAATGAATGAATCTATACTCTAAAATGCATCTATATGCATCCATATGTGGTTGATAGTGGAATCTCTACAAAGACATATATTTAGGAACGGAGGGAGTACAACATTGGCCCAAGCTAGGAACCTAACATAGCTTTAAAAACGTTCTTATATTATGGGACGGAGAAATTAGTTACTAACCTATGCAACATCATTTCACTCTCTAGACCAAGCAGATGCTGAATTTGCCCTTGAGATCGACCAGTCATCAAGAATAAAAAGAGTAGGCATGCAGAACCGGCACATGGTACATGCTTGTGGAAGGGGTCATATGCTTGTGCGAACGATGTGTCTTGGAACCACCATGTTGCTTTCCAGCAAGCTGGTTTGATCAATCACAGTTGCTTGCAAGTGTGAGCAATGTCACAGCTGTGGCTCCTAGCTTGTTGCCACAAACAAAAAGGAATGGCGGTATGCACCTTTTTCCGGCGTTGAATGGTTACCTCATCCAGGTAGTTTGGCAGAGGTTGTGGTCATTACCAGCTGCATGGTCAATTAAGATTTAGAGACCGCTCGCTTTTGGTTCCACCAAGATTGTTTGTTTTCATGTGTTTTTGCCTGCTTAGTTTCACGAAATTCGGACCAGCTTCCGTAACCGCTCGCTTTTGGTTCCACCAAGAATGTTTATGTTTCATGTGTTTTCGCCTGCTTATTTTCACGAAATTCGGACCAGCTTTCGTTGGACAAGGAGCGGTTGCTTAAAAGCTTTTACATCATCGGATACAGAAGTTTCTGAGGGTGCATGCATTTCGAGGTTCAAGTTTGACTATCAGTTTGACCAACTAAATACATGTTCATATGGAGGGAGCGAGGATGCACTGGCCCGGGGGGG